>JARHVA010001165.1:1915000-3145000 GCA_037957365.1 Torreya grandis | reverse complement strand
ATTTGGGTGATTTGAGTTGGTGGTAGACCTTATTTATTAATGAGGTTCATTTTGTTTGCCTATTATAGATCTAAAGACACATTTAATCATTATATTTTATAGCGTGTGTGAGTTCCTAACTTTAGATTATGAGTGTTTTTGGATTATGAGTGTTTAGGATGGAGTGCAACATTGCTTTAAATTTGGGGGTTGCCTTAGTTGCAAGTGGTAACTTGGTTAGAGAGATGCCCTTCAATGGGGTATATCCATATAAAAGATTAATAGTGTATTTTGGGCCCTAATAGAGAGATATTGTAGGAAATCCTTTGCATCTTGGGGAAGATTACCTCCATATCATCCTTTTTAGTAGGGTGAAATCAATAATGGCAGCAATGTTTGCAAATAATGTTATGATTCTTTTGCCTGATAAGTAATTGGTGGATAAAGTGGTTGAATATTTTGTGGCTCTAGATCATAATTAGGGTTCATTAGAAAATATATCCTTAGTGGACTCTGCCCCCTTCCCTAAAATTCTATTTTTAGGTTCTAATGGACTTGGGTTGGTCCCATTATCTATTTTTAGGGCTTTAGAATCAAGGTTCATTGCTCTCATGGGGTCCACGGAAGAGATTCAGAGCAAGGTTTATTATCATTCTTCTTTAGAAGGGTTTTTCATTTCTCTACCTCCCTTGGCTCTAATCAAGATCCCAATTCATGAGTTAGAGGTATGGAAGGGCATCAGGCGTAGTAGGGAGTGGGTGGAGGCTATCAAGTTTGTTGATAAGTTGGTGGTTCATGGGAAGGGAGCAACACCTCCATGGTTGGTTAGGGCTCCTCAGAGGTTAGTGACCTCGGTGATGTAAGGGAGGTTAGATAGTAATTAAACCATAGCTTCTATTGGTGGACTAAAACTCAAGATTTGGGGGTGGCTAATAGGGGTTTGTTTGGTGAGGGCCCTTTTAAGGTTGATGACTCCTTTGAGGTAGTGGTGGTGAAGGTTATTAAAGAAGGTAATACCTAAATTTCATTTATTTTTGGGTTTTTGTCACAGGTGGTTGTAAATTTATTCTTCTATTACTTTGGAAGCATAGCAAGAGGCCTTCTTGGCCTACGTGTAATCTAGTTTTTTGTAGTTTGTTATTTCTTAGCTCGCCATTATTTAGGTTGAGATCTTGGATTTGTTTTTTGTTTTTTTTATAAATCTCTTAGTTGACCATTTTTTGTATACTTTTTGAATATATACATTGGGTAGGGGACCCATTAAACCCTAGTAATTATCTAAAAATATATATATATACTAATATAATCAAGGAATCCCCAAAGATAATTTAATCAAACTAGTAAGTACTTTTAATCCCATCTAAATCCCATAGTCCATTTAATTCCAAAATTTCAAGAGTATAATACCTTAATATATAATAATACTTACAACCTTTAAAAATTTATAAATCCACATCAATATGTTACTAATGTAACTTTATATCAATAATCCACATGAGAAAACTCACCTCAACATAAATCCACATTATCAATTATGTAGCCACAAATCCAGCTTAGTCTACCAAATCAAGTGCACCATTGAAATTATAGATAATTCACATAACCAATAGACCAATGAATGTCAATGGTGATATCCACCCAACTATATGACATCATAAGACCAAAGTCCTAGTCGATCTCCAAGAAAAGGGGTTCAACCAACCACAAGTTATCACATCCCTTGGTTAAGGAACACATTATGGTATCGTTTAGATTATAACACACTAAACCTAAGGTCCATTAAATTTAGGATAACAAGCTAATATTTAGTTATATGACATCCATGAGCCACATATGGATATAAACTACAGCATTACAACACCCAAAAGATGCCACGGTAACCCCTAAGGTTACTAAGTGGAAGGAGGGGAATGCATTAACCAAAGTCTCCAATCATTATGGAATATTTTTCCATAACAATTTCATAAACCTCTATGAGCTCTCACAGAGTAACAATTATATATACGCACACTACAATCCCCAACAAACACACACAAAGTGGGAAAATTTCAACACCATAATGGTACCCATATTTCACAAATAAAAACCAAGTAAAATAATGTAAAACATTGCTTCCAAAGCTTAATAATAACACATGAATCAAGGCTTAACAAGCCATAATCAAACTTGAATAAATCATCAAAATACATTTTTGAAGAGTCCTCGACACAATAAATTACAACAATGAAATGAATAAGGAACATCATTTTCAAAACGATAAATAAAAATAGTATGGCATTCATTAATATGCCTACTTTATATGCTTCACTTATCCTAGCTTGCACAATTAACTACTAAACCTATTTTCCAAAAATAATAAAAGATGCTCTATTTAGAAAATTTAACTTCTTTATAGAATGACCATCTAACCCTCACCAATCAAAAATTGGCATGTGTCCCTTCATTTGGTTTTCCTTTCCTATCCTTAAAAATTTAAGAATTTATTGTAACTTTATAGAGATTTATAAGTAATCTAGGGGCTAAATTAGGCTTTCATGCACACCTACATATGACATATTGGCTCCCACACCCTAATCCCATGTAGTAAATAAATTGTCTTACAAAGATTCCAAATTTGGCATTTTCTTAATAATCCAAATTTTCCAAGTAAGAGAAGTGTTTTAGGTTCATAATCTCATCCTCTTGTAATGGTCAAACATTTTTCTACTCTAATGAAAGGGGGGGCATTATACACTTTTCTAAACCTCTAAGATGGTTTAATAAGGTTTAATGGCTAATTGATTTAGGTGGGGGTTGCCAGGGTACACTAGGTCTAGAATCTCCATGAAACAAAGATAGAATTGAGGATCAAGGAACTAAAGAGTGTACATGTGGCAACGATGCAACTTATTGTATCCCCTCATATCCATGGCATTAATTTAGCCATTTGTGTACCTTTCACACTAATTGCACATTTCAATACATATTAAACATATATAGATGTAAAGTAACCATACAAGATAATATTGCACTCAAGCACATCATAAAATAGCCACAAAAGTACAATCATCTATGTACATCATAACATCACAAGTAGGTCATCCCACCCCCAATGCCATGTCACTCATATATTCTACACTACTAATAAAAAATACTTGTGTTATGCAAATTATGCCGTACATAATCTAAACATTATCTACCAATATGATAATATTTCCATTTACAAGTCTTGTAGTAATCAAATCATCAATAAGTCACATGTAATAAGTCAGAACTAAAATTCATAACATAGTTTGCATCTTGTCATAGTCATCATAATCAATAAATAACCACGAAAAGTGTGGGTTTACTAGATCTAGACGAGGTAAATCTCTCCTCTCATCAAGGGGAGGTTCCCTATAAATATTTATACGCTGGATATATATAATAATGTATGTTGTAGTCACTAAAATTAATGTTTAATGCTAAAATAATGCACTTGTGACCATCTTCTATGTGCACATAACCTATGCTCAACTATATAGTTTTAACCCACTTATCTTCTACTTATATAAAGATGACCCTCTTTCTTAAAGCAACTATGATACTATTTATTGTTATTCCTCATTCTAAACATCCTAAGCTCATTCCTTGATTAATTCATAATTCCAATTTGGTTTTCCTTGTCCCTCAGACAAGGCCACTCTTTTAGAACAATTCCATTGGCCATTAGTGTCTGAAGCCATTATTTTCATCTGCTTGCCAAAGAATGACTAGTTTCTCAAATTATAATTCATCTAATGGTTATCCCACACATTTCATAAGTCCCATTAGAAGAAATCTCAAAAGGATCATCTAAATGCACATTGAGAGGAAAGCACCTATTCTTCCAAATTCTAAGTATTTATGACCAAGTAAGCCCACAGCTATATATTATTACACCAGTAAGGTCATAAGTCATTGTTCAAGCACTTAATCACACTAGGATTGCACTAGTATATAGCATTACACCACCATTTTCAAACACACCACTGTAGAATGGGATAACTACATGAAGTTTGATCCTTCTTCGAGGTATTTATATGTAAGAAACACTCAACACATTGGGTGTTGAGGTCAAACACAACTTTAACCCCTAACCACTTTTTTCCTTTTATTGCATTTTATCCTCCTTATTCTTTGAGTTAGGGTTAGAGTGAATAAAAAGGTACACATTAACTCCTACAGAGAAACAAGCAACCCAAAAAATATGCACGTAACCTATAAGCTAAGGCACACTAGTTAAAAATTGCATAGAGGGGAAAAAATCTTAACAAACACTGGCACATGCTATAGACACCAACACATGTCAGTCTTGTCCAAATAGTGTGGCCTTGTCCCAAACTCAAATAAAGCCCTATCTAAATTCACGATGACCTCACACAATCTTAGTGTCGATTACCTAGTCTCTGTTGCAATCTATTAAATCCAAGTTCCAATAAATTTATTTGTCTTTAGTACTTCCCCTTTTAGTATATTTCTATAAATAACAAGTTGCATATCAATCATGTGTACTTATTACGTATCTTATACATTTTGATTTTACTCAACTATTTGTCTTAATTAGATTAACACTTTCTTAATATCTAATTTTGATAAAACATATTGGTGAACTCATTTATTATTGAATATTTCAAAATCCTAACCATCCATGTTGGCAGGGTGTTGGTGAAAAAATGGGCACTTTTGGTATTTCTTAGTTTGTGACTCACCCAATGTGAAGTGACACCGATTCATTAATAATTGGAGAAATCATCATAAAAATGGGAAATATCCTCTGCTTTTGACAGGGGTAGTTCTATCAAATGATATGAATGATTTGGGGGTGTGTACTTTTTCTCTGAAAATATGAAAGGAAATAAAATAAAAAATAAAAGGAAAAAAAGGGAGAAACCCACAGCGGGTTAAAAATAGAGAACCACCACAATAACTCAAGATTAAACAATAGAAATAAAACTCCTTCCTCTCACACAAGAAAACATAAGAGCAACAAGGGTTTTGGGAACATAATGCATGCTTGTAAGCACAAAGTCTCCTCACAAGCGCAATTACATATGGAGAAATCATCATAAAAATGGGAAATATCCTCTGCTTTTGAGAGGGGTAGTTCTGTCAAATGATATGAATGATTTGGGGGTGTGTACTTTTTCTCTGAAAATAAAAAATAAAATGAAAGTAAAATAAAAAATAAAAGAGAACCACCACGATAACTCAAGATTAAACAATAGAAATAAAACTCCTTCCTCTCACACAAGAATGAACATAAGAGCAACAAGGGTTTTGGGAACATAATGCATGCTTGTAAGCACAAAGTCTCCTCACAAGCGCAATTACATACATTTTACATGAAATTCTATTGAGATCAAATATATGGAAACTCATGGACATCAAGAAAGCTCATCCATAGAGGCTCTCAACACAAAGTTTGGGAAATACCATTGTTGCACATAACCAAATAAATATAAAAAATTAATGGAGTCTTTGCTCACAAATAGGAAATCTGAATTCATAAACAAATTTAGAATTAAAATCTACGAAACTCTAAAATAGTTTCACATGCTTGTTTGCATTTCATTGCTCAAATTTCAAAATAACATAGCTCCACACAAAGTTATAACTTGCACTCTTCAAGAGCTTGAGGAAAAGAAAAAGAATCTCGAAAAAAATCCATATTTTTTTATTTTGTACAATCTCCCTTTGGAAGTTGAAAAGTCATTTATTTGTCCATTTTTTATTTTCTTTTTATTTAGATAAATTCATAATATTAAATAAACTTTTCAATTTACATTTGCATACAAATATTAATTCTTTAAAATAAAAAAAATGTCTAATGATTAAAAATGATATAGTTATTTAATGACTTTAATTAATTATAAAATAATTAATAACATATTTAATCCAATAAATTTTCTGCCAAACCCATTGTATCAAATTTACAATTTACAACATTTGGATTACTCGAGAATAATATATTCTTTATTGGACTATGGAGTCTCATAAAATATATGAAAAATAAGAGAAAATATAAAAATAACTATAAATAAATTAAATGATGTAGTGAGATTTGGATAGAGAAATTTCACTACAATAATTAGCTGTGACTATAGGATTGCATTCCTGAGTAGAATGCAGAAAAACTCCAAAAGACATCGGTGACCTATTCATCGTCCAACCTATAAATACACTCAAAAATTCTGATGTGACCAACTATGAAACTAGTTCACCTATCTTAATTGTATGGGAATGAACATTAGTTTCTAGGTTAGATCATTCTTGTTTAAACTCCTTGCAAACCTACATTGTGCTCATCCTCTACTGAAACGTCCTGTTGCATTCCTCTTCGAAGATAAATGCTCTAATTTTTGCATCTGAACAGCGCATACTTAAATATATTTCAGTCACCAAAATGATAAAGGTGCATGACTCAGCTGCGTTTTGGAAGAACCTCCTTGTCTACTTATATTGCAACCTGTATGCTTGATCCATTTTTAATCAAATCCAACAATCAAGCCTCTCCCCTATGGATTTTATTCATATCATCTTATAATGTTTCATGTTGATTTATGTCTTTCATTGAAGATGTGATTTCTTGTATATTGTTGTCTTTCTAAGTGCTTGATTTGATCCACCGTGTTGAGCTCGGACTACTCAATATGGTCATTGGCCCTGAGGAACACAAACATTTCAGCATAGAGATGAAGGCAGTCTTGGTTTGAGAGTGATCCACTTACTGAATTTTTGATTACCAGTGGCATAAAGGCTGATAAAATATTATTATAAGTAAAGAGTTCTACCCTTGATTTCTGCTCTCTCCATGATATGTAAATCATATAACTGCCCAAGTACTTCAATTAGAGGAGTGATAACGGGCAGCCCTTTTGAGTTTTTCATTTGCAAACTTATATCCCAAGTGTTCTGTAACACTCTCGAATAACATTTAAATTCATCTCCCTCAAGGCATTGTTATTTTTAGTTACACAGAAGCGTACTAGCTATCTCACTCAAGAGTCCATTTTGATGAACATGCACATCACTCTCTATACATTTCATTTCCTTAAACTGAACTACTGCATTCTTTAAAATGACAAAATGCATCTGAGACGGTGTTATCTATGCTGCTGCCTCTTCAGCCAGTTTATCGTACTTGTCCATGAAATAAAATTATGAAAATTTGATGGAGAACATTTGAATTCCCCGTTACGTACCATTTCATCCAACTTATGAATATATATCCATAGATTAAACCTTTTGTAGGAAGCACGCGAACTGTTTGACCAAATGACTAAATAAAATTGATTCAATTTGCTTAGCCATTGACCCTTTCACATGGCACGAACAGGGAGGATTCTTGCAAAGGTTGTGGATTCAGATTTACACTTTGTCAGTTGTATTTGCTTCTTCAATGTTGCACCTATTTTATGTCTATGAACTCTGCCTCCGTGTCCATACACTATCCATACACCTTCCACTTTATAGTTTTTGGCCTATCCACTTCCACATGAATTGTTTAACAACATGACTCAAAGAAAATCTACGCATTTTCTAGCCATCGAGCTCTGAGGACACTTGGCAAAGTTGTAAAATTGGAACCACAACTGTCAATTGTGTTTTCCTGATATCTACCTTTCCCAATTATGTCAATCCATTACTAATCTTTTTCCATCACACAAAGTCTGCAGAGAAATTATTTATTAGAATTGGAGAATTCAACAACCCAATACATGGGGTAAATGCAGGAAGACTGCGAACTGCTTGATAAAAGGCTTCAAAGAACTATGGTGCATATAACTGTTTGACAAAATAATTCGTGCCTCTTTTACCTCCAATGAACAAAATAATGAGGTTGTATCCATCACTATGCAACCAACTCCAGTTGAGGGGAGTAAAACATGGAAACAGGGTCGTATCCATCACCTTAACTCCTTTTGAGCACCTTCTTCATCATCTATTTCCTTCGTTAAAATTGGACGAAAATGTCCCCTCACAAAGTGAATATACCTTCTAAACATGAACAGGATCCACAACCCCTTGAAGTCATCATTTACATGAATTTTCTCCTTCTGTGAATGCTCAGATAATATATGTGGTGATACAATTTTGTCCCACTCTAGCTTCTTTATATCCAATAGAACCAAAACTAAATCAAATTTGTTGAGAAGTGGACCAGAAAGGGTGGTATTAACGGAGATTGATTGATAAGGATCATATTGTCCCTTTGGATTAATGACACCAAACACGGTACTTCTGGTGTTGAGAGTTGTGACGAGCCCCGCCTTAGCCCCACCTATTGTTTGTTATTCCATTGCTTCATGAATGGTTGCTCTATCTAGTTCTCTTATGCTATCTTATTAATCTATGAAGCAAAGTCCACCATCTGCCACATAAAGTGCTCCTGTCTCTAGCATCCATTCACCTACATCCTTGACAGTGGTTACTGTGAGGCCTGCACTAGTGATTCCTAATCCAGTGGTTATTATAGAATGATGACTTAGCTTCGTACCAAACTTCAAAAATTGAGACTTGCATGTTCCTAAATCCCCAACTAACAATAAGTGAGACTCTCCTTGAACCTTTGTCCCAGAAGCACCTACATGTTGCACACCTCAAACCAAAGTCAACGTGACTGCAAGCTTTACCGTAAAAAGGCCATACACTTGAGGACAAATTCCTTATAAGATAATATTTCTTCCTTTCAACGGATTGCCCTTGAAACGAACCCAAAAACTGCTCGAATTTCTTAATAACTTCTTCTGAGACGTCAACTGTTGACTTTAGCTCATTAGCTCTCCTTATATGATTAGCAAGCAAAACTAGATCAAGGTCACATCAAACATCTTTTGAGATAGGACGCCAATTTTCAAAGAGGGCACCTATCACAATAATATCATCACCAACTTTGGCATAATCAACAAGGTCATCTTTCAAAATGGACAGGTATAGAACGAGGTACAGAACCCACATCAACAGATTGCATATTTTCTTGGATTATGATTTCTTGAGATTCATAGCCATAGTCATAGCCCTGATCAATTTGGTCAATCCCAAAGGTCCCAATTGTTAGCAAACCATTATGCCACATGTTGAAGAGCTCAATGACTATAGTACTCTCTCTTGGGCCTAGAAAACCCTGCGTATCTTCATTCACATTACTGAAGTTTTTGATCAGATTTCCAGGAAAGTGAGCCATATGCTTCTACCAATATAATTCAGCCATATGCAAGTTATTATAGACATTGCATTTCAAATTCATTGTTGTTCAAGGTATAGCACCTGAACAACAATATGAGCTAGAAGTCGTCCATTCTGAGTTTTTATTTATAGAGGCACCAATCATATGAAGATTAAGGATGTAGGCATTTTTCATAATATCTATCAGGTCACTGATCAATTTATCGAATTGGACGCTCATTTTCACATATCCTCTTCGCTAGGAATATGAGGATTAGAGACAATTAATGTTCCCAGAAAGAAAACTGCCCTGAAAGCTACATCAAAAATATATGACAGTCATCATTGTTAATACCATGACTGGTGAAAAGTTAATTTTCATATCAATGCTAAAATCATGAACCCAAAATAACTTGCACAAATGTGGCCGGCTACAAAACTTACATCCACTAGATGTTACCATTGTCGTTACACCAGCTATAGTGACCATTGGTACCATGAGAATACTTTGTATGAGTGGCATGCTTGTTCCAAATCAAATCTGTTGAAGTTGCTTCAATATTAATGTAAACATCTTCTCCTTTAATGATATTTGTATCAACATGTGATGTATCCAATGCAGCTAGCATGAATCATGATGAATATTTATTGAACATAAATGGTAATATCTTCATCTGAGAGCATACATTCTTCTTCCACTTTAACATTGAATATAGATAGGATTGTTTTTTCATGGTTGATTTCTCATTGAGTTCCAAAATAAAAAAAATTGTTGGTAAAAGACATAACCAATAAAACACCATGCCACTCAACCATAAAAATTATATAAAACATACGAACACCAAATGAACAGCTCTAAAGAAAATATGTGTATGACATTCTTGCCACCATTTCACCAAACTAGCAGGTCTTCTGGCAAAGAGCACAACTACCCAAACACCTTATGGACTCAAAACAAACATGGGGAGAGGGGAAAACACTGCAACAAATAATTTGCAATTTATTGAAAACACACACAACAGAAAAAAGGAAGGGAAACTAGCACAAGCCAAATTTGTGCGGAAAGGGAAACTATTTACAACGGAACGGAAAACAAAGTATGACTAAACAAAGGCATTTACCGGTTGAGCGAAGGATGAGCCTTTTGTGTGACAAATTTTGACAATATGAGGACATCACATGCAAAGAAAAAAGTAAGAGCAGCAACATACTTTTTATTGTTTCCATGGGAAATACATGAGGTATGCGAGGAAAAATAAACACCGATTCAAGCACTTGACCTTACACAATTGAAATGTATAAATTATTGCATTTTTCTCATGAATGTAAGAGGTTTACTTGGATTTGAAACTTGAAACACAAAAAACATGAGACATACCTCCAACACATACACCTCTTGGTTGCCCTTGAGATTCTTCAACCATGAATGGTCGAACCAAATCTCCTATAGGTACCTCCACATGTGAGTTTGGGACTAGAACCTCTTGGCACTCAAAATGGCTGAAAATTTCTTGTGGATTGCTTCTTGTTTGCTCTTCAAAACCTTTATAAAATCATGTTCAACCTCAATGCACACTTTTTTCTTCATCGATATGAAGTTTGTTATCTTCATGGCTCATCTCATGCTCTAGAAAGGTGGTTGAATTTTGATTTTCTATGCATTCTTTTGCTTGGACTGAATCTTGAGATGAGCAAATTTCTTTGCTCTTTATTTGTGTAGTTCCATTGAAGTTTTTCAAAATTAAACTCTTGTTTTGTCATCAACAATCTCTCGAATAGGATATTCTTTGAAAGTTGATATGAAGAGAAATACATTTGGTGATGTATCATCATTTTCATAAACTCAATCAATGCTTAATTTAGGCTCATTTTTAACATTTGTCTCTTTTTTTTTCTTTTTTTTTTTCTACCCAATGTTTATAAGATATACATACTATTTTTTCAATTGAAATTTCTTCATCCCTGTAACCAAAATCAAACTATGGACAGCAATAAAAAAAGTAGAAAATTAGAAGTATGGGTTGCGTTCCATCATTTCCAAGAATATTTTCAATAGAGTCGCCAATCTTATCTTTCAAAGGGAAGATTTTCTTTAAATTTTAGGAATCAAAAGTCATCTTTTCGATCCCCAGCAAAGTCGCTAAATATTGTTGGTGGAAAAATTGGCACTTTTTGTATTTTTTGGTTTGTGACTTGCCCAATGTGAAGTGACATCAATTCGCCAACAGTTGGAGAAATCACCATAGGAATGGTGAATCTTCTCTGATTTTGAGAAGTGTAGTTCCTTCATATGATATGAATGATTTGGGGGTTTTTGTGTACTTTTCTCTCAAAAATATGAAAGGAAACAAAATAAAAATAAAATGAGAAAATGGGAGAAACCCATAGCGGGATAAAAGCAGAGAACTACCGAGATAACTCAAGTTTAAACAACATAAATAAAACTCCTTCCTCTCACACAAGAATGAACATGAGAGCACAAAGGGTTTTGGGAACACAAGGTATGCTTGGAAGCACAAAGTCTCCTCACAAGCCCAATTACATACATTTTGCATGAAATTACATTGAGATCAAACATGCAAAAAGTTAGAAACTCATGGACATCAAGGAAGCTCATCTATAGAGGCTCTCAACACAAAGTTTGGGGAACACCATTGTTGCACATAACCAAATAAATGTAGAAATTTAATGGAGTCTTCGCTCACAAATAGGAAATTTGAATTCATAAACAAAGAATTAAAATCTACTAAACCCTAAAAGAATCTCACCCGCTTACTTGCATTTCATTGCTCCAATCTCAAAATAGCATGGCTCCACACAAAGTCACAGCTTGCTCTCTCTAAGAGCTTGAGGAAAAGAAGAAGAATCTTGAAAAAAATCCAGATTTTTTTCTTTTGTACAATCTCCCTTTGGAAGTTGAAAAGTCATTTATTTGACCTTTTTTTTTAATTATTTGAGCAAATTTACATTTGCACACAAATATTAATTCTAAAAAAATTAATATGTCTAATGATTACAAAGAATATAGTCATTTAATGACTTTAATTAATACTAATTAATTATAAAATAATTAATAGCTAACTAATCCAATAAATTTACCATCAAACCCACTATATCAAATGTACAATTTACAACATATGAATTAGTCGAAAATGATGCCTTGTCTATTAGGCTATGGAGTCCAGTAAAATATTACAGAAAATAAGACTATAAAAATGACGGGAAATTAATAAAATGATGTAGTGAAATTTGGATAGCCAATTTTTTTTACAACAGAGGGTTTCTATCTTTTTTATTGTTTCTAATTGTTGTATCAAGGATCTTTTAGATTTGGTAAATTTTTTGTTCAGAACAATTTTCAAGTTTCTATTTCATATTTTACGCAATCGAATAAAAAAAATTCTACCTCTTATGAAAAATGATAGAATAAGTGGTACCCAAGCTAAGAATACTCATATTTCAATTGATAACATCACAATAATAAAAGCAATTAACAGATTTGATGTTTGTGACAAAATAGAATTAATAGTCTATCTTTTAAAGAATATCGATATGCAAGTTGAGTTCATAGATATTGTTAAAGATGAAATAAAGAAAGCTTTTGAAGGTCAATCATCTGAAATGTCAATTGTAATGGATTCCTTCTTATCTCTACTTCACTCAATACAACTTTCATACCAAGATCTACCATGGGGGAAAACCAAGGGTTTCAGCAAGGTCAATATGCTAATATCTACTCAATCTCTTTACACCACCTTTTGTTAGAAAGAATTGTATTCTCGGTGTACAATCCCTTATGCAAAACATTGTAACTCTATAGACTATGGTGTTACATTTGGAACAAGGTGCTTCAAAACATAATCAAGCACTTGACTCACAAATTTTACTATGTGCCCCTTTGGTTTAGCATATTTCATCACATCCTTTACTACATAGTTTTGTGGCACCTAAGACTACCTTTTATAATGGAAAAAGTGACCCCGAACAATAATTGAGAGCATTTCATGTAACATGTTTGGACTATGTGTCCAACAATAGGTTATTGACCAAGTTATTTTTCAAGAGTTTAAAAGAGTATGCTCTAAGATGGTTTTTACAATTTGCCATATTAGTCATTCAATCCTTTGGCAGATTTGTTAGTTGCACATTTTTCAATTAACATAAGTGAGAAGATTTCATATGCTCAAATTGATTAGCCCAAACAAGAATCCAATGAGCCTATCACAAAAAAATGTATTATGTTATAATACCATGCTATCCAAAATGACAAATCCAATGGAAGATAAGGAATTGCAAGCCATATTCAAATAAAATTTTCTCCCACCTCTACATGAAACTATTATGTTTAAGAATTTTCTATCATTCATGGATTTATGTCACACAGTTGAGGAAAGAGAGATTACGTTGTTGGCAATGAATAAGATAAAATATGTAACCAACCCAATTTATAATTTTCATGTAAATAATCTAAGTAAACCACCATACAAGGTGAGGTCAAGTGCAAATAAGAGTAATCAAAAGACAACAGTCAAAGCAATTTTAGATCATACTCCACATATTGTGTTATTCACTCCTCGAATGAGACAATTTACAAACTTGCCAAAATCTCCCTTTCGAGGTCTTACAAAATTTATTGCAATGTCACCTCATATCCCTCCCTCCCATTAAAAAGGTTGATGTGAGTAAACCTCTTCCAAAAGGATTTGATCAAAACACTTATTGTGATCTTCATAGAGCACCAAGGCATTCTACCAATAAATGCATCAGTTTAAGACATAAGATACAGGATTTGATAGATGAGAATATTATTGATGTGGATACATGTATCAATACTACAAAGGCACAACCAAGTGAGTAGAATAATTAATATACTTAGTGATCTTTTTCCTAAGCATATAGGTCAAGAAATAGTAGATAAATTAGAAGTGTATTACACATATAATACACACCCTCCACCAGCATCTTATCATCCTCATGCAGAGATGAACATAATTTGAATGAAATTATTAGTACATATCATGTTTCAATGTCATCTAGACCACTTATCACATTCACAAATCATGAGATAGTCGATGATGATGTTGATTTTCACTCTTTGTTCATTTGAGCTTACATTGATCATCAACGTATACATAGTGTCATGGTTGATAATGGTTCATGTGTGAATATGTGCACTATCACTCTTCTCTCTTATTTTTGATACACATATAAGGATATACTTCTTACAACAATAACAATTAAGGGATTTAATGGGAATGTTCAATGTTCTATTGGTGATATCACATTACAACTACAAGTTGGTCCAACACATGTAGCCACCAAGTTTATAGTAGTACCCATTGTAGATGTATTTGATATGTTATTGGGACGTCCTTGGATTCCTCTGCTTCTTACAGGACCTTATACAATACAAATATGTTTGAAATATATTTTATGCTAATGATGTTATCACATTTCATGATATTTCATATGAATACCCCTACAACCCATGGTGATTGTTCTTACATAGCAGATATCAATTGAATAACCTAAAAAGGTTCAACCCATTTTGAGCATTCAAAAGAAAGTGGTCAACTTGACAAGGAGACTTATCCTTGAAAATCCACTTAATCAGCAATTTGCCACAGATTTTAAAGAGTCATTCTTTACTCCAACACATCCTAGATTGATATTAAAAGGCATTAAGAGTGTTCCACAATGAACACCAACATAGAGTTATTATATTTCAGGATGGATTCTGAAGATTCCTAAAGCTCGCCATGCTAAACAATGTACTCAACATACTACAAATTATTTTCATGATAGTGGCACTTACATTATAGAGCTAAATCAATTTTTAGATTCGGAGTTGTGATCAAATACTTCACAGTGGCATGATACTTTCTATTTGTCATAAGTCATCATTCATATGCTAGATACAAACCCTATTAATTTTGAAGCTCTTTTTGGATTCATTGGTTAGTATGTTCCTTTTTTAGTTATATATATTCAAAATTAAAAATAGAATATTTTTAAAAAAACTAAAATTTTGGACCTATGCATGATATGTGTAGTTCATTTTCATTAGTTGATTTGTGCTTCAGTATATACATTACTTATTTATGTCCAATCTTATATCAAATATGCTTCACAAGGGTACTTGAGTGAGTTACATAACATACAAGTTGTCATTTTTAGATGCAGTTTTAGGTGGTGATATTATCTCAAACTCAAAATAATTTCACAGATAAAATAACTCTTATTCATATAGTAATGCATTGTGTTTTAATCCCATTCCAATAGACTTGTCATGGTGGACATAGGCTCTAATTTCATAGATCCAAAAGTCATGGGCTTTCTATAGCTTTTGTGAATCACAACAAGTTCACTAGAGGCATATTTTACTTGGGTTTGATCATTTTATGACTATCCCTTTTGTTCTTACTACATTACAGTACATTACACAAAATATTTATTTTCTCATTTAATTTAAAATTTTTATATTACTGGATATTAAAGTTTTGAATATACTAATGTTACAAACTACTTATATAGATAAATTTCATTTATTCATGCAGGCTTATCGTGTTTTTTTTTCAAGTTTTGTGTGTATTCTTTTTTCTGAATTGTGAACATTTGAACATGTCCTTGTTTGTCTCTAATCTTTATTGTATGTTTCTATGTGTAGAGTGACATTTGAACATTCCCCTTGTATGCAACCCCTTAGCCTTCTTTTGTGTTCTATGTGTCATATGATGTGTTCTTTGTGTATGCACCATGGCCATGACTTTTGTTTGGTATTTTTTGCTTAGTTGTGATGTGATGATAGATATCATGCATCTCCATACTTTTTTAATGCCATGATCAATATCATGCATCTTCCTCAAGTAGTTTTATTCAATTTTAAGTACTTAACATTGGTCATTTATTCAATATATGCCTAATTGATAACATTTGTCTAGACATGACAATATGTGTGATTGGTTTACATGTATCATACATTACTATTTTCACTCAGATTATTAATATGATATCATGATCTCCAATTTCATAATTATTACTCCACATTTCAATCTTTTATAACATCATTTGCATAACTTTTTTCTTCTTAGCTAAGTTTTTGTGTAGGATTCACAACTACCTGAAAAGAGGAGGCATGCACAGTGGCTCATCGTAGAGACCAAGCTGAAGCAATCTATTAGCCAGACAAAAAAAGATAACACTTATTCAATTGATCACACTGCATACTCATTTTCCCCAGAAAGTATATTCTGACAACATTGTGCCATTTGGATAACAACGCATGTCATGGTTGTCAAAAATAGTGTGCTTTCATCCTAGAAGCCAAAAATAATATTTTTTTGATTTCTTAAAAACATAATCTAAAGGATAGTTTTCAGTGGTTACTCAAAAATATTTTTTAGATTTATACATAATATTATCACAGATTTTGCTCAATTTGGGGGAAAGATAATGGCATGTGTTCCAAAACATTACACATATTTGCCTATAAATTCAGCAAGGTTTTACTCAATTATCCAAATCAGTCTACTCAAATATCATATTGGAGGCATGTGCATGGCACATGATCACTTTATTGTTCAGTTTTGCACCAATTTTTCTAAATGAATAGAAATTTGTGTCATTCTCTATGTTGTATATATCAGACTCCTATCATACTATTTTTCACCAATTTCGTAATATTTTAAAACCAAAATGAATCTTATTCCATTTATAATAGTTGGTTCATCTTTTTGTACATATTTTACACCATAATGATCTATTAGAATTCATACAGGGATTTCAAGCTACTGTAATACCTTGAGTTGTGTGATGATGGATTCAAGTGCATCTTGAGTTATTAAGCACATTTTCTTACCAACGAGGGGGGCATGCACAGTCCAATCTAAGTGATTCAATGAAAATAAATATCCAAGGTTTATAACCTCTCCAATCACTAGTTTTGCACTAAAAAATATAACAATTCACGTACATGAAAAGGTGTATTTATTCCTTATTACTTGATTTATAAGTTTCTTATCTTTATTTTCATATTTTTCATCTTAAGTAAGGACTGGTTTATACATGTTTCACTATATGTTTGCATGAAACATAGTTCAATGTGTGCTCTACATCCAAGCCTACACAACACATGTAAGCTCAACTATAACTCTCTTTATTTTACTATAATAAATTCATTTTAATACATTACTAGAATAAAAGAGAGGAAAATATAGTCACTAAAATTAATATTTAATTTTAAAACAATGCATTTGTGACTATCACCTATGATCAATTCCATAGTTTTAAATTGTTTTTTTATTCATAGTTTTAAATTGTTTTTTTATACTTCTATGCAGATGACCCTTTACCTTAAAGTAACTCCGATACAATTTATTCATATTCCTCATTCTAAATAGTCTAAGCTCATCCCTTGACTAATTCATACTTTCAATTTGGCTCTCCTTTCTCCTCAGATAATGCCACTCCTTCAGGACAGTGCCACTCCTTTAGGGCAATCCTGTTGGATGGTAGTGTCTAAAGTTGTCAGTTTCGTCATCCCACCAAATAACAACTAGTTGCTTAAATTCAAATTCATATAATAGATCATCATGTATGTTTCATAAGACCCATTCGAAGATATCCTAAAATTATCATTATATAAACACATTTTATATTCATTTGTTCACTACAGGGTTCTATCATACAAATTGCCAAAATTATCTCATTGCACAT
Source organism: Torreya grandis (assembly GCA_037957365.1). Classification (NCBI taxonomy): domain Eukaryota; kingdom Viridiplantae; phylum Streptophyta; class Pinopsida; order Cupressales; family Taxaceae; genus Torreya; species Torreya grandis. The sequence continues at coordinate 3,127,141 of JARHVA010001165.1, read as the reverse complement.
TCAAAGGAAAGTACATATTCTTTCCAATTCTGAGTACCTATGGCCCAATAATCTTAGAGTTAGAAATGATTACACCACAAGGTCAAAATTCATTTTTCAAGCACTTAATCACATTAGGATTGCACCACTATATAGCATTACACAGTATTGTTACACACACCACCGTAGCATGGGATAACTACATGAATTTTGATCATTCAAAGTATTGGTATGTAGGTAGCACTTAACACATGGGGTGTTGAGGTCAAGCACAACTTCAACCCCTAATCTTTTTTTCATGTTTATTACTTTTATTCCTCCTTATTCTTTGAGCTAGGGTTAGAGTGAAGAAGATGGTACATAGCAACTCTCATAGTGAATCGAGCGACCTTGAAAATATACATAGAACCTACAAATGAAGGTGAACTAATCAGAAATCATAGAGGGAAAAACCCTAAAAGACACTAGTGCAACTTACAGACACTAGCGCATGTTGACCTTGTCTAAATAGCACAGCATTGTCCCAAAATCTAATGGAGCCCTATTCTTGATTCATAGTGACCTCACACAAACCTACAATCGATTACACACTTTATTGTTGTCCATCAAATCTAAGTTCTAGCTAAGTTATTTGTCTTTAGTACTTTCTCATTTTAGCATATTTCTTTAAATAGCAAGTTGTAAATTAGTCATGTGCATTTATTGCATATATTATACATTTTGATTTTACTCAATTGTTTATCTTAATTAGATTAACACTTTATTAATATCCAATTTTGATAAAATATCTGCATAAATTGATATAATCACAACTATCAACAACACATGCTAAATAGATAATAAAGAGGTTAATAAATACATGAGATCAACAAAAATAATCACGGGTGTAGAAAATGGGGGGATGTTTATTAAATTCATGAGATGGGGTGTTAGGGGCAAGGGATGTTTATTAAATACATGAGATCAAAGGAAATAATCATAGGATTATAAAATTAGGCATCATAAAAATCATCTTTATAGCTTATCATTTCAAAATCCTAACAATCTTGTTGGGCACCCCTTCAATGTGACGGGAGGAAAGCATAAGGATGTTATATTTCACTCCTTTAAACTTTCAAAATGATTTAACCATATGTTTACCATTGTACCCATTCTTCTTAAAGACAATGGTTAAGTGTTTTTTTTCTCTCTTGCTTCAAATGTTGCTCCTCTGAGATAATAATGATATGGTTGCCAATGTCAAAAGGGCCCCTTTTTATGTTGGATAATGAATTGGTATGGCTTGAAAATAAATATCAACATGTGCTTTTTTTGTATACATGTCAAGCAATCGACCCCTTTTCATCCTTTTAAGAACATATAAGGGATGACATCCTCCAACCTACAGTTCCTTAGTAACTTCATACCTACTTGGGTTTTCAAGAACCTCCTCAAGCTTTTCCTTGAATAGAATATCCATGGTTTTTTTTGGTTTTTTTTTTTGGGTGGGGAGAGGGCTCCATTCAATTTCATTGTAGCCATCAACCTATCTCCTCTCTATTTACCTTTTAAGGAAAGTAGAAAAACTAAATATCGCATTTCTAACATAATATATATTTTTATAAAATTTATGATGTAAATGCATACTTTGTACATCATATAATTACCTTTTCAAAATTATGAATTATTGGAATAAATTTTCAATAGAATATGATTATATATGTGAATGGAAAGGAGTATACAAGATATTTTAAATGTTTAATCATTTTATGTAAACAAATAATTATTATATGATTAATTTTTATTCTTATTATGTTTTGAGCTTATATAAAAACATTTTTAAAATATATGAAATAGATGCATATTTTGTACATCATAGAATTACATCATCCAAATTATGGATTATGGTCACAATTTCTAACTAAATTGATTATATAAGTGATTGGTTCAATATTTCTAATATGTTGCCCTTTAATTATTAATTCAAGTATTTAAAAATAATTTTTTTAAATGAAGAAAAAATAAAATATTGATTAATTATCGTTATTAGATTCTATAATCTTCATGTTTAATTAACATGAAGTTGTAATTAATATTATCAAACAATCAAATTAAAAACTATGTGGAAAAAAGATTCCAAATGTTTGGTACTTCATACTTGCTATATTTTAATTAATAAAATTCCAAAACCTTATTTATTTTATACATTATTTGTTGATCAAGCCATGTAGATATGTATTCTTACTCTCCCCAAGAATTATTTAATCATAAAATATATATATATATATATATATATATATATATATATATATATATATATATATATATATATATATATATATATATATATATATATATATATATATATATATATATATATATATATAAACATAATTATGGGTCAAAAATTATTTTTATAAAAGGTTAGTTTTTTATGACACCACTTTGGTATATGAGACCACCCGTGTGGAAGCCTATGAGGGAATTATTTTTTCACGTCCATAAAAGTTGTACAAACAAAGCAACATCAACGTCCATTCACCTCACCCCATAACACCATGACTAAAATTTATATTTAAACATGAAGTTGAGAGCATTTATAGAGCATCTTAACGACATTTCTATTATATGTCCAATTAATATGGCATACACTTATTAGATGGATGTAATAAATCAAATATGACATACAATTAATACATGTGTGCAATCACTATGACATTCGTAGATTTCAAACCTATGAGAGGTACATCTAACATAAGAATCGACTACCAATATAACTAAACTCAAACTTCCAACCAAAATTATTAAAGTGCCACTTCTTTACCAATAAGCTAAAGCAAAAAAATTATTTCAATGCGAGAAGAGAGAAGTTTGGAGCTCTACAATGAGGAGACAAAGAGTCATCCTCCATTAATGGTGCTTTAAGATTTCTCTAAGTTGATTGTCTTGGTTACCTTTGCTTCCTTTATGCTTCATGTTCTTCTCTTCTTGGTGTCCATGGTGGTCAATTAATTAAACCATCTCTTTAGCATGTTTTGATTTTAGTTATTGGTTTTATGTTCTTTTATTTTGGATCTTCTTTTTCATTTAAGTCTGCTTGATGTCTTTTGGCGTGTTGTCCATCCCTGCACGCACATCCCTTGTTCGAACCCTTATCCCGTAGCCTTTGGAAATTTTGAAGGGGCATGAATTAATTGCAGTTATATATGGAAACCATCAGAATTGACGACATCAAACGTATGGAGAAGGGTGAAAATGGTGGGTTTAATGAGCTAATTGGTTCTCCAGGGATTGATAAGGTGTGCAATCATAAGGACGGTATATATTTCCCATCTCAGGTTGAAGAAAGAACATCTGGTTTGCCAAAAAAACTATTCAATGAAGTCTTGTGGCAGAAGGAAGTGACAAAACATTGAAGGAGCAAAGTTTATGGAAAATTGCATGTGTGAAGAGAAGCATGGAAAGCAAGAGTGCGATGAAGGTCAAATCGGTAAGCACCCTAGCTCTATTAAATCCCTGACTATTGTGCCAAATGCTTCCATGAAAAATGATCTTCAGCAGGAAGAATCAAGTTAAAAAATGTTGGGATTTTTTTGGTTTATTTAAATAAGAATTCTATCCCCTCTAGAAACTTCTTTGATAACTAGCTCAACTCTGTTTGGGGTAAGAAATTGAGTTTGTATATTAACTTTTGTCGAATGATACAGAAAGGGGTTTTATGATTTTGTTTAAAAATTTCAATATGTAGCGAAGAGATAATAACAAACCCTTGTGAAATGTTAGTCAATCTATATTTAAGACAGTCCCTTGGAACCTAGATATGGACTACAATGACATGGTTTTTAAAATTTCTCCCATATGGGTAGACATTGAAAGCATACCTATTCAACTATGGAACTTTTTTCCATAGGCTTTGAAACCCCTAGGAGAAGTTTTAAGAATTGAGGATACTAGGAGGTCATTGGCCCATATGAATGATAGAAAACCTAGATTTTTTTAAGAATCCTTTACCTTCAAAATTAAAGATATTTCTCATGCATGTGCTCTCAAAGGGCTGGGTGGCTTGAATACCTATTTCTTTTGTAAAAAAGATGGGCACCTCAGGAAGGGCTACCCAATGTTGGTTAATAAGGAACATCTTCATAACAAAAAAAAGAGCAAGATGCCTAGAAAAATGATTCTATGTTGACGATTTGCAGGTCTTTGAAAACCCTATGTACAATAGTGAATCGTTGAAAGATAATGCCCCTTTGAGGAAGCTTTGGGTAAAATTGCTTCAAAGGCTACGAATGAACTAGAAAAATTGACTCTTAACTCGCTCCTCAGTTGTATATCCCCCCACCTCCTTTTGTTGATAGTTTAAACTCTGTACCAGATGTGATTAGTTGTCTATCAAATAACTTGGATGATGCTTTTATTGAATAGAGTAATTCTAACCCTAGTAGCTTGTCCTCAGATAGTCTTAGTAAAAATGGAAGTGATTCTTAACCCATGGTCATTTATCTAGAGAAAGAAGGACCAGATAAGTCTAAGTCTGAGATGGATGTATCAGTGAGTGATCCCCTATCCCTCAAGGACCCAAATGTAGCTAAAAATTGGATGTCTAAAGGGGGTGGAAAAAGACTAAAAATAAAGTCGAGCTTCACCCTGATGGATCACTCTCTGATAAATGATAAGAAAAAAGCTAAAGAAACCCCTCTCATTAGCCATGGCCTTGCTTTCAAGAAGAAGGCTAAGGAAAACAAAGTTATGAATTGCTTCAAAAGATTGTACAGTAGTGGGGGTAAGCCCCATGGTCAATCCAATTGACCCCCCTGCTCCCCTAATTTATGCGGATTGTAAGTTAGAATGTTAGGGGCCTGTAATCCCTTAATAGAAAACCCATTATGAGATAGTTTAGGCACTCAAGAGATAAGTTGGAATTTTTATGTCTTCAATAAGTTAAGGATATGGGATCACAGTTGTCCTTAGTCCTTAATTTTATTTGGCCAAATGCACCTTAGTTCTCTACTAATCATCAAAGAGGTAAAAGACGGGCTTCTATTTTGGTTAACCTTGATATAAAGGAATGTATTAATGGCCATGGTATCTCCCCCTGTAATAGAGTTGTTTGGATCCTACTAGAAAGCCAAAACCAGTGTTTTGGACTGTGTAACATTTATGCTCCAAATGACTATAGAGAAAGATCTAATCTATGGAATTGGCTTGATACTAACTTGAAAAATGTCCCATAGATCTTTGAAGGATATTTTAACATGGTGGAAGAAAAAGAGGATAAAATTGGAGGTGATCATTAGGCTTGGAAAGGAAATGAGCTTTTCTTTTGGTCTAAATTCAAGAGAATGCACAAAATTTTAGACCTACTTCAAAAAGATAAAAATCAAAGTAAAGGAATTTGGTTTACCAAGTGCAAAAATCAAATTAATAATGGAAGACAACACTCCAGACTTGATAGGTTCTACTTGAATAGGGATTCACTTTCTATGACCCCTAATAGGGATGGTAATGTAGGGACTACTTTGCCTTACACAATTTCTGACCACCATCCCATTGATGGCCTTCCCTTTGAACCTTGAGGAGAATAAAGTTACCTCATCTTTCAAAGGACTTTGTAAGTTCAATGTACTCACCTTTATGACCAAGTGTGTACAGATGGTCTTCAGTCTTCTTGTAATATTGTGAAATTCAGCTGCAACTCTAGCTCTAGAATTGATTAGTGAAATTCTTGCATGGAAGTCTCTAAAATTTTTGCTAGAACCTATGGGCAGATAAAGGCTAAAATGCATAGAAAGACTGCTAGGATAAATCAATAAAAATTAATACATGATGAATGCTCACTCCAACATGACCTGACTAATGGTAAACTACTTGATGAGCTTAATCTCTTGAAACATCAAGTCAGGCAATCCTAGAATTACCTAGCCACGGGGGGAAGATTTTCTCAAGACTAACTTGGCTTAAACTTGGTGATAGAAGCACTAAATTTTTCTTTCGATTATTGAAACTTAAGAATCAAAGAAGAAAAATAAATGGCATCAAGTTTCAAGCCTAGATTGTGTAGGACCCTTGCAGTATAAAAGAAGTTTTCTATGAGTTCTACTCTAGTTTGTTTCTTTCTGATGGTTCTAATGATCTCATAGAGCAAAATAGGGTGATTTGTGATGCTTTCATTCTAAAAAAGGTGTCATGCTTACAAGCGATCTCCCTTGATGAAGAGATCACATTGGATGAAATCAAAACAACCATAGACTCTCACAAGAATGATAAAGTGCCTAGAATGGATGGTTTCCCTACTGAATTTTACAAATCCAATAATGAATGGCTGACTAAAGATTGCTTGGAGGTCTTTAAAGAAGCGATTGATGTTGGTACCCTAGGCCTAGACATCAATAGAGGAGTAATTAAACTTATCTCCAAGGACGGTGACCTCTCTTCAGTCAAAAACTGGAGACGAATTACCCTCGTTAATGTCTCCTACAAGATTTTTGTTAGAAATATTGTCATTGATGTCAAAGGTCTAGCATTATTGGTGATAAAGGTCCCATTGCATTTAATGGTGTTTTTAATAGTCATATCTTGGCTAATGTGTGTTAATATTTATTTAATATTAATGAATATATTTTTGGTTGCATATAAGTCAAAAGAGGGCCCATGGAGAAGTCAAAGAGTCATGGGGTGAAAAACGAAAGAGGAATGGGATGCATTTTCTCATGAAGAGTCACCTTGAGGAATTCTAAGAGTCACCATGTGAAGCCAAAAGAGGTATGGTGCATTTTTCCATAAAGGGATACTTTAAAGAATACGAAAAGTCACCAAGATAAAGACAAAAGAGAAAATGATGCTTTTGATTATGAAGGGTCACCATATGACTTTTCAAATGCAAGGATAGGAAGGGTTATGCAAGTTTGGTGCCATTTTCCATGAGGATTGAAGGGTCACAAAGGGTGAATGCCAAAGGTCATTTGGAAAGCTATAAGTAAAGGGTTGAGAAGCCATTTGTAATATGGAAGATAGAGTATGATTTGTAATTATTATATCTAACTTAGAAGAGCGAAGGAGAGAAAAGAAAGAGATATTATAATTTGTTATCATTTGTTGAGAAAGCAACATTGATGATAGTTGTGTTTTATACACAAGAGGGGTTGGTGCTCACGAATAGTTGTTGTGTTGGTGCTTAGTAAAGGGGTTGGTGCTCTTACAAGTTGGTGCTTGCGAATATTATAGTTTGAATTGGTGTTCATTCATATACTTGAGATTGTTATCCATGGTTTTTTTCGCATTGAGTTTCCACGTTAAATATGGTGTCTCTCTCTATCTTGTGTGGTGTTTATTATTTCAGTTTTATTGCATATCTTGAATGTATGGTTAAGTGGAATTTGATTAAGAGTTTATAAGATTTATGATATACTGATTAACCCCCCCTCTTAGTATATCCTGTGCTTAACAATTGGTATCAGAGCAAGTTCTTTTTGAAAAAGTTTTACAGCTTGAAGGTAGATCGTAAAAGCACGATGGTTGGATCACATGAAGGATTTTCTACAAATAAGGCACATTTGTTTGATGAGACAAATTATATTTTTTGGAGCATAAGGATGAAGACTTATTTGATGGCCCTTGGATTTGACATATGGCAAGCAATGGTGGAGGAATATGAAGAGCCATAGACACTTGTAACTACTCTGATAGAAAAGAAGGCAAGTAAAAATAATGCTAAATCTTTAAATACTATTTTATGTGGTTTATGTGAATCAAAATTTGTTAAAGTTATGCAATGTAAATATGCTCATGAAACTTGGGTAAAACTTGAGAATATTTACAAAGGTGATGGAAAGGTTCAGCAAGCTAAGCTTCAGACTTTTAGAAGACAATTTGAGAGTTTGAAGATGGAAGAAGAAGAAAATAGAGCAAGTTATCTCTTGTGGGTTAATCAAATAGTCAATCAGATTCAAGGTCTTGGAGAAAATTTAAAAGAATAAACTATGATTCAAAAGGTTTTGAGATCTCTACCATTGAGATATGATGCAAAAGTTTCGGCAATTGAAGAGATGAAGAATTTTAGCCAAGCTAAAGATGGATGAGCTTCATGGTATTCTCACAGCATATGAGATGCATACTGAACAAGATAAACCCTCAAAGAAGTGGATTTCAAGACGTCAAAGAAAGAGAAGGCTAAGATTCAAGAATCAAGTGATAGTTTCAAGAATGATGAAGATGACAACGAAGCTCTTTTCATTCGCAAGCTGAAAAAGGGCACAGATAAATATCAAGAAAAATTATTTTTTAAATGTTTTAATTGTGGAAAGATTGGACATTTTTTAGCTAAATGCCCAAATAAGGGTAATGATAATAATGAAGAAGAAAATTCTACATACAAGAATAATTTCAAAGGTAAATTCAAGAAGGGATTCGAGAAGAAGAGTTTGTATTATAAAGATCCTAGCTCAGTCGAAGATAGTGGAGTCAGTAATTCAAAAGAAGAAGAGATTTTATTCATGGCCATACATGAAGATGCCTCTGCAAGCAAAAGTACAGATGATCAAGAAGAAGAAGAAGAAGATGAAGCTGAAGTGAATCTGGAAGGAGAACTCATTATTGCCTTAGAAGAGTTAGAAGCTATTGAGAAGAAGAATCGAAGATTGAAGCACCAAATCGAGAAAAATGAAAAGGAGTTAAAGGAAATAATTGATGATCTTAAAACACACTTTGAAAAAGCTAAAAAGAATGAAAAAGATTTAACAACATAATTGCAAAAAGTAAGGAAAGAATGTGAAAAGTATGTTATTGAAATTGCCTCTTTAAAAGAATATATTGAGAAAGTAGTCAATGATAAAGTAGTTAGTGATTCAAAATTTGAGGATAGCACTAACATGTTGAATAAGATATTAAAAATCCAAAAGGCAATGTCAGATAACAAAGGTATCAGATTTGTAAATAAAAAGAGATATGTTGAAGCTCTTACAAAAGAGAAAACAAAAAGGGAAGAAGTGAAGAATACAAAGGACATCTCAAACAAAAAACGCTAGAAGGAACAAAGTTACAAAATATAATTAGGACAGAGATACACAAATAAGTTCTATTTTCATGGTTATTGTTTTTATTGTAATGGATATGGTCACAAGAAAATAGAATGTCAGAAAAGAGCTAACAATTTTAGAAACAAGGAGAAGGAAACTCATGCAAAATCGAGCAGAAGCTACAACTCTTTTGCTTCTCTATCAAGTTTTGATGAAGAGGCCATAATATGTTACAAGTGCAATAATTTTGGACACATAGCCCTGTATTGTAGAAGAATATTCGATTCAATCAAGAAGGACTAAATTTTTAAGGTTTCATTCATCAAGAAGAAGGTTCAGACATGTTCATGGCAGAAGAAACAACATGAAGATTCTATGTTGGTTCAGATAATTTTCCATGCAAAAAATAAAAAATAGCCATGGTTCGTTGATAGCTGATGTTCAAGGCACATGACAGGAGACAAGAGTAAGTTCATAACTCTAAATAAGATCAATGGTGGCACAGTGAAATTCAGAGATAAAACCACTGCTAGGATAGCCAGAAAAGGTACTTTGAGTTTGGATAATGGCAGAACCAAGACTAAGAATGTATTGTATGTAAAAGGTCTTAAGCATAATCTATTGAGTGTAAGTCAAATATGTGATCAGGGATACACATTAAAGTTTTATGCAGAAGGTTGTGAGATTAGAAGAAAAGATTCAAATGAGTTGATTGCAGATGCTCAAAAGACAAGCAACTTTATATGTATTATCAAATATCTTCACAAAGGCACAATTAAAAGACACATTCAAAGATCTGCAAGAGGAGTTGGGAGTAATTTCTTTTCTTCCTGCCATTGAGGTCCAACATCAGTTGAGAGGGAGCTAAGTGTTAGCTCCAAGTAGGCCCTTTGCCATTGATGTCAAAGGGGGAGAATAACAGGTACAGGTACAGGTGCAGAAACAGGTACAAAGAATAGATATAGGTTGTTATAATAAAGGGGAGTTACTGTATGTTTTTCAGATGGCCGTATGTGCAGGTTTCAGGATGTGGTAGTTTCAATTTGAGGTTGCCATCAATGACAAAAGGGGAGATTGTTAAAAATATTGTCATTGATATCAAAGGTCTAGCATTATTAGTGATAAAGGCCCCATTGCATTTAATGGTGTTTTCAATATTCATATCTTGGCTAATATGTGTTATTATTTATTTAATATTAATGAATATATTTTTGGTTTCATATAAGTCAAAATAGGGCCCATGGAGAAGTCAAAGAGTCACGGTGTAAAAGATGAAAGAGGAATGGGACATATTTTCTCATGAAGAGTCACCTTGAGAAATTCCAAGAGTCACCATATGAAGACAAAAGAGGTATGGCGCATTTTTCCATGAAAGAACACTTTGAGGAATACAAAAAGTCAACAAGATAAAGACAAAAGAGGAAAGGACACTTTTGCTTATGAAGGGTCACCATATGACTTTTCAAATGTAAGGATACAAAGGGTCATGCAAGTTTGGTGCCATTTTCTATGAGGATTGAAGGGTCACAAAGGGTGAATGCCAAAGGTCATTTGGAAAGCTATAAATAAAGGGTTGAGAAGCCATTTGTAATATGGAAGATAGAGTATGATTTGTAATTATTATATCTAACTTAGAAGAGCGAAGGAGAGAAAAGAAAGAGATATTATAATTTGTTATCATTTGTTGAGAAAGCAACATTGATGATAGTTGTGTTTTATACACAAGAGGGGTTGGTGCTCATGTGGGTTGGTGCTCATGAATCTTTGTAAGGGGTTGGTGCTCCTGCAAGTTGGTGCTTGTGAATATTGTAGTTTGAGTTGGTGCTCATTCATATAATTGAGATTGTTCTCCATGGTTTTTTCGACATTGGGTTTCCACGTTAAATCTGGTGTCTCTCTCTATCTTGTGTGGTGTTTATTATTTCAGTTTTATTGCATATCTTGAATGTATGGTTAAGTGGAATTTGATTAAGTGAGAGTTTATAAGATTTATGATATATTGATTCACCCCCCCCTCAGTATATCCCATTCTTAACAATTTTGGTGAAGATTTTGGCAAAGAGACTCTCCTCTCTCCTACCCTCTATTATTTTTGAGACTCAAACTAGCTTTGTTGAAGGAAGACACATTTTGGACAATATGATCATGAGTTGGGAAGGGATGTATTGGGCCTGAGATTCTAATCAAGTTGTTGGCATGATTTCACTTGACTTTGAGAAAGCATACGATAGAATTGAATGGCCCTTTATTGAGAGAGATCTAAGAGCCTTTGGGTTTCAGGATAAGTTTTGAAGAATGATTAATGTCCTTTTCAAAGATGCTTCATATGTCGTTGAAGTGAATGAGGAATTGAATGAATCCTTGGAACTTCAACACTCCATCAGACAAGGATGTCCTCTTGCCCCATCGCTCTTTGTCTTAGTTGTTGAAGCCTTGCACTATCTTTTAGATTTTTTGATATTGGGCCTCCAGTCAGAGGCATTTCTTTACCCAATGATGAAGTCTTAATTGATGTGTTATTTGTTGATGACACTACTCTATTTTTTAAACTGGAGCAAAATAACTTGATTTAGGTTTCTACAAGACTAGATATGTATTGTTTTGTTTTTAGGTCCAAGGTGGACATGCATAAATCATATATGCTGGGATGGAAGGATCTCCCTCCTGACTGGCTCTCAAAGTTTGGTTGGAAATGGAAAGGTCCAGATGAAATGGTCAGATATCTAGGTATTCCCTTTGCACTTCCCCCTTCATTTAAGCTCATGTGGGAGTGGATTTTTGACAAAATCAATAAGAAAATTGTAAAATGGCAAGGACACTTTCTTTCCTTAGCTGGACAGATCCAAGTCTGTCAAAAGTTTCTCTCCTCATATAGTATTTAATATGCCTCTTGTTGGCTCTTCAACAAGTCTCAGATTAATATGCTCCACAAAATTATAAAGGACTTCCTCTGGTCTAACAGGAAAGGAGGGAAGAAAAAACATGCAATCTCTTGGCAATTCTGCTCAAAGCCAAAAAATATTGGGGGCCTGGGTCTAAAAGATCTAAGGATACAGAGTATAACCTTGGATATGAAATGGATAATCAGAGCATTCAAAGGGGATGAGCCCTAGAAAATATTGGTCCAAAATAACATTTTGAAGGGTTTTCCTAAAGGGAAACAATTTTGGAAAGAACTAAATATAACATATCTACTCATTAATTCTTTTGTCAAAGTGGTTGGTTCACCTATTTTTGCATCCATTTGGTCAGCTTGGGACATTGTTAAAATTTTCATCATAGCACATTTCTAGTTGGTTTGGGTCATGATGTCAACGTTATAAATCTATCTGATGGAACTTATCTGTCAAGAAGGTTGCTTGCTCTCACCAAGGGTTGCTCTGCCTTTGAATGGTTCACTAAAGGGTTGAGGGCTTTCAAGGATCTTTATTCACATTTTGGTTGGGCATCTTGGTCACAAGTTAGAGTCAGATTTTAAATTCTTGCTACCCAACGCAAAACCTTCACTCTTCTTCAAAAAACATTACAGGGAAATAATAATGTTGCCTTCATGGATGAAGAGGAAGAGTTTTGGGATAGTGGTAAGTGGATAAAGAGCCCCACTCTATTTGAGTTTTCCACTCGAATGTTATACAAGCTCTCTTTTTCCAAAGTCCCTTACCTCACCCTTAACCACATTTGGTCTGTCTATGATCCCCTGCGTGCTTGGTCTTTTACATTTGATGTTGTTTGGGCCTCTTGTCTTGAACCTAAAAAATCTTATTTTCGATGGTTGTTGATGTATAATAAGTTGGTTTTTGGATCTGTTTTGAGTAAAATTGGCTTTGTCTAACCTTATCGTTTCTCTTGTAATGAGATTGAAACTATTGAACATGTCTTCTTCTCGTGTCCTTATGCATCTAACCTATGGAAAAGTTGTCTTAAGTACTGGAATGTGGTCTTTGACTGTGACATTGGTTGGTTGAATATTGCTTTTGGATATATTTGTGTTAAAGTTAAAGTTCATTATTTCTTTCATAAAATTTGGCTTATTTTTTCAACTGAGATCTTATGGTTTTTATGAAAGCAAAGGAACTTAGATGTATTTCAACACAAGACTAGGGTGCTTACTAACTTCTTTATGGAAGTCATCCTTCATCTTGTTTCTTTGCAGAGATTCTATCAACTAAAAGTGCCGCAAGAACAATTGAAACAATTCTTGAGAACTGGAATGCTCAAAATCACTTCTGACTACTTAATTGAATTTAGCGAATACCCCAAGCTCAGTTCGCACCCTGATTGGGTGGTCTGTCATGAGTCGGCTATTGAAGTGAAAATGGCGTGCATCGTTGGTTGATTGCAAATGGAGACATGGTAAGGGATGTTCTTAAAGACGATCTTGATAGTTGCGTTATTAAAGAAGTTGAAAACTCTTTTGCCCCTCTCGACTTAAATATTAATCTGTGTTTCTTTGACAAGAATGATTTGATAACTTCCTCTCCCTCGATCTCTACCCCCATGACACAGGATGAAGATGAGTAGACGGTTGTCTAGAAACTGATTAAAGACAATGTGAATGTCTTCATAGAGAAACTAGAAAAGCTCATAGATACGGGAGGTTCTGCAGAGGTGGACAAAGTCATGGATTATGTCAGATCAAACAACATGAAATCATTGCTAAACAAAGTTGATAGATATCCCCCATAGTTGGCTATGGACAGATTCAGATGGGACCTGAAGTGAACAAGAGCTCTACAGAGGGACCTATTAGCCTAAACTCAGACGAGGATTGTGAAATAGAATGAGTTTCTATTTGGAGGGCCCCTGATACTTAAGATTGTTGTGCCACCTTCTAGGTGACGATTATGGGATGGTTCTTTGTTCTATGATTTTTTGTCTTTCTTGTTTGTTGGGTTGCCTTCATGGTGTCATTTTTTATATTGAACTATCGGTTAATATACTCTGATATGCTGGGCGAGTGCCCCCATAACTAGTTATTTTTTTGAGAGCTTTATAATTGTTTATGCATCACTGATGCGCATATTTTGTAATTGATTTTATAATATTAAAAAAAAAAACTAAAGCATAGAGGCCTTTTATTAATGATACATTGCAATACATAAACTTGCAAACCTATTAATATGATGTGATTGTTCTCCCGTATTTCAAATATACTATTTAATACAACCACTTAGAAATAGAGCTTTAAGTCAAATTTGGATGATACTTCTTAATATGTTTTAACCCATTTTGCCTTTAAATACATCCTTACAACAATAATATATGCAACATAATCATTAGATACATCTAACCACATAATTGTAATAATCCTATACATGTGGCAAGACTAGCCACATAGTGTAATAATCCTATATATATGCAATAGTTCTAGCCATGTCAGTGGCCCTTGTAATATTTTGGCTCTCTAAGGAAAAATTTCATGCTTTTATAAAATACATATGCAAAAAATACCACAATTCAAAATCATGGTCCTACAACATAAGGTGGCTTCCGAACCAAACTGAGATGACCACCATTCACTACACTCATTAAGAGTTTTTCTTGGCCCTGTATCATTTTTTTCTTGAGAAAAACATAAGATTGGAATCACATTTATGCTGATATTGTGTTAGTTCAATCGCCTCATCTACAAACAAGAAGGAATCTTAATTGTTACCTATTTCATATATTAATTTTAGTAACAAAGTTTAAAAATAAATCTATAACTTAATAAATCATGATGTTTCAAGTTGTGACTTCAACCTATCATCTACCTAATACTATTTGGATTCAATCTATTTTAAAAATATGAGCTAATCAATTAAGCACAAACACTCCTCTCATACCACCAAAGACACTTCTCGAAAATAGGTATTTGTCTAGGAGACTTGCATTTTAGTGCTATTTTTTTATTTTGATATACTTTGTACACGACCCTATACATAATGAGATATTATATACAACTATCAATATAATTACTCGTCATGTGTCATACATCTAATTTCTTTACTTCAAAAAGTAGTTAATGTTTTTATTTAGCCTATATTACATTGTATAATATTTTGTTCTCTAAATTTTAGATGTATATTTATTTTTATTTTTTTTGTTAATTCCAAATACATAAATATATATTCCGTCTCAAAGTTCTCATCTCATTTTTTCTAAAAATGATGTACCCATCACGGTCTCCCTATACCCATTTGCTTTTTTTATTGGGTAATATTAGACTTTATAATATATTTTTTCTAAATTTTACAAACAAACATCATTTAATTATTTTTTATTCTTGAAACTATATATACACATTTTTAAAATATATATTATATAAATGCATACCGTGTACATCATAGAATTACCTCCTCCAAATTATGGATTATGATCTTTAGTTTTCAACTAAATTGATTATACATATAATTGGTTAAATACTACAATGTTTATGCCCTACAAATAATTCATGCATCACGAAATTGTAATTAATATTATCAAACAATCTAACTTAATAAAAAACTGTCTGAAAAAAATTCTAACATTTGGTACTCCATACTTGTTATATTTTAATCAATAGATTTAAAACTTTTTTTATTTTATATATCATGTGTCGGTCAAGCCATGAGAAGATATACGTTTACTCTTGCCAAGAATCATTTAATGATTAAAAAAAATACAAATAAAAACACAATTATAGGTCAAACAGTATTTTTATATAAAGGTAGTTTTTTAAATCACCAAATGAGTCACCACTTTGGTATATGCGACCGCTGTTATGGAAGCCCACGAGAGGGTTGTTTTTTCACATCCTTAAACATTGTACAAACAAGGGAACATCTGCGTCTATTTACCTAACCCCATAACGCCATGTCTAAAATTTATATTTCAACATGAAGTCAACGTAAAATCATTTGAGAACATTTATTGAGCATTTTATCAACATTTTTGTTACATGTCCAATCAATATGACATATGCTTATTACATCCATGCAATCAATCAATGTGACACACACTTATTACATACATGCAATCAATATGACATGTTTTCAAACCCATAGAAGGCATTTTCCACATAAGAGCCCCCTACCAATGTCACTCGTTCCAACTACATTTACTGAAGAACCACTTCTTTTCCAATAGACTAGAATGAAGGCCCTTTTTTAATGATAGGTTACAATACATAAACTTGAAAACCTATTAATATGATGTGATTATTCTCCCAAGCATTCCAAATATATTCTTTAATACCACCACTTAGAAAGAAGCTTTAAGTCAAATTTGGATGATATTTTTTTATCCCAGTTTGTAATTTAATACAGCTTTACAGCAATAATATATGCAACACAATCAATCAATACATCCAACCACATAATTGCAATACTTACACCAGCGGCATAACAGCAATAATCATGTATATGCAGCAGGACCAGCCACATAACTGTAATAATCCTATATACATACAGCAGGGCTAACCACATCAATGGCCCTTCTATTTTAGCTGTGTGAGAAAATTTCATGCTTTTATCAAATACATATACAAAAAATAACAAAATTCAAAATCATGATGCTTCGGCTTCCCAACCCAACTGACATGACCACCATTTACTATGCTAAAAAGTTTTGATTGCACCCTTCCATTTTTTATTATTTCAAAAAATATAATATTTGATCACATTTATGCACATTTTGTGCCAATTCAATCTCCACATTTACAAATAAGAAGGAATCTTAATTGTTACCTTCTTCATTTATTAATTTTAGTAACAAGGTTTAAAAATATAAGTTAATCATCAAATGGATTGTAGTCCAAATGGTACAGATGATGATAAAGTGTGCTGTCACACTATAGACCAATGTACAAATACAACTAAATACTAAAAAGTGATGATGCTGGATTTTAGGGCAAGGGGAATTTTGAGGAATGGAATACCTTTCAGTCCTGGTAACTAAGCCAAAAAAGGCCAATTTATCCATACGCTGATACCACCATATGCAAAATTATACCAAAAGCTCTGAGTGTTTCCACTTCAATTTTCCTTTTTTTTTTTTACACAAAATCTAATCAATTATGCACAAGGACTCCTCTCCTACCACTGGTATTCATCTAAAATACTTACATTTTGATATTTTATATTTTATTTTAATATCTTCTGTATTCTTGACTCTATATATAATGAGATATCAAAAACATATACCAATATAATTACTTGTCCTTTGTCAACATCTAATTTCTCAACTTCAAAAAATAAATAATATATTTTCAAAGGCTATATTACACTTAATAATATTTTCCTTAAGACTATATTTGCTATATAATATTTTTCCCTCTAAATTTGAAATATATATTTAAACATATATAATTATTTTATTTTTTTTGGGTTGTCTCCATCTATCCATATATATAAAAGCATATATAATTAATTTTTATTTATTTATTTGTCTCCATCCACATATATATATATAATTAATTTTTACTTTTGTCTCCAAATACAAATTTTAGATATAAATTTAAACATATATAACCAATTTTTATATTTTTTTGTTGTCTCCATATAGATATATATAGTCTCCAAGTACTCATCTCCTATTTTTCTAAAAATGATGGCCCATCATAATGTCCCTGTATCCATTACCTATTTTTCTTAGGCTATATTAAGCTGTATAAATTTCTTTTTTAATTTTACATATATATGTGCATGTGCAAGGAACACGCCATTTCCAACATCCTGTCGTTGTCTCCCCACAACAGTGTGGTAACCATCTCCTGGTAACTATGGGGCTAATCTTAATAAAATGGATTGGGAAACATCATACATTATAACCGTTTGAAAGAAGCTTTACTCTCTTTTTACAGATAAAATACGGATGATTATAATTCACTCCAAATTCATGTCAAACTTTAGTACAGCAAAATTTAGTTGGATTGGTACAAAAGCTAGAATTTGTAATTTGTGATCTAAAAAGCGGGTTACAATGCCAGAGAATTTTGAAATCTTTCAAAGACACTATGATTGGATTTCCAAACATGGGATAGCTTCCAACTAAACTGGATTGACAGAGAAGGCAAGGAGAAATATGAAAGAATGGCAGGGTCTAACAGCTTCAATGTTGAGAAAAGATGCTTGTCACAGGAAATCAGCTCGCAGACTCCCACTATTGCTGCATGCTTGCAGGCATAGGCCTTAAAGCCATCCAAAGATCAAGGCATATGCTGTTTATTGTTAAGGATGGACATCTGATCTATCCAAAGAAATTGGGACCCTAGTAAAAGGCTTTCATTACCGCAACCTCCATCGTGTGTTAAACAGATGAGAAGGCTAAGGAAGAGACTCTCAGATTCAATAAGCAGAAAATCAATGCTAATTACCACAGAGATTAGTTTGATACAAGTTCGTTTGTCTTTACCCTATTACAGGTTGGAAGGAAATTGATTGGCTACTTCTCTGGCACCTAGAAGCAGAGAGAAACTTGAAGCCGAGGAGCTCAAAGAACTGCTATCAGGAAAAAAAAATATGCTTATTTGCTGAAAATTGCATGTGTAAAAACGTTAGTGCTTTGCATTTGGAGAATATCAACCTGAAATGGAATAAAAGGGTGAACTGGGGAGTCACATGAATATCGCAGAAAATCAACAGCTCTCTTATGAGTAGTTACACAACTTTTGAATCTTTACGAGATATAGCTAATATTATCACTTTCATAAAGCTACATTATATACGAGATGAGAAAATTAAGAGAAAACTAGAACAGCTTTATCCAGCTTACAAACAAAATCAGAAAAATCATTGCACACATCAATAATTTATACCATTACCAGAACCTCTGCAAGGTTAAAAAATATCTGAATGTCAATTAGCTTTCCATGACAACACATCATACCGTGAGTAATAAGGGATGGGATGAAAACAAGAAAAAACTGGACGTCTTCCATACCCTCGAAAACAATGTAGAAAATTGCGACACAAAAAAGTAAAGAAGCATCACAGTTAATCCCAGAAGCAGTGAAAGGTTATAAAATCTGTGTCAATTAACTTTCAATGACAACACATCATACTGTGACTAATAAGTGATGGGATGAATACAATTATACAAGAAATAACTGGCTGTGTTCCATACCCACGAAAACAACTTAGAAATTTGCAGTATAAAAACTGAAAAGGCACAGAAGCAGCACAGGCAATCAACCAACGACAGCATCTGAGGGATTCATTTTCGCAAAAGCTTAGCATCATTACTTCTATTGTAACCATATAACTGCTAATGTAACCAAAACCTGCTACATGCTATTCAACAGACAGTATTTATACAGAAAGAAGCTAAGGCTCATAAATCTGGAAGTGAATATAAAGACTAAAGGATAGTTTGCAAAGCTTATAGCCATTCTTTTGACTTGCACAGTTTCCGAACTACAACTAGAAGCCCTGGAAATTGAATCCACGGGGCTCAGATATAAATCAGAGCAATGGAAGTTATAAGATGCCATAACAAGAATTTGAATGCTGCTTTTTTGTTCATGATTTCTAGCAATGCACAGATTCTACCTCATTAATATCAAAAACTATATGCCACCTGGCATTTAATTTCCGTCCATAGAAAAAGAGAGAACTCTAATTTGACTTGCCCTGTAATTTGAAGCTTTAGACATGACAAGTCAAAAATAATGCTAATAAAATGTTAAGTTGAATTGACGACAGAATATACAGAACTTGGGTTCTAGGGCCAAGTGAAAATTCAGATGAAACCTTACAAAGAAAAGAGGTACCTGCAGAATATTAAATAAAGGAAAAACGTTGTAGCCATCACTTGGCCCAAATACTACAGTATAATGCATTTTTACAGTCATGTTACCATCCCTCTTTTCACAGAGTTTATTCATACCAATCATTGAAAGATGACAAGTACACTCTTCCATGGCAAACATGCCTCTAACAGACAATTGCCACTTTCTCCTATCATTTTTGAATGAAACAATGCCTTCTACACAACTCTCTTGTGGTTTAAATATGTGAATCATATCATCGTACAAACTACAGAATGTACAACATGGTACAAGTAAGAACTATTTTACTGTATGCATGTACACTACCTTGTACCTTCCCGTTTGCAATTGTCAGGATAATTTAAGGACAAAAGTACTATAAAGAAACCATGGCACAGTTCAAAAGACTCTTAACTGGTTTATAATGAACCTCCTCATCTGTACAATTCCGTGTATATATATCGTTGAAATTTATGACAGATATGATGATTGAGTTCCAATACGCCTCTCTGCACCATGGCGTAAACCAATCAAGAAATTATCTTGAACAATAATAACATGGATAAGCATTAATTTGTATGTCTATCTTACTTTACCTCCAGCTGCAACAAGCTTCTCAACTCGAGCAACAATATGTTTTCCATATGTATACTTTTTCAATGCATTCAAATGCACCTTGATCCGGGAAAGGATTAATTCCCGTTGTTGGTCATCACAAGTCTCTAGAACCTTTTGTACAACATAATTTGCAAACTGATCTTTCATCATTGCCTGCATGTATCATAATGTCAGACAAATGACAACAAATTCCTAAACATTAGTAAGATATTTGCAAATGTGCAGTTGTTTGATGGATGTCTTGCGAAAGAGTTAAAGCTATTAGTGCAGAGGGAAGGACTCCTATCACTGGTAAAAAAATATATAAATCAAGCCTCAGAATGTATGACACACTGCTGTCATGTTAAGCATAAACCTCAATTTTATATAACCTTGTGTTAGTGCATGATTACATAACACAATCACATTAAATCCAGGAACCATATTTTACTACAACAATATATCATCTGAACGCTATCAAAATCCTAACTTAAGAAGAATTGAAAGGATTGTCCATAAAGGTCCCATACATGGCACTCTTTCTCAAATAAAAAATGGCTATGGATATAATTAAATCATATACCTATATATTTCCCTGCATGTCTTTGTCAATACAAGGGGGATTTGATATAAGGAATAAAGATTGTGTGGGTAATGGAAAACGTTCCAGCTATAAGATTGTGGGGAGAGCTTGAGTTAACCAATCATGAACACTGTTCTACTTTATATATATATTATTATTATTATTATTATTATTATTATTATTATTATTTTGAGGTGGAGAAGCTCACGGCTCAAACGCACGCACCCATTTCTTACTACTCATCCAGGTTACTACACCAAACACCACAGTTCACCACGTTCAATCCTGCCAACTCAAGGAATTTTCCAGAACATAGACAAAACAGGCTGGGTCCATAACTAAATCTCCCCTCCTGTCTGTGAACAGTAAATGCCCAATACTTACCTTTGCGTACCAGGCAAAAGAGGTTTCCCTACCCAAATGGGCAATGGCTTAAATGCTAAAGATAAGGGGGGCTCAAATGCACTATGTTGGTTCATAATGTGAAATTAAATTATGGTGTATTGTCTGGAGCCACGAGAAAGCTATTGTTATATATTATGTAGCGAATTGTTAGGGGTGCTGACCATAGGTCTCTCTCATATGAGACTCGTGATGGCTATAAAACCTACCAAATGATACGCTAGGCCATAGGATTCAAAGTCCATACAATCAAAGTCCATTTTGAGTGATCATATTAGGCATGAGATCTAAGCAATTATAAATTCTACATGAGAAGTGGATTCTCAGTAGCTTCCATCTTTAGCAACAAAATATTCAGACTGTCTCTAAATGTTTCATCCTTCTTGAGACTAATTTTCTAATCATATAATATGCTTAGTTTTCGCAAGGTACCATTTCAAATTTTCAACAGTTTGTTTCACTGTGTTTCAAAGTTATTTTGCAAATAATTAATTAAAAAGTTCAGGCAGACACCCAATATCTACACAGCAGATTTCAGAATCAACATTCTACATATGGCATTGGTGTTAGCCAGAATTTCTACAAGCTCGCCTCAGTAGTTCCAATCAACTTCTCCATGTATCTTTTGTAGGGTGATTTAATCCACAAACACCACTATAATGGTGAATTTGATCTCGGTCTTCTCTCCCTCTGCTCTTAGAACTGGTGTTGTAACCATGCAATTTCAAAACTATTGATGTGTTGTCAACAAGGATGTTGAGCAAAATAAGAATGGTGAAGCTTGATCACTTTGTTGAAGAGCTCCACCTCCAGTACCTCCCTTTATGCACAAAGATCTGAATATTTTCAAAAAAATCCCGAAGCTCGCTTACAAGTTTGATCTCAGAATACTCTGATTTCAAATGTGGAGAACTGAGGATTTAAACCATTTAGATGACAATTTCATTATAATCTCTCCTAACTGCATTTTATTTTCCTTCATTTGATTGGACATTGTTAGTTGAGAATTTCTCGATGGTATATGGGCTTTTAGCCTCATCAGGCAAACCTGCAAACAGTTCATCATTCTCCTGTGATTTTGCCCCTCTTTTTTAAAAAAAACTGATCTGGCCCTCACTATCAATTAAGTTTGCCCTCACTATCAAATTACAAGTATCCATTTTTGCAGTAGCTTTAATTTCATGCCTGTAGTTCATCACATAGGTTAGAAGGCCACTATATTCTCTCATAATGCAAATGAACTTGTATAGTAGTAGAGCTCCCTAAACATACTCCATGGTGAGCTTTGATAACTCACACTATTTACAATTTATTAAAGAATGGATTCAACCAATCCAACATCTGTTTATTCAGTCTCATGAATTATCCACCAAGGTTATGGGATTTTGAATTACATTTCATGTGTCAAGAACTCCATGTGACAACTTGGGAATTAAAACTGCTGATCAAGCTAAACAATGAAATCATAAATACATAAAGGTATTTATCATAGGAACCGTCAGTTAAGATAGAAACATCTAATTGTTTCGAGGAAAGCATACAGCAAGATGAATCTTCTCAAAAGTGTAAACAAGAGGAAGATGAAAGCAATTGAACGATAAACACTATGCTATCAAAATCAATGGCAAATGTAGTCAAAACAGGCTTAGAATAAACATAAAGAAAAGAAAACATCTAGACAAGTCCATATTATCAACAACGGAATATGCAATTAACATAGGCCTGGAATGAACAACGCTTAAATATAGCATATAGATAAGTGATAAATCTATGGAATGAATAATGCTAAAATATAGCATATAGATAAATCTATGGAATGAACATATACCTGCAAGGGCTCATTTTCATCTGTTGCACCAAGCATCTCGCTTATCAAAATTTGTCGCTCAATAGGACCACCAAATACTAAACATTTTTCCACTACATTTGAGGCAAACTTTTGCTGGCTCATTTGAACTATCTGTCCTGCTAGTTTCTTTATTACAGAAGCACGCTCGTTTGGTTTGCCATGCTCAAGTACATGCTGAAATATGAAAAGAAAAACACTTGGTCATTACAGAATATGCAAGTTGATAATAAATACAAATAGGACTTTAACAGAACCTGCAGCATCCTACATATGACCAGAACATATAGCATTATATAACAATAAAATCAATTTTTCATTTCCCCGACGACAAATGAGGTAGCTCTCTCAAAACAATGGACAAAAAACATCTACACAGCAAATGCAGAAGAGCTTTGGCAAATTATATTCTTAGAGCACAAAGCCTTGAATAGGGCATATTCTTGACCAAAGACATTCATGTAAACCTCAATCAAATATGTTGAATGCACAATTGCCTTTGTAAGTGAGAAATTTAGCTATATTAAAAATATCCTAAAGATTAGACAGTAGGATCTATTAAGTATTGCAAAATAATTTTGTTTCAATTGTGGCGACTTTAGTTCTGACAATTACTAACACATCAAAATGAAAGACAGACTCATAAGCACATCCAGTAACAGCAGCATGAGGAAGTCAAAAATAAGCTCTAGTGACTGAATGTAGTGTATCAAAATAACCTAACCTCACCCAATCACATAGAAAGTCAATGCCACACTTCAGTAATAATTATCAATAAATTCCAGCAATGAAACTAGGTCAATTTGACCTCAAATTAGCCTTGAAACCCACACAAACAAGTTACCAAGCAAGTTGCCCAACTCCAAGGCAATAATCGAATTCCACCTTTGCAAATGTGACCTCAAAAAACACCATTTTGTCAAATAATCAGCTTCAAAAACCTGCAAACACTTATTGGGCATACATCCCAATATTTTCTTCAAGCATGAAGAATCAATATCAATTTCCAGCATATCCATCAAAGGAGAACTCCACCATGTACTTGTACCCTTCAAAGGGGGGCGAACCACCTTGGGAAGGCCAAATACTCTTTCTTAACTTTTCTTGCTGACTTTTAACATATCTCCTCTTTGCCTTCGATCACTAGCCGACATTCATTTTTTTACCAAAAATAATATTAGATAATTGCCTAAAAAATAAATAATAATTAAAATTACTTTTAAACAATAAAAATCACTTTTATAAAATATTCTATTAATCAACTAATAATTGTCTTATATGAGCAAATGATTAAAATCACTATTCTAGCAATTATAATTAATTTATAAAATCCTAAAAGAAATCATTTAGTCTATGGAGAAGTAGACTAAAGGTCTTCAATACCTACTCATGAATGGTTTGGAAATAGGGACATTACACAATAGACCTTTGCTGATAGAGAAAAGGCTATAAATGCGTATCTCCGTTTGTGATATGACCCGCAGACAAGGGGAAGGACCTTGACATCAAAACAAAGTAGATCCACTCAGCCTAGACTAAAGATTAATGGGTCGGGACTCTCTAATAGTAATGTGCAACGAGGAATGTTTTCTCACTGATTTGTCCCCGTGTGGATAAATTAGCCGATCCAACAGGCACCTACCATCTCTAGTGCATGTAGTGAGCTCAAAGAAGCAATCACCATAGTTATCAAGTTCAAAATGCGGATCCGTTCAGAAGGGCAAACAAATCCAAAAATCCAAAATTACTGAAAAAGTTAGGAAAAATCCAATTTGGGATATATACATATAATATATGCGAGCGTAGTTTTAAAAATATGCATTATTGACAAATATAATGAAAGACACTCATAAAGTAATATAAAATGTTAATATTATATAATATCTATGGTGTCTAGGTATTTTTTTTGTAGAAAACCTAAAAATTAAAAATTAAAAATAAATTTAAAATTGGAAAAAAAACAAGGCCGACCCGGATGAACTTATCCGCGCTGGCAAAAAAATCCGAGTCTGACCG
Source organism: Torreya grandis (assembly GCA_037957365.1). Taxonomy (NCBI): domain Eukaryota; kingdom Viridiplantae; phylum Streptophyta; class Pinopsida; order Cupressales; family Taxaceae; genus Torreya; species Torreya grandis. The sequence continues at coordinate 3,101,999 of JARHVA010001165.1, read as the reverse complement.
CATTTGGTAACTATTCTAAAATCACCCTAACAACACTTGGGGTCCCATGCAAGGGCTACGAACCTCTAACCAATGTACTTAAAGGAAGAGGATAAAAAGTACATAATTCTCGCTACAAATAGTGGCATCCCTCTCAATTTTAATAATGGATGGAATATGTTTGGATATTTCTTTGAATGCAATAATAACAGATACACTTGAATGCAAAAAATAAGCACAGATCCAAAGAAAATGATACACAAATGATAAATGGAGTGATATGAATTATCAAATATATGGCCATTTCGAGGGGGCAACCTCAAAAAAACATAATAATAATGAAAGGAAATCCATAATATGAGTTATTATAATTTGGAAGAGCCTATATATCCTTATTTATAGACATAAATAGGTAAGGGTGACCCCACATTCCCAATTGGGTCGGCCTAAATAAACTAATGAATTAAACAATAAAGGTTATGCACACCACAAGTAGGCCAAACCTTACGAAAATACGAAAATAAAATATTAAAGGCATAACATGCCCTTCCCTTTCAAAAAGGGTTTCCTTCAACACTTTGTAACTTTGAATGCTACTACATGAACTATTGATCTTCCCATGTTGCATTTTCCACTGGAAGATCCTTCCACTTATCACTCTCTTCTCGATGACCTCCTTTGGTTCCATGATGAACTTCCTTTCTTCACTTTCTTCAAGCAAGAGATAAAATATAGGATGAATTTGGTAATGTGGCAGCTCCAATCTATAAACCACACTACTAATCCACCAAAAAACTTTATAGGGTCCATAAAATTTTGGTGCTAGCTTGTGGTTTTTATGATGCTTTAGTGACATTTGTTTGTGGGATTGCAAAAGAACACCCAATCCCCTTCCTCAAAATGCCTTGCTTTGATGTTGATCTGCTTATTGTTTCATCATGTTTTGAGCCACAACCAAATTCTACCTGATGACTTGGAGCATTCCATATTGATGTGGAGTATGATCTTCCGCCACATGCGTTTTCAGATGACCTTGCAAGTAAGAAGTAGTGAATGTTGGGGGATAAGCCATAAAGAGCCCAAATGGAATCATCTTTGTTGTCGAATGAATGTGGTGTCATACCACTATTCTACCATCAAAAACCATTTGGAACATTGTGCTTGCTTTTTCAAGGTAAAGCGACGAAAACACCCTTATAAACATTAGTTCACAACTCAAATGGGGTCATCTTTGTTGTTGTATGAAATGTGGTGTTATACCACCATTATGCCATCTTGGTGCTTTTATGAGGCAAAGCAACGTAGATACCCTTCTGGACATTTGTTCGCAAATCTTGTTTGCCTATTTGATTGCAAATGATAAGATAAACTATATGCTAGTTTTGTGCCCCACGCAACAAATAGGTCAATCCAGAATATGCTTGTGAATATCTGATCGCAATCACTCTCAATGATTTTGGGGACTACACAAAAAAATTATGTCATTTCCATGAAGACTTTTGCCACCATACTAGCTTGAAATGGATGAGAGAGCCCCCAGAAGTGTGCACACTTAATGAGTCTATCCACGACCACCAATATCACATCCGAATTGTTTGCCTTTGGCAACTCTATAATAAAGTTGATTGATATTTCCACCCAACATTGTGTTGGAATGGCTAATGGTTTCAAGAGACTTGGAGTTGTGACTAGTTCTCCTTTATTTTGTTGACATACCAAACATTCACCCATAAAGTTTTTGTATAACCTACCTAGGACCTTCCCAAAAGAAATCCTTCTTTGTGCGGTGATAGTTATTCAAGAACCCTAAATGTCTTCCTATTGGTGAGTCATGCATTTGCAATAAAATAATAGCTTTCCATTGAGGGTCTTTACAAAGAAAAAGCTTATCTTTATATCATAAGGAATTTCCTTTCCAAGCATTACTTATCTCAGATCTGAATAAAATGGGCCCTAATGAAGTTGTTAAATGGGCTTTACTTGTTAAGTGTCATGTTGCCATTCTATCAGTGCTACTTCTACCCATTCTTGTTGCTATAATGATATGGCAAATATTGTTGATTCCTCAGCATCTTATCAAGATAGAACATCAGCGGCAATATTCTCATTGTGCTTGTCTCATTCAATGCATGTAGGGAGATGGTAAGCTTTTCTTCCTCTAGGTCTAGGTCTCCCACAACTACTTCTTCTCGCTCAATAAAATCATTCTCCATAACCATTAGTTGTTTCTCACCATTGACACATGTATGACCTCTAGGCCATTTGCTATCACAATGCCAACATTGTATATTTTGTATATTTTCTATTTTCTATTTTCTATTTTCTCTTCCTCTTGTTGAGAAAAGAGTTTTGTAATTTGACTTATGTTCCAATTATTGTCCACATTTCTGTTAGAAGTATTGGCCACATTCCTTTTAGAAGTATTGGCCACATTCTTGTCTCTCCATCCTATGTTTTACCTTGTGTGAATCTCCTAGTAGCCAAATTTCGTTGCTCAATGCGCAGGGCTTTCTTCATCGCTTGCTTAATTGTACATGGTTCCAACAAACAAACATCGCGATTAATCTAATCATTAAGACCATCGATGTAGAGTCTTGATGGCCAATCTCCTCAAGAATATTGTACACCAATCTCCTCAAGAACCTTGATCACCAATCTCATATGCTCAACATAGTGTTCTACTACAAATCTTGTTTGTTTTAGAGTTTTCAGTTAGATAAAATAGATACCCTTCAATACTTGCCCATAGTGGGTTGCTAATTCTTCAACAAAGACTTCCCAAATAAGTCCATGCCCTGGTTTTTCACTCATCATCCATTGGTAGCGTTCAGATTTTAAATGTAGTGAGACTATGTCAGCATTATATCATCTGGTATATTATGAAGCTTAAAATATTGTTCACAAAGCTTATCCAAGAAATTACATCCGAACCATCAAACATGCAAATGTCTATATCAGGCCAGATCCACGATTACGGTTATCATGGGGTAGGTTGGGGTGATGTGTACTCAAATCAGACAAGTTGTTTAAACTTTTACATCTCCTTATTTAGCGAAGCCACAAAAGGGTCAATCAAAATATCCTTGATCTATGTTACCAATACGGGTATAGGTACGGATAAAGGGATACAACGATTTTTTTTGGGGTTTCCAGCCATACAAATAAATAAATAAATATATATATATATATATATATATATATATATAATTAAAAATATAGCCATATAAGCAAAATTAACCACATAATATGCATAGCAGAAAAAAAATAACTTCAAATAAGTTAAATAACCAAAAAATATACACTCATAGTTCAATGCCAAATATCACAATATTCAATAGTCGAACTTATATTGGTTTTATAACAGGTACATGGTGCAAATGTTACAATGTATGGACAAAAATAAAGACAAATCAGCATATTCATTGTTCATTATATTCATTTTCGTCTTCGGCTGCAATGTCTTCATCATCATGTAGTTCATGAGAACCACAAGCAGCAGCAGTGCCACTCCCACTAGCTCCACTATAAAAGTCATGTGAAGCATTGTCTAACTCCGTGTCATGTAAAGAAAGGTAGGCAACAGAGGCATCTAAATCAGCAGCCTCTGGGTTCACATCCCATAACTTTGTTGACCCTTCCTTGTATTGAGGTTGTTTATGTGAGGTAAGACGCAAGTTGGAATGCACATAAACCAAATCCTCTACCTTTTTTGCAGCCAACTTGTTGCGTTTAATTGAGTGGATAAAGTCATAGGTGCCCCAACTCGGCTCAGCTAAAGAGGAACTTGCAACTTATTGAAGCCACAAAGTGAATTAAAATTTATAAAAATTAAAAGATTGAAAGTTAAAACTTAAAACAAAACATCAAAAAGGTCAAAAGAAGGGTTGAGCAAAAAAAATTAAAATCTTGTGATAGAATTTTTATTTCAAGTGGTTGAAGTTGGGCGGATGCTTGCTCATGGAAGTACCACCAAAAGTGAGCGTCCATCTTGTACTTGTCATAGATAATGCCAAAGGAGCGACCCACCGAGAATATGAAATGCACAAACTCTTCTCTGACTTGGTCTTCTATTTCTGGATCAGGAAAGATTCTAAAAAATGCTACCTTATGTCCCTCGACAACCTCAACATCCCTATATGGTGCAACCCTCCTAGACAAAGAAAGAATCTCTGCACTGTAGTATTGGATGTCAAGGCAAAAAACAAAATGCAATGGGATGGTCATTTTGTTCCACTTGTCAATGAGATGTGACTGCACTTCTTTGAAGAACCTCTTGATGGGATCTTGTTTTTTGGCATTTATGATGGATCTAACGTTCTCAATCATTGAATCAATTCCATCATAAATCTCACCCAAACATGGATGATCCATGTCCACATATCTCAACATGTTGATAATGGGTTCAGTAAAACTCTACAAATACTCCATACATTCCATTCCCACCACACATCATCAAGAATCCACCCTTTCACCTTTGTGGCCCTCTCACTGTTTCCCTGCCTCCATACACCCCAAAGGTTGTTGATGACCATGCTACTCAATGCCTCACGCACCTTAACAAGTCATCTCAAGACAAGAGTGTCTGAGGCAAATCGAGTCTCAGCAACCTAATACAAAATTAAAACAGATAAAATTAAGTCTTAAAAAAATGTTCAAAAATAAAAACACTACAAATTACAAACTTATAAAATTAAATTAGATTAAGAGTTACCTTCAACAACTGCAATTTTGAGAAGGCCTTGAAGATGCCTTGGGATATGTAATGGTTGGTTATGAACATTTGGATCTTGCTCGCCTCCTCATACACTTGTTTGATCCAGTCAATTTTTGTCTCCAATTTTTGCAACATAAGGTTGAGGGAATGAACGACACAAGGTATCCAAAATATATGCCCATACCTTGCCTCAACCCACATGCCCGAAGATCTCCAATTTTTAGCGTTGTCCATTCCAACTAGGACAACGTTTTGAGGCCCCACTGCCTCAATGGATTCTATCAAGATGTCAACAATGAGTCATAAATCCTTCACTTGCCCCTCACAATCAAAGGCATTCAAAAACATTGCCCCTTAGGGCTCTCTACGATCACATTAATCAATGGCCTATTTGCCGTATCTTTCCATCCATTGGAAATGATGGACACCCCTATTTCGATCCATGAATTCCTGATGGGCTTCAATGGATCTTCAACGTGTTTTCTTTTTTTTGTCAATAAAGTGGTGCACACCCTTTCATAATCTGCGTTGATAAACCCTTTGGAAGCAACATTGATAGATCTCACCATATCCTACCGGTATGGTGATCTAACAACATTAAATGGCAGCCCACATGCATAAAGGCAATGCACGATGTTTTGCTCCGTTGTCCTTGGATTCATTATGGAATGCCCTATCCAATGGGTTTGCATCTTTTGTTCTGTTGCGACCAAAAGGTGAATCCTCTTCCTCTTTGACCACAACAGGTGTAGCAAGAAAGGGGTGTGATGGGGTCACCACATTAGCATGAGATGGATCAACAAGTGGTGATCATTTCTTTCTCAAATGATGCTTCGATCTTTGCCCCATAATGGCATCTGCCTCTTCTTGCTCTTTGATGTATACAAGGATCTTTCCTTGTGGCAAGCCCTTTCTCGACCTTCCATTTATACTTGGCCCACCACGAACTTTGATTCCAATGCCAAAAATCGCACACAAATGAGCGTTCACTCGACTATATGAGCTCTTGTGTTTACAAATACACTCTGAGCAAAGCCAATGAAAACACCCTCCACCAAGCATATGTTATTATATTGTCACGTACTTCCAAATGGGCATTCGCAAATCCAATTTGGGGGTTATACCTTGCCCCACCAAACTAGCACTTGCACCCTAAGACATTCTGACAAATCCCTATAGCCCCTGGTAAAAAATAAAAAATTGCTATTAAAATTTAATGGTAAAAACAAAAAAATAAAACAATTGCTATTAAAATTAAAAACATAATCATTGCATTTGGTATTTGTGGAAATAATGGTTAAACTTTAAAAGAATAACAAAAAAAAATTAAAATTAAAACTAGTTACAAACAAAACAAAAAAAACCACAAATCTAAAAAACTTACCTTAAATCCGCAAATCCTCTTCCTTGCAAGCTCCTTGGCGCCAAATACGTTGAGGTAATGGCGTAGGTTTACAACAAGGAAGGAGTTTCAAGCTTATGCAACTGAAAAAATTAAAACATGCAACTGAAGGAGTTTCAAGTTTAAAACATGCAACAAAGAATAGTAAAAAATTTGATAAATTTGGGTAACAAAATGGTAATTGTCTTTGATAAACTCATGCTCTGTCCTTGCACTATATAAATTTTGATCATTGCATTTGGATAATGTTCTTCTTTCCTCCTTGCACCATAGGATTCCCCATCCACAAATCATTGCTCACCTATTGTTATAATATTGATTTAGAGTAAAATTTAGATAGCAATAGAAAATCCACTTGAATGCAAAAAATAAGCATAGATCCAAAGATAATTATACACAAATAACAAATCAAGTGATATGACTGAATCAAATATATGGCCACTTTTGAGGGGTAAACCTCCAAAAAGAAAAATAGTAATGAAAAGAATTATATTACAACTTACGATGGTTTGGAAGACCCTGTCTATCCTTATTTATAAATAGAATTAGGTGAAGCTCACCCCATTGTCCCAATTAGGTCGGCCTAAAGAAGCATCTAGAATTAATAAATATAAAGATAAAGGTTATGCCACAAGTCAGCTAGGCCATAACGTTAATACACTTATGAAGACAAAATTTTAGTTGTGTAACAATATGTCTAAAAAATAAAGTGTTCCTCAATCTCCACCTCCTAAGGGGGGCATATATGGAAAATTGTGTTATCTCATGGGCTATGGTGATCAATTTCAACTCATAAATAGAGAGAACACACCCTCCCTCAGCTTGTTGAAAGTAATCCTCAAGTTGTGAAGCAAATGATGTTAAGAGTTAATTTCGTTGAATGATGGTGCCATCTACAATCCAAAAGAAATGCTCAACATAGAAAGCCAATTTGGGGATAAGTGGTTGTGGATGAGAGATCCAAGAGGCCTAAATGTGCTTTGGGTATATATCCTCTTTGACAACCTTGTTGGTGACCGTCAAGGAAAGAAGGCCATGAAGGACACCTAAGGAGTACTTGAATGAAGAAATTTAATCGATTGAGATATAAATAGATTGAAGGAGCAAACTAGTTTGAAAATACCAACATCTGTGTTGATGAGCCCCCTCAAAAACAGTGTAAGTATACAAACCTGAGCAAAAATCTACAAGTCTCTCCTGAAACTTTCACCTTTGAATCTATAATCAACACTCTCCATATGTCCAATGTTGAGGCATAACTTTTGGTGAATGTATGCACAATCATAAGTCTTGAAGTTATTTGGATTTTCACTATCTACTAATTTTTGAACGGGATGGATGATGCGCAGTGACCAAGGAGGAAGCCCGAAGCAAATAATCTCCCTTAATAGATCTGCCATAGGAAAGGCAAGGGAATCCGCACCATACTTACGGAAATCAGCTTGAAACCCCCAACAATATGTTGCTTTACTGACATAGAGCTTATGATAACTTTCTTCACATCACCTGTAGAAAATAAAATGCCAAGAGGGAGGATCGACAACTCTAATTATGGGATGATCTAAAAAATCATACAAAGAAGTGGCATAACAAGCCCAACCCTAATGGTTAATGTCTAAAATAGAGGTTTTCCTTGTCAATAGGCATGCCAAAACATTTTTGGGGAATGACAAAGAGCATCAAGGAGCTCAAGTTGCCTCAATGCAAGAAATATGTGCTTCTTGCATCTAAGGAGATGGCAATCTCTATTGCATGAAGGGTATGAATGGAGGGTCATGATCTAGGAGAAAATAGAGCCCTAATGCATAGATTTGCACTCATCATTGTAGCAACAATACAATCAAGAACCCAAAAGACAAGATGGTGTTGAATGGGGAACATGTGGGAGAAAGAATTCAGGGTTGCCTTCTAGAAGGCATGAGATAAAACTTGAACTTGGCCACAATGGTGGAAGCAGAGTCGAAGCCAGTCAGAGGTCAGGAATGGCAGGTGACATAATCAACGATATACACAACATCAAAGTGGATAGTAGTGTGGTGGCTATGGAGGACCATGGAGGGGAGGAGGATCAAGAAGCCACAAGGAAATTGAAAGTCAATAGAAGACAATTTGCAAGAGAGAGTTGATAAGACTATCCACCCACACTATCTTGTCCATCCTTGAACAATTCAGTCCCATCTTGTTGAACCTCAAAGAACTCTGGCCCATTTTGTTGAAGCTCTTCCTTAAAATAATCCCTACAGCTTGATTGCAGCTTGAACTTGCAGAATCTTGGCTAGCATCTCTCCTAGAAAGTTCCCAATTGCTAAATGGTATTCACTACATTCGATTTCCCTCTGTTGAACTCGTTGGAACTCTAGGAAGTGACTAGTATGCGCCTCACCTGCAACATCTTCATCACTTCCCTTGATTTGAAGGCTCTTAAAGGTTTTAGCTAGTTGTTTGTGCTACGCTTCAATCTTCTCTTTGCTTTCCTCGGCCTAATTAAGTAATATCTGCCTTTCGGCCTTGTCTTTGATTGTAAATCCCTTGGCCTCAAGTTCCCCCTTGTTTGCTCTTTTCTTGCCAAACCCTTAAACCAATTACTTGCACAATTTGTGCAAATTTCTTGAAATTGAGCTTGGCAAACCTTACCTTCGCCTGCAAAGTGTTAATCAATTTCTACAAGTCCTTAGTGTTCGTTTTCAACTCTTCCACCTTCTCTGTGAGCTCTTTCCCCTTCTTTGTGAGCTCTTCCACCTCGAGCTCCTCTGTGAGAGATCGCTCTTCCATGCTCACCATATGCAATAGCTTACTTACTAAGAGATCAAGCAGCTCTATGTTATTGGTCAAAGTGTATGCAAGCAACATAGGCCTCTCCTTGTCTATTTTGTTGAATATATTTGCTATCCTGGCTTTGAGCTCAGTAATTTTCCTTTTGTCGAATGCAAGCACTTTCTCCTTGTCTTCCACCAGTTGTTTTGATAGCCTCTATGCAAACATTGTTCAAAATTTTCTTACACCACTTTTGTTGCCATTCTTACTAATGCCAACCCTGATTTCTCCTCTGTCAAATGATTCTAGTGTTCGACAATGATGCTTGCTTTTCACTCCTATCTAGTTGGCTCTTCAAGATTGAGGCATTTGAGAGGAAGCTCAAAAGATGTGTCTTCCTCATGAGCCTCAAACATCAAGTAAACTTGTCTTCGGCTAGTCATCGAGGCACTTCCCATTCATATGGCTCATTTTCCACTTGTGCCTCGGCCATTTTTTCATCTTCTCCTTCAACAAATGTCACCCCATCTGTGCTCTTTGTGGAGGGTTCATAATTCTCTAATTCCTTTGTTTCTTTAAAGTTCACTTTAATCAACGATGATTATCACTCAATCTCCTCTTCATCTTGTACATTTTTTTTGTCCTTTTCTTGCTCTACCTCATGAGCACTAGCATCATGCACATGTTTATCGTGCATCCCTTCATCACGGGTTGCTTCCTTATGGCTCCCTTGTAAACCTCCACATAGATTTTTCTTAGTTTCTTGGTCGTCATCCTTCTTATCTCCTTCCCACATATCTTCGTCATACATCATTTCTACACTTGCCTCTTAACGGTTGTGAGTTAACTTCACGCATAGGTGACTTGCACATAGCACTCCCATCTGTTGGACCTTCAATCCCATCTACCATGCTTGCATCTGATTGCTTTGTTTTTGGCTCTTTCGTAAGTGGTATAGCATGAACATCTAGGAGTGGTTGCGCAAAATTTGCATGGGGTGGAGTGTGGCAAGAGGGAATTCTACCTTGACTCGTTCCCAAATTTTGCTTCTCCATCATCTTTCCCATCCTCAGTAGTTTTTGTAGTTGAGGTCATAGGTGTTTCTATCTTTGTTATAAAACTTATGAGAAACCATGACTAATTGACGAGTAATCAACATTTTTTGGGCTCCCAGGTAATCGATGAACTTATCATGAGCCAAGTAGAAGCTCAAACTTGCTAGTAGTAGCAAGTAATTACTTGTTATTACTCACCATACTCACGCGTTTGAGGTTACTACTTGGCTACTGTGATCTACTGACCTCCAATGCATAAAAAGTCAACATTGTTTTACATTTGATCGCAATTTTATGTCTTTCTTGCTCTACTAAGACATTTTTTATCATTTACCAGCTGCGAAAACGTGATTGTTCATGATTTCCATCAGTTCGAAATATTTTAAGCGGAATTTGAGAGGTGAGAGTCTTCATTTTGGATTTTTTTTTTAAAGATACACAGGCCCTAGAGTTTGATTTTTTTTTCTTTTTTTGTTTGTTTTCTTGTTTTCTTCTAGTTCAATATTTGATGGGCATTAAAAGCTAGTATTTTAAACTAAAACCTTTTTCTCTTTGTTTTAAAGGGTTTCTACTTACAATTTGCATTCAATTTACAGTGGTATACAAGAATGGCACTTGGCTCAGGTAGTCGTAGGACTAGGAAGTTTGATAACCTTGCTTGGAAGCATTGTGAAGAGATTCCAAAATACAACTCTGTCATGTGCAATTATTGCAATTTTAAGCCGAGTGGAAATATCAATCGCCTCTAATACCACCTCACACAAATCGCAAGTAATGATGTGCAAGTGTGCAAAAATGTGCAACCTGGGGTTCAAAAATTGTTGTTGTCCTTGGTCTTTATGAGGAGGAAAAATGGAAAAAAAAAAAAGATAGTTGAAGCACTTGCATCTATAATGAATAGGGGGGCAACTAGGGATGATTCTAATGACTTAAAAGCCTCTTGTGTTGCCCCAAGGGTTCGGGAACGGGGCTCATCTACTGGGGACGGCTCAAGTTCCCATGGACAGAGCTTCCTTGTTCCTCAAAATACACCTGGGGCACAACCTTTACTTTAAGGTATTGCTTGGAACCATGAATTAGAAAATGAAGCAAGGGTAGTTGCAGCAAATTTTTGGTATTATAACATACCAATCAATGTGGCGAGAAGTCTATATTGGGAGAATTTAGTAAAAGCATTGACCGTTGCCAAGAAGGAGTTCAAAACACCTACTCATTATTTAAGTGGCCCACTATTGGAGGACATTGTCAAAAATACAGAAGTTATAGTGGATGAGCAAAAAAGAATATGGTGCAAAAAAGGTTGCAACATTTTCTCTGATGGGTGGATGGATGGACGAAATCATACTTTGATTAAATTTATAGTGGCTTCAAATAGGCAGTTGGTGTTTTTGAAGTCAATTGATGCCTCCCACCAAGTGAAAAATGCAAACGCTTTGTGTGATATGTTAGATGACGTGATCATGGAAGTGGATGTGGATAATGTCGTCCAAATTGTGACAACCAATGCAACAACATATGTAGCATCAAGGAGACATCTTAAAAAGAGGTACCCTATACTTTTTTGAAGCCGTTGCGCAACCCATTGCATTGATCTTTTACTTAAGAACATAAGAAAAATTACGAGTGAAAAATGTGGTTGAGGAACCCAAAAATATCACAGAATACATCTACAATTACTCTTTGGGTACTAAGCTTGATGAGAGAGGACACCCACGGAAAGGAGCTTGTGCGACCAAAAGTCGCATGATTCACCACAACCTTCATCACATAGCATAGAATTGCAACCTCTATAACATCTCTGAAGTAGGTGATTGTGAGCACATAGTGGTTAAAGTCTCCCCATAGTAAGAAGGCCAAAGGAGAAAGGGTCATGAAGAATGTTTTTGATGATGTGTTTGTGAAGACCACAGATAAAATCCTTAACGTAACTTTAAACTTACTATTTTTTATTAACCATTTATTTTTATTTAAAAATTTGATGTTATTTTGTTTTAAGTGTCAAAGCCTTTGGTTAGAGTTCTATGCTAGGTGGATAGGGAAAAAACACAATGTGTTATCTGTATGAGGCCATGGACAAGGTCAAAGAGGCCGTAGCAAATTATTTTGGGCAAAATAAATAAAAATGAACCAATTTGGCACAAAATTTATTGGAGATGGAACAAGCAACTCCACTAACAAATACATGTAGCAACCTACTACTGGAACCCCGAGTTCCTCTTCTTCGATTCATTTAAGGCCACTGAAGAAGTTATGGACGACCTCAACACGTGCACAGAGTATGATCCCTAGCAAAGCCACCAGAGAGAGTTCTGACAAGATGTAAAATTATAATATTGTAGAGGGGAGGCTCTTTTCTTGAAACATACACATTCGAAGGAAAATGACCCACCAGCTAGGTAAAAACAAATTGAGTCCTTTGATTGTAGTCTCGTTACTCATAAATATTGGACTTCTTTGATAAATGCAAGCCTAGTTGACTTACAAAGTTATAAATGTCTTGTTTACAAATTAGTGGTGGGATGATTATGGTGTAAAAAAACCAAATCTTCAGAGGCTAGCTATCAACATTTTGTACCAGCCATGTAACTCTTTTGGGTGTGAATGTAATTGGAGCATGTTTCAGGCCATTCACACAAAGAAGCGCAATAGGTTGACAACACAACACCTCAATGACCTTGTTTCTGTGCAATACAATCTTTATCTTCACATGAAACAAGAGGAGGTGCAAGAATGTCATGAAGCAATTGACTTGGATGATATCTATCCATATTAACTGAGATTGCTATGTCTAAGGATATCGATGAGTAGCCAATGTTTACTGAGGAAGAATCCGAAATTTTGGAGAGGGAAGCAGAGGCATCAAGAGCAGTTGGTGAGGATCAAGATGATATGTTTGCAATGATTTTGTTCCAGAGGAGGAATCTTTACCTTCCACTTCTAGGGTGCAGCAAACAAGGAGTTGGTGATGATATTAAAGTGCATTGATGACTATAGTCTATGAGCATTGTACTCTTTTTTAGTCAAAAACTAGTAGGAAATATACTAATGCATTCTCTACATTCATTTCTCATGTCATTTAACAACGTTTTACATGTTATTAAGTTTATTTTGTGAGTTTATATATATTTTTAAGTGGCAATAAAGTTTCTAAGAAATTTTCACACCCCCAGTCTGAGTCATAATTTGGGTTGTTGCATGATTGTCAAGTATGATTTTTTGAAGTATGGTTTGTACCTCTACCTCGGGATTGGCTCACACCTCACCCTTAGATTCAGTCTATGCAGGGGCATCTTGCTGCCCACTACCTTGTACATTTATTTCACCTTCTTTTGCTTCCGCATCCAAATTTTGCTTGTTGTCGCTTTGTACATCTGGTTCGTCTTGTATGTTTTCTTCTTCACTTAGGGGTTGTTGCCACTTGCACACTTTTTTTTCTTCTTTTAGTTACTAGAGGCTCACTGAAGTATTTTGGCTCATCATCTTCATTAAAAAGTGTGTTCACTTCTTTCTCTTTTCTTAAAAGACGACTTTTCCCTTCTTTTTCTTATTTTTCTCACTCATGCGCTCGATTAGTGGTTCTTGCTTCCTCCTTGCACTTTCTTTTTGCATGCTTGAGTGCATAAGTCAACATGCACTTAACTCCTTTTATTGTTTTCGATAGTGCAAGACATATTACCACATTGTCATCCTTTGAATCCTCATCCTCAGATGTTCTCTCTTTCATAAAGTATTTGAATGGGAACCTTATTACGAGGTTGTCTTCATCAATTTGCATGTGCAGCACTCTCATGCACGAGATTCCATCTATCTTGTTCAAACCTCTCTCTACATACTTAGTCGTAATCCGATACAACAATTTGAGCCATCTTGTCATTTTGTATTTATCATTCAACTTCACTTTTATCAATCTAGGATGAACCATATCACAAAAGTCTGCATATCCTTTGTAGGCTTCAAGCATTCATTGGGGGTTCTCCATTTATCACCAATCAATGTACTTAAAGTCTCATACCACCTATCCATTTTCTTTGTATGGTTCTAGGTTATATGTGAGTGGCAAGTGTGTGCCTTGTACTCTGCATGAGGGTATAATTCCAAATTGGATGAATGAAAGGTACCTCTGGAATTCCAATATCATCACATAGCAACAATATTAGATAGCTCCCCACTTAAATACTCCAACGCTGAGGTGAGCCACTTTCACACCCAAGTTCACTTCCTCAACAATGTAACAAACAAAGTTATATTGCACGTTTTTTACATAAGAGATATACCACTTCTTTGTTCCTTGAATTCCAACGCAATGCTATAGTCAACTTCTCGTTGATCAAATGGGCAATTGTGCATGTTGTACGGTCTTTCGGCTTATCAATTACCATAGTAAATCAATGTACTTAAAGTCTCATATCACCAATCCATTTTCTTTTTATGGTTCTAGGTTATATGTGAGTGGCAAGTGTGTGCCTTGTACTCTGCATGAGGGATTCACTTCAAATTGGATAGACGAAAGGTACCTCTGGAATTCCAATCTCATCACATAGCAACAATATTAGATAGCTCCCCACCTAAATACTCCAACGCTAAGGTGAGCCATTTTCACACCCAAGTTCACTACCTCAACAATGTAACAAACAAAGTTATATTGCACGTTCTTTACAAAAATGTGTGAGATATACCACTTTTTTGTTCTTTGAATTCCAGCGCAATGCTATAGTCAACTTCTCGCTGATGAAATGGGCAGTTGTGCACATTGTACGGTCTTTCGGCTTATCAATTACCATAGTATATCCCCCCTTGTGGTACTTTAACTCCTCAACTTGTTCACTTGTCATGGCCAACATCACATTCTCTCCTTTGTTTTTCAACCCGATTGACTTGGCAATGTGTTGGCACATAATTTCTATTTTCGGCCCACGAAATAAAACCTCCCTCCATGCATGCATGAAAGCAAGAACTTAACCAATTTCTCAGGTTTCCCAAAAAAAGTAAGCTCCCATAGTTGCACGTCGCCATTGTCTTCCAATTTCCTCTTGATGGTTGCATCTTTGAGAGCTAAACCATCCCTCCCAATGTTTCTTGTGACTACATAGTAGTCATCTTGCAACATTTTTTCATATTTTGTTTGTCTATGATTAAAACCATCTATCGTGCAACACCCGACACACGAAGTTAATACCTTGCCGCACTCCACCATTTATGGGTTTCTCATCATAAACAGAGTGAAAGGGGGTTTCTTTGTCCTATTCTTCGCCCTACTTGTTTCATTGGTGCCTAGGATTTCTTCTTCGATGACTTGTTTTTGCACCTCCTCATGTCCTAAACACTGTGGTAACTCTTACTTCGACTGCTAGCATCTTGTCAATTTCCTCCACCTTGGCACAGAGGTTGGGATTCATCAAGTAGAGTCACTTTTTGACTAGTGATGCACTTTTGCACAAGTTAAACCACATTTTTCCTAAGGAAAAGTGTACGCGCTTCATCTCTTTATAGGCCTTGGGGAACAAATCTTGGAACTATTTGTTACATGACTCTCACCAACTCATCATCAAAGATAGTTTGATCTTAGGCTCAGCCTCCATCCAATGTTTACCTCTTCTGTGCACAAGGTTCGATTTAATACTTTTTAGTGTCACTTTGTGTCTAGGACTCGTCTCTCCCTATTGAAGTCTCAATGTTGAGGTGGTCCATGCCATCATCTAGGCCCTACTCTTCTACTTGGCAAATTGTCTTCCCCTTTTCAAGTTCTCTGTCATGTGCACACTCCAAGCTTTGCGCCCTACTCTTCTCAATGCATTCACTACTTGAGTCCTCTTCAAACAACAAGGTAATTGTGAAGCCTTTCTTTTTTATACATTTCCTTTACTCATTCCTCAATGAACATAGCATCCTAGATTGTGGCCTTGCATATCTTCCAAAGAGGCTCGAGAGTCCATGTTTTGAAGAGACGGTGTCAGGCTGAGCATAGGCCTCCTTCACCACTACCCAGTCATTCCTTTCCCATTGGATCTCGTTGATAACATACCATGCAAGCCCAAGAAGAGAATGTGTTATAAAGGACATGTACTCAAAGGCAACTTAACGGGAGACTAGTCCCTTGGGTCCAAACTTCTTCATAGATCCTCAAGTGTTTATCTAGCTCAGAATCCCCATTGTACTTCGGTAAACCCTTCTTGATGTTGGTACACTCAAACCAGGTGCATATTGCTTCCATGATAGTGGTACAGATTGGTAGCCTTGGCTTGTGTGTAGCCCACCAATGCAAGCAAGTCCTAGGTCACCAACATACATTGTTGCACATTGAGACCCATCATAACGAAGCAGTTTTTTCAACCTTCCCTTGCTTAAAAGGAAGACCTTTTTAACTTCCTGTGTGATCCTTGGCACCCATTCTTGTGCGCTTTGGCCCTTGATCTTCTTTATGGACTCAACTACGCCTACCACCTTGCATCTACAAAACCCATATCTTTGTTGCTTCTTTCATGCACTTGTCTTCGATGACTTCATAGGCCTCTTAGAGACATCTTTCACGAGCAATGCTTGTGGTATGTGATGCCAATATGTCACCCTTCCAACTTAAGACACCATCATTCCTCGGATTCAAGTACTCCTGTGTAGTGATATAGCAGATGTGATTGATGTCTTCCTCTGTGTCCACACTCTAAACATAAGTAAGTCCTTGAACTTTTTCAAATGGGACAACCCACTACTCCCATTTTCAAAACTCATATAACGCTTCTTGAAGTGCACATTTGCATTGTTCACTACCATCATGGCCTACCAAGTAAGGTCAAATAGTTATATGTCTAAACTAGTTCAATCACTTCAAAACTTGCACTAAACTTAGAACCCTGTCAAGCCATGACGAATGACAAGATTTGGTGCAAACCACAGATATTGCAATTGCATTAATTCAATGAAAGAGATTACAATATTAAACAACCAAAATTGTGACTATTCATTTCATATTCAAGATGACTCTTCATCTACCTATGGTGACACACTAACTTACCACTATGAGAAAAAAGCTCTCTTTCAATTACTCCTAGGATTTACAATATTATATTACAATAATATTACATCTCCCCTCAATGTATAGGGGGTGATTGTGAGACCAAGCATGCCTCTGAACTTTTCAAAAATTTCTTGTCACGGAGCTTTTGTCAAGATGTTTATTGGTTGCTTTGCAATAGGACAATGGGGCAATTTTACACTGCGATCATTCGCAAAATGTTAAATCAGATGAAAGTTGGTGTTGACGTGCTTCAATGGTTGTAAGAAACTAGTTTATTTGCCATTTGAATCACAGATGTGTTGTCAACCATTAGAGGTGTTGATGAAACTTGTTCCTGCAAAACTGAAATAACCCTTCTGCCACAAAATCTATCTGGTTGCCTCTAAAGCTGCCATGTATTTTGCTTTTGTTGAAGAAATTGTCGGCATTGATTGCTTCTTTGACTTCTAGTTGACAATTGTTGTTTCCAGATTCATTAAAATCCTTGAAGTAGATTTTCCATTTTCAAAATAACTAGCATAGTTAAAATATAAGTATTAACCAGTTTGAAGTCCTCTGCCTTGAAGTATTTGAGCCCCCCAAAAATTTGTGTTCCTTTGAGATATCAAAGGACTCTTTTTTGTTGTTACCCAATGAATTTCTCTAAGTTGTTGCATAAATCGAGAAAGAAAAACAATGAAAGAAATATCTAGTCTAGTTGTGGTCAGATCTAACTTCGAATGAGTTGTTTGTATTTAGTAGCATCTACTATATTCGTGGTATCTTCTGATATCAATTTCAAATTTTGTTCCATGGGCATACTAAGAGGCTTGCAATCTGTCATTTTTGAACTTACTCAAAATTTCAACAATGTACTTTTGTTGAGTGATGATATATTTTGGTTTTTGAATTATTTCGATACCCAAATAGAAATGAAGATAAACCAAATCTATCATTTCAAATCATTTTATCATCGACATACATCACTATAAATACAATTGTTTCGTCAATCATTTCAATAAAAATTAGTTGTGTCTTCAAACTCAAAACAATTGAAGTTCATGTTCAAGAGGTGCTCAACGAGTTTGTTGTACCATGCTCTTGGGACTTGTTTCAAACCATATAACATTTTTTTCCAGTTTGCACACTTTGTGCTCTTGGTCGTTCACTGCAAAACCTTCGACTTGTCTCGTGTGCAGTCTCCTTGAGATCACCATTCAGAAATGCAGTTTTGACATCCATTTGGTGATCTTTCCATCCGTTGTGAGCCGTCAGAGCCAACATGGTTCAAATGATAGTCCATTTTGTTGTAAGTGCAAAGGTTTCATATATTCGATTCCTTCTTTCTGTGCAAATCCCTTTGTGACAAGCCTTGCTTTGTGCTTGTCAAGTGAGCCATCTACTTTGTACTTGTTGTAAAAGACCCACTTGCAATGAATTGGTTAACAACTAATTAGAGGATCATACTCACTTCTCATTGCAATTTTTCCATGCCTCGAGCTTTTCAGCTTGTTTGAAAGAAGTGGATTCGAAGTCAAAAGCAACATTGACTTCTTCTTTAGGAGGGTCTTCCAAGGCAAGCTTTTCAATCTTATCTTGAAGTTTATCTAGGAACTTGTCTAATTGTAGTGTAGTTGTGTGTGCACTTCTTCTCCCTATTTCCCAACATCATCAAGTCTGACATTTTTCAATGTTTGTTTGGCAAGGGGAGTGTCATTATCAGTTATAGGAGTCAATAGAGATTCAAGTGTTTCTCAATTACAGGTTCCCCCTTCATTGTTTGGAACCTCCTTACAAAGATCAAATTTGGCATATTTTTCCAATCGATTCAATTGTCGATTGATGCTTGTGTTGTCCTTTGCAGTTTCACAACAGACATCCCTTGCAATGAGAATTTTTTTTGTATTCTCATAAAATAGCCTATATGCTTTTAAAGACTCAGAGTATCCCAAAAGCATGCATTTGTGAATCCTATGTTCCAATTTGTTCCCTTTTTCCTTTGGAATCAATGTGTAGCTTGTGCATCCAAAAATCCTATGATGTCACACTAAAGGAAGATGACCAAATCAAACTTCATATGGAGTCTTCATTTGTAGGGTTGTTGATGATGACCTATTGTGGAGATATACTGTTGTTTGAGTTGCTTCTACCCCAAAGGGCAGATTTGCCCCTTTGAAAAAACAATATTGTCCAAACCATATTCATGATAGTTCAATTTATCCACTCTACTCCATTCTGTAGTGGTGTAAGAGACTGTGAGATGATGCTTGATTCCGTTTTGCTTGTGATAGATTCCAAACACCTTTGAAGTAAACTCACCACCATTATCAACCCTGAGTGTGCCACTTTTGGATTGGGCTTCATTTTCAACCATGGTTCAAAACTTTTGAAACGCTTCAAAGTCTTATGATTTCTTCTTCAAAAAATATATACATATCACCCTGTTGTAGTGACCACGAGCGAACAGGATTGGCAAAGAACAGAAATCAGAGTGAACCAACTGTAACTTTATGTCAGCTTTCCATTATGAATTTTGAAACGGTTCTCTTTTATGTTTTGCCAATATGCAGGCTTCGCACTTTTCAATGTTTTTGGGCAGAGTTGCCAAGTCTACAAAACCTTTTTTTTTGCATTGTGCAAATGATGTCATAGTGTGTGTGCCCAAATCTGACATACTAGAGAAGACTAGTTGGGATTCCTCCTACGAGATGAGCAAAATTCCTCTGGGTTTAAGCAATTTTCCTTCCACGTATCTAGTCAGAACAATATTAACACAAGATACAACTTTATTTTCATCTAAAGAAGGTATAGTACATTGCAAAGAATGAAATATGGATGACCTGGTGACTTGAGTCATATTGTATCCTTGCCTTGAGGTTGTAGACTTGTTTTATCTGCCTAATACACTGCACCATAACTTTCTTCATGAAACTTCTCAAGGAAGTCCCTTTGAAAAGTCATATGTTGTGTGGCACTAGTATCTAAAACCCAAGCATTATCCCAAATTGAACTCTTTAAGGCATTATTTGCTTTGTCAAAGATAAAAAGCACATATTCACAAGAGAACTGAGATAAATCAAGTTCTGAGTTTTTATTCTTCTCCTTTTCTACTTTTTGTTTTTTTGTAGGCTTCAATTTTCTCCCAAGGTGTCTTTCATTCATGGGTCTCACGACTTCCTTTTCTGTCACAGCATTTACAATGCAATTGTTTGTCATTTTGTTTTTCTTAATAGTTTTTGCTGATTTGCCACCTCACCCTTTGTTCTTCCCTTTGCCCTTTTTATTTATTACGTTCTTGGAAGAATTGCCCTTTTGATTTGCCTAACAAATGCTTTCTCAAGTGGACTTTGTTTTTTGTCCAAAGGTTTTTTAATTCTACCAACCATTTTCTCAACCAATTGATCAAATGTGAGAGTCTTCAATAGAATGTTTGCTTGCAATGACTCCAAGTAGGTTGAGTATGTAGGAAGAAGAGTCTTTATGAAGGCGTCCATATAGACATCAATTTTTATACCAGCTACATCAACATCATGCTTGATTGCATGGATTTCAGAGCCAAACTCAGCCAGCAACAGCTGAAACACCTTATGTCAAGGCTGAACAGTCACATAGGTCTACAAAACACACCTTTTAGCAGCAAAACACCTTTGGACGCACTGACACACCATATTGGCTGAAATTGATCAAATTGAGATGTCATGCAAAGTGTGAGCAGTACGTAAATAGCTAACAATCACCTAAAACGTCCAAAGCGCAGCCCTGGATACAGAAAATATTGATTTTGAGTAAAAATGATTCGTTGAGACTGAAGTATGCAAAAAAGAGGAAGAATGGAGAGAAAAAATCAATTTAGAAAACTGTGTTTTGATACCAATGTTAGGCCAGGATGGATGACGATATTTGGTGCAAACCAAAGATTCTGCAATTGCATAATTCAATGAATGAGAGATTACATTATTAAATAGCCAAACTTGTGACAGTTCATTTCATATTCAAGATGAGTCTTTATCTACCTATGGAGAAACTCTAGCTTACCACTACCAAACAAGAGCTCTCCTACAATTATTGCTAGGATTTACAATATTAAATTACAATAATATTACAAACCCATAATGTGCACTAAGATATTATGCAAAATCCCAATAGACAATGTGGGTTTTGTTTGTCACAAACAAGATATGTGGAAAAACGCAAAAAAAATGGGCTCCCAATTCTTCAACAGGTTTCCTTAGCGAGGATACTAACCTAGGACCCAGTGTCAACTAGATTGTCGCAAACAGACCAACCATCAATAGTAGCATCTATGAGTCTAATTTCCTTGCCCATCTCCTTGTCTTTCTTCATGCGCACCCACAATGTTTTGTGCGAGCCAAGTCTTAAGAAAAGGAAACACCCCTTTAGTCTTCAATATGCCAAATATCTCAGTGAGCTCTTCAACCTCTTTTGTGCTAGGGCCCCTCCTTTGGCTTTCCTTGATTTGGAACTCAAGGATCTGCCCGACCTACAATTCTCCTTGAAGGTTACAAATCATATCTGTAGTTTCTTGCAACATCATTTTTTGGCATTAGACCATCATGGTAGTCTATTAACTTAGTTAGAGGTGCTCTTTGAACATATTCGTTGGGCATTCAATCATTTTGGCTTGAGTATTTATGTCGTTCTGTGTAGTGATGTTAAATTTGGGGCCACTAAGGACCTTCTATACACCCTAGTCTAGGTACCCACTTCTCCTTTTGCTAGCTAAATGTGAATCATCCCCATGTTGTGTCTCCTTTTCCTTTTCAATGATATTTTGGTATAGATCTAGGCATTCCTTTGTCTTGTGTGCTTCTCTATAGTACCCATATGTTGGAAACTTTAGGCAATCCCTTTGGTAATGATCTGAAGAACCACACTTGTAAATGTTTAGGGAGGGAACCTCCCTCCTCATCCACCTCCTCTTCCTTTGTAGGAGCAGTCTCCTCCATAGCGCCCACCTTAGAGTGAAGGCCCAAATGTGGTCTAGGTTTGCACATCTCATCTATAACTCGATAGCTCAATGTATAATGAGTGTTGTTGCACACACTTTGCAATACATGGAGACCTTGCCCTGTTTAGCTCTTTATGATAATGGGCAACTCCTTAAATCATGATCAGCATGGCAGACTTTAGATGATCTTAAGAGCACCCTTATGTTGCATCAGGGCAATTGTTTTTGTTGTGGGCCATGGCCTTCAACCTTGCAATATGTGAGCCACAATCCATTCCTTGTATCATGTGCGCTATTGGCAGTCAACTTCTAAAGTTGATTGGCCATGCCCACAATCTATGCCTTCATAAAATAATTGATCCCCTTGTCTACGCTTCCAACTGCATCAACTTTCAATGGAGATTCCAAAGCTTCCCTTGGCTCCATGAAGGTCTTCATAAACATTGAGCACCGAAAAGGAAACAATAGGCCACCCGTGAACCATTATGTGTGTTGAAAAGCATGTATCTCATAGGAGAGTTTAAATATCAAGTTTTTGAAGCTTGCATCATATGTGTGGCCGCACTCCGAGACATTGTTTGATCCCCTTCAATACAAAGATGCTTTGTTGTTCAAACTCTTGGATGTCAAACTCTTTTAAGGAATGCCTCCCTCAATTGATCATAGTCCACTGCCACTATGATGCACACATTCGAGCAAAGTGGTGGCAAACTGACTTGTCTTGTGCTCGGGCACAGTGATTCCCTTTGCTCACCAAATAATCTCGCATTTGTGCATATGCTCGACAACATTTTTTACCCCTCTATACTCTCATGGTTTCATTCACATCTCATACAAGATGTGTTAATGTTGTGCTACTAGTGAAACCTGGTGATTGCTTCCTCCTGGATTGCTCGGCACTCTTAAGGCACTTGTCTTCCCTCCATCGATAGTTTGTGGTTGCCCAACTCCTACAGCTCTTATATTCCCTCCATCAATAGTTTGTG
Source organism: Torreya grandis (assembly GCA_037957365.1). Lineage (NCBI taxonomy): Eukaryota > Viridiplantae > Streptophyta > Pinopsida > Cupressales > Taxaceae > Torreya > Torreya grandis. The sequence goes on along the minus strand of JARHVA010001165.1, from coordinate 3,079,149 downwards.
GTTGCCCAACTCTTGCAGCCCCTAAACTCATTTGCATGGTAGTTGGGCTTGGTGTTGGTGTCCCTCTGGAGGGATTTGTTGTTGTACTCACTTGTGCAATATGGTTCCTGCTACCTCTTGTATTTGGCATGCCCAACATGACTGCGTTGGGTTTCTCCACCAAACTCAATGGCTTGGTTAACATGACTTGTTGGGATGGGTAGGGTTACCGCTACCTCCTACTGGATTTGTTGACTTGTAAGGTGCAATTTGTTTCAAAATCAACTATTGAGCTACATGTCCCCTAAACTTCTAATCCCTGACACATCCAAACTTCCACCTAAGTATTCTCCTGTTCGATTAGAGCGCATGCAAATTGCAGCCTCGGTATGTTAGAGGTTGGCATTCTTGCATCTCTTGCATGATTCCTCCTTATATCCAGCAAATCCCAAGCAACCCTTTCAATTGGTTCTCCTACCAAAGCCTCGGTTTCCTACTCTTCGTCGTGCATCTCTTCTTCACCTGCAGAGTGCAACCCCTCTAGGCGAGAGTGATTCTCAATCCCTTCCCGTTCCATGCTGGTCATCGCAAGATCCTCGTGACTTGGTTCCCCCTTCTTCTAAAGTCTATAACCACCATCAAAATTTGCCTGTCTTTCATCATATTTGCACCTTATGAGCTCTTGATCATCTTGGTCCTCCATCCTAAAGTTATTGAAGTTCCACCCTCACTGGCTAAACATGCAACTTGCCTTTCCCTTCTTTCTACCTTCTGTTTGGCCCATGCGCTGAGGGTTTTTGGCTCTCCATCCTTAGGATCTCAATACCCCAATCTACCATTAGTTTCTTTATCAATTAAAGCATTTGAGCTATGTAGGACCCTAGCGATTCGCACAAAGACTAATATCCCACTTCTTATGAGCAAAAATACATGGAAATTGACAACTCTAGGAAATAACTTCATTGTATACCTCGCGACCACACATCTTCAACTCGCCTCCAAACTATGTTTGGTTGTTTTAGATTTTAAATCCATTCTTCTATCCATGCATATCTTCGCCCTAAATTTACATTGTGGTCCACTACGTACATGGCCAAACATCAAGCAATTGTTCTAGAAACTCTACGAAAAAGGTCTCATACATTGGGTCATATATTCTTTCTCACTCACTTCTTTGGAGTCGGATCTCCTCGACCTATTTGATTGTGTGAGAACTCCAACTCTTGTTCTTCAAACCAGTGAGTGTTCTATTCATTCTAGAGAGATCCTCCTTGCCATTGCCTACTAACATCTCCATCAACAAGTTCAACAAGGCCAGAGAGATCCTCCTTGCCATTGCCTACTAACATCTCCATCAACAAGTTCAACAAGGGTCCCAACAATGGAACCAAAATGTTGGGGGTTTTCTTACACTTAAATAACAAACCTACGTCGTTTGCGCGAACCCAACAAATAATACGTGCTTTCTACATTTTCCTATCACTTGAGCTTTACTTGAGTGCTCACTCGAGGTGCAAGGAGAGATTATTGGATCTCATTGGGTCGGTGATGAAGACAATACATGGTTGTGGCCATTGATGGACATTTATCACGCAAACACAAAACTATGTTAAAATACAAAGATCAACAACACATGCACGAACCATCATTCAAATATAGACCAAATTTTCATACTCTTCCATAAGATTCAGTTATATACTCAACAAGCAAGTTGTTCCAATATCTCAATAAGCTCTAACAATGGCAACTTATATCACAATACAATAATAACATCAACAATAGCGAACACATACATAATCCAACTCTAATAACAACATCCAACCCTTTACAAATGGCAAGGCAAGGTTTTATAGACAAGCCTCGCCTTGCTATACATGACAACTCATTCCCCAAAACTCTCAACAACTCTCCTTAAGTGGCCTACGATTTGTGCTTACCAACTCTTGGCTTTGCGCTAATTGTCTTCCTCGTGTTTTGCATTAATTACCATTCCTTCCTTGGTGCTCCATGCTTTGTGACCACTAACCTTCCACCTTTTGAGCCTCTGTGCATTGCAGCAACTAGCTCTCTGAGATCTATTGATTTGTAACTGTAACAATTGTCTTTGACACACCTATATGTGCGAAGCATCCTAACTTGTTCTCCTTACGCGTTGTTCTTCAATATGGCGCGTTATCAAACTTAGCCAAAAACCTTTACGATCCTCCAAAACTATCTTTGTGCACATATATTCTTGCGCACGACTTCATCTACTAGCCTTTCGTGCATGCAATACCATTCAGTAGTACCTCCGTCTGCAACCTTAGCACAGTGAGTCTTCTTCCTCGAATTGTCTTCTTCATTGATATGCTTGTGTAGAGCTCTCCTTCCAAAATTGGGGGTCAACAGTCGAACTGGTCATAGGCTGGGAAAGGCAAGCAACATAATCAACACATAGCATCAAAGTGGATAGTGGTGTGGTGACTATGGAGGACAATGGAGAGGAGGAGTATCACGAAGCCATGCAGATAATGAAAGTCAAAACAAGATAATTTGCAAAAGGGAGTTGATGGGAGATAATAAATAAGAGACATGTTGGCATGCACATAATCCATGACACTTGCACCTTCACTATGAGGGAAGCAAGTAAAGTTGTTGGAATCTAGGAAACATGGCAGCCCGTGATGAATATGAATACCATGTGACTCGTCTACCCGGAGAGGATGTCCCTAATAAGTTGTGACAAGGTTATCCCCATCATTCAATGTCCTCTATAAATCGAACTCCATAAAATCTCTCCTAAAGACAAAGTTTGTCCTCTGTGAGATCATGTATAAGTGTCTAGCGGGTCAAAATGCACTCATTAAAATCGCCCAAAATTATTACATCAACCTACAACAATGGGCGATCTCTAGATAGAGATAAACATCAATGTTCACAAATAAAGGCAATGAAGTTGGGGTGAAATAACAAACTGCAATGAATATACCTTGGAGGGTAGGCAGGGCCCTCTGAGCTCAAAGCCACATGTATTTAGAATTTGTATACCCCTGATATTTTTCACTTTATCAATTTAACTAACAGTTTCTCTTGCAGGGACTTGTCGATGCATCAATCTCCCTGAGTGCATGTCCTAGAAGTGCACCGAGAATGGGGTGGGATGGGCTCATGGTACTTTGCAAGAGATGTTTGCATAATATTATGTCATACCTTCATTACTATCAGTCTGACCTCCTTTGAGTCTCCTTCCATCTTACCTCTTTGTCTACTTTCCGTTCAATTTTTGCTAACCACACTATATTCTTGCTATATCAACGTTGTTTCATACTTGTCTTTCACTATATTGTATCAGTGTGGCCGATACAATTTTGAGTCTTGTCTCTATCAATTCTATTGTATCGACTTGGGCTATACAATTTTGTGTCAGCCGACATCCTTTCGACTATACCGGCCTATAGCCAATACCATCGGCTTAGAGTTCAAAGTTAGTTTTGGGTATTGGAAATATATATATATAGGGATCATATTTCATTCCCAAACCATACAACAAATCCATCTACTCTGCTTGCGCTTGCATTTTTGCTCTTAAGTGTTAAAAGGAGTTAGAGGTTAAAGTCTTATCTTGGAGGTTTAGTCTTGCATAAAGTTCTTTAAAGCTCAATAGGAGTCGTGCCAAAGAGGTGTCCCAATCTTTGGAGTCCCCAACTAAGAATATCTAGGTCTTCTTTTTACCATATGAGGTCTTCAACCTACAACATCTCTTGCAAAGTGCCAATTGAGCCAAAGAGGGAGATCGATGCGCCGATGAGTCCACCCAAAGGTAAGTATCTAATCTCTATCCCTGTTCTCTTTCATTTATTTACTTAGTAGATAGACTTGCTTTGTTCATTGCTATAGTGGATGTATGTTGTTTATTCTTGCTTATGCTCCTCTTTATACCGAATAAGGAGGTATGACTATAGGTATAGTCACCGCATTCGAATTCGTGTTTGAATTCGCCGAGGAAAAAATTTTGAAAGAATTCGAAACTAGAAAATTTGAGATAAAATTCGTGATTAAATTTCGCTGATAGAAATATACTTATTTTTTAAAATATACCAACCCACCATTAAAAAAAGATCACATTTGGTATAAATAAACATGTCAAAATAACTTTCAAGTTTCCACCAAGTATCTCATTAAAGTTATTAATGTTTTGTTCAAGATAATTTAATGATAATCTGTTTTCCTAAATTCCACATTGACTCAAAACAAAAGCATACAAGGAAAATCAGACCCAGGTTTTTCATGTCATTCTCAAATAGAACAAAATCTGTCGAGAATCCCAGACTCTAAAATTTATCTTAAATTGATTGAAATAAACTAACTATGAAAAGTTTGTTGGATACCGAATACTGAATTTAATCATGAATTTGAATGAATTTGAATGAATTTGAACGAATTTAATCACGAATTTGAACGAATTTCAAAAAAAATCATGGTGTTCGATGAATTTCGAACTTCTACAATTAAATTCGGCAAATGCGGTTACTACGGCTATAGGGTTGCTTAGGTTTGCCATTATCACCTTCGGTTGCATATACCATCAATTGGTTGACCATTGCACCACTTACCTTCTTGTTAGTCTAGTATTTGTAACTATCTTGGATCTAGATTACCCTTGTTCGTCAGTTCCTTGCATGCGGTATCCTTATTATATCCATGATACACACCTTTGTTACCATTGTTACAACCTTTTATCTATCTTCAAGCCTAGTTAGAGCCATACCCCATATCTTAGATGTAAGCTTTGGAACCCTATCCTCTTGACATTTGAGTGTGGGTTACCCTTTGCTAGGTCTACAATTAATCGAAGTCCTTACCCACTCTTAAGTATACGCAAGCTCTATTGTTATGACCATGTTTGTATCCTAGTCTATTGAGAGAAAAGATTGTTACAACTCTTAGTGAACACAACGTGAATCCTATCCCACCAATATTTGGATCGTCTTCTTATTTCAATTTGCTTCTTAGCGTTGTCTTCACTTTGGCTTCACCATCATAATACATTATGGTGAATCCAACAAGAATCTTATCCCACCACTGGTTGGATCATCTTCATGTTTCTATTTGCTTCTTAGCGTTGTCTTCACTTTGGCTTCACTATCATAAACATTATGGTGAATCCGATGTGAATCCTATCCCACTGTTGGTTGGATTGTCTTCACATTTCCATTTATTTCCCTATGTCTACAATTTTTCCATCATTTTCCAATCATGTCATCCCCTAGGTTTCCAATCCATGAAGAAATTGCATAATCAAAGATCTAGATCATAATATCACCTACATCATTACCATGGAAGGAAACATTGAAATCCTTCCCTAGATCTTGATGTTTCTATCACTAGTCAAAAATCCCACAGACAATCTTTCCATTTTCAGCAACTCTCATCTTAACTCAAGCAGTGATGAGGATGATTTCCCCAATTTTTACCTACCCTATAACACACCCTTAGATGAGGAAAACCTCGTTCACATGCCTAGCGCAACACGAATCAAAGTTGACCTTGATCTTAGAGCTTATAGGACCAATCATATTTATCCTTCAAAACCAATCTCAATATCATTTCCTTTCGCACCATCAACATCTGAAAACAACTGCATCAGCCACATAAACAAAGTTATGCCTCAATTTTCTATTACATACAACTACATCGGCCATGCCGATACAGTTATGTCTCATTTTTCTCCCACAAGAAACTACATCGGCCATAGCCTTACATTTGTCGATACAGTGCTAGATTTGCATCCTCTTAAACACAATTGTATTAGCCTTGAACTAAAATGTGCCGATATAGTTAGAATTCTCCTTCCTTTTACATTTGATTGCATCGGCCATGATCCAAACTGTGTCAATACAGTTATGAAGTTATATCCTATTACATCCTAACTCCATCAGCAATCACCTAGATTGTGCCATTACAATTGTAATTTTACCCCTTAAAAAAATTACATTGGCCATGCAACGAATTATGTCACACCAAACTATGACATAATACAATTCAGACCAATGTGTCAATACAATTCAGACCAATTATGTCACACCAGACTGTGTTGGCCTAGCCAATACTCCATTTTCTATTACATACAACTACATCGGCCATGCCGATACAGTTATGTCTCATTTTTCTCCCACAGGAAACTGCATCGGCCATAGCCTTACATTTGTCGATACAATGCTAGATTTGCATCCTCTTAAACACAATTGTATTAGCCTTGAACAAAATGTGCCGATATAGTTAGAATTCTCCTTCCTTTTACATTTGATTGCATCGACCACGATCCAAACTATGTCAATACAGTTATGAAGTTATATCCTATTACATCCTATCTACATCAGCAATCACCCAGACTGTGCCGATACAATTGTGATTTTACCTCTCAAAAAAATTGCATTAGCCATGCGCTAAAATGTGTCAATATAATTCAGACCAATTATGTCACACCAGACTGTATTGGCCTAGCCAAACTCCGTTTTCTATTACATACAACTACATCGGCCATGCCAATACAGTTTTGTCTCATTTTTCTCCCATAGGCAACCGCATCAGCCATAGCCTTACATTTGTCGATACAACACTAAATTTGCATCCTCTTAAAGACAATTGTATTAGCCTTGAACTAAAATGTGCCAATATAGTTAGAAATCTCCTTCCTTTTACATTTAATTGCATCAACGACGATCCAAACTGTGTCAATACAGCTATGAAGTTATAACCTGTTACATCCTGACTGCATCAGCAATCACCCAGACTGTGTCGATACAATTGTGATTTTACCTCTTAAAAAATTACATTGGCCATGCACTAAAATGTGTCAATACAATTTGGACCAATTATGTCACACCAGACTATATTGGCCTAGCCAATATCAAATGACATAATTTCAAATCACTTCCCAAAGTTCCCATAAATTACCCTACCTCCTAAAATTCTTGTTGTAAAATAGCTCTACACAAAATTTGACAACAAAGGTAATCCATATGTTGATCTTGAGGTTGTTATCAAGCATAATCCTACATCACCTCACTTTGCATCACATGTTGGGACATGTTGGGACATCTTGTGATGCCCATCCACATTTCACTTCATATCTTGGGACATCTCACGATGCCCATGAGTCCACCCAAAGGTAAGTATCTCTATCCCTATTCTCTTTCATTTACTTATTCAGTAGATAGACTTGCTTTGTTCATTGCTATAGTGGATGTATGTTGTTTATTCTTGCTTGTGCTCCTCCTTATACCGAATAAGCCGGTATAGCTATAGGGTTGCTTAGGTTTGCCATTATCACCTTAGGTGGCATATACCGTCAATTAGTTGACCATTGCACCACTTACCTTCATGTTAGTCTAGTATTTGTAACTATCTTGGATCTAGATTACCCTTGTTCGTCAATTCCTTGCATGTGGATCCTTATTATTTCCTTTTCACACACCTTTGTTAGCATTGTTACAACCTTTTATCTATCTTCAAGCCTAGTTAGAGCCATACCCCATATCTTAGGCGTAAGCTTGAAAACCCTATCCTCTTGACATTTGAGTGTGAATTACATTCTGCTAAGTCTATGGTTATTCTAGGTCCTTACCCACTCTTCCAAGTATACACAAGGTCTATTGTTATAACCTTGCTTGTATCCTAGCCTATTGAGAGAAAGAGGATTGTTACAGATCATCCTAGCCTGTGCATACAGAATGCACATGCACAGCTAGTAGTAACACCTTGGACCAAAGGTGGTCATGAATGACACAACATAGGCCACACCTCTGAAACCACAAACACCTCTAGATCTACAAGTCTCATACCTAAAGCAAAGGACGTGTCACCAAAGAAGACATGATGGAGACCATGTATGGAGGCAAAAGTTTTTCATAGTAACCGTATCAAAGATTTAATAAAATTAGACCAAAAAAATTTCCCAAAAATTTGAAATAGATTTCTAATTGCTATTTTACAAACAAAATTGTTGCTCTAACATTATGAATTGAGGAAACTTGAAGTTTCTAATTTATAAAATTGTCGGTGAAGAATTATAACCTCTGTACAAAAAGTAGACATTAGAAGAAATATCGATACCGCACGAATGCTTCCAAGCACCCATGAAGTGAAGTTAACAACCTCGTGTGACCAAAAAAGACCAATCCAGAAAAATAGCATAAGAAAGAGGTGTTGCCACCTACAAAAGAATAGTGAAAGAAAGAAACTGAAAAGAAAAAGTAAGTTTCTCAAGAAAATGTAAAACTAACTAGGGGGTGAACCCAAAACAGGTAAACCCTATACATGTCTGAGAAGATAAAATTATGTATTACAAATAACCATGTGAGAAGAACACTCATTACTAAAGAAGAGAAAGGTGATGGACACAAAAGCTAGCTCTAATAAGTTATTAACCATGTCAGAGATTTATATAACTTGAATGTGGCTATTCAAGTTGCAAATGCACATCAAGAATTATAACTACCATGCAAAACGCAAACATTGGAAGAAACATGAATACTGCATGAATGCTTTCAAGGACCCATAAAATGAAATTAATGTCAGCGCATGACTAGAATAGGTCAACAGAACTAGAAAGTACATCCAGAAAAAAAATAGCAGATAAAAGAGGTGTCAAATCCCTAGTCTTCGTTGGTAGCAGAAAGAGGGTCAATTGTTGAAAGACGCTCTGTGAATCATCAATCACTGCATGGTCATCAATACAGAGTTTGATAATATGGTCAGCAAAGGTGCCTGCGATTATAGGTGCTGGAGTCAAGTAGCTAACATTAGACAAGCCACAGAAGCATGACTATGAATGTTACAGAAATCATAATATATAAGATGGCGAAAAAAAGACTAAATCCCAAAGTAGCAATGCAATACTGATAACACAGGAATGTTTTATCGAGATACAAGGAGCAGCACTAATGACCTCTAAAGTTACCTCCGACCTTATACAATAAATTACCTCTGCCAGCTGCCAGCTGCCAGCTGCCAGAAACAGTGTTACTATTCAGCAGGAAGGTATAAGATAAATAAGACCAAACCATACTACCCTATTCTTACTCTTTCCAATCTTCACCTATATTCACCTCATACAAATGAAGTAACCATGCTGTTGATGCATTAATGATGCAACACAGAAAGAAAAAACAAATAAGAATCAATTGTTATGCAGAAATGAAGCATACTATTTATGGACATGAGTTGCTTGCAACTGTAGACAATATTAAAAACTCCATAAACTGAAATGCGATAAATCCAAGCATAAGCACCTATTGTACTTTCTTCTAGACAGCGATTCTAGAAAAAAAAAGCAAGCATCGCATCTCTTGCAGTATAAAAATTATCAGCTTTTTATATAGGGTACTTCTTATATGTGGTTTTACAATGTTGTGCCCTACAAGTTATTTTGCAGGAAAGAATCCTCAAAAACATGAGAAAGTTACTGGCAATTTTCTAAGTTTACATATTCACTATATATTACATATCTGATGAAGTTATAATCATAAGTCGATCACTTAACAATCTTCTAGTCCCTTGTCATAGCATTTCAAATTGATAGTAAAGGATCTAAAATGGAGATACTTCAAATGAACTGGTCTTTCCTGAACTTTAATCTACTGATTGCAAGCTTCTGCCTTCAGCATCGGAGGACAAGTTTCATTTAGGAAGAAACTTTTGAATATGCTACAAGATTTGTTACAATCAAAACTAATACAGCGGTTCAAATATTTCCATAGCCATCTCTAAGTAGATTCTATTTTTTTCCACACATAAGGATCCTAACATTTATGATGTTACAGACCTGTACGACATAATTTCCATACTGGTCTTGCGCAAGTGTACAGACTGACTGCAAGATTTCATCCATCATAATGCTCTGTGTCTTTGCATCGGTACAATGCTCCAACACCCTCTGCCAAAACACATATTAAAAAAATAAAAAAAACATGCTTGCAAATGTCCAGAAATGAATTAGCAAAAGAAGATTGAATATTACAATTTGAGGGTTCACCTGTATGACACGACAACCATAAGGATGGGTAGACAAGGACACAACTTGCCCATAAAAAGATGAGATAATAAACTGAATTCTATCCTGAGGGATGCATTCAATACACTTCTGAATAACATGGTTCCCATTCTGATCACGAACACAACGCATGACATGCCCGTCAAGTTCCAAGACCATTTTGACTTGCTGAGCTTCACCAAGAACCTCAATGGCCTGCAATATCCAAATCAAAGATCCCATGTGCCAAAGATCTCAGCAAAATTCACAATGTAATTCTCATAAGAATGTAGTTGCCAAATCAACTACATTTTTTGCAAAACATTGCAGTGAAAATGCATCAAAAATATGAAATATATAAAAACAAGCAAGAGAGAGAATAGAATGGCACTTGTCATTCTCAAGCATCTCCGTGCTTAAGCCTGCTACTAGCCAAATATGTCGGGTTGTATCCAGAAAATCAACATGAGCGAGCACTAATAACAAGTCATTCACATCCATGTAATATTTTCTAGAAGAGGATAATATTGTATGCTTAATCTAGGTTTTAGAATCAATAAAAACTTGAAATAATTATATAACTAATTAAATGGATCTTCAAAAGAGAGAATTCTGTAAAGATAGAAGTCATATGATGCCTCACACTGAATAAGTTAAGAAATAAAGATGCCTCCACAATGAAGATACTTCAGATTCTGTTTAATGTAACCTTTTGGTTTGTTACCTGTATCCTTCACCCTTATTTTGGTTATGTATGAATGAATGATGTATGTTCCCCTTCCTTTATATCCTACCGATGTTTTACTTGATATTAAAAAAATATCTCATATTAAATGCAGCTATCATGCACATTAAGTTTTTTCCATACCAAACCATTGTCAAAATTAGATGTCACATCAATGATTCTGTGTATTGAACATAAAATGCATGCCTAAACATGTAGAACTTGTGGGTGACCTAAACAGAATATGAAACCTAATTGCAGGAAACGTGACAGCAACAGACAGTTTCGGATTAGAACAGCCCAAAACCTGTATAGACACGAATGGCCATTGCATACAGGGTGTGGCCCGTTGTTGCTTTGTGCTGCATTTGGGTGCACCGGCACCCCCAATGGATGTGTTGCAGGGCGGTAACAGTGCTGTTGTGTGCTGCTGCAGGGCCGTCAGAAGCAACAGTGGTGTGACGGTTCTATAAAGCATCCATTCTAGGCACCGGTGCACCCAAATGCAGCACATTTTCACTTCAAAAAAAATTCAGACAGTTGAAATAAATGCCAACCACCCAAAACCAACAACCCCAAACCCTAAAAAACTCTAGTAATTTGTTTGAGTCCATCATTCGGCCATCCTCATAAGCAAACAACTATTTTCAAAACTCTTACAGAAGCTTTGTTTTTGGAGTCCACCATTCAGTCTTTCAGAAGATCAACAGGAGAGCAGCAGTACAGCACAGAGCAACAACAGATAAGATAAATATATTAATGTCCAACAAGTGACCACAAAAGTAGGTCAATGGGACTGCAAAGCCTGCAGAAGGCAAGTACAAAGCACAGAAGCCAAAACACTTCTAAGACGAACAAAAAGTAAAGAAAAGAAAGTCGAACACCAGAAGAGAGAATAGAACCAGTGCAACCAATGAATGCCAACCAGAAGAAGAAAGAGGAGGGAAACATCACGGGATGGACCCAACACGCCAAGCACTCAAGGCCGAAGAGATAGAACTCTGAATGAGACGCTGCCTGGAAGAAGTGGAAGGAAGCGGGTGTCGCCTACTATGATGCTGTCTGGAAACAGAAGAAGAACCCCTGAACTTGGAAGCCCTGGTTTGTCTTCCAGTAAAAGGTCTAGACTGTATCTGCCATTGCGAACTGTGTGTGATGTCCCGAGCCCGAACAGATCTGAGGGTCAGGCCTCGGATGTCCTCACCCAGCCTCTTGGTGCTCCTCGTAGAAGGTAGCACTGTAAAGAAAGAAGTGATCAGACAGGTGGGGTCAGGTTTGGGAGGTAGAACAGAGCACCAGCACAGCAAAGGAACAATAGGTCAGCAATAGATCCTCAGAAGAGCAGACAAAGGTATGATATCGAAGCTATTTCTAATGCATTTGTTTAGTAAATACATATATACTCTACAAGTCTCCTTTGTGGCATATGTTAGAAGGATGCTAGAATAATTTTTTAGCTTGCTTGGCTTTATGTAATATTCCAAACCAGAATATTATATGGAAATTTGATTTCCTTGGAAATTCCATTTAAAATAAATAAATATAGAATTTGTACTTTAGAATAATTTATTTAAATCAAATGAATTTTCAGTATATAATTTCAGAACTCAAATTTTACAATAAACATCTCAAGGGTTTACGTCCTTCAGATTGGGATTACAAGGGTTTACATCCTTCAGATTGGGATCACAAGGGTTTTCGTCCTTGTATCCAATCTTACTTTTGAGAGGTTTCGTCCTCAATTGTGATCATAAGCATTAAGCTTATATAGGTTAAATGTTTAATACATAAATGATTTTTGATGATTTCCTTCCATTCCCATAATGCTTTATTTATGCATTCACCCTTACATTGAAGAGGTGTGACTTTCGCAAAGGTAGCATCCTTCCATAATAACTTAACTAGTTAATAATTAATATATTAACTAACTAATTAATAAATTAACTAACTGTTGTCCCTTCATAAATTGCAGCAATTTCTTTAGTTAATGTTGCGCTGCTATTCTTTGCAACAATTCCATTTTAAATAGCAGTAGTTCAGTGTGGGAATGTTACAGACCTCCCGTCCTCAAATTGCTTGTCCTCAAGCAATTGTAAATTTGGATGTTCAAGGATTGATGCTCCTTCCCACGTGGCATTTTCGAGTGGTAAATTTTTCCAACAAACCAAATACTCCTTGATACTTCTATTCCTTAACCTTTTTTCACGAGCCTCAAGGATAGCTTCGGGTACTAAAATCAACTTACCTTCGTCGTCTAATGGTGGTAGCTCTATAGAAGGAGTAATATGTTGGCCAAGTGCCCTTTTTAGGCACGAAACATGGAAAACATTATGTATCCAACTACAACCTAGTAATTCTAACTCGTAAGCAACCTCTCCCAACTTCCTCGTGACTTTCTATGGTCCGTAGAAACGTAGTTTGAGTTTCTTGGCTCCACTTTGCTTGATGGAGGCCTGCCTATACGACTGTAAACGTAAATATACCATGTCCCCTACTTTAAAGTTCCATTTGTTCTATGTTGATCTACATATAGCTTTTGTTGATTTTGTGCTTGTTGAAGATTATCCTTGAGAGTCCTAAGGATATCTTGACTTTGTTGGATTAAGTCCTTGGCTCCCGGAACTTTACTATTTAGAATGACCAAGTCCACGAGAGATTGCGCATTGTACCCATACAAAGCTTTGAAGGGTGTCATTCCAATTGACATGTGATAGGAGGTATTATAGCAGAATTCTCCCAAGTGCAACCATTTTATCCATGCATTTTGTTGTCTTGATATATAATTCTTTAAATACCCTTCAATCCATTTATTGACGACTTTTGTTTGACAATCTGTTTGAGGATGATAATTTGTACTTGGAGTCAGTTTAGTGTCTGCTAGGTGAAAGAGTTCTTGCCAAAATGAACTCATAAACTTGCTATCTCTGTCACTAACAATGTTCTTTGGCAACCCATGTAATCTCTGAAAAATATTCCAGCTACCAAGAGGCATCATACTTAGTGGGAAGAGGAAAGAAATGAGCATACTTCATCAAACAGTCAACAACTACATAGAGGCAACTCTTCCCTTGAACCACGGGCAAGCCAATAATAAAATCCATTGAAATACCTTCCTATTTTTGAGTAGGAATGGGTAGGGGTTGCAACAAGCCAGCTGGAAATTCGTGCTCTATTTTGCTTTGTTGCCAAGTAGGACACTCCTGACTGTACTTAAGAACTTCACTCTTAAGCCCTTTCCAAAAGAACATTTCTCTTACCTATTTATGTCTTAAGATAACTTGGATGGCCTACCAAAGCGCTGTTATGAATAGCCTTTAACATTTTATGCTTAACTTTTGATTCCAGTACCAAGAAGATTATATTTTTATACAAGATGAGACCTTCTACTACCTTATGTTGTTCATCCACAGTTTTTCCCTCTACGATTGCATTAGCGAACTCGTTTTTAACATATTTAGCTATTATGAAAACCTTCCAATCAGCTGCAATTGTAGATATGAAACACAAATATGGTTTTCTCAATAATGCATCCGCCACAACATTATTCTTTCCTTTCACATATTCAATGTCGAAATCAAAGGCTTGGACCTTGCTCACCCATTTTTTTTTGTCTATCATTTAAATCCTTCTGACTTAGGAAAAATTTCAGACTAATATGATCCGTTCTCACCACGAATTTCCCACATACCAAATATTGACGGAACTTGGCCAACACATGCATGATTGCAAACATTTCTTTAACATATATAGAGTACCTGCGCTCATGATCTTTTAGTTTCCAGCTTTCAAACGCAATTGGATGGCCTTGTTGCATTAGGACAGCACCGATTCCTTCACCTGATGTGTTGCAATCCAGCGCAAAGGGTAATGAGAAATTTGGTACAGCCAACACGGGGCATGAACTCAATTCTTTTTTAAGATCATCAAATGTTGATTTAGCAATTTCAGTCCAATGAAAAGCTCCCTTTTTGGTCAAATTAGTCAAAGGGGTAGTTATCCGAGAGAACCCCTTAACAAACCTTCGATAGTAAGTGCATAACCCCAAGAATCCTCTTAATTGAGTCATGTTAGTAGGAGGGGGCCAATCTAATATAGCTCGGATTTTATCTTGATCAACGTGCACTCCTTGTCTATTGATGACATGCCCCAAGTATAAAATTTTCGTCATTCCGAATTCGCATCTAAACATTTTAGTAAAAAGAGATTGTTGCTCCAGTATTTCTAGTACTATGTCTAAATGTTTCAAGTATTCCTCCCATGACGTACTATACATCAATATATCATTGAAGAAAACCAACACAATGTTTCTCAAATGTTTACCGAATATATGATTCATACAGGACTGAAAGGTGGCTGGAGCATTGGTTAATCCGAAAGGCATAACCAAAAACTCGAAATGCCCATAATGACATCTGAATGTTGTTTTTTGAACATCTTCGTCTCGCATTCATATTTGATGGGATCCTTATTTTAAATCGATTTTGGAAAAACAACTAGCTCCATGAAGCTCATCGATTAATTCATCAATCCTTGGTATCGGATATCTATTCTTAATAGTTTTTTAATTCAATTGACGATAGTCTATGCACATTCTCAATGTGCCTTCTTTCTTCTTGACTAGGACCATGGACGAGGCGAAAGGACTTGAACTTGGCCTAATATGCTCCATCTCCAACATTTCTTTGATAGCTTTTTCAATCTCATCTTTATAGATTTTGGGGTGGCGATATGGTGTAATTATCATTGGCTTGGTACTGGTTTCTAACTCAATAATATGTTGAAACCCTCTATCTGATGGCAACTCATGTGGAATATTCTCAAAAACCTTAGCATGTTTAGAAATTATGGGTTGAATATCTTCATGAGGTCTTTGTGGTCCTGATTTTGTAGAACTCACAAAACATCGTGTTTCCCATGAAATTTGGCCTTTCCTGAAAGCCTTTTCCATCCTCTTGGTTGTAACCACTTGGGGGGCTCTATTAGCCATACCCTGAAGAACTATTTTCTTCCCATCTATTTTAAATTTTAATTCCATGGTTTGATAGTTTTGGGTAAATTCCCCCAAGGAATGTAGCCTTTGTACACCTAGTACCAAATCGGTTTCGCCAATGCCCACTACATAGAAATCATCGTTTATTTGATGTCTCCCCAACGTGAGATGGAGTAGTGGAATTCTTTGAGTGCATGGAATGGTAAAACCATCAGCAACTATGACCTTAAAACCTTGAAATTCTATTGTTTTTGAACCCATTTTTGTACCAACCCTTCGTCAATTAAGTTGTGGGTGGCCCCACTATCTATTAATATGGTGATGTTTTGTCCTTATAGACTCCCTCTTACTCTAAAAGGATGGTATCTCGGAGCTCCTAATAAAGTTGCAAATGCACCCTCCAATGTCTTTTCCCCTTCGACTAATTCATGTATTGTTTCTTTAGCTATGACCTCTTCTTCATCAAGTTCACCATCTGAAACAACTACGATGTAATGGACTTGCCCCTTTTCCAAACAATGGTGACCTGGTACCCAAGGGTCCTTACAAGTGAAGCATAAGTTTTTCCTCAGCTCATTTCTTGTTTATGTTTCTTTATCCGTTTTAAGCAGGTCTCTTGGTTGGAATCCTCCTGATTGGAGTGGTTTTCTTTGTTGGATATAGGGTGTTGTCCCTTGTCCTGAAAATGTGGTTCATGGCTGTCCATTATTGGTTATTCTTGGTTGTATAAATGGCACAATTTTTTTCCTTGGTGTTGATGTCTCTAAATCTAGTGCTTTTTTAATTGTTTCTTGGAGGGAGGATTAAAGGCTTTGACCAAACCCTTGAGTGGCTCAATCAATCATTCCATGAACAATACTATGAGCCTCCTTTCAGTAATGTCTGGAACCATCATGAGGAGCCTCTGAAATTCTGCTACATAGTCTTCTACATTGCTACTTTGTTTTAAAAATGTCAATTCTCGGAAATGAATTTTGGGGTCAATTCTATCGAATCTTTCTATCAAACTCTTAGTAAATTCGTCATATGATTTAATAAGGTCATGCCCCTGCATAATCCATCCATGGTACCACCATTCATGAGCTATTCCTTCGAGATGGAGGGTTGCGAATTTTATTGCTTCTTCCCTCATAGGTCGGAGAGATAAGTATGTATCTAATTTTTGGATCCACGCTCAAGCTGTGCATTTGTTAGATCCATCAAAAGTCAACAAAGTTAATTTACCCAATGCATGTTGAAGATCTTTTTTATTATTTTGGGGTCTACGCTCCTAGTGCCATTACGATTTCTTTTCATTTCCATGAACTTTGTGAGCGATATTTCTTTTTGTAAATCATCTAAAAGGGCTCGATATTCTTCAAAATCAACTGTAAGGTCCTCTCCAAATGAAGTTTGGGTTTCTTCTTCCATACTTAATTCTACTCTTGAAATAAATTTGGTATGAAAAGCCCTATTTGAAGAACTCACAGTTGTTTTGCGTAAGATTTGATTATGGCTAATATTAGAACGACCATTTTCCTCATTTTGATATCTATGAGTTGTCAAAGATTGCATCACGAGGGCTGATTGCATCACTGTATTACCCAGTTGTTCCTGACCTTGGACAACTCTATCAATCCGTCATAGTTACCATGTTCAACCGAACATGGCTCATGTTCGGTTCGAACCGAACAAATGGCATGGACCGAATTTGTAAAGTCGAACTTGACCGAATAACCCTTTTTTTTTTTTTCCGAACCCAACAGTATATAAATAAAATAAACACTTAAGTATAAGAAGTTTCTTATACTTTAAGTTATATTTTTTTTATATACTTTCAGGATGTTTGAGAGGGGTTTCGGACCGCTAGGAGCTATAATGCAAATTCTAGGTTTTGGAGGATCCTATCATATTTCAGAGCTACTCAGATTCTAGGGTTTCAGGGTTTCAAACTTAGCCATATTTCAGGGTTTCAAGATTTCAAGGAGACATCATAGGAGGTATGAACGCTGCATGAAGGGATGTATGCGTGATAGAATAGTATGAAAATATCTCTCGCAAAGTGCCACAAGCCGATCCCACCCCATTCCCAGTGCACCCCTTAAGGCATGCAGTCTATGAGATTCAATGCACCAATGAGCCCTTGTAAGATAAAGTGTCAGTAAATGATAAAGTTGAAAAATAATGGGAGTGGCATTCATGATTTTGTGGGCAATCGAGATGATTTATTCTAGATTTGAATGTACATTTTGTCTTTTAAGTAATGAATAATGAATGAACGATGGTGCTAGTGCTAGTGCTAGTGCTAGTTTTGATTTTGAAGCTGGGTTTGATGTTGCAAATGTTTGAAACTTAAGTTCTATATCAATTTTGAGCTTAGGCTCTAAACTATGAATATTTTGCTATCTTTTAATGTAATTCAAGTTCGAAATTCTTATGCATTTCTCATTTTTGCAAGTGTTAAATTAATGTTCATTCCTTAGTAGATTGAAATATTTTGCATATATATATATATATATATATATATATATATATATAATTCCGAACTTCCGAACTTACCAAACTGAACTTTTTTCAAAATTCCGAACTTCCAAACTTTTTCCCCCTTCCGAACAAACCGAATTTTTCGAACATGGTACCTATGCAATCCGTTCATCATCTCCATTCCTTTCTTCCATATTTGTATATATATATATATATATAATTCCGAACTTCCGAACTTACCGAACTGAACTTTTTTCAAAATTCCGAACTTCCGAACTTTTTCCCCCTTCCGAACAAACCGAATTTTTCAAACATGGTAACTATGCAATCCGTTCATCATCTCCATTCCTTTCTTCCATATTTGTCCTTTCTTCTTCCCTTTCTATTTATTCTCTTTGCTAACGAGAACCCTTATTTTTATTCTCAAATAATAGCAGATTTCTTTATCTTCGCCTTGCATGAAGTTTACATTCCACAGGTTGGCAGGATGAAGATCTCTAATACCACAGTTGAAATTGCGTTTTGCTTTGAGAATTTCTTTAATACATTTTGTCAAACAGTTGAGGCCCCTGCTCCACTAGACAAGCATGGATGCAAGTGAATGAAACTCACATGGTCAGAGTATGTAAACAGTTCAAGAGGATTTCATTGGCTCAAAAGAGTTAGAGAACATCCTTACCAGTCATACATTGCAGACTGCCTTTTGTCATACAGACTGCAGTTCATTCAGCCTTTTTATCAAACAATTCACGTGTGTTCTGTATGCCTCCACATTTCATAATAATTTCCCTGCATTTTGTCATACATGTATGAAATAAAATTCATACCACCCTATTCTTGAGGGAAACGATTGTGATCTTTTTAATATCACAGGCTCCTTCAAACGGTAGAAAGAATCTGTCCAAAAGTGCAAATATATATGCAGTGTACAGTTTTGAGAGTGTTAATCTCTCTTCTTTCATTAAGTCGCATCCTTTACAAATCGTTATTTTGACCACGTCACTAAAGTGTTTGGGTCTTCAAATTCTCACTACAAACGTAAATATTTATAGGTAGCACTTAATATTATTATATAGAAGGAAAGCTAAAAATGGTAATGTCAAACACCGTTTTTGATTTTATAAGGAACTAATTGTGTGCTTTACACCATTAACAAATCCTTTGCTGCTCTAGTATTCAGACTGTCATGAAAATAATTTAGTACTAGTTGTCCTTAAAGTTATTATAATATAATGGCTAGAAGTTAAAAGGAATGTGTCTCATCTTTCTAAGTAGTTTAAGTTACCACTTTTTATAAAGACTCTTACCTACTAAATATGAATCTTTTTACTCAGCTCAATCTTCAGATCTTCAAATCATCAGAGACCAAAAAGGAGTTCCTTCTACTTCACTTAAGTTACATTCTTTAGAAACCCACTCTCTTTCTAATAACTTCAAATGTCAAGACTTTCTTGAATCAGATTACAATTGATCATTTTCATAAAATTCAACTTTGATGTATGTTCTTTCATCATTTTATGTTCATTTAACATCTTTTATTATGTTTGCATGGTAAAGACTTGATCAATGTCAATATATTTGTGCATGTATCTCTATATATATGAAAAATTTGTTTCTTATCTGCATCCTTTGAGACATTGTTTCTCATCAAGTTGCCATTTCTTGTTTCTCATTTCTGGTATCTATGATATGAAATGACATTTTTCAAATACCTCAGAAGCATCTTAAACAGGATCACAATACATAATCTATAGAACTTATCCTATTCACATCACCTGCACGTTCAGTAGATGACTTCATAAGCTGAAATGATAACAAAGAACGATACCTAGCAGATAGAAATTTAACAACAAATGCCAGGTTTTGTAAACAGCAATATTGAAGATAATGTGTAAAAAATAAGATATTCCAAAATAATGGCCATAAAGACAAAGTGAGTACAAGTAAAAAATTTAGATGTGCATTGAAAATCGTCCTAATGGGCCCAATGAAATGAATTTACCTTCTGAATTACACGGCAGCCATACATTTGAAGACTCAGAGCTAAAATATGGCCAGAAAGCTGATTCGCTAGGTCTTTCCTTTGGTTTTCTGTGCCATGCTCAAAAAACTGACATAACAAAAACATGTTATGACCATAACATATGTGATTATATAAGGTACTCTACAGAACAAATCAGAGTACAACAAACACAAAACATAAATATTGAACCATAGAACCTAACTTACAGGTATATTACATATACCTTCTGTATAACATAATTCCCAAAGACATCTGTCATAAGAGTTAATGCCTGAGGAAAGATTTCCTGAAACACCACATTTTTCTCTTCGACTGATGCAGTTTCCAGTTTTTGTTGAATAAATCGGCTCCCATACTGATCAGAACTGAAGAAACCAAAAAGTTCAGATTCAAAATATTTATTATACTTTTCTTCAACAGGCTTGATAGATGATAAAGACATAATACCTGAACTCAACTACATGCCCAACGATCTCTGACAGTTCAAGACATCGGGTCTTACTATTCTTGAATTCATCCAGCAGTGAAGACCCATAAGCTTCTTCCACACCACCCCCATTTTCAGAATGCCAAGGGCCAACAATTCCACTGGTTGAACTTCTTGGACCAGGGGTAAATCGGTGGCTTCGATCGCTATGTCTAACAGGAGGACTAACAGGTGCCACAGGAGAACTTGGAAGCACGGGACTTACATTTGGACTAACTGGATATGGCATAGAAAGGCCATAAGCTGGATTGGCATAATAACCTGGATTCAGAACACCCGCTTTGCCTAAAAAGGGCATGCTATACGACTTCTGTTGAGCAAACAATGCTCCCAAATAGGCTTTCTGTAATTCCACTAAATCAACATAAGAGCCACCCATGTAATTCCTTGCCATGGAAGGATCACTCAAACTTGCACCCATTTGTGCAGCATATTCAGCTGCTGACCTCTGCACATACTGAAGATATAAAGGGTCAACTGGCATTTGAAGTCCGGTTCCCAACTGCCCACCTAATCTGTATAGACTCTGTAAATCTCCAGTGCCTCTGGAAGTTCCTCCTCCAGATAGACCACCTGCTGCATTTCTCGAGTCCATGCCAGAAAGAGCATTCTCAAATGTAGGAGGTAGACTACAGGGACCAAGGTATCCAGCCATCATGGACGATAACATTGGATTAATCGTATACCCACTCATGCCATAATTTGGAGCACCTACATTAGGAACATTTGCATTATGGTAAGGTACACTGGCTGCATCAACATTACAAACCCCAACTGTAGACGATGCCTCCATATCTGTTGAGGATAAATTGGAAGTATGAGACACGGATTGCTGTTGAGAGTAAAAGCCATCCCCTTGAAATTGAGAAGTAGAAGAGGGAATATTAGAATCGGCCAGGCCTCTGCTGCTTTGATTAAGGACAGCAAATGACTGTTGCAGTGCTTGTGTCAAAACAGGTGTCTGTACAGATTCCACCTGAGATTGTCCTGGATGTGGATGCTGCTGATTTTGGTTCTGACCACTTTGGAGGTGAAAAAGGTAATTTTGATGCTCTGCAATATCTTGTTGCAACTGTACTTGTGTATGTCTTTCTTCTTCTAGTACTCCATTAGAGGATAGGCTAATGCTTGACAAAGCAGCACCAATTTCTTCAGAATCAGTTGGGCTTGAAGAAACCCCATTGAATGAACTGGAGCAACTAACATTTTGTTTATCGGGTATGCCAAATCTTCCTCCTATTGCTGTTAGGCAAGGACTAGGAGACCTTGTCACAACATGCTGAGGATCTGGAGTTTGGCTTCTTGAAAGAGAAGCACCCAGAGCTGATGCAAAGGCATGTGAAGACTGAGTGCCGAGACTTTGAACTCTAGCTAGACCAAGCATTGGTGAGCCAGATCGCAATCCTTCAAGACCTGCTATATCATGATGCATTTGTGTAACCTGTGCCTCAGCAACACAAATGGCATCAACTCCATCATCATAAGTACTACGACTTACCGGTCTGGAAGGATGCCTAGGTGCCGGAGAAGATCTTCCAAGATCTTCCTGCAAAGACAACAAAGAAAACCTGTGAAAATACAACTACTAAAATGGTTTCCAGATAGATATAAATAAAAATTGCGCACCAATGAAGATAATCCCATAAATCTGAAGAGTAAATCATCCCCAAAAAAAATTCATAGACTAACATACATACAAAATTATTATTAGATCTCCTTGCAACAAAGTAAAATCTATCCAGACATTTTGCACGCTGTTTGCATAACTAGCCATATTGATCTCAGAAAACACGTGCAAAATACATTTTTGCAACTATCATGCATTGTAAAACAAGATATGCAATATCCCTAGTTCTTCAAACTGTGGTAGATAGCACAGGCAACTAGATAATTTCCATAATTATAGAGTAGCTAACATGCAGGCTACCATCATAAAAGTTCTCAGATTCGAAAAGAAAAAACTTGAAATAAGAAGGTTTTCTCCATTTAAAGTACTGAATGTCAAGAATAAACGGTTCTAAGACATAATAATAGTCACAAGAAAAAACAGTATTGCAACAAGAACCTTGTCCCATTCCCCATTCCCACATTTTGCCATGACAATATTTATATAAGATAGAGCCATGCCCTTAATCATTTACTCCCGTACCCTTTATATGAAATGGTGTAACTAGATCAGATATATTAAATATATCATCTGAACAATGCCTGGATGTATCGATCTAGAGGCGCCTATCTTGGATTTGTCAAATAGTTTCGCCCATTGAAAGTCCTGAATTGATTAAAAACTCCATCTTCTCCACAAATTTCCCCTTGACTGGGGACAGATGGCCTCAATCTAGTTGCATCAGTGCGTCGGGCTTGAAAAGATCTTCTCCAAACTCCACCGTATGCCCAAGATATCACAGTTTTTCAATCGCCTTCTCCAAGCAAGAAGAAAAACTGCCATATGATGTTCAAATGGAAATTAAATTTAAAGTCGATCCTTTTATGAACATACTCATGGACATTACATTCCACCACCACCACCCACTGCCATTATAGGTTACACCTCTTGGCATAACAAGTGTATAGGCCCACAGGCTACAGAACTCACGCTGTTCCCCTGAAGACTAGGAATTTGAATTTTAAAAACAAGGATAAATTAACTAAGGCATAGGTTCTCAAATAGCAGAGCTACAAGATTCCAAATATATTAATCAAGAGTGTTTCCATAGCAATTGCTTGTATACAATGAAATACAAACAAATAGAGAACCACATAAATCTGAAACGTTGATGTTACATTTAGTGATAGCATATTTTTGCATACAATGAAATACAAACATAAAGAGAAACACATACACCTGAAGAGTTCATGTGGCATTTTTGCATAATAATTATTTGAATTAGCCAGAACATGCCAGAAGAAGTGGCATTGATAGATGATCAACAATGTTAACTAGTAAACACTAAGAGCACTTAGGAAATTCTTTGAAACACCTGACATCAAGTCTAGCATATGACGTACTAATCAATAAAGTGAAAATGGTGTACTCACTCAAGGGAAAATCTTTGAACTAGTTGACATCAATAGCCAGCAATTCACAAAACTAGTTCCTATGAAGCAAATAATAGAGCTGTGAAAAACTCCAGATAGGAGTAATCCATGGTTATACCTTAATACTAATTATGATATTGATTGAAATCTACTTAGATACCCACCAAGGTAAATTAGAAGTACGCGTACAAATTATCAGATTCATTGAAATTCATAGCCCATCCTAAAAAACCACATAGAGCTACATGAGCATCAAAGTTAACGCATGCAGCTAGCAGCTTGATCTAAACCTAAAGATCCAAAATGAAAATTAATACAAATTAGCATAGTTATAGCTCATTTAGATAAAGGAGGTTATTGAAATTAAATAAGAAAAGAATTAAATTGCTTTGCTTTTGTGCTCTGTTATTAGCAAGTAACCTCCTGTCAGTTTAAAACCCCTCCCCATCAGTTATTGACTATCAGGGTGAATGCGGCTAGAGACATGCCTGCAAATCGATGAACAGACAAGAAAAATGTTGCACAGTGCACCATACCAATGGGTTCAAATAATGATCGTAGGGGCATCAGGAATGTTTTACCTTCACTAGGCCTGGTCCAAAGTTTCTCTTGTAATTCAGCAGTTGGAAAGGGAATCATCACACATACTCACAGTGACTGGAGATGATATTGAGATCTCAAGGTAATGGCATGAAGATATGAAGAAGGCTCAAAGTTACTCCCCGGAGCTTCCATAAACGTTGCCTCTCAAGACCAGGCTTCCTCTCACAATGCCTTATCATAAAAGTTCGTTCAATGGCATGAAGACATATGAAACCAATTGGTTTTGGCAATTGAAACTAATCCAAAATCATGAATTCCACTCATTCAGATGTACATCCAGCAGAGGCCCCACCAACAGCTGTTGTGCATGTTCCAAGGGTAATAATGAAGGATTTGCAAAGGATGCCTAAAACATTGAGAGGTATGTCATTTAGTCTTGGATGGTTCTGTTTTCTAGCAGTCATTGATGAATACGTGTTGCTTGTAAAGTGCAGCAAACAAAATTATTGTGCTTTGGCTGCTATTAATTTTCTTATTGGAGTGATTTGAGACAGTATGCATAAAATCACTGTGAAATATCTAAGGTTAAGCCCGATCCTGAGCTTCAAGCACTAATCAACCAGTTATTTGAAAGCCGTGCTAAAATCAAGAGAACAGTATCTCATTCAGATGATACAAGCTTTGTTGCACATATGAAAGTGATGATTATTGCTGGTGCATATTTCGACAGGAAATAGTGGAGGGTGAATACAGTTATTGCACAACATAACCTGCAGTGCACATGGGCTGCATATGATGTGGACGATTACAAGATTCAAATCTGATTATGACCTGTTGCTAAAGATTTCTCTCAATCTTTTAAGTAGGCCCTAGATGCACCACAGACCTACAGGGTCTAATTATGTGCTTAGTGGAATTAAAATGCACGACTATTTTGTCTGGGAATATTTAATCATGACACCTTGGTCCCAAAAATAACTTTATTCAAAGGGGGCAAAGCATTCAAAATGGGCACAAGGGGCCTGATAGATTAAAAGCTCGTCTCTAAGGCAATGCTAAGATAAATAAGTGGTGCATGACCTATGCATGTATGGAGAATATTCCCATACAAAGGAAAGGGATGTCACATTTAACATATCCTACGAAAACTGCAGGGTTAAGGTTTGAGTGCTTGATTTCATAGTGGCTTCCCAAATTATTAAACTATCAAAAGAGGCCTAAAGCTGTTGCAATATGGCATGGGCCAAGCAATGTAACAAAAAATGAACATGAGGGCTAACTTTTGTTTGGCATTTCATAGAAGGTAAAGTAAAGTTAAATCGTTTGACATTTTTCCTAAGCGGATTTTGTTTCCAACAAGGTGAAAATAAGTCAAAACATGATTGTCACACAACAGACTCTGGTGAAGAACAAGTGGGCAGCAACCAGATATTTCCAAGGCCACCAGTATTAGACAGCCAAGAAGATAGTGGATCTATTTTATTTGCAGATCGGAAGCCAACTGTATCTTTGTAACAAACCATTATTTTTGTAGAATGGAACCTTCCAGAGGATGCAGGGGGTTAAAAACTTTTATAAATAAAGGCGCCATGGATGTATTGGGAACCGTATTTTGGCCGGTTCATTCTCTCTATGTTTCCTTCTTTCACCCTCATACTCCGCTTTTCGTCATGTCTAGGTTCAGAGAAATTTGAAGCAGCTATGTTACCAGTTTAGAATGCAAGGAACTTAGTCTTAGTCGGGTCTGTAAATCTGTTAGGTGATCAATTTCATATTATAGAAGCTTTCTTAAGTTGCATCAATGTTTATTGCAATCATCTTCTATTGCACGTCCTTGAGATATTTCATTAGAAAGGGAACGAAAGTTAAATTGTTGGACATTTTTCTTTCCCTGTGAAATCAAAAGAAGACAAAAGAGAAGAATAGAATGAAGAGATTATATTTGTAAGCAGATTTTTTGGCTGATTTGATCCCTCTGTTTTTCCTCCTCTCTCACTTGTATTCCCCTTTTCTTCATGTCTAGGTTCAAAGAAATTTGAAGAAGCCATGTTAGCGGTTAAGGATGCAAGGAGCTGAGTCTCACTTGGGTTTGTAGATATGTTGGTGATTAGTTTCATAGCCTATAAGCTTTGTTAAGCTGTGTCAATGGTTATTGCATTTATTTTCTATTGTAGATGTGTCATCAAACTTCGATGTATCAAATGCATTACTCCAAGATGATATATGGCCACCAAATTGTAACTACTTTGCTTGCCCTGTGAAATCAAAAGAAGACAAAAGAGAAGAATAGAATAAAGATATTACATTCAAAAGCAGATTTTTGCGCTGATTTGTTCCCCCTGTTTTTCCTCCTCTCTCACTTGTATTCCCCTTTCCTTCATGTCTAGTGTTAGGAACCCGTGCTTAATTGCTATGGACGCATATGCTTTGTAAGTCGTCCCTTAGAGCTTATTCGAATTATCCCACATACAAGGGAAATAGTAGTTGTTAGAATAGAGTTAGTATATAAGTGTTGAGGCCGAATAAAGGCATCCACGAATTCATTGTATTGAGCTTGCTCAAAGGAGGTTGCCCCCTCGAAGAGGCCTGCGATCAATATAAGCTTTCTGTGTTTCTGTTATTGGTAAGAGTTATTTTATTTTGGCATATTTTGATTAAATCTGTTGTAAGAGGTAAATTGTTGTAAGGAGGTTCTTCACATTTGGTATCAGAGCGCTTTCTTGGCTTTGTGGGTAGATTTGGAGCAGTTTTTTTTCAAAGCAGGGCTTTCCAGGAGCTGCGCCATTTTCTGGAAAGAAATTTTTCATTGCAGGTTCCATCATTTCGGATTGGGTAAATACCTATCCGCTTAACTATGGGAAGTGCTTGGGTATAAGCCCTAAAACTCATTGTGAGGAGTACCACAGGAACCCCAAAGTAGCTGGCCCATTGAGAGGACCTGCCAGCGAAAAGGGCAACGACCCCACCCTGATTGACTAGATCCCACCCGTGAGGTAAACCAAAAGCTGTCGTTAAGGGGTAAACCCGCGGCCAGAAATTTCTGGAGAGCGGTACTCGCTCAGACAGCTTTGGTGGCCAGAGAGAATTTAAAAATCCTTTAGGCAGCCAAACAACCCTGGGGTCCATATCCAACTTATCAGGTTCAGAGAGCAAACAACAATATATCCACAGTTGATGATATTTCGTCGCACAGGCACACAGTTGAAAATGAGCTCTGGGTACCACCCACAAACAGATGGCCAGACAGAAATCGTCAACAAATGCTTGGAGACCTTCCTTCGTTGTTTTTCTTCAGAACAACAACATCAATGGGCCAAGTGGCTTCCTTTAGCTGAATGGTGGTACAATACCTCATACCACACTTCCACCAAAATGACTCCCTATGAGGCAGTTTATGGTCAAGCACCGCCACCACTTCTTCCATATCATCCTAGTAGCTCACCAGTTCACGCAATTGACACTACTCTCCGAAACCGGGATCAAATTCTCCGCACCTTGCGAGACAATCTCCACATGGCCCAGAACCGAATGAAGCAGCAGGCTGATCAACACCGCTCTGAGCGTACCTTTCAACCTGGTGATATGGTATTTCTTCGTCTGCAGCCATACAAGCAATCATCACTAAAACAAAAAGGGCGCCAAAAGCTTGCTCCAAAGTTTTATGGGCCATATAAGGTTCTCCAAAAGATTGGGTCAGTTGCTTACAAGTTAGAGCTTCCACCTTCCTCCCAAGTTCATCCCGTCTTTCATGTCTCCTGTTTGAAACAAGTTCTTGGATCCAACATCCGAGTGCAGACAGCTTTACCAGCACTTGATAATGAAGGCTCCATCCTTCTCGAGCCCGAAGCAATCTTGGACAGGCGCACCCGCCAACTTCGATCCCGCTCCATCACAGAGGTCTTAATCCAATGGCACGGCATGCAACCAGAAGATGCAACCTGGGAACCACTCTTCCAGATTCAACAACAATTCCCACATTTGAAGCTTTGAGGGCAAAGCATTTTTTAAGAGGGAGGGGATGTTAGGAACCCGTGCTTAATTGCTATGGACGCATATGCTTTGTAAGTCGTCCCTTAGAGCTTATTCGAATTATCCCACATACAAGGGAAATAGTAGTTGTTAGAATAGAGTTAGTATATAAGTAAGTGTTGAGGCCGAATAAAGGCATCCACGAATTCATTGTATTGAGCTTGCTCAAAGGAGGTTGCCCCCTCGAAGAGGCCTGCGATCAATATAAGCTTTATGTGTTTCTGTTATTGGTAAGAGTTATTTTATTTTGGCATATTTTGATTAAATCTGTTGTAAGAGGTAAATTGCTGTAAGGAGGTTCTTCACATCTAGGTTCAAATAAAATTGAAGAATCCATGTTAGCGGTTAAAGATGCAAGGAGCTGAGTCTCACTTGGGTTTGTAGATCTGTAGGTGATTAGTTTCATAGCCTATGAGCTTTGTTAAGCTGCGTCAATGCTTATTGCATTTATTTTCTATTGTAGATGTGTCATCAAACTTCGATGTATCAAACGCATTACTCTGAGATGATATATGGACACCAAATTGTTACTACTTTGCTTGCCCCTATCAAACATCATGTAGTTTGAAGATTTTTATAAGGTGTTTTCAGTTGTTTCAATTTTAATAGTGTATACACTAAAATATGGTATTAGACACTTGGCAATGTCAATTTTGAATTTTATCCTTACCATACATGACTTGTGCGTACACATATGGCTCTTGCACACCCTTCTCCCCTATCTACATGCCTTATGTGGATCCAGTCACTCCAATTTATTATCAGACACCAACAAAAATTCCCTATTTTGTGTCTACCCTATTCATTATCATACTTGGACTATCATGATCATCACATCACTGTTCACGTTTTCTAGGCACCTCCAGCCACTCAAACGCCGCCGGATTTTCATAGCTATCCACCCCTACTAGACTCGTTGGTGCACCAAACAATGATCATTTTCAAAATTCAAATTATCTTAATGGCTCAGCTTGTAATTTTGCATGTCAGTGGCATGAGAAGTTACCTAAAGAATTAGCTATTAATACATAATAGATCTAAGCCTATTCCCTATCTAACATTCATCAAGCAAGCACTAAGCAAGCCTATTCTATCATTTGCATATTAAGAGGGACTGCCCTAATCTTCCAAAATCAAAAATCTATCAAAAAGAGCAGGTCCTAGCTAAATCTAAAGCACCTAAGACAAGTCACATTTGCCATTATCAAGTGTCAAAAGCTAGATCCTAGGATGCATTCATATTAGTGTATCACGATTGCACACATTCACTTAAGGGGAAGAACTACATGTGGTTTGATTTCCCTTCTCAGAATATTGGATACGTAGGCAGCGCTAGCCATTCATTGGAGAGTGGTCGAAGTCAGCTCAACCCATCACTCTTCCCCATTTTTACAGGTTAACCTAATGTCCTAAGTGGAGCTAGGGCTTTGAAGACAAGACAAGATTTTGAATTCTGAGAACACAAACAGCCATTAATATCACATAAAGAGACAATTTACAACTAGGCACAACTAATGTAATATCTTCATATGAATCCACACTTCTTGGTTACATTGTTACATGTAATACGAGATGAACTAAAAAAATTGGCTAAGGTTGTCACATCTGAGGAACAACATGACCCCTTTATGATAGTAAAACACCTTTTGGAAACACTGATTCCACCATAGGTGTTCAAACTAATACAACTTCTATCATTCTTATGTCTACACCTTTAACTACACGTGATGCCCACCCATTGTGTGGGGGTAACACAAGGACATTCTCATAGTATTATGACTATCCCTACACAACATGTTATCATACCTTCTAGGGATGCTACTCATGTAACACCATCTACTGCCACACAGTTTGCTATGCCCACTGCACAATCCCTCATAGAGACTATTATAGATTTGCAAGATAGGGTGTTGTTATTAGAGTAAGTTTCTTCTAGATTGAATAATTCAACTGATTCTCATGCATTGCTTCATAATCCATTAGCCCTAGATATTTCAAATTAATCCTTACCCATAGCTTTCATAGCACCTAAGCTTACACTATGGTGGTAAAAGTTACCCAGAGCAACATCTAAGAGCATTCTACGTAGCATGTTTGGACTATGCCTCTTAACGAAAAGTTATTTACCAAAATGTTTCCATGTAGCCTTAAGGACTATGCTTTGCATTGGTTTTATGACCTCCCATCCCAATCAGTTCAAGTGTTTAATCATTTAGCCGATCAATTTCTAGCACAATTTTCGATCACATTGGTGAGAAAGTATCCTATGCCCAAATTGCAAAACTTAAGCAAGGATCCAATAAACCAATCACTGACTATGTGCTTCGGTACAAGACCATGCTCTCTAAAATGAGCAATCATATAGCTGATAATGAGTTATAAGATATATTTAAACAAAAATTTGCCTTGCCCCTCTTCATGAGTCTATTATGTTCAAGAGATTCAAATCATTTCATGACTTATGCCACACAATTAAGGATCGAGAAGTCAAACTTATTGTCCTAAATATACTCAAGTATCCATCTAGTTCTCCAACTACCACAACTGCAAAGTTTCAAAGCTAACCAAGTTACAAGGCCAAAACAAATGATGCTAAGAATGAGGCAAAAGTAACAACTAATGCAATATTATAGCGCCTATTAATTGGCTTGTCCTTTTTGCTCCACCAAAGAGGCATTTTTCATGATTACCAAAATTTCCTCATTAGTTCCTACAAGAGTTATTAGAGTGCAACCTCATATCTCTCCCTCCCCCCAAAGAGATTGATATGAGTAGGCCTCCATCTAAGGGATTCAAAAATGTTGCATATTGTGATTACCACAAATGTGGGGGCACTCTACAAATAGACGTTTTTCATTAAGACGTAATATTCAAGATCTCACTGAGGATGATATTATAGAGCTTAATGATAATAATACACCTACGAATGATTTAGGACCCCAACCTAATAGGAATGCAAAGTTGAAATTTTTTTTCGATCCTTTTCCTAACCATGAGGCAACAAAAACTAAGGCTAATCCTGAGGTGCATATGACTTACAATGCACAACCTCCTTTGTAGACATATGGGCATCCATTGGACACTATCATTGGTACGCTTACAAGCACACTTGTGCAACAACCTACGATTACATTTGATGACAATGAAATTGTGGAAGATGATTCTAGTTAAAATTCATTATTTGTACATGCATACATTCATGTCATGGTCTACAATGGTTCAAGTGAAAATATTTGCACTATGACACTCACTATTCTTGACTGTACAAACAAGGATTTGATAGATACAACCAAGATAGTTAAAGGATTCAATGGAAAGAGACAGAACACTCTTGGGCGTATTATGTTACCACTTATAGTGGGTCCTATTGCAATTGTTATGCCATTATTAATTTTACGAAGTACATAGACATTTGACATGTTACAACATCCTTGGATACATAAACTCTGTGCAATACCATCTTCAGTACATAGATGTGTGAAGTATATACATGGCAACAAGGTGGTTACAATTTTAGGTATTCCATACAAATATCCTATTCAGCCAAAGGCATTTCCTTCCCCTAAATAGGATAAGGAATCAGTTCAATTATACAAACAATCAAATTCAATCTACACAGGCAATTGACTTCAGTCGACGACCAATGCTTCAACAACCATTACATCAAAGAGTTATTCAAGACTTACGTCACCCATTATCTACTTCATTGCGTCCTAAACTAGTGTTACAAACACTTCACCATGTTCCACAATGAACACATGCATATGTTTTTATTATATAACAGATTCCACGGGATACCGCGCCCACTAGGGGTTAGTCCTCATACACAATGTCCTATGACTCATGATGATGATGATTATGGGTACATTATAGCACGAGATTATTTCTCAAATTAAAATATAGATGCATATGACTACTCACGATAGGTGACCATTCCTGACCTACATGTGACCATCCCCTTAATGGGATCATTACTTAGCAAGAATATAATCATTAAATATTAAAAACTACATGAGAATCATAATATTTCAAAAATTCAAAAAAAAAAAAACATATTTCTAAAAATCAAATTTCAAGGCCTAAGTATGACATGTTTGTCAGTTTACATTATACATTTATATTATTTATCATATGTTTGGTAGATTACATATCATTTTTCATATGCACGTGCATTTCACGATATATATGAGTGAGATGCAGAGCATACAGGTTACACATGATACATAGATGCATAGATGTAAGACATTCATATACCTAGAAGCCATGTCGATGCTAGAGGCATCTCATTCCATAGCTTACATCGCTACAGGTCATATCTTTCTATTACCTTTCTATTTATTATGTTGAACTACATTAATTGCTTACACATGCTTTGCTCTTGCTTATATTCTTTTTATAGTACTATATTTCATGGATATGATATTTGCCTATATTGTGACATTAAAAAAGATAAATAGTGTAGACCAGTTTGACTTGTTCTATACTTCATTGAAGTTATTCCATTTCATTTAAGCAAGGTGAATGTTGAAATGCATGATTTCGTTAAGGCTTCAAGGGCTAATTAAATAACAAAAAGGAGTAAAAGTTGTTTGGATTATGACATGGGGACCATCAAAATCAAATATAATCAAAGAAAAACCTGGGATCTCACTTATGTGATGAATTTCATTAAAAAGGGAATGCATGTTAAATCGCATAACATGTCTTAGAAATAGGAATATTCATAAACGGGTTATTTTCCGGCAAAGGGAATTTGACTTTTCTGTCACATACAGACTTCTCCAGTGAAGAAGCAATGGACAGCAACCAGATATTTTTAGAAGCCATCACTGAGTGCAAGATGAAGAAGACAGTGGAGCTGTTGTATTTAAAAATCAGAAACCACCTATTTATGTACCATACCATGATTTTTGTAGAATGGATCCTTCCGCAAGAAGCAGGGGATTGAAGACTTAAAAATTGAACACTTTTTGGCCAATTCTGTTCTTGTCATTCGGATTCATTCTGTTTATTTTTCCCATTTCCCCGATATTTCAATTTTTCTTCATGTATAGGTTATGACAAGTTTGAGGCACCTATGTCAGTGGTAAATGATGCAAGAAGTTGAGACCTAGTTGGGTCTATAGATCTGTTAGGGGATCACTTTTATAATCTAGAAGCTTTATAAATCTCCTACGATGGTTATTGCAAGGAGTATCTATTGTGCACGTGTCTTCATGCTTCGATGAATCAAACGCATTACTATGTGGCCACTGGTATGTAAATGCTTCACAAGCTTTACACCACCATGTACTTCAAGATCATCCTTAATGGCATTTCCATTTGACTCAATTTTAATGGATTTAGGTCTTTGATCTGTGTAGTTCTATCTATGATACATGTGCAGATTGCTCCCATACTTCTTATGGATAGAAATCGGTCTTAATCACTCCTTCCAGTTAGTGGCATCTATTTCTCATTTCTTATTTCCATGTTTCTATCTTTGGTTAGATAAATAAATTCAAATGCCAAATGCATATTAGCACCAGTCAAAAGTGTCCAATAAATTCTATCCACGATATTACAGATCCCTTTTATTTCATTTAAGCTTTGAAGGGGATTTTTACCTCATTTGTGTTGGAAAAGCTTCGATGGAATATCAGTCTTAGCACAATGAGCTGCATTGAGCATTTTTAAAACGTGGATTAGATCCATGACTCTAATGGTTATTTTTAAAGGGATCCTATATAAGTCCATAGATATGTGAATTTAATGTTTACCACAAGAAAGATCGAATAGGTTGACCCCCCTTAAGTCTTTAAGTCTCTTGTATCCATGTTCCAAAGATCTTTAAAGTGAGAGGGTTTAAAAGGTTAATTCATGCATTTGTCTTCTAGGAATGCTGCCCCTAAAATATTGTCTCTAGAAATCCATTTCCAAGATGGGGTCATTATGACGAGACAACAATTGGCAACGTTTCTCAAGATTCCCTGAAGTTGCAAATTTGAGTGATTGTCTGATGTTGCTTTCACAATGTCAATAGCAAGCTCTACAATAACAGCATCAACAAATATTCAAAAGGAGACAAGACAAAGATAATGTGTTCCATTGTCACCAACTTATACTCGTAGCCATTGCTTATGTCCATCATCCTTCACATTTGGAGGCTGCAGAACATATGACCATGTGTATGTGAAAATTTGTTTGCAGCTTTGTTCGGCTCTCCATTAATGGATGCACGTACAAAGCATTATGCAATTATAAATCATCAAATATGATATCTTCAAATTCTTTCACATGATGAAGTTTTCAGCATCAACTAGTCTTACACTTCTTCCTTACTTCAGCATGCCATTATTTTCAGAGATGAGTCCCAACAAGTTCTTTGATATGCACCGTCAAATGAATGCCTTGAATCTTGCTCCAAACCATGATGTGCATGAGACATAATATTCAATGATGGATGAAGATAAAGATCACGATGGCTAGCAAGGACCTAAAGGCATGAAAAATTTAAGACAGATATGCAAAACTACGTCACTCATTCAGATGTTGACCTTGCTGCTGAATCTGCAATTACCAAGGCAGCGATCTCTATAGGATTGAATAAATATATTGTCATTTGCCAAAAAGTATCATAATTAACACATCAAAAGTATTACTGTAGTTCCCAATTACCATAAAACTTCAAGCAAATACAAAGAACACTTGTTATAGGCAGTGTGTAGCTATTAAAGGCAATCGAGCAGAGAACATGCGAAGATCATAATGCTGCAAATATTTGAAACATACAATCCAACATACACTGGACAAGAAGCAAATGAGGTACCTGAAAATTTGATCTACAAAGAGTTCATTTCCCTGTTCTGAGCAAGCACTCGTCAAGCCATTATGGGCTCATTTGACTTGTTTTCAAATATTAAATATCCATTCCCATTTACCTATGCTTGCACAAAATTCTCAAAGTGACTTCCTAAAAAAACAAGGCCATTAAAATGCAAATGTGTCTTAATCTCAGGTCCAAGTCTTAAGTCCCATCGCAAATCACAGGTCCCACCAATCCTGTGAAAATTAACTCATCTTCATACACGTTATCACCCATCTGCAAAATATAAAAAGCTATTAAAATTATCCCAAGACCCATGTTCCTTAAATAGTTAATTCTAAGGCCTAAGTCAAACCTAAGTCTTTCATTCTGCCATCTCCTTCATTTGGAAGGCGAAGACCAAAAAAACCTGCATCCTAGTGAATAGTCGGTACCCAGAATAAGGTCCAAAGTCTACAGATCATAGTGAAAGTTTACCCAGATATCATAGAGGATGTTTACCCATCATCCCGTCAAGAGTCAAGGGTCACTCACAATCAAAGTCTCCCATCATCTGAAATAGAAGTGGTTAAGTGTGAAATGCAGGTTGGTACACTTCAAAGTATCTCAAGTCGCAGCATGTATTGTCATGTGTCAAGATAGTGTTTAATGGTATTGCCATACATCATGCATGCGAATGATGCCATGTGTTCTACAAAAATAAATCAGTGGCCAGATAAACAGTTGCAGTAGAATACACTTTGAATGGGATGCCACATCATCAAGACTGCTACATTAATGAGTGCCATCCCATGAATGTTGCCACATCAACATATGTAGACTACATGTCGCAAAGAATTCATTTTGATCTTGAAGGTATTGGTCATTTCTAGACCATAGATTTTGCACATGCCGCCAGGTATGAAGATAGTCTAATGGTACTGCCACGCATCTTGCATCCAGATGATACGATGTGTTCTAACACACCATAACAATCGCCAACTCAACTGTTGTGATGTGATACACATTTAACTTGATGCCATAAAGTTTACCATGTCATAAATGCAAATATGCCATGAATGTTACCACGGCAACATGCAGGTCAGGTGTTATGAAGGATGTACGTGGATCTCAAACGTAATAGCCATTTTATGCAATTATTTTCGTAGATGACCTTCATTTTTAGTGTTATGTCGTGACCCTGATTTGACAGCTTTTTCAAAGATACACAGCTTGATACAATCTGTTGGCAATTTTTAGCATGATACTTCTTCCAAGTTCCTGAATCAATTTGGAGTGGATAAAAAACAAATGTGAACAAGAGACAGAGGGGTTCTTTCACACCCTACATATGGTGATTTCCCCAATCGGAGCCCCGCTATCAGCCCAATCTTGTGTCCCTCATGCACATTACGTTTCTTTTCATAAAATGGCACCACCTTGGCAAGAAAAACAAAACAAATACTTCATTGGGACATATGTGGTTACCTTTGGTCATACTTGTGTCTTAGTTGTTAAGTGTCTAAAGGTATGTGTAGGTAAGTTTCAAATTTTGGTACAGGACTAGTTATTTACTATGATATTAGTGTGCATATGTGCTTTTGGATCACTGGTTCATATTAGGTTCTTATTGGCACATTTCTCATGTTATGGGCCCCGTTTGCCTTTTGAGCTTTGTGTTTCATTTTCAACTATAGTTTCTATGCACCCTAGGCCAATGATGATACCACCAATCAATCATGAACACCTTAAAATGTATGATATGACTCTTTGGTTGCCCTAGTATGGCTTCCAATGCTGCTAGAATGTCTAGAACATTGTTATAGGGTTTCTAGGTCTTTCTAATTAAAAGCGTACTAGCACTGCTGGTCCTACCAAGAGCAGACTAGTACACTCCTAGTCATCTTTTTTGTGGGTCCTTTGACCCCTTCTCCCGGTTTCTTTGGTTTTTGGTGCCCCATTTGTCGGCTTTCCAGCCTTTTGAATGTCCTTTTGTGCACCAATAAAGTGCTAATTACAAATCGAGAAGCCTAAGTACATGAGTGCATTGATGCATTAAGGAGAAGCAAGGCACACCGATTTGATTAAATAAGCTATCTATCGAAATGTTAAACCCAAGGTTACATTGTTAGAGCAACACCCCCATATCAAAAGAAGAACTAGAGGATTAGTGAAAGAGCATATAACTATGCTAATTGTTTGCATATCATTGATAAAGATAGAGATAAGGGTCGGGATCTTCATATTGTACTAGTGTTCAAGGGGGACACGTCCCCCACCAAAATCCCCACGTTTCTGGGATGTGGGGGCATCAAGTGGACGTCCCCCCACTGCCCGTCCACCTCCGCCCCGAACTGTCGCCATCCCTGGGACATTTCCCTCTAAGAGGGGTTGTCTTCGAAGCGTTCCATCAATAAGGGGTCGTCTGGGGGACTCTGGGACATCCGAGGGACTCCCAAACGTCCCTCAACCCTCTAGGAAGCACAAAGGTGTCCCCCGCACAGGTGGAACCCAAAAAGTTTTTTTTTTTT
This sequence comes from Torreya grandis, assembly GCA_037957365.1. Taxonomy (NCBI): domain Eukaryota; kingdom Viridiplantae; phylum Streptophyta; class Pinopsida; order Cupressales; family Taxaceae; genus Torreya; species Torreya grandis. The sequence goes on along the minus strand of JARHVA010001165.1, from coordinate 3,041,545 downwards.
TAATTTTAAAGAAGTTTTGGGTTTTTGAGCTCTCTACCCTAACCCTAATTGCTAATGGGTTCCACCCCTACCGCCAAGACCTCCCAAAAGCTTACAAAAAGCCCTATCCCTCTCATTCCAAATCACACAGAAACTTCACTGAGTGAAGTAGAGGCAGCAAGCTAAGAGGGAGAAGTTTGCAAGAGTGAGAGTATTAGGAGTGAGAAAGTGAGATCAAGAAGAGGATAGAGAAGCCAAGAAGACTCAAGACTCTTCAAGTTCATCATTTGAGCCACAAGATAGGCCCTATCACTATGCATTTGATTCTTTGAATTTCTGATTTTTTGTTTCATTGAATCATTTGTAGACTGTTTTGTTCTTTGATTCATGATTCATTGAATCATTTCTAAATTGAATATTCTTATAATTATTTGTGATTCATTCAAATGCTTAAATTTTTAAATCCTCATTCAAATCAAATGCTTAAATTTAAAATCTTAAGAACAAGGATTCCTATTTGTGTATCCTTTGCTTCCACACTTCATGCGCCCTGAAGTAAGAAAAACAAAAAGAAAATCCTTGTGTCTTAATCCCTTGCATTATGCATGGTTTAAATTTTAATTTTTAAATTATAAACTTACAAATTGAAAAATATTATCATTTCTTGCAGTGTCATTATGAGTTTTCATAGCATGAGTGAGAATGAAGGTCAATCTCAAAGGGTTGAGGTTGAAGCTGAAAGTGAAAATGATTCTGATTATGCATATGATGATCCTAGTTTAGAAGCAAGGAGGGGTGATCGTGAAAATCAAACTAGTTCTGTTGGGAGTCCAAATCATAGTTGCCCTTCACAAGACCTACAACAATATGCTAAGGGTCCCTTCGATCCGAAGAAACCTTTACAACAATTTGCAAGCAAGGTACCAACAAAGCCTGGGACATCTAGGGGCACTAGGAAATGGAAGTGCAACATATGTGACCTTGAATGGTTTTGCAACATAACTAGAACAAATGCTCACCTCCTTATCCGAGGCAAAAGTGTAGATATATGTGAAAAGATGGAAAAAAACCTAAAATTTAAGGTTGAAATATGTAAATTATGGAGTGCTAATAAAGAAGATGCACCTACATCTGTTACTTTGCCACCAAGGGGGAGGGGTCATCAGAGACAAAGTTCTACTTTTAGTACTTTGGAGAGGTTAACGAATCCATCTAGTTCAAGGGAAGCAAGGCCTAAGGGGAAACACAAGGTGACCAATGATGTTTCAAATCCATTGGCAGAATTATTCAATGTGCAAGCAAAGGGTAAGGCAGATGATGCCATTGACAAATTCTTCTTTGCCAATGGTTTTCCATTCCATGTGGCTCGCTCTCATTATAAGTTGGCCGTGGCAAATATAATAAGGGCAGGACCATCATATGTACCACTAGGGAAAACTAAATTGAGGACAACAATCTTGGATAACTATTCCAAGATTAATATTTTAATGGAGAAAATGAAAAATACTTCGGTCACAAGTGGATGCAGCATCATCATGGATGAGTGGATGAACATTAGGCATCGACCACTCATCAATATCATGGTTACAAGTACAATTGGCCCTTATTTCCTTAGGCCTATTGATTGTCCAGGGCATCGCAAGGAAGCTGATTTCAATTCAAAATCCTCAAAGATGCTATAGAGGAGGTTGGGCCACAGAATGTGGTGAAAGTAGTGACAGGTGCAGCCCATATGTGCAAAGCAACAAGGAAGTTAATTGAGGCAGCCTATAGACATATTTGGTGGAGTCGTGTGCAAGCCATGAATAATGCACTCAAGGACATGGAAAAAATAAGCTGGATCAAAGCAGTTGTTAGTGATTCTAGAGACGTGCAAATGTTTATCTGCAACCGCCACACTTCACATGCACTCTTCAGGACCTTCTCCAAGAAGGAATTCTTGAAACTTGTAGAGACTAGGTATGCATCATACTTTATTCTCTTGGAGAGGATGCTTGGGTTGCAACAAGCATTACAACTAATGGTTATGATAGCAGAATGGAATCAATGCCCTGAGTCGAAGACAGTGCAAGGGCAGAGGGTGAAGGAGGTGGTGAAGAGTGATGTTTTTGGGTTGATGCCAAATATAGTGTCTCCATCATTACTCCAGTCTTCATAGTGATTAGATATGGGGATGCTAATGCACCTACCCTTGGAGAGGTGTATGAGTGCATCGATAATATGCTTGATCAAACGAACGCTGTTGTACGAGAGGACCCCACATTGCAATTCTACACAGAACATATTCAGCCAATCATTCATCATAGATGGGAGAAGTTCAACACTCCCTTGCACATGATTGCCTATGCATTGAACCTGAAGTGGTATGTGCAAAGGCCTAGTAAACTTACACCTATACAAGATATTGAGGTGAACGCAAAGTTCATGAAGGTCATTCAAGAAATGTATGATTCTACAGATGCCAACATCATTCGTACTAAGTGGGCAAAATTTGCCACCCCTGGGCAATATTCACAAGAGGCCGAAATAGATAGGGAGACAATGGCACAGGGGGAACCAATTTTGTGGACTTTGCATGGGCCTGCTTCTTTGACTACCAATCTAGCCATTCGTTTGTTGTCCCAGATTTCTAGTTCTTCTGTTGTTGCGAGGAACTGCTCTACGTATAGCTTCACCCACTCCATTAAGAGGAACAGGCTTGCCTCTAGGAGGGCAGAGAAGCTTGTGGTTGTACATAGTACCTTGCGTCTCACTGACCGCAACACACTTACGTACAAGAAGAGTTCGACAACCAGATGGGATGTAGAGCCAAAGGAGCCAGCACAGATTGATGATGATGCTACACAAACAGGGTTGGTTGGTATTGGTTTCGAAGAGCTTGAGTGTGTGAAGTCCAGCAGTTCTAGTGATGAGGAGTTTGGCAATAACTTTGGGGATGATTAGCCATTGACTCATTGAGTCATTAGTATTTAGTATTTAGTATTTCACCATTTTGTTTTTGAACATTGTTGATACTTGATTGTAATCATGAATCATCATTGTAATCATGAATCATCATTATGAAATTTTGAAAATTCTAAATTCGATATTTTGATTTTCATTTTCAATGTTCATTGGTTCAATGGTTCAAACTTGAAACTTCATTGTTAAAAAGATAAAACCAAATCAAAATGTTAAATTGTTGATGTTCAATGCAATATACTTATTCCTTATACATCCTTTTACAACTAATTTTTCAAGTACTATATGTATTTGTCCCGTTCCCTGACCGCCGCCTCCCCGATGTCATCCCCCCACCATCCCCAAACTTAGGCCCTCCGTCGCCCTGTCTCGAAAACCCATCCCCGCGTCCCCCCGTCAGGAAACGTCGTGGAACTATGTATTGTAATGAATTGTTTGTTGAACTGCACTGAATGTTGATTTCCAACTTGTCAAAAAACAAAGGTTTAATTAAAGAAGACCCCTCATAACTAATCCCATTTTTTGATGGTTTTGCATAGTCAATTAAGTCGATTAGGGTTATAGAAGATCTACAATGAATTGTGACAAACCGTGTCTGGAGTACAAAAGCAACGGAAGACATACGTCAAATTTATTCTAAAAAGATTATTGTTCGAACAAAGAGCGTACACAATTAACCAAGAGCGTTTTCTCTCTCCAAGAACGGACCAACACACTCTTGGTAATTTTCTACAAGTCAGATCTGCACAACATTTTTTGGGTTATCTCTAGATCATTTGCTGGTATTGTTTGCCCTTGGTTTCAGTGTCCAACATTACACAAGTTTGATACAATTTGGTATTTATTTCAAAACCCTCTCTTTGTCAATTTAAAGCATTTCAATACATACAATCCCTACAATTAGATTCGTGTTTACCATTATTTATATGTATTATGTTTAGATCTGAATTGTACATGTATTTAAGGTTTAGTGGAGTGTTGTTGACCTAAATCCACTTCACCATATAGACAATATGTAAGTTGTAAAAAATATATTATGCCCAAACAGTTGCAATAAGTTCTAGCATGCATCTCATAAGGGTTAGTTATTGATCCAATTGTCGTGGCCATGTTCTCCCTTATGATATTTATGTGCAACTCTATAGAGAGTTTAATTGTTGATTAGGAGGCCATCTACCAGATATAAAAATCAAAGGAACGTGTATGTTCATTGAAACTCATTATTGTGCTATCGAAAGGTGTGTGTACCTCTTCAAGAAGACAAATCATAGTTATAGTTACAAAGGATAATTACAAAGTAATTTTATGTACCTAGACATGGCACATGCATAAAATAATTGATGAAATTAATAACAAAAGGACATCCCTCCCCTCTTTTCCCTCTTCCAATTTAATTCCTCTTCTCCTATTTTCCTTTTATTTTTAGAAAACTACATGTGATTTATGTAGATAGGGTTTTTTTTCGTGTAATGATTCCATGCATAGACTTCTTGGAGGGCTTGCTCTATTGACGAAAAGAGAGATTTACTCATTCTATCAGATGGAAATAATCCATTACCTGCTTGTGAATCTTGGATTATGGAGCCAACGTCTTCTTTTTCCTCTAGCTGTATTTTAGAAAAATAATGTCACATTATTCTTCTCATTCATCTTAATACTATGATATAAAAAATATATTTAGAAAAATATAAGCCTTTTGATTTTTTAGTGGATTGTGTGAAGCTTATTCATAAGATTTGGGTTCAAATGAAATTTTCTAATTGTCTAGTTTCTGGGGAAAATGCATAATGTCATTTTTGCATCCTTTTATAGTTGTCATGAATCCTTGAACTTTTCTCTCCTAATTTTGATTTTCTTGTTTGAAAAATTTTCAAATCACAATACAAATAATTTGCCATCCAAGGGCAGTTCAACACAAGGACCTTTTTAGCATGCATCAAATCCAAACTCTTCAGCAGGTTTTTCATTACAGACACTTGTCACCTATGGACAAGATGCTTGTTCAATGACTCTTTAGATTCTTGAGCAAAATCAATTCTTCTCTTACAAGACAATATTTCATTAAAAATTATGTTTCTATACAGACATCTCCTATGGCAAAGTAAAGCAGATTAGAAAGGGGATGTACAATCAAGGGATTCTCTACAGTCTCTCCCCACTCTAAGAAGAGATATCAACATACAACTTGGCAACACAAACTTCGCCCATCCAGCCTGCTTCGCATGCAAGGAGATACCCCACACATCCCTCAATAAGTGTGACCATACACACAGAACCCGCTCCCTAATATCAGAATACAAGGATTTTGGAAATATCCCTTAGTACATGCAGACTTCTACATTAACATTTTATTTCAACATTCATTGAGGCAGCTATAATATCATGTACTCTTTCCACCAATATGTAATATTATGTGCTGTACTCATGTACAGATTTACATTAATACATATACTTAGATTTTGCATTTGTTGGTCTACGGTCTTGTAAACTCTATTACAAAATTTTACTCTCTACTCATTTACAGTTCAACTCTGCAATTATCGTTGTACTGCCCTTGTTTATTTTTGTGCTTCTGCATCACCATGACATATCAATCCTGCAATTGATGTATTGTCCCCTATAATTTACTTCCAACGTTATCAGAACAAAAGCATACCACATTGCAGTGGTATCAGAGAAGAAATTGTTCAGGTCAGTCTACAACAATTTCTGAGCAAACATGGGGAGTATATATTGCAAGTCCCAATACTCAAAAGAGAGAACAAACAATCCCTCAAAGAAGTCAACTTTCTTAGTGACAAGAATCAGGAATTGTAAAATGAGATTTATGCAAACTAGGAAACCCATGGCTAATAGAAAATGGTGGAGCTCAAATTGTAATGTGCTCATCTTGGTAACCCTATGCTTGAAGGATTACATCCAGCAGAGGACAGATGTAACCAAGCTATGAAGAAGCTTCATCAATAGTTAGATGATGAGGAAGAGTGAAGAGACTCAACAAGATGATGTAACCATACCACTGGACGAACGAGAGGAAAGCACAAGAATCATGAGCACATTTTAAATCATCTAAAAAACACAAGAAAGTGTGGTGGGTTCTTCTAATATCCAGCACTTTAATCAGTCATCAAATTCATTTGGAAATTTGATACACACACAAAGGAATTCATTTTGAGCTTTGTAAGAAAATGGACTACAATGGCCAAGGGATCCGAATCCTTGGGAAGTGAAAATGAGTCCCAAGCATGCTGATTTGGGATATATTGGTGCAACAACATGTAGGGAAATTTCTCACATAACCAAAGCAATTACAACAGGACTTCCTATTCAACCGAATCAGCTTTAGCAACCTACCCCCACATAGATGTTATACATCTTGTTCAATGATTTGAGTCTAGCCAGTTGGAAGCTCCATCCTAGTGAATCATGTGGCAAGTGCGAGAAGTTTACAAGTTGGTTTATTGAGATTCCTATTTACAAACCTTCCTTGTTGATATAAATTAATTTTGGTTGAATTATTCCTACTAAATACAATAAAATTACTTTTGTGCCAAGAAGTACCTACAATAATAATCGTTGCCAACGAAGGTAACTGATTAACATGATAGTTGAAAACAAGGGCCTTTTCGACAACCATCAGCCCCAATTAACTCTACATTTTTTCCTTTGCATTCACTGCAGGTCATGGGAAACACTTCTTGTCCACCCCCATCCTTGCCTCCAAAAGACAACGGAAAGCATGTGGTCAAACGTTTTGTTGCCTTTGCATGAGATACTTATTTGATTTATATGATCCAGTTCCTCTCTTTTCTATTTTTTTTTTTTTTAAATTGATTTTTCTTTCAGAGTTTTGCTCATTTTTTCTGTCTAGCATATTAGCTCTCAGATTCTAATTTGATTACAAAGGACACGACCTTAGCTCCAATTAGGTTCCTAAATAAGCGAGCATGAAAGGATGGTGATTGAATCATAGACTAGTTGAATGTGGTCTCTTTTGATGGCTTGCACCCTACTACATTACTGTAGATGTAGAATTATTAATGGTGCTTTGTACTACCTTGCACAATCGGTAATAAGGATTTATCCTCAAGGGTTATGTTTGACATTGCCTTCTTATCATCAAAATTTGGGTCTAAACCCATCTTATGCCTTTTTGGATGTGAATGTATTTGATGATGACAAGGTATGAAATCAAAAAATTGGGGCAGAGCCTTAGTAAGGAGAAGTGTTCTTTTTAGGATAGACTAGTTGTGTCATAGTTAAATAAGTTGGCTAAGTTAATCAAGATTATGTATATGGCATGTCCAAAAAAAAAAACTTTAGATTTAGATACAATGTACTTGGACTTTAACATTACAATGCTCCTGAAATACTAAAGGAGGAAATCCCAGAGATTCATGTTGTAGGCCCCCTCTAAAATAACTAATGCCTGTAATTTGTTAAATAACTATGCTGAAATGGGAAAGGGGGAAGGGGGAAGGATGTTTGTTTAGCTATATCTCAATTGTATAGAGTCTATTTATGGCAAAGGAATGATTGACTTGGCACTAACACCATTATTATGGATTTTCTTATGGGGGCACACACATATACAAAGGTGCAAAAGTGATGAATACTATGTTCTAGTACAACTAAACACAAAAGTTTGGTATGGTAGATGACCATCACTAAGCTACATATATACATTCTTCCTCAATCCCAAGGACATCAAGGAACACAAGTTGTATGTGGGATAAATATGGTCAACAATATAAGGATCCTCTAATAAACGAAAAGATAAAGGTAGAAGACCATAATAGATCCAACACACATACAAGACACCCTTCCACAAAACAGTACTGGGCTATCGACAAGGGTTGTGTGTAATGACAATCACAAGGATTCTATTAGGAAATCTATACAAGGAACTAACAAGCATAGACCTACCTAAATCCAAGATGTAAGAAGGGTAAACTAGATTAATCAAAAGGAAGATGATGCCATTAGGCAATAACCAAAAAGTATCTAATCTAAGGTTTGTAAGGGTGTTATTTAGTGGTAACCATGAGGTGTAAAGAAAGGAGCAAAGCACACAAAGATAACAATTTACTACTAAACTTAAACTAATCTAAGCATGGAAGAGGAAGACAATAACATACCAATATAATATATCCACCAAAGTAAAGAAATGGTATAGAATTAAGAATACTTACCTTGGGTTGACTTGTTAGCACATCATTGTCCCCCTTGGCTCAAGTGGCACTTTGTGAGAGAAGTGAAACTCAAGATGGAAAGAAGAAGACCTAATATCCTTAACTGAGGACTCCAAAGATTGGTGTACCTTGTTGGTTTGGCTTCTCTCCATATCTTCAAAGACCTTGGGCCAATACATATTCCTCAAACGTAATCTTCTAGAGCCCTAATTCCTCTTCTCCTTACAAAAGTGGATTTGTATGTGCAAGCAAAGCGAATTGGATGTCTTAATTATGAGAATTAACAAAGGGGATATGTATAAATATGGCTCAAACCATGAAAAGTTGCTACTCAGACTTAGTCAACATCATAGTTACCAAGTTCGGAAATCCAAATTCGTTTGGGAGGGCAAAAAAGTCCGAAATCCAGAATTCTTGAAAAAGTTCAAAAAATCCGATTCGGAATATATACATACATATATATATATATATATATATATATATATGTGAGCATAGTTCTATAAATATGCAAAACTGACAAATAGAATGAAAAACATTAATAAAATAATATAAAATGTTAATATTATATCATATTTATGGTATTTGGGCATTTTTAGGGCATAAAACCTAAAAAAATAAAAAAAATTGAAAAAAAAGGGCCGACCCGGATAAACTTATCCGGAACACCCAAAAAATCCAGATCCAGTCGTATTTTGTCTAGACCCAGCCTGATTTGGTAACTATGGCCGACATCATTGGCCCAATTGAAGGCATATAAAAACATCTAACAGACACAAAACGTTATTGGTTGGACCGATGACGTTGACCAAGGGGAAAAGTACTATAGGACATCATCGATCGAGCTAATGATGTCAGTTGAGAACACTCAAACACAAACAACAGGAGCAAAAAGGGGGAAAACGAACAATCGGAGGACAAATACGCAGATGATATGACATGGATGAAGATATATATAACAGATGATCATCGAAGAATCTCTCACAAAGCACAATGAATTGGCCCACCCTGATCCCAACACACTCCTTGGGATGTGCACTCAACAAGATTAAAGCGCCATGAGTCCTAAATAAATCGTCAATAAAAAAAAATAAAGTGTATATATATGCCCCACCCAAAACTCATCACATGTCACAATAGTGTAATGCAGGATGGTGCTTTGGAAAAGAACAAAAGCACATGAAATGAAAGTTGTAATGAATGTCATATAAATTTGAGATAAATGAAAGTAAATAAATATGCGTACTTTCACTAACCTAGTTGGATTGTAAGAAAGAGAATGACGTACGGTGCCAAAATCGTGCTAAGACAGATCTAGCAAGCAAAGCATATAACATGATGTAAGGTGCCAACACAACAATAAGACGGGTCTAGCAGGGGTGAAAAATAAGAGAAAGATCAAAAGATATTGCAAAAATATTCCATTAGTACCATAAAAAAATTTGTGATGCCAGGATTATGGTGCTTTTCTAGTTTGATGATAGGAACTACAAAACCAAAGATATGGCCAAAATACAACATCTAAGAGGAAGTTTTGAAACTTTTGAATTTGTAAAAAAAATATTAAAAAACCTATAAATAGGGGATATATCCACTCGTTTGGTTCACTGTTATTTTGAGATTTTGAGATTTCTAAAGCTCTAGACAATCTTTTTTGGTGTAGAAAGAGACAATGGATAGTGGATACAGAGGAAGGCATCTTGGACCCCTCACTACAACCATTAGGGTAGGTTTTGCATTTAATTTTGGGATAGATAGATAGATAGAGTAGAATAGGAAAAATGGACATTAGGGCTAATTTGTTTAGCAGAATTTGCTCTAAGAACCGTCAAATCGAAGAGAAAAATGAGAGGGATAATGGGTTTTTGTAAAAAAGTGGTTACGACATCTTTAAAAAATTAGGAGCATTTGATAGGGTTGCATGCAGGTATACATCGTCTACATGACCGATCAACAATAAATTTTGGAATCTGAAAGTCAAAACATGGCCATGACATCTGGTCAAATGGCCTGACGAAGTAGACTTTCAAGTATCGCTGATGGAGAAGGCCAAAAATGGCCAATGTAATATTTAACTCTTCAAAGAGAACAAAGTAAAAACGGTTGATGACATCATTCCAAATGGCCAATGAAATACAAAATTAACATATGGCCGATGATGTATGTCAAAGTGACCGATGTAGTTATGTTTCTACATGACTACATTTTTTGCATTTTTCTTGTATTTTAACTGATTTTTGTCTAAAAAGAAACTAAATGGGCTTTGTTGTTTGACATTTTGCAAGCACAAAGACAAGTCCAACTATGGTAGACTGTAGATGCAACCTAGCTTCTTGATTTGCTAGCCAAATTTCCACGTAGATAGGGAACATCTTATTAGTCTAGAATTTGTTGGCATTATAAAGATGTGTTGAGTGTCATTGGATGCCAACCTGCTAATCATGTTCCTAGATCAATGGCAGACCCACACAGACACATTCATATAGGAGGTGGCCATTACGCTAGAGGATTACCATAGAGGACACCTTATGATTTGCAACATTCTACAGATAGTGGCAAAGAGGCAAGCACTAGCCCAATGGGCCACAATGTCATGAGAGATACCACCCACATAAATACAAAGTAATGTTGTGAGATGTATTCACAAAGCATATTTTGATTATCGAAAGGCAATTTTTGGCATCATGGTGACACAGGTCTTGTGTCACAAATCTTACCAAGGGGTGTTGCTTTTTACAATTGTGATGTGTCAGGCAACGCTAAGCATTCACAATATATAGCAAGGGTTGCGGATACAAGTGCAGCATGTGCAAGACTACTTTAGCATCCTAACTTGAGAGCATCTGGCGATAGGGACAATCATTTATTTTTCACATTATGAGTGGTTTTCCATGTATAGGCCAATGGAGACCTCACTACAAATAGCTAATCATTTGCCCTTGGTCAAGGGATGGGCCTATGATGAGATCTTGGGCAGCATATACGGGATTAGAGACTGTGCAACAAGATGTTATCACATGGACTCTATATACAGGGATAGTAGATGCATGGCCCCAATGGCCATCTACATTGTGGGCTCGAGGTCTTGCCGAGTTGACATTCATGTGACAAGGACAAGGTACCAAGACAGTTTGGACAACCACACAGTGGTGCCTTTGGCCTTGCCCCATATAGGGCATGACGTGAGAGAGCCATAGGGAACAAAATGTCAGGGACCTCAACTATAGGGCCCCGTTTTGAGATAATGACACACTGGGTGTCTAGGGAGGAAACAATGTGTCATTGAGTAGAGGTGATGGTAGCAATGGGAGGAGGTGAGCCAAGGATTCCGGCGCAGAACATCTCTGAGCCACTGGCAACTACCACAATTCAAGGAGACAAGGGGTAGAGTGACCACAAACATGGGGGAGGGGGTGGAGATTGCAACGACCGGAAGGAGGCTATTTGTTACCATGGGCACTCTGTACAATAGATATTTTGGAGAGAAACCCAGCAAAACATGCCCAATATAAAACACTTGGGCCACCGATGATGCTAATCAAGAGATGAAGGTAAGAGGCGACCTTTGGGATGCACCAAAGAGATGTAGATAAGGAAGATTATGTGGTCCTGAACAGTCGTCAAGACGAGGAGACCATCTATGAGGAGTGCAAATATCCAAGTAAGATAAGTGTGGGTTCTATATTATCACTATATTTCCAAGACTTATAGATAGTCATGCTAGAAGGTAGAATAGTGTTGGAAATGATATATTCATTTTTTATATATATAGATGTATAATGGTTGATTTGTGTGGGTCTAGCAAATGCGAAAACGAGCTAGTGATCTTTGATTGAGGCCACTCATCATGAGATATTGGATGGCTTGCATCCTCAACAAGACACGGCGACTATGTTGAATCCGGCGACACCATCCATAGGAGAGCTGGTGTGTAGGAGAACTCCTTTTGGTCTTGATCCTTTGTCAACTTATATGTTCCCTATTTAGGCCTACAGCCCTTGTAGCCTTGTTTTAAGAAGTTGTCTTGTAAACAATCAAAATACTTTGTTTAGGTTGTAAATCAATTTCAAACATTCAAGCATATGAGTCTTATCCCAAAACATACTTGAACTTCTCTTGATTCACTTAAAGCAATAAGAAATTTACCAAATTCTGTGTTTTAGGCTTGTAGCCCTTTCTAACCCTGTCTTGACTCAATTTGCTCTTAATGTGAATCAAACCAACTGGATTAGGTTTTAGGCATGCTCCAATTGTTCAATTATATGAGATTCAACTCAACCATGCATTGAATACCTTTGGAAGGACTTGAAACAACTAGAAACCTTCAATACTCTACTCTTTTAGGCCTAATTCACTATGCACGCTTGGTTTTCCATATTGTACGAGCTGGTGTCTCCTAAAACCTCCAAAATCCTTTAGAGCATGTCAAGTTATACAAGATTACAAAATTTCAAGAAATTTGACCAGTTAGAATGGAAGATATTCACAATTTAGTTTTGAAACCCTACTTTGGGGTTTCTCAGACCTGAGACTACACAAGAGTCTTCAAAAAGCATAAAATTGAATTCTTAACATTTATAACCCCTTTTGATTGTTGCTTAAGGACTGTTACACGTTACTTTAACTTCTCCAAGAGTTATTTTGTCTTGATCAATCGCAACAGAACTCTAACATGTAGATTTCCAGGGTTTTGAGTGTCACTTACAGGTTTGGGTCTAGTCTGAATGGAAACACGAATCCAATCTGGTCTTCCAAGATGTCTTCAAAGATCTTTTCAACGGTTATAAACTCTTTACTATGGTATATGATTTCTACAATCCAGAGAAACACCTGAACACTCTTCAAGAAACATCACCAACTCTATCTTCTTGACTGTTTAAAACAGAGCTATTCTAATTTTGGATTATACTGTGTATTGTAACTTTGACCTGGAGATTGATAGCAAGAATACACTGTAATCAAAAAGAACAACAATATAACATTACTCACAAACCAAGAAGCCACTGGGATTCATAAAGAACTCTGTCAAATCATCATATAAATTATTTGTATCAAAGCTACAAACACGGGCTACAAACACAGAATTGCAGGGAGTATTCTTTTTTCTGCTTCTTAATATTTTCTTGGTCTCTCTTCTTTGAGTTCTCTCCGCTCTCCTGGAATAGACCTTCTTCAATCCTTCTCATTATTTTCATGCTCCTCTTTTCTAACTACTCCTAAATCTTCTCCAACGTAGGAAAAATACCTGAACAAGTCATCATGTTCTGATTTTAGCAAAGGTTAAACATGGAGACCATAAGTAAAACAAGTGTTAGGTTATCAAGAAACGTCCCTACACCTAAAAGACCCCTAATTACTTGAAATTACATCATTAGCCACTTACAAAAACATGTTAAAGCCACCATAAAGCTTTAAAAAAAATGAATTTTTAAAAGACTAGTTTTGGTGGGAAAGCAAAGAACTCAATCTTAAGACCTTCAAATGCTACAAGAAGCCTAATAATGGCTCTTTATTGATCTCTAAAGACTTCTAAGACCCTAACACACTAAAACAAACAAAATTTGATCTAATATACAAATGTTCCTATATCAAACTCCCAGGTGCAAAAGAACTCTTCATGAGCTCCTGCTCATGCGCTCTTCAATGATGTTGCCAAGCTTAATGATCTCTGCAGGTGTCATCCACATTAAGTCTTCAAGAGTATGGCCAATCCACTTGACCAAATAATGAAAGTACTCTTTGTCCCTTGTCTTTTTCACCACTTTCTTATCTAGAATAGCTTCAAGTTGGTATGGTTGTGCTTTTGGCAACTGCTACTCCCATTGAATGGTTTGATCAGTTGTGTCTCCACCTGTTTGTTCTGAGTTTTCCTCTCCTTTGTAAGGGTACAGATTTGCAACATTGAAGAAATCCCAATATCAAATGGAAGTTCTAACTCATAGGCATTAGCTAAAAACTTCCTTATGACCTTACAAGATCCAATTTTCTTTAGTTTTATCTACTTGTATTCCCCTTTTGGGAATCTTTCCTTCATGAGATGTGACAGCACTATGTCACCAACTTCAAAATTGACCTCGCCTTTTCAAATCAGCATGCTTCTGATACTTGCTTGAACTTGCTTCTAATCTTTGTTTCACTTGTTGATGCAACCCCTACATAGCTACTGCAAAGTTTTCACCTTCCCCACTTCTCTTCTCCTATTTTCCCAAGTTCATCAATTCATAAAACCCTCTTGGGTGAATACCATACACAATGTGGAATGGACTAAGACCTGTACTCCTATTTGGAAGGTCATTATAAGCAAATTTTGCTTGTGCCAATACCTAATCCCACTGCTTTGGGTGATCACTTACCAAGTTCCTAAGAATGTTTCCCAAGCTCCTGTTAACTACTTCAATCTAACCATCAATTTGAGGATGGTATATTGAGCTGAAATTTAGAATAGTTCCCAACTTCCAAAAGTGACCAACAAACTTAGTGTTCATGTTAGATATAATGCTTCTAAGAAGCCCATGTAGTCTCACAATCTCTTTGAAGAAGAAGTTAGCAATATGAGTTGCATTACTTGTTTTTGTGCAAGAAATGAAGTGAGTCATCTTGGAAAATCTATCAACTACCACAAAGAATCATTACGTTTCCGGGTCTTTGGCAATCCAAGCACAAAGTCCATACTAATGAAATCCTATGGCCTACTAGGAATTGACAAATGCTGATATAAACTTGCATTTTGACTTGTTCATTTGGCATACTGACATATCTTACACCTCTCAACAAATTTCTTCACATCCTTTTGCATTCCAGGCCAATAATAATGTGCACTCAATTGAGCTAGAGTCTTTGTTTGTCCAAAGTGTCCTGCAAAACTACCACTATGCTTCTCCTTCAATAGATTGTTTCTCATGGAACTTTTTGGAATGCACAGCTGGTTGTCCTTAAATAACAGAGCTTCTTGGAACATGTAGTCCATCCATGGACTCCTATCTCAGCTCATTGAGTTCTCACATGCCTCATATATCTCTTTAAAATCAAAATCTTCCTTGTACAAGTCCTTCAATGAGTCAAATCCCAGGATGTTTACTTGTGAACCTGCAAAATCAATATCCTCCCACTTAAAGCATCGCAACCTTATCAGTTTGTCCACTTTTATGCTTAAAAACAAAAAAAAAAACTTTGTAAATACTCAACCCACTTCATGTGCCTTTGATTACGCTTATTTTGATTACTAATGAACTGTAAAGCATGCTTATTAGTGCATAATACAAAATCTTAAGGCATCAAGTAATGCCTCCATTTCTTCAAACCCTGAATGATAGCATAAAATTCTTGATCATATGCCAAGTATCTCTTCTTGGCTTCATTAAGCTTCTCACTAAAATAGGCAACTAGTTTGCCTTCTTGACTCAAAACAAACCCTATAACAGTTCCACTAACATCACACTCCACTTGGAAAATTTTACCAGGTAATGCAAAAAAACACTGTTTTGTGATCTTTTTCTTAAGAATCTAAAAATTCTTTGCAATTGCCTTAGGACTAAATGGTTGTTTGCTTCCCTTGATTGTCTCTACAATTGGTGCACAAATAGTGTTAAAATTTCTTATAAACTTCCTATAAAAGCTAGCTAATCCATGGAAACTCCTTATCTCAAATACATTCCTTGGTGTAGGCCACTCCATTATTGCTTTGACCTTTTCCTTGTCCATTTTCAGTCCATCTTTAGATATAACAAATCCCAAATAAACTTGCTTTGTTCGCAGAAAACCACATTTCTTGAGATTGATTAGTAATCTCTCTTTTTGCAACTTACTGAATACCATCCTAAGGTGCTCAAGTTTTTTTTCTTTTAATTGGTTGTAAATCAAGTTATTATCCAAATGTACAATAACAAACTTACTTGTAAAGGTCTTGAGTACCTCATTCATGAGTCTCATAAAAGTACTTGGAGCATTGGTCAGTCCAAATGGCATAACTATCCATTCATAGAGTCCATTCGTTTTGAAGGTTGTCTTCCACTCATCCCCTTCGATTCTGATTTGATAGTATCCACTTTTCAAGTCTATCTTAGAAAAGTACTTAGTACCACTCAAACAATCCATAAGATCATCAATTCTAGGTAATAGAAACTTGTACCTCATTGTGATCTTGTTTATAGCTCTTGAATCTGTGCGCATTCTCCATCCTCCATCCTTCTTTTTATGACAAAAATGTTGGGACAGCATAAGGGATTAAACTCTCTCTAACCAACCCTTTATCCAATAATTCTTGCACCTACTTATTGATTTCTTCATTCTCTCTTGGAGTCATCTTGTAGGCTGCCTTGTTTGATAGGCTAGCTCCTGGAATGAGGTCTATATGATGACTGATACTTCTCCTTGGAGGTAACTCATTAGGCAAGTCATCTACAACTATATCCACAAACTCCTTAAGCATAATCTGAACTTCTATGGTCAGATCAGTCAAATGAGTAGTTGTAATTGATGTTTTGGGCTTACCAACTAAAGCATAACATACCTCTTCTTCTTTGATGAACTGTAAGAACTCCTTGCCACCAATTAGCAGCACTTTAATTTAGCATGGTCTTCAGTTGCTACAACTTCATCTCTTAGTGGAATAAGTGTGTGTTTCTTACCATCCTTTTTAAATGTATTAGTCCTCCCATCATGAATAGCTCTTCTATCATATTGCCAAAGTCTACCTAATAGAACGTGGCAAACGTCCATAGGCATTACATCACAAAGAACTTCATCTCTATCGCTGCCTATTTGGAATTCCACCTTGCATTGTTCATTCAATAGAATCTGATGTCCATTCTATAGCCATGAGACCTTGTAGGGTGTGGAATGAATTGTCTTCTTTAGATTCAATTTTTCTACTATTTCAAAAGAAACCAAAATATTAGTGCTCCCACTGTCAATGATTACCTTGCAGCTCTTACCTTTAGTCTTGCAAGTAGTCCTTAATAAGGTCTTTCTCTATGGTGGTTCTTTGATCTCCTTGGTTTGATCAGCACTCTCTTCATCAACAATGATTCTCCTACCTCAGGTAAATCTTCATGAGATGGAGACCCCACACTTTCTTCCTTTGCTTGAGCAATGACTGCTGCCCTCTGTCCTTGTATAAGTTGTTTGAGGGTTCTCTTGACACTCATAAGCCCTGTGCCCTGCATTTGAAACACTTACCCCAAAATCCTCTTCCTCTACTGTAAGGTCTTCTACCTCTGAACGCATAACCACCTCTTGTTGGCTGACTTGGGTTTTGGCAGCTGCTACTAGTTGCTTCACTATAAGTTTGTAATAGATTTTTGCCTCTATGTTGCACTCTTCCTCTAAAAGTTTTGCCCCTTCCTCTGAAATTCTAACTTTACCTTCTAGATAGTTTCTCTTCTGCCTTCTAGATAGTTGCATATGCCTCCTCTACTGTCCTTCGGGACAAAATATTGATCTCATCTAAGATATTAAATATCAACCCATTAATATACCTAGCAACCTTTTCAGCATCCTACTCAATGTGACCTGCTCTAATAGTTAATTTGTAAAATTATTATGTATACTCCTTCACTGTCAAGTCTTTTTGTTTTAGATTTTGAAGCCTCCTGAATAAATTGGTTTGGCCTTTGGCATGAATTTGCCCTTCAGTTTGGCCATCATCCTATCCCATTACTTTATCTTTTCCTTTCGTCTTCTTCTTTCCTCCTATACTCCATCCCACCAGAGGGATGCATGCCCCTTCAACCTTGTGATGGCAAACTTAACCTTCTTTGCATCATCGACTTCCTCATAGTCAAAATATTTGTCCATAATTATTACCCAGTGAACTAGTTGTTCAACATTAAGACTGCCCTCATACATAGGCACCTCAAACTTGGGTTTTGAAGTAACCCCCACAACTGCTCTTATAATCCTCTCCTCTGCTCTGTCTTCTTTTCTCTCTACTGCAACCTCTTCTTGAGGAGCTTCTTCCTCTCTATCACTCACATCCCCTGTATCAATCTCTCTCCTATGAGCTAATTCAATGTATCCACTACTTGTAATCTCCTCTAGGCTGCTGCAACTCCACGTCCTCTAGCTGGCCATCTTACTCAAATTTCTTTTCACAATCTTTCAATGCCTTCAGTGAGATCTTCACTCCTTAAACCTTCTCTCAATCTGGCTTTGATACCAAAAATTGGTGTGGAAGGGTCCTTTTGATCTTAATCCTTTGTCAACTTATATGTTTCCTGTTTAGGCCAACAGCCCTTGTAGCCTTGTTTTAAGAATTTGTCTTGTAACCAATCAAAATACTTTGTTCAGCATGTAAATCAATTTCAAACATTCAAGCATATGAGTCTTATCCCAAAAAAAAATACCTGAACTTCTCTTGATTTAACTTAAAGCAATAAGAAATTTACCAAATTCTGTGTTTTAGGCTTGTAGCCCTTTCTAACCCTGTCTTGACACAATTTGCTCCTAATGTGAATCAAACCAACTTGATTAGGTTTTAAGCATGCTCCAATTGTTCAATTATATGAGATTCAACTCAACCATGCATTGAATCCCTTTGGAAGGACTTGAAACAACTAGAAACCTTCAATGCTCTACACTTTTAGGCCTAATTCACTGTGCACTCTTGGTTTTCTGTACTGTACGGGCTGGTGTCTCCTAAAACCTCCAGAATCCTTTAGAGCATGTCAAGTTATACAAAATTACAAAATTTCAAGAAATTTAACCGGTTAAAATGGAAGATATTCACAATTTAGTTTTGAAACCCTACTTTGGGGTTTTTCAGGCGTGAGACTTCCCGAGAGTCTTTAAAAAGCATAAAATTGAATTCTTAACATTTATAACCCCTTCCAATTGTTGCTTAAGGACTGTTACCCATTGCTTTAACTTCTCAAGAGTTATTTTGTCTTGATCAATCACAACAAGACTCTAACATGTAGATTAATGGACCTTCTTCGATCCTTCTCATTAGTTTCATTCTTCTTTTTTCTTGCAACTACCCCTAAATCTTCTCCAACATAGGAAAAATGCCTTGACAAGTCATCATGTTTTGATTTTAACCAATGTTAAACATGGCCATCATAAGTAAGAAAGTGTTAGGTTATCAAGAAACATCCCTAAACCTAAAAGACCCCTAATTATTAGAAATTACATCATTAGCCACTTACAAAAACATGTTAAAGCCACTATAGAGCTTAAAGAAAATTTGAATTTTCAAAAGACTAGTTTTGACGAGAAAGCCAAGAACTCAATCTTAAGACCTTCAAATGCTACAAGAAGCCTAGTAATGGCTCTTTATTGATCTCTAAAGACTTCTAAGACTCCTAACACACTAAAACAAACGAAATTTCATCTAATATAGGCATGTTCCTACATCAAGAGCTCATTGGATCTTTTAGGCTCATTGGAGAGGTTGCACAAGTACTAAAACGGCGAGGACAAGACCCCAGTCTGTCTATGTCTTTTGTAGTACCCGAGAGAGGAGGCGTTGTATTAGCGCAGCAGGTGATAGTGATGCAACAAGCCCTATTGAGGGAACACACAACGCACCATGAAACTACACTAGCAAAGCATGGAAAGAGAGCACTCACTGGCGGCTCAAGTTGCAAAGCTACAAAGGCAATTTTGCATGGCAAAGGGGGAGGCTTAAGGATTACGCTCTAGGAGTGAATCGTTGGCTCAATCCCTTCTAGATCACAGCAAAGTGTATCTCCTTGCCCACATAGAGATGAAGGTGGAGCATAACCTGACGTATACATACTCTTGTATATAACATTGATTTCTAGATTTATTCTCTACATGTGTATGTTAATTTAATGTTTATGTTGACTAAATGTAGGCATCGTAGCATGGTTTTATGATGATTTGTCCGGTAGGTTTCATTTTTTAATAACAAATATGACCATTATATTGAAAAAAAAAAAGGCAAAGTGTAAAAATGTCATCTAAAGTAAGTATATGGAAAAATCTGTCAAACAAAAGATGTTTAGTAAAATAAAAAAATTAGAGAAACATCAAATGTAAGTAGATAAACTCAATTGAAATCAAAAAACATAAGATGTGCAAAAATGTAAGAAATTGTAAAGCATCAAATGTAAGTAGACAAAAAAAAAATTAAGACAGACATAAGACGTGTAAATAGTAAAAGGGTTGCAAGCCATCAAATATTAGTAGATGTATTATCCTGAACTAGGATATTATATGGAAAAAATTGCTTTTCTTGAAATTCTGTTTTATAACATATATATATATATATATATATATATATATATTTTTAAATAATATTAAATTGAATTGAATATAAAATGGTTACAAAGTTTCCATATTTCGAATATTACAATCAACCACAAGGGTTTTCATCCTTGAGTTAAGGTGACAAGGGTTTTCGTCCTTGCACCTATTCACACATTAAGGGTTTTCGTCTTAATGGTAAGTATAAAGCTTCAAGCTTATACGGGATATAATTTTAATACATAAATGTTTTCGAATGAATGATTCTCTCCATCTCGAAAATGAATCATTTATACATACAATCCGATATTGAAAGTTGTGATCTTCCGAATGGTTGCATCCCTTCATAATACTTTAATTAAATTAATGTTGTTTTTACTAATATAAATTAATGATTAATTGCATTAATATTATTGTTAACTGTTGAGCCTTCCTAACAAATTATTGGCGCTTCTTTAAGATGGCCAGCGATCTTCATTAGAGTAAATACAAGGCAACGATGATCTCCAAAATTGCTGCGGTCTTTGGGTCAATTGTCTTGGCTATGTGGAGTGGAGTGGGCAGTGTTGTAATCTGTTTGTTGTTACTATTATGGGGTGTTGCAATCATCCTTGATGGTTCCTTAACAATTTTCAAACGGTCCATTAAATTGTCATTGGTTAGCTGTAAAGTGGCATTTGGAAAAGGAGTAGAATTTTGCGATATTACAATCCTTCCCTCCCAAAACGGCTTGTCCTCAAGCAATTGGAAATTATGATGTTCAAGGATTGAGGCTCCTTCCCACGTGGCATCTTCAAGAGGTAAACTTTGCCAACGAATTAAATATTCGATGATACTTCTATTCCTTAGCTTCTTCTCACGCACGTCAAGGATGGATTCATGTATTAAGATCAACTTACCTTCCTCATCCAATGGTGGTAGCTCGATGGAAGGAACAATATGTTCACCGAGTGCCTTTGTAGGCATGAAACATGGAAAACATTGTGTATTCGGCTACTTCCAGGTAACTCCAACTCGTAAGCAACCTCCCCAATCTTTCGTATGACTTTATACGGTTCATAGAAACATGGTTTGAGTTTCTCGGTTCCGCTTTGCTTGATAGAGTTTTGCTTATAGGCTTGTAAACGCAAAAACACCAAGTCACCAACTTCAAAACTCCTTTCTTTCTATGCCAATCTGCATATAACTTTTGTTGATTTTGTGCTTGTTGAATATTATCCTTGATAGTTCTAAGGATATCTTGACTTTGTTGAATTAAGTCTTTAGCGCCTGGAACTCTGCTATTTGGAATGACTAAGTCCACAAAAGATTGAGCATCATACCCGTACAAAGCTTTAAAAGGTGACATTCCAATCGACATGTGATAAGAAGTATTATAGCAAAATTCTCCCAAGTGTAACCATTTGATCCACGCATGTTGTTGCCCTGAAATATACTTCCTTAAATATCCTTCAATCCATTTATTGACAGCGTCGGTTTGACCATCTGTTTGTGGATGATATCTTGTGCTTGGGGTCAACTCGGTACCTACTAAGTGAAAGAGTTCTTGCCAAAACGAACTCATAAATCAGCAATCTCTATCACTAATAATGGTTTTTGGTAATCCATGTAGTTTGAATATCTCTCTAAAGAATATCCCGACTACCAAAGGTGCATCATACTTGACAGGTAGTGGAAAGAAATGACCATATTTGTTAAACGATCAACAACCACATAAAGGCAATTCTTCCCTTGAACCATTGGCAATCCAGCAATAAAATCCATCGAAACACTTTCCCATTTTCAAGTGGGGATGGGTAAAAATCGCAATAAACCTGCTGGAAATTCATGCTCGATTTTATTTTGTTGGCAAGTAGGGCATTCTTGAACATACTTAAGAACTTCACTCTTAAGCCCTTTCCAAAAGAATAACTCTCTTGTTTATATGTTTTGAGATAACCCGGATGGCTTGCCCAAGGATTGTCATGAATAGCTTTTAACATTTCATGTTTAATTTTTGATTCAAGTACCAAGAAGATTGTATTTTTATACAAAATTAGATCTTCTACTACTTTAAACAATTCATCCCCATTTTGTCCTTCTAGAATTGCATTAGCGAATTCATTTTTAACATATTCGGCTGCTATAAGGATTTTCCAATCAGCTGCAATGGTAAATATGGATCACAAGGAGGGTTTTCTTGATAATGCATACACCACAACGTTATTCTTCCCTTTTGCATATTCAATATCTAAATCAAAAGCTTGGACCTTGCTTACCCATTTTTGTTGTCTTTCATTTAAATCTTTTTGACTCAAGAAAAATTTCAGGCTATTATGATCCGTCCTTACTATGAATTTCCTACATACCAAGTATTGATAGAACTTGACCAATGCATGCATAATTGCCAACATTTCCTTATCATTTATAGAATACTTACGCTCGTGTTCTTTCAATTCCCTACTTTCGAATGCAATAGGATGACCTTGCTGCATTAGGACAGCTCCGATTCCTTCTCCCGAAGCGTCGCATTCCAACATAAAGGGTAACGAAAAATTGGGTACCATCAATACCGGACATGAACTCATTTCTCTCTTAAGTTCTTTAAATGTTAATTGGGCAATTTCAGACCATTGAAAGGCTCCCTTCTTTGTTAAATTAGTCAAAGGGCCAGTTATCCTGGAAAACCCTTTAACAAATCTTCGATAATAAGTACATAATCCCAAGAATCCTCTTAATTGAGTTGTGTTAGTAGGAGGCCAATCTAATATAGATTGAATTTTATCTTGATCAACATGCACTCCTTGTCTATTGATATGTCCCAAGTATAAGATTTCCGTCATTCCAAACTTGCACTTAGACATTTTGGCAAAAAGAGATTGCTGCTCTAAAATTCCCAGCACTAAGTCTAAATGTCTCAAGTGTTGCTTCCATGACGTACTATATATCAATATATCATCGAAGAAAACTAACACAAATTTCTTCAAATGTTGACCAAATATATGATTCATGCATGATTGAAAGGTGGTTGGAGTGTTGGTCAATCCGAAAGGCATGACTAAGAACTCGAAATGCCCATAATGACATCTAAATGTTGTTTTTTGAACATCGGTGTCTCGCATCCATATTTGATGGTATCCCGATTTTAAATCAATTTTGGAGAAATAAATAGCTCCATGTAGCTCATCAATTAATTCATCAATTTGTGGTATTGGATATCTATTTTTTATTGTCTTTTTATTCAATTGTCGATAGTCTATGCACATTCTCAACGTGCCATCTTTCTTTTTAACTAAAACCACAGATAAGGCGAAAGGACTCAAACTTGGTCTAATGTGACCCATCTCCAATAATTCTTTGATGGCTTTTTCAATCCCTTCTTTATAAATTCTGAGATGGCAGATAAGATGTGGTTATTATGGGTTGGGTACCATTTTCTAATTCAATGATATGTTGAAACCCCCTATCGAGTGGCAATCCATGTGGGATATTCTCAAAAACTTTAGCATGTTTGTTAAATATGGGCTGAATATTGATATGATATTTCTGTGGCTCTGATTTTGTAGAGCTTACAAAACATTTTGTGGCCCATGAAACTTGGTCTTCCCTGAATGTTCGTTCCATCCTCTTGGCGGTAATCACAAGGGGGGAAGGCCATTAGCCATACCTTGAAGAACTACTTCTTTCCCATCTACTTTAAATTTTAATTCCATGGTTTGATAGTTTTGGGTAAATTCCCACAAGGAATGTAACCCATTGCACGCCTAGTACCAAGTCTATTTCGCCAATGCCCACCACATACAAATCATCATTAATTTGATGCCTTCCCAAAGTGAGATGGAGTAGTGGGATTCTTCGAGTGCATGGTATGGTAAAACCGTCCGCAACGCTTACCTTAAAACCTTGAAATTCTTCTATTTTTAGGCCCATTTTTGTCACCAATCCTTCATCAATGAAATTGTGAGTGGCCCCACTGTCTATTAATACAGTGATTTTCTAGCCTTGAATACTTCCTCTTACTCTAAAGGGATGGTACCTCGGGGCTTCTAATAATGTCACAAGAGTACTTCCCCATGTTTTTTCGCCTTCTTCTGGTTCAAGGATGGTTTCTTCAACTTTTGTTTCTTCTTCGTCGGGTTCCCCATCTAAAAAAAACTTCAACGCAATGGACATGTCCTTTTCCCAAACAACGGTGACCTAGCCCCCAAAGATCTTTACATGTAAAGCATAAATTTTTCCTCCTTAGATCATTTCTTAATTCTAATTCTTTTCCTGTCTTAGGTGGGTTTTTTGGTTGGAATCCTCTTGGTAGAAGTGGTTTTATTTGTTGGCTATAGGGTATTCTCCCTTGCTGCCCTGATGACATGGTTCGTGGTTGTCCATTATTGGTTATCTTTGGCTGCACAAATGGCACAGTTTTATTCCTCGGTGTTGATGTTTCCAAATATAACACCTTTTTAATCGTTTCTTGGAGGGTGGGAGGATTAAAGGCTTTGACTAAACCATTGAGTGGTTCGATCAATCCTTAAATGAACAATACTATAAGCCTCATTTTCGTAATATCTGGAACCATCACAGAGTCTTTGGAATTCTGCCACATATTCTTCTACATTACTATTTTGTTTTAGTAATGCTAATTCTCTAAAATGGATTTCGGGGTCAATTTTATCGAATCTTTCGATCAACCTTTTAGTAAATTCGTCATAAGATTTGATAAGATTGTGCCCTTGCGTAATCCACCCATGGTACCACCATTCATGAGCAATACCTTCGAGATGAAGGGTTACGAATTTGATAGCTGCTTCTTCCATCATGGGTCGGAGAGATAAATAGGTATCTAATTTTTGGATCCATGCTCGAGCCGTATATTTGTTAGAGCCGTCAAAAGTTGCCAAGTTTATTTTACCCAATGCATGTTGAAGATCTTTTTGATTATTTTGGAGTTTATGCTCCATTCTGGTGCCGTTATGATTTATTTTCATGTCCATGAATTTTGTGAGTGAAATTTCACTTTGTAAATCATCTGAAAGGGCTCGATATTCTTCAAAATCTGTTGTAAGGTCATCTCCAAATGACATTTGGGATTCCTCTTCTATACCTGATTCCCTTGCAATGAATTTTGGTTGAAAGGGTCTATTCGAAGAACTCGTGGTTGTTTTGTGAAATATTTGATTATGACTAGTGTTAAAATGACCATTTCCATCTTTTTGATATCTATGATTCGTCATAGATTGCATTATGAGAGCTAATTGATTCATGGTGTTATCCAGTTGTTCCTGACTTTAGATAAGTCTATCAATCCGCTCATCGTTTCCGTTCCTCTCTTCCATATCGTTTTCCATTTCCTTTGTTGGTTGATTTACTTTCTTGACTTTATTTCTTCTTTCGTAATATAAATTATTGTTATTTTGCATATGAATTCCGTCCCACAAGATGGTAAGATGAGAGCTCTAATACCACTATATTATCCCGAACCATGATATTATATGGAAAAAATTGCTTTTGTTGAAATTCCATTTTATAACAAATATATAATTTTTTTATTTTTGAATAATATTATATTGAATTGAATATAAAATGATTACAAAGTTTCCAGATTTCGAATATTACAATCAAGTTCATCACAAAGGTTTTCGTCCTTGGGTTGAGGTGACAAGAGTTTTCGTCCTTACACCTATTCACACACTAAGGGTTTTTGTCCTTAATGGTAAGTATAAAGCTTCAAGCTTATATGGGATATAATGTTAATACATAAATGTTTTTGAATGAATGACTCTCTCCATCCCGAAAATGAATCATTTATACATACAATCCGATATTGAAAGTTGTGATCTTCTGAATGGTTGCATCCCTTCATAATACTTTGATTTAAATTAATGTTGTTTTTACTAATATATATAATGATTAACTACATTAATATTGTTGTTAACTGTTGAGCCTTCCTAGCAAATTATTGGCGCTGCCATAAGATGGCCAGCAATCTTCATTAGAGCAACAACTCTTTAAATACAAGGGAGAGATGATCTCCAAACTTAATTGTTGCAATCTTTGGGTCAATTGTCTTGGCTATGTGATGTGGAGTGGGCAGTGCTGTAATCCGTCTATTGTTGTTACTATTCTAAGGTGTTGCGATCATCCTTGATGGTTCCTTAACAATTTTCAAAGGGTCCATTAAATTGTCATTGGTTGGTTGTAAAGTGGCATGTGGAAAAGGAGTAGAATTTTGGGATATTACAGTAGATTAAAAAATCTAAAGCAAACATACGATGTTGAAATAGTGAAATGGTTCTAAAACATCAAAATATAGGTAGATAAAAAGAAATCTAAGGCAAACATAAAATATGTAAATAGTGGAATGATTGTAAAACATCAAATGTAAGTAAACATCAAAAGTAAATAAAAAAGAATATAAGACAAACGTAAGATATGTAAAAAGGAAGCAAAGAAATGAGTAGAAACTAAATCAAAACTTGCGCTACAATTTCTCGTAAGAAGACACAACCATTTAAAACTTGAACCAATATAACAAAGATGGTGCGGACATGAAGGTGATGGGCGTTTCTAAAGAGGGTCAATCGTATTCCCCAAGGTCTTACCATGCAACTCACAAACTTAAATTCAAGAGGCATAAAAATAAGGGAAGGGGTATTTGTGAGGAGGGCTTGATTGTATTCACCAAGGTCTTACAATGCAACTCATAAATTTGTAGACGAAACTAATACAAAGGAGTTAAATCTAAAGCAAAGAGATAGAAAAATAAATATAAAGAAGAGGAAGGTAGTCAACAAGTAACAATATCCGTGAAAAGGGTATTGGGAGTGATACATGTGAAAATAAAAAGTCGGGGCACCACAAAGGTTATGTGAAAATCCTTAACAAAGATATAACACTCTAATCAAGTGGGTAATAATAAGAGTTTTCAGCATCAAGGACCTAGAAAACGTCACCTAGTAAGCATGAGCTTGGACTAACAAGTGAAGCATATAGATCATACCATGAAGGCTACATGCAAGGAAATGTAAAACAAGCCTACCCTCCCACGAGGTGTTCCCAATTCCTCAAGACTGCAACATAGACATCGGTCATTGCGAGAATTGAGTACTTGCGTTATATAACAAGTGGCACCAATGAAATAGATATTTTGCTTCCTACCCCAATCTACTGGCTTATTGCACTCCATTGTACCTCTAACACTACTATGAAGCCAACTATGGAGTTTGAGCTTCAACTAAGATAGAGGCGTGCCAATGATTTGATCGTATCTTTAAGGTGAGTTGACTTTTGAAATTTCTTTTATGCCTTTTGATTTATTTGGCTTTTTCTATTTTCTTCATCCATACAGATTTGAAAGACCTACAATGGGTGCTTAAGATGACAAACACAAAAGAGCTTACACCTAGCTGCTAAAGAGAACCTAGAAACCAAGAAGCTTAGATATTCCTATACCTGCACTCTCATCTGCAACTTTAACGTGCCTCGCGTGAGAGATAGGGGAGGAAGAGATGAGGACCATGAGGGATTTGTAAAAAGTGTAAGATAATACAATGAGGATATGTTAGTAGATGACCACGATAGGGGAAGATTTTGCTTCAAAAGAGACTAGGGATAATGTTATTTTGAAGTGCATGAGATCCTAAATCAAATTGCATAGTAAGTGTATAAGAGTGAGTATGATCCCATGAGGGGAGGTGTTATGTAGAAAGAGGGTAGTAATGTCACTAGATAGATCGTGTCAATCTACAACAGGTCTAGCACAAGCAATGATAGAGGTACAACCCAAGAGGGGAGAGATATAAGCAAGGTAAACCCAAAATGGAAAAAAACTGAAAATAAAAATTACTAAAGGATCATAAAGGATGAAATGGCCAAATAAACAAGAGGGAAAGATATGAAAAGGAAAGAAATTACCAAATGATCACAAAGGACACAATCGCTAAATAAACCCCAGAGGGAAAGAGATGCTAAGAAGGAAAAATTACCAAAGGATCACAAAGGACGTAATGGCCGAATAAACCCAAGGGGGAAAGAGATACTAAGAAGTAAAAATACAATAAAGTAAAGAACATGATGCACAAATAGTAAAGAGTGAGAGATGAAAAGCGCTAAAGATAATAATATAATATCCAAGACATGGTAATATATGAGATAAAATGTATAATACAATATATGACTACTCACAAACATCTTAGAATATCATTACACACATCATCAACAATGTCGTAAATCTTGCATTGCAATTGATAACAAGCCTTAACCACAGTCTCTTCCACTCTTTCTGAGATCCGCGCAAGGAAAATCTTGCAAATCACCTCAATAGAGAAAGTGGGTGCAGTAGAATTGGGAGAATATTGATCCTCCCACAATGAATAAGATATACCAGGAAGCAAATTTTCTAAAAGAGCGTGTTCTAATTATAGGGGAGGTCGTTCCTCCATCCTCTCAAAATGATATGACTTCTTTGGGTGAGCCTAGTGCTCCGGCCTCTAAAAGTTGCAAATATGTTTCCGATATGCTCGACACTCATCAATAGAGTGAGAAAAGTGCTCATGCCAAAGACAATAGTGTTCCTCTTTCTTGGGAACATACACAAGAATTGCCTTTGGAGGTTGCCTATCCGGTTGGGGGGGATTGTAGGTGGTGACTAGCAATGAAGCATATATAAATGTTGTCAATAGGCTCAACAATCCGCCATAAAATGAGTAGTAGTAACATGAAAGTCGGAAAAATGCCTCGATGGGAAGACGAGCGTGGTCGTCGACAATCCATCGTAGGGGTGTGTTCTTTTGATTTTTGTTGCTCTAAATGTACCCTGTGCTCTACAATTATGGACTAGAAGCCCATGGGTCTTGTGCCATGTGCAATATTGAGTCGGATGATGACGTCATAAAATATTGCATCAGGCACTTCGGTGTTAATGGGCATGATGTTGGAGCGAACATCACATGGAATGGTAGTCTCAATAGCGGGGAACCTAACATATGGGACCGATTCAATGTTAGAATTGTTAGATACAACACTAAGGAGATCATAATAAAATAAAACATCATCATGCATGTTAGATCAAGAAAGAGTAATCATGTTGATACTAGAGTTAAAAGATGCTTGTTCATGTGATCATTGAAAGAGTTTGGTAACATAAAATCTCTACATAATTTCCTTGGGCATAGCCAAACAAATAGGGATCCTCTAACATATAACCATTGTCATAGTCGGGAGTGGTGAGATCCAAATGAAAAAATTCAACCAAGATATCACTAGGAGAGGAAGTGTTTGTAAGAGGTATTATGCAAATGTAGCGGTTGCGAGAATTTCCTCAATTTCGCTCTTGCAAGAATAGGGTTGCAAGGTGGTAGGCAATTGAGCTATGTTGTGAAAAGGAGGATTTGAGGTTTCGACTTTTTGGTTGATTTCGGCAAGTCCGTCATCATTGAAATCAAAAAGGTTTGGTGGGACACTCCCATGAGATTGGGGTGGCCACTATAACCTCTCAATAAGTTGACCGAATAGTTGAAGCGTTGGTATTCTCAGAAGGGGATACTTTGAAGATCATCAATGGTAGGTATCTTGAAAACATGTTGATGAACTTGCTCAAAATTCCAAGAATTGGTATTAACTTGAACTTTGTCGATAGCTCATAAGTAGGGAAACTTGATGCATTGACATGCAGATAAAGTTATGGCCCTCATACTGAGTCTAAGGGCAGCCAAGCAAGATGTTATAATAAAGGGGAAAGTTAAGACCGTTCAAGGTACCGTGATAAGAAACCAAATGCATCCCACGGGAACCAGTTGTCCTTAGTCATATCCTTGGCGCATACTACGGGTTGTCTTAAGAGTGCTTGTTGAATAGCCGAGGGATTTGATAAAAGTCTAAGGAGGCAACACAAGTACCCATGAGGGCTCCTTGGCTTCGACATCGCCAATTTGGACATCATGAAAACAAAGGGGCCATCTGCACAAAGTACGATTTCAACAAGAATCATATATTGAATTGGAAATTTAAGGGATAAAGCTTTGTACATTGGTTGATCGATTTAGATAAATAACTTTTCCTATTGTTCCATGATACTCCCATAAAAACCATGCAAGTTAGTTCCTTGCCCCCTAGCAGGTGGTTGAGGAATATTCATGTCGAAGAGGGTTTGCATTAGCCAATGTCAATGTTCAGGACAGGTATGCATGAGCTCAAGGAAGGAAATCCGACTAAGAAGGGTAGAGAGTTCTTCTATGGGATCCCATTCGTCAAATTTAAACTATACTATCTATAACCAAGAATCAAAGACTTGGGTGGTATCAGAGTTGACCTTGGGAGAGGTTGAATCTAAGTTATTGCTTTTTGTTTTTGTTTGAAGTCATCAATTAGGTAGACTCAGACAATGTCATCGGCTGGACCGATGACATTGGACCAGACACAGATAGCGTCATTGGCTTGGCCAATGGTGATGGAGATGCACAGTTATAATTTTGAACATCATCGGCCCAGCCATTGACGTCAAAAAAAATTTAACTTTCAAAGTTTGATGTTTCAAGGGGGAGGGTGGGTATTTCTAACCTATAGGGTATTCCTGAACAATTCTCTTAAGTTTTGTAGGTGGTTATAAGATGATTTTGAGTGCTAGGTTGAGGATTAGCACAAACGATAATATGCTTCATACCATCAACGTTAACTATGTGTTCCTCATGGTTTGAACAATTATCAATTAACCACAGTTTCCACGACATTGGTGGCTAGAGCTTAATTATGAGGATTTAGAGGCGAGGAAGATTGGTGTTATCTTGGTATTTATTGTCGTTGCCTTGGGAGTCTTCCAAAAGAAGATTTTGGTAGATTTGATGGTGAGCAATAACTTGGTTGAGTGTCACGCTTTGTATGATGTTCATGATGTTTTGACATCTTTTCAAATTCTTGATAGCATTCTCTTGCCATAGCATTATGGTCAAAATTGTTTCCAAGTAAGAAATTGTATGTTAAGGTGCGACGGGAAGGGAAATTCTCATGTGAATGACCCCAATTACCATGAAACCAACAAAGCTTTTGAGTGTCACGCCCTTGAGATTTAGGACATGAGGGATCAAGATCTTTAGGTTGAGGCCTAGGAAGTATTCTTCCGAACTCTCATCAACACTTAGGGGTTGATTAGCATTATGATCAGAAGGAAGTGGTTGAAAAGGGCTTCTCGCAAGTGATTGGGAAAGAGCTGCATTTTTTAGAACCACCATGTATGATAGCATTAATGGACATTTTTGGGTCAAAACTATGATCATAGGCATCGGTAACACCATCATCAATAGTGTGCTTGTTTTTGTTAGGTCTCATAAGCATTCGTGTGTTCTGTTTGGGTTGAGGATTCTCAAACTAACTCATGAGATAATTTTGCATTTTAGCTTGATCAAAGGCTTCTTCCAATGACTTGGGAGAGAAGGACCTAACTTTGTATTGTAGTTTTCGTTCTAAGGCGATTGTCAAAAGATTTAATAGACTTCTTCAGTCATGTTACACTCAACTTTATGGGCCAAAGACTTCCATCGCTTGATGAAAGCACAGGTCGGCTCATGATCGGATTGCTTGCAATTAATGAAGTTACTCAAGTTGTCCTCGAATTAGTCATCGTATTGGAATCCTTGGACTAATGCATTCACTAAGCCTTTTGAATTGGTGATAGGGCTAAGCTTGTTTTGATTATAGCATTCTAAAGCATCACCCATAAGGCTTTTGGCATATAGTTTAGTAGCTACATAAGTGTTAAGGTTGAGAAAATCTTTGTAAATATTTCCAAAGGACTTAGGATGCAGGGTAGGATCAATAAACCCGTCATAAGTGATGGTTGGGGTAACTCCCCCAATGTCCATGAGTGCAATATGAGGTGTTAAAGGTTAATTTTGGAGATGTTTGATGGCCTTGTTGCAAACGGGTGGTTGCGAGATTGGTTTCCCAAAATGATCCTTAAGAGGGGCGGGTTGGAGGGGACGGAGGGAGGAGTGAGATTCCCATTGAAGTTGTTGGCGCCTAATGACATCTCCAAAAGTTGATTTTGCATTTGTATGAACTGAGTGGAACCAAATGTTCGCATGTAAGCCATTTGGTCCAAGACACTCAAAATCATCTGAGTTGGATCAGGTGGAGCAATTTGATTTGATTGTGATGCTTGAGTGGAATGTTTGTTGGATTGAGAATCTTGAGTAACACTAGTTGTTGGAATATTGTTCTGGCTAATGTTTTCACTTGGGACAATTAAAGTAGCACCAACCATACTTGTAGCTATGTTGGGAAGTCTAGAGGAAGAAGAATTAGAGGAAGCCATGGGTTGACTTGCCCCAACGCCTACCAAGAAAACCAAACTTTAGAGGAGCCTTAAGAGAAGAAGAAACCATAAGAGCATGGATTTCCTGTGATTTTCCTATATGTTCGGGATTTTCATTTAAGAAAACTTGCATTTCTAGAGTGTATTCATTGTGGCCTCCTGCTTCACCCTTGAAATTGGATTCCTTGTGGGGTAGCTTTCTAGCCCTTGATCTTGTGTTGGCCATGGGGCTCATAGGAATGTATTTGTTCTTGTTGGTAGGATTAGTCATGGCCATATTGCAATCATTGATAGGATTCTCTTGGGAGAAAGAGATAATGTAAGCAAAAGGATTTTGGGAGTTCTTTATTAGTCATGGACATAGCTCTATCATTGTTGTTGTATCCTTGTAAATTGGATAAATCTTGGTCGGCATCATCTTGGGTGTTGTTGAAAAACTCCATTGTGGTAATGAGAAGAAAACTTTTAAGGCTACTAAAGGAAACAAACTTTAGCAAACAACGTATGTTTGACAAATTGCGAAAGCTAGGAAAAAGGAAAACATTAAAACGACCCAACACAGTACGGGGAGTAAGATTCACATCAACTTCACCAAAATGCATGTGGGCTAAATATGGTCAACAATATAAGGATGCTCTAACATATGAAAAAGTAGAAGACCATACTAGATCAAAATATGTAGGCTTCCATGATGTTGTGAATTTGAAGGAGTTGTTTTTGGAACCATCATGTTGAAAGAAATTAAATCCAAAAAAAAAATCACGATTTAATTTCTTTCAACATAATGCTCCCAAAAACAACTCCCAAAACCATACTAGATCCAACAAACATACAAGATGTTCTACAAAGCAGTACGAGGCTATAGACAATGGTCATGTACAATGAAGATCAACAAAATTCTATTAGGAAATCCATACAAGGAGCTGACAAGCATTGATCTACCTAAACCCAAGATGTAAGGGGTAGACTAGAGTAATCAAAAGGAATATAATGCGATCAAACAGTAACCAAGAGGTATCTAATCTAAGGGTTGTAAGGGTGATATTTAGTGCTAACAATGAGGTGTAAACAAAGGAACAAAGCATGCAAAGATAACAATATACTAACATGCATAAGCTAATCTAAGCATGGAAGACAATAAATAACATACAAATATAATATATCCACCAAAGTAAAGAAAGAGAGTATAGGGTTAGAAATACTTATCTTGGGTTGACTTGTCGGTGCATCAATCTCCCCATTGGCTCAAATGGCACCTTGTGAATGGTGTATGTGAAGCTCAAGATGGAAAGCAGAAATCTAAGTTTCCTTGGTTGAGGACTCCTTAAACTAGGTGCACCATTCCGGTTTAGCTTCTCGTCTTCATGTCTTAAAAGACCTTATGCGAACAAGTCTTCCTCAAATGTAAACTACCAAGCCCTAATTCCTCTTCTTCTTACTAAGGTGGATTTGTGTATGCAAGCAAAGCGGATTGGATATCTTGCATATAAAAAAACGACAAAGGAGACCCATCTAAATACAGCTCAAAACCCAAAAACTACTACTCAAACTTAGCAGACATCATTAGCCCGACCGAAGGCATATAAAAATGTCTGACAGACACAAAACGCCATCGGTCTAGCGATGACATTGGCCATGGGGAAAGCACTACAGGACATCATTGGTTGGGTTGATGACATCGACTAGAAACACAAAAACATGAAGAGGAGCGAAAAGGGGGAACAAGGACAATCGAAGGACAAGAAAGTAGATGATATGACATGGATGAAGACAAATGTAATAGATGATCATTGTAGAATTTTTCATAAAGCACCACGAACTATCCCACCCCAATCTTGGTGCACTACTTAGGATATGCACTCAAGGAGATTGATGGACCGACGAGGCCAAGAGAAATCGTGACTAAGTGAAAATAAGGTGTATACACAAGTCATCTTGACAGAAGAAACATGTTTCTTTTGTAGGATAAAACAATAATATCTACATATGGAGGGTATGGATGGATGGTCATAACTAGAATAAACAGAGCCTCTGATGTATAGATTTACGCTCATCGTTGTATACACATTATTTTCACTTTAATGACACTTTTCTTGTCCAAGGCTTGTCAATGTATTAATCTCCCTTAGTGTATGCTTTTGCCTTCCGCATACACTAGGATTAGGGTGTGTCGGCTTGTACCACTTCATGAGAGAAGTGTCATGAGTTCCCTTCCTTATTACCACCTTCTATAACCATCATATCAATAGATTTCTACTCAGTATATGTACCCTTCTCTGAACCCTTTTTCCCCATTGCCTACACATCGCTAACATCATCGATAAGGCAGATGACGTTCTCCCATGTTTTAGCCAACGTCACTAGTTGGGCTAATAACATCTACTTTCTACATATTTATTTGTCTTTGATCGGGCCGGTGACAAAGGATAAAACTAAGTTTTGACTTTTAGGGATTTGATTTGTATTTATTGGTTTCCCTTTGTTATTTTTCAGACTAAGACACGAACCATTTGCTCTACTTGTGCATGCAAATCCATCTTAGCAAGAAGAAGAGGATTTAGCCTTAGGAAGAGGTTACACCAAGGAAAACAAGCTAGCACAAAACACCTTAAAGATTTCAAGAATAGGAGCTCTTTGGTGTCTCCATCTTTGATTTCACCTTATCCATCTTGACTTCACCTACAACCATCTCTCACAAAATGCTACAAGCCAAGGGGGAGATCAATGCACTAACAAATCAACCTATGATAAACGTAGTGCCCCATCTGGCCTGACCATTTTAAATGATCTTGATTAATGCATTGTTGGAACTGAACTTGTTTTATTATGTCCTCATATCTTGGTTGGACTCATGTTTTTTAATAAATGCTCGTGTTATTTCATGAATGTTTGTAATATATATTGAATATCTAAGAGATTGAATTTAATGATGATGTTGAAAAGAATTCAATTGGAAAAAAATTGAAAAAAAAATGACTATTGCACTTATTTTACATGTTATACCATATAGGTACCATGATATATCTAGTTTATGCAGATAAAAAGACTTGTACCACAATTAGTAAAGGGGGTGTACATTTCCATGGAGTGTGAATGAGTCGAGCGAGTAGTGAAAAGATACATCAAAGATTGATGATCCAATCAAAGTTTGTTGACATAACACGGCAAATAGCATTGTGGTGGTATGAAAAAGGTTCAAAGTTCTATTTAAAGACAAAGTAAGAGGATTTGATTACGAGAAAGTGACATATGTTGCTTTTATTGTAAAACATATCGTACGTAAATATTAAAAAGTTGTGAAATTAAGTTGAAGTGTCCTTTAAGGTAAAAGGATATGAGATCATATAATGAGGAATGATTATAAAAAGTGATGTTTTGTTCCATTCTCGAGTTATCATAATCCACGACGTTATCATGAGTGCAAGTAACCATATGATGCTAATGATGGGCAATTGAGTGTTATGAATATACTAGGGGGCTAGAAGCAAGAGTCAGTGATGTTCACATGAACACTTAGCATGTATAACATAAGTTGGCAATTGGATCGTTGTTATTGTGCAATGCTAGACAAAATATTGGTGTGTATGCACGATATGCGACATTAAGTTCACAACTGAAAAAACTGAAGTAAAAAATTTAGTTGGTATTTTTCTCAATCATGTAATAAAGTGTTGTCTTACCAGTAGCATAAATTTGGTGAAATCTCTCTTTTAAACTTTGGTCGATATTTTAAATGTTGTATGTCCCATGTATTTGATACCTTATTACATGCTTGTTACCCCATTGCTACAATTTAAATTATTGTTATTCATAGTAGCAATTTAATTCTTATAGGTCTTGTTTTACCACCTAGTGGCACCCTTAGTTTACATAGCTCTTGCTTCAACATCTAATGAAACCCCAAATCTAGCAAGGACATCCACCCCCTATCTCCTTAGAGATTGTATGTGCAGTTTTCCCTTATAGATCCATTTAAACCTTCTTTGCATGCAACCCTTTTCTAATCCTAATCGAGTAATTAAGTGTGGTCTTATTGGTAGCATAGATTGGGTGCTACAGTAAATATCCCTAAGCCTAATCTCTGTTTCTTTTAAACTTTGGTCAATATTTTGGATGTTGTGTGTCTCAAGTATTTGATAGTTGAGTACATGCTTGTTACTCCATTGTATATTTTACTTATTGTTATTCATAGCTCTTGTTTTATCATATAATGGCAGTTTGATTCTTATAGCTCTTGCTTTACCTTCTAGTGGCACCCCTAGTTTACATAGCTCTTGCTTCAACATCAACTGACACCCTGAATCTAGCAAGCTCCTCCACCCTCTACTCCATGGAGATTGTATCTATAGTTTCCCCTTATAGATCCTTTTCAACCTTCTTTGCACACGACCCTTGTCTATATCCTCAAACCACTTTTTTTATTGGCAATTTGTATTGCATTGGATCTAGAATACTCTTCTACCTTTTTTCCTATTTAAAAGATCATTATATTATAGAAACCCATTTTAGGCTCAATACATTATGGTGAACTTGACATGAATATCACTCCACTTTTGGGTTATTTTCATGTTTTTTTCTAAGCTCAATCCCTCATTTTCACAATCAAATTTTCAAGCATTTCTTACTTTCAATATCTCTCCCCCTTTAGAATCCCATTCCTACAATGGAAATATCCATGGCACCCAAGCAGAGGCCACACAACGTTCTCCTCCTCAAGATCACAACAACGCAAATTGTTGCTTGGCTTCCACCAATATTGAGAATGCCGCAAATCTTCCTCCTCGTAAGATCGATACTAGATCTAAAATAAACCGAAAACAAATTTGTTCCCCTAAGGTTAGTGACCATCAAGGAGAACAAGAAGATTACGTTGATGTTACTCCCAAAATGTAACAATTTCTACAAGAAAACCATCACAACATATGGGGAAAACCTCCAACAAAATCCAAACTCTTATGAACTCTTATATTGATACCCCCAACACTAGGGCAAACCCATTCTCAAGCATAGGGGCAAGCCATGCCAACAACATGACTTGCCCTACCCCTTCATCCACAATTCCCACAATCGCTACCATCATGGTGATTACTAAAATTTTTACTCTACCCCCTCAAACCAACACCAATGCTCAAGCAAATTAATCTATTCCAATGGATTACACCCAAATGGTCATGCAAGTGTTGGACTAGATGGCCCACATGAAAACACCAAGTGCCAACCAATTCATGCAAACGTAAACTCACCTTATGCAAATGTCAAATAGAGGTCAACAAATTCAAATGGGAAGCCATGCCGACAATATGTCTTGCCCTACCCCTTCATCAACAATTCCCACCACCATAGTGGTCGCTATAAAAAGTACCATCCCCACCTAAAACCAACACCAATGCTCGAGCAAATCAATCTACTCTAATAGATCACACCCAAGTGATCATGAAAGTGTTAGACCAAATGGCCCACATGCAAACACCAAGTACCAACCAATTCATGCGAATGCAAACTCAACTTATGCAAATGTCAAATAAACCACAACAAATCCAATTGGGCACTTAATCAATGTCCCGTCCTTCCCCCTCTAATAGATGCTAATAGCAGCCTTATCCCACAACCTCCCTAATCAATGTCCCGTCCTTCCCCCTCTATTGGATGTTAATGGCAACCCTATCCCACAACCTCCCATTCACAATAAGGTCCTTCAAAACATACCCAATGAACCCTTGGCTCCCTACATTGCAGCCATAGACATTGAAGGATTAACCCCAACCATTTCATATGACGAGTCCACTACCTCCACTTCACATCTCAAAGTTTTTCGCAATTTCTAAAAAGATTGGCTTAAGACAAACACCTATGCTACTACCAAACTACTAGCAAAAACCCTTCCTACGAACACTTTAGAATGGTATAATCAACTTATAACTCACTCCATAGTCAAATTATAAGACCTACTGAATGCTTTAGTCAAAGAAATCCAATATCATGAGCTTTAGTCAAAGAAATCCAATATCATGACTTTCTTGAAGACAACTTAGGAAACCTTGTCAAAAACCAAACAACTAAACCACAAATCCGCCCATAATTTCATCAAGCAATGGAAGTCATTAACCAATAATGCCGACCATAATATAAGCAAATAAATACTCTTCAAACTATTTACAACCACCTTAGAACCCAATTTACAACACAAACTTTGGTCCTCCTCTCCTAAGACATTGGAATAAGCCTTTGACCAAGCTATAAGACATAACCATCTCATAAGACATTCTTTTAAACAATCTTTTTTATTTTTGGTACCATTTTCTTTAAAAAGCACCGTCACATGCTAAACTATTGTGATAAGCTTTGGGGAGCATATGTATGCACATTATTTTTAATTTACAACACTTTTCTTGTCCAAGTTTTGTCAGTGTATTAACCTACTTGAGTCTATGCTTCTGCATACATCAGGATTGGGGTGGATCGCCTTGTAGCACTTCAAGAGAGACGTACCATGGGTTCCCTTCCTTACTACCACCTTCATATCATCATCATATATACATTTTTCTCGTCCTCGGTCTCAATACCCTTTCTATGATCCCTTTTTCCCTGTTGCTTGCACATAGTCGACATCATCAACAAGATCGATGACGTCCTGTAGCACCCCCTGTTTTAGCCAGCTTAATCAATAGGGCCAATAGCTTCACCTAAAACTAAGTTTTAACTTTTAGGGATTTTATCAAAAAAAATATACATTTTTCTTTGCTAATTCTCAAAAGAAATGACAATGAAATAAGCCTTTGACCAAGCCAAAAACAAGGCCATCTAAGTAGCACATTAAATTTTAATGACATCCCACATCTAGCAAGGTCCTCCACCCATTATATGTGTGGGTTCCCCTTACAAATCCATTCCAACATCCTTTGCACACAACCCTTGTTTGTAGCCCCTAACCACTTTATAGACAGATATTTTGTAATGTGTTGAATCTAGAAACGTCTTCTACTTTTTTCCTATTTGAAGGAGCATTATATTATGGAGTCCCGATTTAAGCCCAATACAATCATTGTACAAATGATTCATAGGGAAAGAACAACGAAGACGAGGTAGAGTAGACTACTAAACAATATGCAAAAATGAGTCAAGGTTTGCCTCCCAAAGGAAATGAGATAAGAATTCATACTTGACTAATGCGATGGGAAGAAGATGGAAGTCAAGTAATAAACTAGGAAAGGGAAGCAGCATAAGCAAAGTGGATTGTAGGGTGATGACCATTGGATGGTTGTGAGGCTAAGGGCAAGGGAAGGACTAGCAAGTTGCATGTAGAGTGAACGCGGATGAGAGATGCTAAAATCACGAATGTGAGAAATTAGAGATATCTTGACAAGAATATAATCAACTACACTTACACCCACACTATGGAAAACAAGTAAATATGTCGGAATCAGAGAAATAGGATAATCCATTAAGAATGTGATGACCACTTGACTTGCTTAGCTAGATAAGTCTCCCAAACGTTATAGCAAAGTTATCCCCATTAACCGAGGTCCATAAAACAAACTCCTCGTGGTCAATCTCTAGAATGCAGAACTCATCCTCTATAAGATCATGGTCAGGCAGACCCTGTTATGCGCATTAAAATCACCTAAAATAATGGCATATCCCAATGAAGAATAGCATGTGATCTCTGAATAGAGATCAAGATAGTGATCACCATTAACGTGCACGAGAAAAAGCAATAAATTTCGTAGAAAATATAAAACTAAAATGAATATATCCCGAAGGGGCGGAAGCACCCTCTAAAATAGAACCCACAGTTACCTAGAATGCAACCACAAATGAGGCAAGCCACACATGACCTCGAGTCTCATGCCTAAATGGTGAGACCCAAAAAGTATCATGTGACCAAAGCTAGTGTCCACTCAAGGCTCTTCTGGGTCTCAATAAAAAGGATAAGGTCTCACAATGCAATAACATCCTGAAATGTATGAGAACAAGACCACATTGTGCCATTACAATTCCAACTGCCGATAAATATACCTCCACTTACTGACACTTGAGAAAACCATCATTTGGATGACAAAAGCTGCAACCACCCCGATGGAAAAGATTCGTAGACAATTGCCTTTCAATCTAGAATTAATCCCATTTGTTTTCATTTCCGGTAGTCACAACTTGGGTGCAAGCCTCATGAAGCTCCTAAACGTGGAATCATGTGAGATCCACAACTAGATAAACACGGAGATCATATGTATATGTTTCAAAAATGATGAGAGTTTTCCTTGTTGGGTAATGAGATTAGCTTCTATTCAGCTTTCAGTGCCAACAAACACTCTTTTGCAAACCTAAACTTGATAAGGATTATTATCAAAGACTCAGCGATGCTCTATCCAAGGAGATGCTATTTAGATCCAAAGTCTAGTGCAATAAGGCATGGCCAGTTTACAAAGGGTCTTCTATGTACAATAGCCATGACTGTAATGAGAATAATGCAATTTTTGTAGATCTTATTGATCTAGGACTCTCTTGATGGTGTGAATGGTA
Source organism: Torreya grandis (assembly GCA_037957365.1). Lineage (NCBI taxonomy): Eukaryota > Viridiplantae > Streptophyta > Pinopsida > Cupressales > Taxaceae > Torreya > Torreya grandis. The sequence goes on along the minus strand of JARHVA010001165.1, from coordinate 3,000,409 downwards.
TCTATTATGTATTGTATGTAGTTATATACACTTATGTTTATAATAGTATATTAGTGTTGATTCACTATACTACAATAAGACAAAGACAATAACATAAAAGAATATAAACTAAATAGAACATAAAACATATACCAAATGTTTGGAAAAAAATACTTGTGGCAATAATTCATTCAACTAAAATTTGGAAACATTTTCCTAGATAATAAGTCACTAGTATATTCCCCCCCTAAAAGGAATTGAATAATAGTAGATAATATAGGTGGTCTCCAATGTTTGATGAGAATAAAACAATATAAAAAGCAAGAAAATAAAATGTGGTAGCTACAGCATTATCACATACATAATCCATCTCAATAGTGAAAGGAAACCTGAAGGAATATGTAAACAACACAGAGTGTCGAACGAATATCATAGAAACAAAGATAGAGATCATTCACTGTCTAGTCAAGATCTTGATGAGACAAACCAGAATTTGAGACAAGAAGAAAAATTAACTGAAACTACAAGTATTAAGCATGATAGGAGTTGCCTATGTTGGTGACAGTTTTCTAGCAAGGGCACGTCATATTGTTCTAGTGGAAGAGGTGAGCATTATTGGTTGATGCAAACGTAAAAAGGAGGTTGGTATGCCTAAACAAAATAATCAATAGGTAAAAGTGTTATTCATGATTAGCATGAGAGAGAAAAAAGATGCTCGATAAAAGAGCAACATGTACAAGAAAAGAGAAGTTTAGACCAGGAATAATATCAACACAAACAAACATAGGTGTGCATGAAAAAGAACAAGCATTTAGTGAGAGACAATCCAACATGAGAGCAACATCTAAGGACACAATCAGATTTCCAAAATCAACAAAGCATAGCCCCAACTTTGATGCGTCAATGTTCTGGGCCCAGAGACCATGATGATAAGGCATATCTCAAGCATAAAGCTGCCAATGTGAACCTCACTGATATAAAGGAAACTGCTGAGGCAATTACAAGGGAGCAAGCCAAGAAGGCAGTCTCCCCAATCCCTGTAATTGACAAAAGAGAAATGTTAAATGCAAGAGAGAAAATCCACAAGACAACTACAAAGAGAACCTTAATTACGATTAAAAATATTTGACCCTAACAAACAATAACACAACTACAAAGGAAACCTGAATTACGATATTAAAAATGTTTGACTGTAACAAACAATCACCTAACAAAGATTTCACGCAACCTCAGGCTACTCAAAACAATTTCCAACCATCTAAAGATATTTACAATTTGTATGTGGGAGATGAAGTCAATTTTGACTGCCTGCATGCCTAACAGGTCATTTGTATGCCATATCTGGTCATCGAAGGAGCAATTGTGGGCCAAGGGTCTTCGGCAGCCACTTGAGCACATAAATGGGCCATCAAAGGTAGGACAACAACCTGAGGTCTCATTTCAGATCAAAATTTGGACACCCAAGCTACTTATAGCCCATTTTGGTTGCCTATTTGGTTTCCAGCAACCAATCTTTCCACATATTGACCCTTAAAAGTCAAAGTACAATTCTTTTGAGCTGGCATGGACGATGCCAAATCAGTTGATCATCCAAGCATGCATGGAGGTTGTCTAAACATTTTCCCCACGTCCAAAACCCTATCCGAAACATCATAGCCCCCCAGTTAATCATCTGATTTGGAATTAGAATTTTCCTATACTGAATTTACACAGAATTACCAAGATACAATTAGTGATAGAGAGAAGTGGACACTAAAGTGCTCCCAGGAAGCCCAACAGCCTATTCAAGAAGTTAACATAGCGTCACAACACAAACAACAAGAAGAAAAGATACCAATATAATGCAAACTAGATCAAACAAGGGCAACAAAGGGCGAACTAGATCAAACAGATGCTTTCATCCTTCTCTCAATTTGCAAATTCAGTTTTTTAAGAATTAAAAACCAAACAACTAAAAGTGGAGACCTTGAAGACAAAAAAAAACCTGTTTTTGAAACTGAGAGCAACAAAGAACCCCCGTTTCGCATGGAAATCAAACTGTTCAAGATTGAGAGCACATGTTTCAATTCTAGAGAAGCACATAGACATATTCTATCGAAAATTCCAGAAAACAGGCTCAGAAGTCGCAGCCATCAAACAACTGTTAGAGCCCCAAGGCAATGTTAGACATCATGCTCCTCATGTCATCACATGTGCAGTACACAAAGCATTGAAAGAAAAACATTTTTCCAGATTTTTGTCATTTGGGGCACAAGAAAAACAAAATAATGTCAGAAAGGGCAAAAATTCAAATTCTTAATCTAGTCCAAACCTATTCTGACATCAGTGTTAAGGCAATGTTTTAGAAACCAAGAGCAACAAAGAACCTCCGTTTCGCATGGAAATCAAACTGTTCAAGATTGAGGACACATGTTTCAATTCTAGAGAAGCACATAGACATATTCTATCGAAACTTCCATATGACAGGCTCAATGTCACAGACGCCAAACAACTGTTAGGGCCCCAAGGCAATGTTAGACATCACATTCCTCATGTTATCACATGTGGCAAAGCATTGAAAATAAAAATCTTTTTTCAGATTTTTGTCATTTGGGGCACAAGAAAAACGAAATAAAGTCAAAAATGGCAACAATTCAAATTCTTAATCTAGTCAGTATTCTGACATCAGTGTTAAAAGGATTTTCATTCAATGATTTTCCTATGTAATATCAAATTTTGAATGTTTTGTATAGTGTGCACTTGTTGTATGAGACTGAAGTCCATAATTGCAGAGTTGAGTTTAGATAAAAGTAAAGAATGGTTAAGTTGTAGTTAGTCCACAATGAGTGTGCAGAAGCAACTGACCAGAACTGATTCATAACTTATCAGAACACAAATATATGATCAATTAAATACCTTTGAGAAGCATTAGGTACATGCGTTTGGGTTCTCATCTGTGCAGTTGTAATCATGGTGTTTCGATTTTGAGTATCTTCGTTGTAATCATGGTGTTCCGATTTTGAGTATCTTCGTTGAAATCAATGAGAAGTCCTGCCTTGCTTTGCTTTCCTTGTCATTATGTCATGTGTTCATATTCTTTCTACAATATGTATGAATGATGCTCACTAAGCAGCGGTTTGATCTGTGTATTGAGTTTAGATAAAAGTAAAGAATGGTTAAGTTGTAGTTAGTCCATAGTTAGTGTGCAGAAGCAACTGACCAGAACTAATTCATAACATATCAGAACACAAATATGTGTTCAATTAAAGGCCTTTCAGAAGGGTTATGTACATGCAGTTTGGGTTTTCATCTATGCAGTTGTATTCATTGTGTTCCGATTTTGAGCATCTTTGTTAAAGCAATGAGAAGTCCTCCTACCTTGCTCTGCTTTCCTCATCATTATGTTATGTGTTCATGTTCTTTCTACAATATGTATGAGTGATTCTCACTGAGCAGCTGTTTGTTTTGTATATGAAATGATCTACATTTCAACCTTGTGTTATTTTTCTTGCAAAAGGATCGGACTAAGAAAAGCAATAGCAAACTGCAATGACATCAACGTGCATACAATTGTCTGAATGTGCAAAAACATTGCAGAATGTTTAATTCTAGGTGCTCACATTCAAGGAAAATAAGTGCAAAAGATGGTTTTCTGAAAGGTTTCATGCATTTTAAGGGAGTGGAATCCACCAACCACCACGAAGGTGATGCTAAATCTTATTTGTGCATATTTTGCGGGAAAAGGTGTTTTTTAAAATGGTAAAAAATATGAGGTAAAATGTCTACACGACTATTTGAGGTCCCCAAGAGAGAAGGGACGCTGCCTATGGAAGTGTGACATTAGGCACAAATCTTGAGGCAAATGATTTAGAGAATCAAGGCCTTTTTCACGCACATGACACAAATTTTGAGAAAACCCACAAGTACAAGTATGTATAGTTGGATAACATCAGCAGTCATCACTCAACTGTCAAAGCAATTCCCTAAAGTCAAGGTGACATCAGTAACCCCCATCTAGCCACCAAACCTTACAAGTGAGAGGGTGACACCATAGCTTGTCATGCAACTTGTGGTTCAATTCTTGCAAAATCAATTCAAATCAAACAGTTTTTAAGAAATTTTTCTGGGATATGTTTGATTTCAACAGTGAAACAAGTTTGGGGTGTGGGCCAAAAAAATAACATTGAGACAAATAGCTCCCAGGTAAAGATATCTGGCTCATCACAAATCCACTCCATGTTTTTCCATAGACTTTCACATCCGGGAAGATTAAAAGCCACCTACACTTCGATGCAATATTGAACTTAAACTAGGTGAACGTCATTGTGAGCTAATTGGTACCTTAGAAGCCAAACTGTGAGACTGATTGTTGGATTTTACCATTTTTGGAAACTGATGATCCCTCCAAAAGTAATGTTCTCAAAATTTGTAAACGATATATTAATATAAGGTAAAACCAACAAGTTTGCATTTCACTTTTTAACCCTTCTTCATCTTTCACAATATTGTCCATTCAATTGTAAATGATTTGAGAATTTAATAACGACTTACAATGTAAAGGTGGCATGGAGCCTAAGTCACCGCATTCAGCAAATTTAATCAGAAAAAATCAAAATTCAGTGAATTTCAAGACATCGAAAAAAATCATTGAAATTCACGATTTGATTCATACAAATCAAATTGTGAATCACAAAGGCAAATATAAGTAAAAAAAATCATGAAAAAGTGTGTTGAATTTTATATTTTAGGATTTGACCTTTGCAAACACCTAAAAATCTATACTTTCGTCTCGTTTTCATTCCCATATTCATTGTTTTTGTTTTCGTTGAGTGAGTAAACGTTAAACCCTGTTGTAAACCTATAATTGCTGAAAACCTGAATCTATGGCAACGCAACGACCCTACGGGCATGCCAAACCTCAAATAGCGATTCCAAGTTCCACTCAGCACTGTGTTGTAGCGGCGTAGCCTATCACTGTTGTTTTGGCATTCGCCGATCAAGACACCTGCACACTGCGTACCCTGTCACTGCACTTTTAGTTTGACTGATCTTCATCATATTATAATGACACGCCTCACAGGGGATGGCTCTGAATCCTTGAGCACAACAAATAGTCCGAGTCCCTACTCCAGACATTATTCACCGTTCGGGTAAGTCAAAATATATTAATAATTTTTATTTTTTATAAAGTTATAAAGTAATTACTTTATAGATTGGTCACTTAGGTTTAGGTTTTAGTGTTTTAATCTTTTGATAGGTTTTGGATATTAATTTAAAATTTAGTTTATTTTTTAATTTTTTATTTTACAATTTTTTTAATTGTATATATTTTAATTTCAAGTTTTAAAATATTTAATATATGTTTTTTTAATGTATGATAATTGTTGAAAAAATATAATTTATAATTTTATATTATGGTTTTTTTTTTAATGTAGTTTTGTTTTCGCTTACAAAAGTCGAATAAATATAATGCTTTTAATTTCTATATTTTAGCGATTTAAACTTATAGTATTGTTATTTTTTTAAAGGATATAAAAACCTAATTGCTTAATACTTTTCAAATAGCATGGTTATTTATCTTTATTTGTCATAGAAATGTAGAAACAAATTCCTACATCAGTATGGCACCCCCAAAATCAACAACAGAAGGATAGGAATATAAGATCGTGAGAGTTGAACTAATTGGGCCATGTGCATTTTATGCCAGCATTCTTTTACAGCGACATTAGCAGGGGTAATGAACCATCTTCTTAATGAATATTGCCCATATTGGGCAAGAGCCAAAGGCTCGTACAAAAAATTCAATCAGTCAACCAACACACTTTTTTTAATTCAAATACTATTACATTATATAGGAAAACCATTCCTATAATTGGGAAGATACAATCTCCACCAATATCTCACACAACTAACTCACACTTAACAAACTGACTATTAAACGAATATATTGTTATAACAATATATTTGAATAACTAATCTTTGCATATAATCGTTGTAACTAACACACGGTAAATAGTAACTAGTCTTTTACCACATGTAAAAAACCATTGTTAGAACTATTTCCTAACATTCACCCCCCTAGTTCTAACATGGGGCATGAAATTCAAATGTCGGTTTCAACCGATAATGTAGTCGATTACAAACAGTGAGGAGCCCGATAATTGAAATGTCTTTCAAAGCTTATTTTAGAACTTTGACTCAAAAGACTGTGACACTTATTTTTAAGAACTGCTAAAAGTAATGACTATTTTTTACAACAAAACTAAAACTTGACTCGTAACAACTTATATTGACGCTTGACAAAGACTTAAACGACTTGACACTTTTAATAAGACTTTTAACAAATCTTGATTGACTTAAAAAATAACCAACCGCTTATTTTGACAATAACTACACAAAAGACGGGACACTACTAATTTGCATTGTCGACAACAATGACAATACAAAATTTTTAAAACAAAATTTAATAAGGACCTAATATAGAAAACCACGACATAAAAAACTTTAAACAAAACTTACAACTTGAAACTAATAGAAAGACGTAACCCATAACACAACAAATCTTTAAATATTATAAAAAAAACTTAAAAAAACTCTATCTAAAAACATAACGAGACCTAATATTCAAACCTATAAACAAAATACAACCTAAAAACTTTTCCACCACCATTTTTAAAAGTTGTTGTTGAGGATGAATAGCATTGATCTTAAGGATAAAGCCATGGAGTTTGGAGGAATAGTTCCCCAGATCCAATGCCAAGGTTCAAAATGCACAACAGAGGAGGACGACAAGGCTTGTGAAGCAGTGAACGATAGCGAGGGAGAATGAGATTCGTTGTCAAGAGCGATCTCAGTGTGGAGACTAGATCCGCAACCAAGATAGAAACAAGCTTGGTGGAACATGGAAGCTTGTGGAAGGCATTTGGAGATGTTGGCATTGGTGGAAAGAATGCATGTCACCAGTCAAATTGCAGAGGTGCTCGCCGATTGGAGGTTGGATTGAGGAAGGCGAGAGTCTATCTTTCAATGTATATATGCTTCAACGAATCCAATATAACTCTAGTCAAACCGAATCATGCAGTGATGCAATGTTGCAGATTCGAGAAGTGCAAAACTTACAAACCCTTATGCAGATCTAAATGCATAAACTCTTATACTTTGTACGCCAAACTAATATATATATATATACATATATATATATATATATATATATCACTGTTATCCTTCCTCCTGCAGATTTGAATTTTTTACAAATCTGAAACAAAAAATTATAGAAAACTAGAGAACTCCAATATGTATATTTATTTTTTATTTGTCAACTTTCCAATATGCAAACAGTGGACAAAATGGTGTGAAAACAACGAATAGAGGTGAACATAATGGAAGAGGAGATGCAGCTGGGTGGCGAATAACAACAATTGTGCACGTGGTCTGCACGGCAAATTGTTGTCAATGTGCAAGCAGGGGTGATTGGAAGAAATTGGCATTTGCACGTAGTCTGCACTACATAGCCATTAATCCAATTTGATGCAAATACAAATGGATGGAGGGTACAGAGAGGTCTACGATGGACCTGCTCTGATATCAAATAATGAAATTTGCCCATATCGAGACAGAACCGAAGGCTCATACACAAAATTCAATTAGTCAACCAGCACACTTTTTTTAATTCGAATATTATTACATTATATAGGAAAATCATTCCTATAATTGGGGAGATACAATCTCCACCAATATCTCACACAACTAACTCATACTTAAGAAACTGACTATTAAACAAATATAATGTTATCACAATATATTTAAATAACCAATCTAATGACTAATCTTTGCGTATAACCGTGGTAACTAACACATACTAAATAGTAACTAGTCTTTTACCACATGTAAAAAACTAATGTTAAAACTATTTCCTAACACTTATTGGCATATCAGGGAGGAAAGGAGGTGGTGTTGAAGCATGTTTGAATGTCATCTTGAAATGAAAACAGAATTGGAGAAAAACTACAATAATTCATTAGTAGCAACTCAAAAAAGGGCACAAAAAAAGAAACAAATCCAAGAGGGGACTTTATAGGTCTAAAATACCCCACAAATCTTACTTCTCTGACATGTCCACAAGCTCAGTATTGCCACAAAAATGTAGTGGGACAGCAACACTGAACAGCTTTTGGAAGCCTATAGAAAAAGAGCAAGTTAATGATGCATGGACTGATTTTTTTCACGAAACCGCCATTCCATTTAATGTTGCTTGGGGTTATTATTTTAAATATGCTATTCAGCAATCATATTCATTTGTCAAAGGGTACACAACTCCAGGTTCAGATGCTCTAAGGACAACTCTTTTAAAGAGAACAAAAGATAGGATCATTGAAAAATTGGGAAACATTAAAGACACTTGAAAGTCAATAGAATGCACCATCGTGAGTGATGGTTGGTCAGATATATGCCAAAGGCCATTAATCGATGTGTTGGTCTATTGCCCTAAAGGCGTATTTATTAAGGTAATTGATGCCATGGAACATACAAAAACTTTTGAATATATCTTCAACATTCGGGATGAAGCAATTCTCACAGTTTGTGTAGAAAAAGTGGTCCAAATTGTTACTGATAATGCTAGCAACTGTGTGGGGCAGGAAAAATGATGTCAGAAAAATTACCATATATTTATTAAAGCCATTGTGCAGCCCATTGCAATTAATTATTATTCCATGATTTAGCCAAGTTTTCTTGGATACACGAGGCAGTGCAAAGAGAAAAAACAATTGTCAATTTCATAAAAAATAATTGCCTCACATTAAGCATATATAAGAGGCGTGCAGCCAAGGAGTTGCTAAAGCCATGTGACACAAGATTTGTCTTTCTTTATCACTTTAAAAAGACTGGTTGAACAAAAATGAGCTCTTAGATCTATTGTTTGTAGCAAAGAGTGGGAAGATTTTATTCTTGCAAAAGGTTCTAAAAGTAAGCATGTAGAACAAATCATCATAAACCATGACTTTTGGGAAAATGCCATTAAGGTTCTAGAAATGTATGCACCCATAATTTGCATGTTTCGCATGGTTGATGCCAACATCCCTTGTATTGGCATGGTTTATGAGGGTATGGATCGTTGTAAAGAAAACATCCACAAAAGGCTTTCAATAATGTGGAAGTAGAATACAATGAAATATGGGATATTTGTGATGGAAGTTGGAGGATGATGCACACCCATTTGCATGCAACATGTCATTTGGCGCCGACACTATATCACCCAAAAAGAAAAAGCGATCATGAAATCATGGCTGGAATTTATGCAACGATTGAAAAACTTGTTCCCATTTGAGATATTGCAAAGAAAACCAAAAAAAGCAACCCAGGGCATACAAGAGAGGAAATGGGTTTTGTGGAACCCAATTAGCTATAGATGACAAAGAGGATATGGATGGACATGAATGGTAGCAATTCTATGGAGCAAATTCTTCTAAACTTAAAATTTTTGCAATTCGAGTCTCGAGTCAAGAAGAAAGTGCATCATGGTGTCAGAGTAACTGAAACAGCTTTGACCATGTTCAATCAAAGAAAATGAATAAGTTGTTATCAAGAATACTAGGAGACCTTATTTATGTTCACAACAATTTACGATTGATCATGAGAAAATTGACAAAAGATGCATGTACTAAGAAAAAAACTTTGACATTTTTTAGAAGACTCCTCTGATAAAAATGACCCTGATTTTGTTTGTGTTGAACTTGAAGGTGAAAGTAAAACTAATAATGTTGGTAATGATGATGCTAGTGATGATGACATTGAGCCAAGCGCTCTTGATGATCTAGAGCTTTCTGATGGAACAAGTAGGTCGTAACCTATAGAGAAGTTTGAGAATCTAATCTATAACTTTTTGAAAACGTTTTAAATATTGTTATTCTACATGTTTTTCAAAGTTTTTTATTTCATTCAAAAAAAAATAACTACTTGTTGGAATGTTATTTTGACATGTTTACGTATATGAAATGTGAATTTTTTAGTGTTGTGGACTGGTTTTTTAATATATCCATAATCGAATTTAATCACGAATTTTGTCTCAATGTTTTTAGCAACATTTTTTTTTGAGTTTTATCCTCAATGAATTCAAACAAGAATTCGAACACGGTGACTTAGGATGGAGCTAAGGATTAGATAAACCACCACCATTAACCTTTAGATATCACTAAAATGACTTTGGATAAAACTTGTGCAAATAATCCAATCCCTAAAGAAAGATTTAATTGACAAGGTGTACGCAGTTTGTTGCTAATAAAACCACTATTTGCACTTGCAGGGTTCTTCAAAAGGGTTTATTTTTGTTGTAATCAATTTAACCTATTGTCTTTTGTTTAATAATGTTGGGATGTGGTGTAGGGGACAGCAAGGCCATTACCATGCTTTTTATAGTTTAATATTGGGATATTGTGTGGGGAAGCCCACAAGGTTTCTTCATCTTTTATTGGTATAGGTGTTGGCAAACCCAAATGACTTAGTTGATAATACGTGAACATGTTTGTTCCAATAAAACAACAAATGAGTAAGAAAGATATCCAAGTCTAAAAATGTTGGGCAGACAAAATAGCTTTTTACAGAGTTTGTTGATGTGATTTTGTAAGCTTGTGAAGATTTGTGGGGAACTCTAATAAGACGTCGACATCCATTACCAATGTTCCCAAGTGATCAATTGCGATCAAGCAAGCAATAGCCTCTTTGCACAATGATTTGAGTGAGCACAAGTCTGGACAGTCAAAGTGATAAAGCGAAGCGTTGTGCTTTCTAACCCCGTGTTGTTGTAAACAGTGGGCATCTACCCGTGCAGCATCATGCAAGTGTGTGTGGGTAGTTTTTGTGGTCTTAGATTTCATGAAGCCGGATCATACCAGGTAGAGAGTAATCAGACCTTGGGAGGGGATTGTTCATTGTAACCATTTGAGTAGTCGTTGAGCATTGTCAGTTGTGCCCAACTTGGTGGTGGTTGTGTGCCTACCTTAATGTACTTTGGGTTGTTTTGTCCTGCAAGAGTTAATAAGACGTATACGTTTCTCCAATTGTTTCTTGCATTGTGTGTTTGCTCTTGCGTTAAGATTAGCTTCCCTTTCATTGCAAGTGTTATGTTAAGCTTTCGCATTTAATCCATTGAAATACAAAAGAGTACCACTGTGATGTGTGTGTTCTTGTGCAGGTAAACACTGGAGGCATAGTCCGTAGCTCTTGTAGAGTTCTCTTCTCGTAAAGGAACTCGAAGGGAGCAAGCGATGCCACATGGTTTTGTAATATCCCTTTTAGAATAAAAATAGAAATAGCCTTGAATTCTGATTTTTGTAAATAACCCTAATAATTCAATCAGACAGCAAAACACTACATGCAACACCACATATTGATAATCCCAAGTTTATTCTCAATTTCAATCAATTGAAACTTAACAGCTGAAATACAATTTAGCTACTCGATAGAGATAAATACGATAACTATTTAGTTCAAGCACAATGATAAAACCCTTCAATGATTCTTTATGAATTTTCAATTGAAACCCTAACCTGTATGTCTTGAAGGCATAAAAAAATTGAATCTTGGGTTAAAACCCTAGCTGGAACAATCCAGAATAGCACAGCAAACTGGAAAAGCCCAAGTACTGGTACGACAGGCCGAGAAAGGCACTAAAACTTGTATGGCAGGTTTGCACACTTGACGCCAGCCCTTGGAAATGACACAATTGATGTCAAAACAACTGTAATGGTCTGAAACTCCAAGTTGCCCTCCCTAATTTGGTAAATATTGTGTGACGTCAAGCTGGAGGTGTTGTTAGTGCCCCCAAACCCCTGTTAGATACGTTGCTGCAAGGAAGTACAATTGTCAACCCTCACACAAGGTGTACAGTTCTGAAAAGTTTGAAGTGTACGGCCAGCAAGGAGAATGGTTTTAGGTGGGACAGTTGGGGCTTGAATGCTGGAATCTGATACCTCTAAGTGGAATGCAACTATAAGAGGCTCCTAAATATGTTGAAACTCTGATATTCCACGCAAACCCTTGCATGCAAAACCCAAACCCTTACATGCAAAACCCTGTGATCAGTGTATGGCCTCTAACCAACATGGAACCTATAAATAACCTATTGATTAGCTCAATCGTAATCCCTGTGCGGAATTACCTCTACGGATTTGAGGGTTTTCGTCCCCAAGTCCGTTCACCAAGAGGGGTTTTGTCCTCTGTGGAAAATATTGAAGTTACGCTCTCCAATGAAATCTGAAAGTTGAATGATAATAATGATTGAATCAATGTACTTTTCCTTCTTTCCACCTTATAATTACCTTTTCACTTAAAAACCCTAAAAGCAATTTAAAATTGATTTTAATTCTAATTTCCACTTTTGCTCCAAAAATAATTAATAATTACTTTTATTTTCTATTTTCCACTTGGGCTTTTAATTAACACATTTTTGGCCCCATTCAATTAATAGCAATGTTTAGATGTCCCTTTTTAAGTTATGACTTAAAAGTATGTTGGAGAACACTCAAAGCGTTATTATTAAATTATTTTTCCTTTTTATTTGAAAAAGGGGACATGACACTTTGCCCTTCCCAAAGATTGCTTGCCTTCGAGCATACCTGAACCGTCCTGCAAATACCAAGATCCCAAACCAATCTTGTTGTTTCTTCCATTCCTCCTTGTGATGTAGCTGGCTTCTGTTGTGCTACTCCGATATAATTAGGAATTGGAAGCTCTGTACCCACTGATGCTTCTCTGACAATCCCCATTAGTGAACCCTTACCACTGTAATGTCCCTTTTTAGAATACTTTCCATGTTGACAAGAAAGCTGAAATGGCATAGTTTGAAACAACAACAAACCTAAAATATGACTGTCTTTTTCGTACCTTGAGCTGAAATCCAATTGTTCACCTCCTTTTTTAGATTTAGAAGTAGGAGCTTTTAAGAGATTTGCCTTGACACAACCATCCGTGTAATTCAAAATTTCAAAATTAGTGGCATTAACTGAGACATTCTCCTTGCTTGCATGCTCATCACTATGGTTACTCCAAAAACCTGGCAATGCTTTGAAGATTGATAGGTGATTCTACAGCTGAAACATCCTCAATTTGGATATTTGGCATTCAACATGTAATGCACATTCTCTCTTGCCACTATTAATGCAAACCCCTTGTTCATCAAAAGTCATACCTGTTTCTATTGAAGATCCTTCACTTTCCACTTGCTTGGTGGATTCCTTTATGGGTTGCTCACTAACCACTTTCAGATCTGAATTCTCTTGCGTTCTGATTTCTTCCTTGGAATTCTTTTGAGGGTTTGACTTTTCCTCATTCTTCTTCAATCTTCTATTTCTATTTTCTGTGTATATCTCCAAGAATTCTTCAAAAGTATTGTAGGATGTGTATACATCAGACTTTTTATCATATTCAACAACAGCCAAAAGTTTGACCTCGTCTCTGTCACACTGCTCTTCCAACCATGCCTCCTGGACATATATGATCTTTCTTTCGCGTTCTTATAAATGAATCTAGGGCTTCATAGCTGATAGCAAATTGATTCAAAAGTTGATTCTTAAAATCTTGGCTTTGTCTGTACCTCGTCTTGTTTTTCTGTTGATTTCTTCAAGACAATCCATAGCTTTTTGCTACTCTTTCTGTATTCGCATCAACACCTCTTGGATAGGATCTGTCTTCTTCCTTTGGTAAGAACTTAGGTTGCCATTCCATGTTCTCTTTCCTTAGTTCCCTTTCACTCCCTTGCATGTAGACTCAACTGCAAATTAATTTTATTTTTTCTCAAAAGCTGACAAGAACCATCTCTAATACCACTGTAATATCCCATTTAGAATAAAAATAGAAATAGCCCTAAATTCTAATTTTTTGTAAATAACCCTGGTAATTCAATCAGACAGCAAAACACTACATGCCACACCACATACTGATAATCCCAAGTTTATTCTCAGTTTCAATCAATTGAAACTTAACAGCTAAAGTACAATTTAGCTACTAAATAGAGATAATTACGATTACTATTCAATTCACGTACAATAATAAAACCCTTCAAGGATTCTTTACCAATTTTCATTCAAACCCTAACCTGTATGTCTTGAACGTAGATAAAAATTGAATCTTGGGTTGAAACCCTAGCTGGAACTATCCAAAGTAGCACAACAAGGTGGAAAAGCCCAAGTACTAGTACGACAGGCTTGGAAAGGCCCGAAAACTTGTATGGTAGGCTTGCACACCTGACGCCAGCCCTTGGAAATGACACAATTGCTGTCAAAATAGTTGGTGATGATCTGAAACTCCACATTGCCCTCCCTAATTTGGTAAATACTATGACGTCAAGATGAAGGTGTTGTTAATGCCCCCAAACACATGTCAGATACATTGTTACAAGGAAGTACAGTTGTCAACCCTCACATAAGGTGTATTGTTATGATCCACACTTATAATAATTGAAATAATTTAGAATATAATGTAGATTAACTCAACACAATAGATATTGGTGGGCCAAGATGTCCAAATATTCAATATATGCAAAAATAGAATAACCTTAAGGTAGGACAACACCATACAATACTCCTTTAAGGAATAAGTCTACAATGTCTCTTTGTGAGGACAACCTCCAATATCCTCTTACAATAGATGACTCAATGCTTACTTGATTCCTCTACAATGATATTCACCTCCTTTATATAGACCTCTATCTAATTAACCATGGATGGGTAACCTCCTAATCCCAATGTAGGCCGACCATCACCCAATGCACTAATTCCAACTGTTACTCCATTATCCTAATATATTGGACCCATATAACTAAGGGGGATGTGTGCCACATGTCAACATCTCCAACAACCCATATATATAAATATATCATATCCCTAGGTACATAGCATGTATGGTGCTGAAAAATTTGCTGGGGTGTACGGCCTCCGTCAACCCATATACAATAATATATCATATCCCTAGGTACATAGCATGTACGGTGCTGAAAAGTTTGCTGAAGTGTACGGCCAACAAGTAGAATGGTCCCAAGTGGGACATTTGGGGCTTGAATGCTGGAATCTGATACCTCTAAGTGGGATGCAGCTATAAGAGGCTCCCAAATATGTTGAAACTCTTATATTCCACTCAAACCCTTGCATGCAAAACCCAAACCCTTACATGCAAAACCCTATGATCAGTTTATGACCTCTCGCCAACATGGAACCTGTAAATAACCTATTGATTAGCTCAATCGCAATCCCTGTGTGGAATTACCTCTGCAGATTTGAGGGTTTTCGTCCCCAAGTCCATTCACCAGGAGGGGTTTCGTCCTCTGTGAAAATATTGATGTTGATCACACTCTCCAATGAAATATGAGAGTTGAATGATAATAATGATTGAATCAATGTACTTTTCCTTCTTTCCACCTTATAATTACCTTTTCACTCAAAAACCTAAAAGCAATCTAAAATTACTTTTAATTCTAATTTCCACTTTTGCTCTAGAAGTAATTAATAGTTACTTTTATTTTCTATTTTCCACTTGGGCTTTTAACTAATACATTTTTGGCCCCATTCAATTAATAACAATGTTTAGATGTCTCATTTTAAGTTATGACTTAAAAGTATGCTAAGGAACATTTAAAGTATTATTATTAAATTTTTCTTTCTTTTTATATGAAAAAGGGGGCATGACATGGTTACAACTCCGTTGAGTTGGCCCCGTTGATGGGAATATTGCCTTTGCAAGGTGATGGTATGGGACATCACCAGTTGATGCAACTAAGAGGAACAACCATGCAGTTTTGTGAAAGAGTGGGCATGGTGGATCGATGAGAAGAGTTATGATCCTACCCAATGCGAGTGGTCGAATGCATGAAGACTCCAATGCAAGTATATGATACTTGTGAAGCGAGTGTCGAAACACTTGCACCGAAAAGTAGGTCAGAACAGGGGTGACTTGGGGCTGCGATGGAAGATGGAGGTCGATGTTGGAGAAAACACAACTCAATTAAGGCATGGAGTGAAATGTATGCGATGAGGGTTGTGGTGTAGCGGAAGTGAGCAGCCAAGAGGGTTACAGTGTAGCAGAAGTGAGTAGCCAGGAAGACCAAAGCAGGGTTAACTCTGTGGAATGAATGTGATGTAAAACATTCGATAGAGCTCTAAGGCATTGTGATGCGAGCTCGAAATGTTGCCTTTTGCTCAATGCAACAACTTCCAGAACTAGAGACAATATTCTTGTGTTAGTGAAGGATATGACTGAAACGAGGCAAAAGGGGGGTATTGTGCCTTAAAAGAGTAAGTCAGAACAAGTGAGACCTAAGTTTCCTTTGGAGGGAAAAGGTCGATGTCAAAACACACAAATCTGAGATGCAAAGAGTAGGGTGGTGCATTGTGGTGGTTTGCATTTAAGCATTGAGGTGAGCAGTTGGAGAACAAAGCAAAACTAACTTTGGGGCATGAGGGGTGGATTTTGGCGACATGTAGGAAACCAGTTGGCATTGTGAATGTGAATCTCGAATACTCGGTAGGTGCAGTGATGCACCAAGTAGTGCTACGACTTCCCAGGCGTTGTTAATGGTAAACTTGTGCAACATGATGTTGACTAAAGTGAGTAGAGGCAAGCAGCTAGCGACTCAATGTGAGTGTTGTGCATTGTTTTGTCATGGCATGTGATGTCATTCTTGTGCGTGGCTTGAAGAGAAGTTGCACCGATGCCGAGGGCGACACCAATTTGAGTGGGGGAGAATGCGAGTGGCGAGACACACTCAAATAGGGCAGTTGCGCGAGGCACTATCCAAGGGTCTTGAGGAGCTCCCCGGCCAAGGTAGACAACTGTCCAATGCAAGAGTTGGGGTTCACAAAGTGAACGAAGGCTAAGATGAGCAATGCAAGTTGGGATGAGACTCAAGTTGAGTCAAACTTGTGTGTGTGATGCTAGCCCGAGTTGAGAGCTTGCATTGATGTTGTAGATTCAGCACTCAGATGTTTAGGTGAGTTGGGCAGTGTTGCGGTGTGAGGCATAGTCTGGGAGTCCTCAAAACACATTAGAGTGACACGTATTCCCTTGAAATTGAATGCTTAACCATATATAGCATTCCCCAATGTTTCAAAATAGAAGTCAATGTCATAATTAACAATTTATTAAAAGTGATATTTATTCATCCATTACGGACTAGCAAATGAACCAGTCCAACCATAGTGATCTAAAAAAGAAAAGTAAATTCTACACTTGCAATAGTTTTCAGTATTAAAATAGAGTTAAAAGTTTGTGACCTCTTTCCTGTGTCATTTACAGAATAAAAGTTTGAACATGTAGATACAAGATGAACTGATTTTTTTATGGATGGTCTCCAGATTTCCTAAGTCAAGATTACAGCAGATGATCAGTCCAAGACTGCTTTTGTCTTGAAGAGGTTGTTTTGTTACACTGTGGAAGGGCTTCTTCCTGATTTGAATTTACTTTGTTTGATATAGACAAGATCCCATTTTTCCTAGAGGAAAATTCTTGGTTCTATTGACAAGCTGAAATGCCCCCTTTCCCTTATAAGAAAAAAAATCCAGAAGTACCAAATAAATCCTAATTGTTTCTTCAAAAAAGAACACACTCCAGAGCTTCAAATGCGTAAAGTTACAAAAAACCATTGAAATCCAACAAAGGGTCAACCAGAAAGCATAGGAACAACTAAATTATAAAACCCTTTTGTGTTATTCCATGTTTGTCAATATAAAATGAAATTATTTTCCATGTTTGTGCATATGATTTTAATGTCTATAAATAATAAATTATTTTCTATGTGCGATTCCTTCCAAGATTAAGAAAGGCCTAATTTGGTTAACCCTGTGTATTTGTCAACCGAAACTTCTGACATTGTTATAATACTTTGGGTTTCTCTAAAGCTTATTTTCTAGGTTTCTTTGCTTTTAAGAGGAAGATCCATACCACTTCAAGCATGTTATGTGTTTCTTCAGAGACCTTCTACTTAGCTTTTATTTCTCTGCATGTTTTTACCACCAATCTGAGTATTTGGCAATTCTGAAACCCTTTATATTTCTGTTTCCAGCAATTAAAGGCACACATATAAGAGAATTACTCAAACTGGGAGAATGGGGAAACCATCATTTGAGCAATATAGCAATACTATGGTAAAAGACCATTTAGTGTGTACCCCTTGACTTTTACAGGCACAAACCTAGAATAGAACAGTGTAAACTTGGATCGGAGACAAGCAGAGGAGGGTCCAACAAATTGACTTTACGACGTTTTGAAAAATAGTTGCTGCTATCAGTAGCCTTTCTACCCTGAATAAATTTCTTTGAAAATCAGAACAGCAGATATTACAGAAATAGGGAGTCAAGACCGAGACCAATAGCAATACTACAAATAAGTGCACATCCCCATCCCAAGTTACAAAACAAGATAAGGCTCAATCCAGAGTTTCACAAGCTTAGCCAACCATTTTTTATTTATCTAATACCTCCTTAATACATGGTTCTGTCAGATTCTCACTTAACTTCCTTGCATATGGTTTATGCCAATAAATTTGGAGATATATAATTATCTTATGTCGTATTTATTTCACCAAAACTAATGCATCTGTCAAATGGTGATGGAGAATATCTACTGCAAAAACCTAAAACATAATATAACCACACAAAAATTGATTGATTGTAAAGACTTCATTTCTCCAAAATTGCATCCAGATTAAAAATCTTTACATCAATATAAGCTGATACTATTTTACCATGTGTGGAGCTTTGTGGAACTTTGATAAAGATATGAAAAATGAAAAGTAGTAAAATAGAAATTTTATCACCATGGCAAAGCAGCAATTCCATAAGAATGGCAAAACCAAGGCAGATTTGAAGAACCGGGTTAATCAATTAGGTTCATACATTCATTGCCCCCTAAGGCCATTACAATAAAAAGAGGCACTCTGCCCAAGATCTACTTGGGATGATAGATAAAAATATTTTATCCTAGGTCAAAGCAATCAGCCAATTTAAGAGGGCCGTGAAAGGGTTTGTTTTAGTTAAGTTTATAGCTTAATTTTAATGATTTTAGAAATTATATATATATATATATATATATATATATATCAAAATCCGTTTCTTCTACACAACCTTCCCCAATGATATATATATATATATATATATATATATATATATATATATATCAAAATCCGTTTCTTCTACACAACCTTCCCCAATGTCGTTTCTCGTCATGTTTCCATTGCGGTCACGTTTCGCCGTTTCCCATTTCTTGCAACATAGATCCAAACCACATTTTGGATCATCTTCGAATAGTGAAGATCATCCCTAAATCAACAAGGTTGCTAATTGGCATAAGCATACCAAATCTTGCACTCAAACAAGACATAAAATGTGGGGTTTCCTTGTGGTTTACCCTAAACCACCTTCAAAACAAACTCTTCACTCAAAAACACAATGTTGTTGGTATGTTTATACGATTATCCCACAGCTGCATCACCACCATCGTCAAAGGCTTTACAATTTCATCATACACCTCATCCTCATCTCCCGCAAATTGGTCAAGAGTCATTAATTCAGCATTCATTGACATGATGGTCAAATTTTCCACACCTATAACATTTCATTGTTCTCTTATCTAAATAATTTATTTGAAAATGGAAGGTCCCTTCTCTAATGCATAATTTCACCCATAACAACCCCATACATTGGCTTGGAGGCATTCCTTAACACCTTACAATGTATCATCATGCATTTATATTAAGGCATTCTAAATGATTACCATATGCATTTCACAAGAACTCCCGACCTAAGTCATGCACACTAAAACACTCCACGTAATATGAAGTTGGGCCACCACATATGCCAGATAATTTTTCTTCTAAACCACATATTCCAGATAATGAGAGGTTTTTTCTTAAATTCAGTATAAATCTTACTTGTATATATTCTCTTCACCCTTACACAAAAAAAAGTTAACTCTACTCACAAGAAAATATAGAGAGCAAATTAATCTAAAATATTTATCTTCGTATAAATTTAACAATTGATCGGTGCAGTGAAATTGCCCTTTGGTAACCAATGCTTTATTTTCCCTTCAATTTTTGACTCTTGGCTTCATCTGACTTTCTCCCTCTCACCCGCTCTGATCCCAATGATAGATTCAGGTCAAGATTAATGCATAAACTCAGATTGCAACTTTAAAATATTACTCTTATTTCATTGCAACTTGGTTATTTTAACGCCTACGTCTTATAACTAGCTTTGAATTATTCTAACAATTACATATAGAATTAGAGACATTGTGTTTGCAAGTTAACTGCTTCAACTTCAGTGTTATTTCAAATCCGAAAACAATATATTAAAAGAGGACACAGCACAGTTGATTCCAGGGATATGTATCAAAATTCTGCACCAACCCCATGAAATAGACAGAGAAATGAACCCAAAAAATTTGGGTCAGTAGAAGAAAAAGTGCACCTGAAGAATATCTGCGAGACTTTTCCTCCGAGCTCCTAGCCCTGACAGACCAATGAGTCCATCCGTCCCCCGCTCAAACCACTCTGCAGATGGCTGGCGCGCCAGGTTACCCTCCCTCAACTTCTCCATTCCTTCATTCTCTTCCCTGTGAGTGGGAAGCACCGGCTGCAGCGAGAACAGAGATTTGCTGTTCCCATCATCAAAAGACGTAAACTTTCTTCTGTCGCCAATACCGCCGTGTGGTGACGTCCCTGCTTGCAACCGCTGTGCAAAGCGCCAATCCTCCTTGGACAGTATTGGAGGTGGAAGCCTAGGGTTTAGATTCACATGAGAATAATAGTAGGACAAATATCCAGGATCAGACCTGACCTTCTCTTCTTCAGACAAGAGCCCATGACTGTTATTATTATTATTATTACTACTGGCTCTAGGAGGCGTAGATCCAGTGGAGAGGCCATTATTATGGTTATGATTGAAAAAATCCCCGACGGCTGCCAAGGAGCCGTCAACTGTGGGAGGCGCACTTCCGCTTCTGTACAGGCTTAATTCTCTTTCCCTTTCACTTATCTCATAACGCCGTTGCTCCCGGAGCATCATCCCCAGTTCTTTGCCTAATTCTTCACTGTCTTGCATACTAGGTGGACTAGTGCCGCTGTTGCTGTTGTTACCGCCTAAAGTTCCTCTCATTCCAAGACCCGTAAACATCTTTA
Organism: Torreya grandis; assembly: GCA_037957365.1. Lineage (NCBI taxonomy): Eukaryota > Viridiplantae > Streptophyta > Pinopsida > Cupressales > Taxaceae > Torreya > Torreya grandis. The sequence goes on along the minus strand of JARHVA010001165.1, from coordinate 2,979,288 downwards.
TGGGACTCTCTGTCACCATCATTACAATAATTTAATCAATATGAAGTCCCCCAAATTTCCGCTCCTGCTTCCGCTAAGTGTACAGACTTGTGCGTCCACACATTAGAAGAAGCAGCGCATCCCTACCTGTAGCTAAGAACATTTATTGGAAGATCCGAGAACTGTCAAACTCTTTACAACTTACAAACTACACTAAGCAGTTAAATTAGCCGTCTGATCTATCGCCCAAATACACCGTTTGAAGATGAAAACTCCGCTTAGGCAAGCAAAATAAGGAAAAATAAACTCAGATTTCGCCGAAACTCGAATCTTTACCTCTTGTGTCGAAAATTTCACGAAAAAAAGGGCAAATATACGAATTTGAGCGGAAGATATACATTTGTGAACAATCACAGGCAGATTTGCAAGCTGTGATCGGAAATTTTACGTAGCATTTTGGAGGCGGAGAAAGAGATTACGGGAATACACGCGTCCAATATAAGCTCGAACAACAGCGCATCGAGAGGCGTTAAACTTATAATCGGACGGCGCAGAATCCCCATACGCACCTGTTGCAGGGTTTGATACCCCGTTTCTCTTGGCCCCTAGGGTTTTTGTCTCCCGTTTTGTTTCTGTTATTTATCATTTTGTTTATTCGTTAATTAGAGCGTTAAATTTTGTAAAGCGTTTTGTAATTTCACGTGGCGGGAATATCCCAGCCGACCCCGGGCCAGCTGCAGAGGTGGATAGAATCTGCTCGTCCGTTCTCCATCTGACGGCTTAAAAGCACTCCACCCCCGGGTTGTACTTTAACGGGAACGTACTGTTGTGGGTTGATATTTTACACGTCAGCGAATCATCTCAAGTGGGCCCCACATCCATGGTGGTTTTTCGAGCAATAGCCTTTTTTATCATTCGAATCTGAAGTAAGGAATGAATGAAAGATTTACGCTCTCTATGACGAGACCATGCTCTCTCTCGTACCACAAACACTAACCATAGTGTTTTTTTTTTAAAACATTTTACTTCATTCTTTCTTAATTGTGGTATAAGTTTCTTTTTTCCTCAAGTTTTATTTTATTTGGTTTATTTTGTTTTCAATATTTTTCTCTTCCATTTATATATTTTATAATTTTGTTTCATCTAGATTTCGTCATAAATATTTTAAATTTTTCATTTATTTTCATTATAGTTCATTTAATTATCTTTAGATTAGCTTGATTCTTATTTTGAATTTTTTTGTGAATATGATTATAATTGTAGGTCCATGATTTTGACATGATTGTAATTATGGGTCTATAATTTCGATCCCTTACATTTTGTGGGTATTTTCACCCTATATTGATTTCTCGTGCTTTTATTATTAATTCTCACTGCTTTGTATGGTCAACCTATTTGTGGTTTTGTCTATATAGAACCTATATATACCCTAAGCGATCTTCTATCAAGTGATCTCATATCAATCAATTCCATTTGGCAATTTTCTTATTGTGTTGTATGTTGAGTTTATTCATTGCACATTTGTCAAGGTGCTTGCACATTGATTCAAATTTGCCCTCATCATCAATTCAAACGATATACATAAACACATTTGGACTATTACTCACCTATTACCCACCTCTGCCTCGAAAATAGAGCATGACTCTTATCTAGGATAAACCCATGTATTATATGGGCCCATCTAGGGCAAACATGTAAACTATATGGGTTTATCCCCTTTAGTCATGTGAATTTGTTTATATTATGCCATTGATCGTATGTCATTAACTTTACCTTTCTAAATTTCCATTATCAGCTAGTGTGCATAAGATATCATATATCACCCTATATATACAAAGTATTATCAAACCATAAATGTATGGGAGAGCTACATAGAGAAGACACATCAAATGTCAAGCCTAGAGCCAAACATCAAATTCTTCATACTTACAACTTTGTCATTCTATCTTGGTCTCTCATAATTTCCCTTATGCCAAAGGAGGGTATTAGACTACAATGGTTATATCATCACATCTAGGGAAGAGGAGGTTCAAAACCCTAACTCAAGATATTTCATCCACACACTTAAATAATTATGTAGAGGATTGATTACATTGTTAGCAGAGGTTCCTAGAAAACCATTAGAATGTGTTAATAGGGGATAGTTGTGTGAAACATAATATAGAAATAGAAAAGGAGAACTTGTACAAAAACTTTACATTATCTAAGCACAACATAGAACATGAATTATCATGATTCGTAGATATAATTAACTCAAAACAATAAGTGTTTTCATAACGAATAGATTACAATAACACAAAACAAATCGATGCGAGGAACATAAAGGAAAAATCTATATATTGATTTCAATATTTCATAACCCCTTCTTAATACGAGTGAGTAATATTTATAGAGTTTTTCAAATATTGTTGCTTCACATTTCAGCCTTTCGCTACAACCTAGAAGAAGACTCTTCACATTCTAAAGGCTTTTGATATACAATAAGAGCCATATACATACAAAAAGAATATACTACATACAAAATGGTGTAAAACACACACTTATCATACAATTATACATTACAATTTTTCAGTGTTATCTACTACCAACACTTTCTCAAATAACCAAGATAATGTCACAAGAAGTGTGTTGCATATTGGTTCTAGTAGAGTTATCCAATGAGAAAGGTCGGATTGAAAACATTATTCACAATTATCATTCAAGGTGTCATTTACTGATTTTCACCTCTTAAAAACTACTTATCCACCCTTTCAAGATTTCAACTAAGTAGTGTACCAATCTAATACCCTTGTAGGTTTTCAATAGACTGACACACTTAAGTGGCCACCATTTCCAAGTTTTCAACTAACCTGACCCCACTCTAATGTTTCAAGCCTTTCTACTGATAAACTCTTCAAATTTTCAAAACTGGAGTGTGTGTTATCTACAAAGAAGGTGGTGGCATCGACTGTGTTAAAGGAACTAGACGAGGCTGCAAAGATGATTATACTTGCGTTATTGTTAAGGAAGTAATAGTTGTAGAATATGGTTCTGGTAGTGGTTGCTAAGGTTAGATCATTTACTAAGTAGCTACAGCCATTTTTTTGTTTGAAATTATACTGGAGTTGATTTGGAGGGATGAATTACAACTCTTGAATGATCTATGTGATGAAATTATCTAGACGGGATAAGTATTTTTTTAACATCATCCAATCAATAATAGCTTCTTATACCATAGTGATCCTAGTGCACAACTATATTTGGCATTTGATCAAACTCTGATTGTCCTCATTTTTGGTGATTATGAGCAAAACCCCAGTATTTGATACTTTCTGTTCAATTTCTTGTGTTAGTTCCTCTAGTTTGTCTACATGCCTTTGTTTAAGAATACTGGCAAATATGTTATGTAACATTTTGTTTTCCCAATTTTGCATCTTTTGCATGACATTATATTTTGATTCAAGTGATTGTTTGAGTGTACTGTGGTGCACAGCAATATTTGGCATTCGATCAGACTTTATCTATCCTAATTTTTTATGATTACAAGTAGAGCCCTAGCATTTGATACTTTATGTTGAATTTATTTTACTAGATCCTCCAATTTGTCTACATGCCTTTGTGTCTGAATACTGATAAATTTGTTTCACAACATTTTATTTTCCCAAGTTTGCACCTTTTGCATGACACTATCTCTTAATTCACATAATTGCTTGAGTGCACCATCCAATGCATTAGAAGTAGCAGATTGATCTTCCATTATAGTTTTAGCCTTGTCAGCCTTATAAAATTTTAGATGAGCCTTATTTCATGTGGTGTTCAACTATTACTTCCAGTCAAAAATGTGTCGAGCCATGTTATGAGCTTGATGCGCGATAATGTCGAGGACTTGCTCATACTCCTCGAGGAGTTCAAAAATATCCTCTATTTTAGCCTTAAGATTCTAACATTGTGCACGAAGTTATAGATTTTGCACAACAAGCTAATCTTTTGTTAGATGTGATAAGAGTGTTGTGAACTACTCATCCTTAGACGTGACTTGATCACCCAAAAATTGAGTGACCAAGGAAGGGCAAGTAGCATTTATTAGTTATCAAGCTTTGGTGAGGTGGAGGTGAGATTTTACATTTTCCTCCCTTAACTGCAATGCTTCTTGCTCTAGTGTGGAAGCCTTCTACATGATAGACTCTTGGAAAGTTAGTGTTCCCTCAATTTATTTTGACAAGGGTAGTTAGGCAACATCAAGTGATGTTTCATGTACCATTGTGGCAAGAGCTAAAGTAAGAGCTACAACTGTCGTAAGTTTTTTTATTTATTTAAGTAATTAGAAGAGAGAAGGTTTTGTGACACGTTGAGGGTACAAGGGCATCCCACATCCATTGGCTAAATATTTGAGGTTTGTGATGGGATGCCACCTCCTATACACCCCTTAAATAGAATATGAGTGTTAAGATATGGAAGACAAATGTTGGGCCTCGAGTATCCCCACCTTCTTGGTTGACTTTGGTTCCTACTTTATTATAACTTCTTACTTCGTGTTGCGCTCTACTTCTACCTTGGCTTTTGTGTTTGCCTATACTTTGGCTTTGGTGCCTATATTTGCCTTATCCTTGGCGTCTTACTCTAGTGGTCCTACTTTGCTTTCTATTTTTGTCTACATATGGATTTTTTATTTTTCTTCTTCTGCCTTAACTACTTCCTCAGCCTCAACCTTCTTATTTTATGTTTTTTGCACTTCTTGAGTTGCTTACTCGGCTTCTTTCTTCATAGCTTCTTCTTTTGTATGTTATTTCTTTTTTTATTCCTCTTATGTTATTTGTTGCATTCATTATTCAGCCTATGTTTCTTCTTTCTTATTTACAACAACTTATTCATCCTTCTTCTTTTGTGCTTTCACTTCCTTAGCCTTTTTATTTTGGTTTCATTGACCTACAATATAGAGATCACACTCTACTGCTATACTATAAACCTACATACAAAACAAGAAATAATACATTAAATAAAAACCCTAAACTACATTTTGCTACTCAACACCCACTCTTGATATTTATGAGAGATTAAATAGATATTATCGGCGATAAGGCTCAAGCTCGTATCCATTTACATGCCCAAAAAGAATGGTTCCTTGTAGATCACTTGACACAATTATTTCCTTGCGGTGATTATTCATGAATAACGTAGGGTCTTTTCCATTTAATGTGTAATTTATATAGAAATGCTCCAATTCTGATATCATATAATAACATTGCATGTTTTAGTTGAAACTCTTTGGTTCACAAGTTGTGATCATGCCATGCTTTTTGACTCTGCTTGCTAACCTCTTATGTCCATTGTGTTATATGTCTAGTTTCTTCCATCCATGTTAGTTATATCAGACTTTCTTGCAAAGAGTCCTAATCTCCTAGTCACACAACCATTGTAATTCTTAGACTAGGGACTATGTATTCCATGGGCATTACTGCTTCAAGTCCATAGACCAACTGAAATGGAGTGAAACCTATTGCACATTTGTAGTTTATCCTGTACACCTAGAGAATCATAGGAATTAGATACTCCCAATCATTTTTTTTAGACATTGCATATCTTTGTGAGCATTTTGCCATGGATTTTGTTCAATGCTTGCACTTGTCCATTGACTTGTGGTTGATATGTCATGTTTTTATGGTGCAAGATCATCAAATCCTCTGTGAGAGTCTTTATGGTATTATTGATCAAATGTGTTCATTTGTCATTGACCAACTTTATTAGCCACCCAAATATGGTTATAATATTTCCATAGAGAAACTTAGTTGCATCCTTTGCACTCTATCTTGGTGTCATAAAAACTTTAACCAATTTAGTAAAATAGCTTTTTGCAATGATTATGTATCTTTTATGACTACATTTTTTGGTTGGATTGATTGGTCCTACAAAGTCAATACCCATTGTTTGATTGGTTGTTCAACTAGCATAGGGTTTAGTGGCATCTCATCTATTTGATTTGGCTTTCCCATTCTCTAATAGATATCACAATGTTTAGCTACTCTATGTGCATCATGAAATAGGGTAGGCCACCACAAATCGTTTTGTATAATCTTTTTCATAGTGGGATTCTCTTGTGAAATGTCTACATATGATTCTTTGATGTGCCTCTTCAAGAAGTTGAGGTCGTTCATGTTCCAAAGCTACTCTACATGTTACTTGATCTTTGCTCATTTTATATAAAAACTCATTGATAATGTTAAAGGGAAGAACTCATGTGATTAATTGCTCTTTGTCTCTTTCTACACAATGCATAGGAAAGATTCCTTGTTCTAGGGAATTTTTTGTCTTTTAGATTTTTCAAGAATTATAGAGACTCAAAATAGATATGCATCTAGTGATTCATCTCAAAATTCTTCATGTTCCTCTCCAATATGTATTATGATCGAATGGTCTTGCCTCACATTTTCTCTCCCATGCTTGACATTGATTATGAATTGAAACTCTTGAAACAACATGAGCCACCGAGATATCTTCCTTCCTAATATGGGCTTATTTACTAGATGTCACAGAGCATGGTGATACTAAATCAATTGGCATTACTACAAGATGATGCCTACACTTATAAAGTGAAAACACCATAGCCAAGGCTTCCCTTTTTGTATTTATATAATTCTTATTTATGGCTGAGAGTTTGCAACTTATGAAGTGAATGGGATGGTCCCACACTCTGATTCCTAGTTGTGGAAGAAAAACACCTACCATAGTTCTAGAGCATCAACATGAACATGAAAAGGTTTGCTCTAGTTGAGAAAGACCAAAATGGGATTTGTTACCAGTCTCTACTTGAGATCTACAAATGATGTTTGACATTCCTTAGTCCATTCAAACCTAGTATATTTATACATGATCTTTTCCATAGGGGCAGATATAGTTGCATAACATTTTAAGATTTTTTTGTAATATCTTGTATGCATGAATAATGATCATACCTCATTAGAGTTTATAGGAGGTGGCATGCCTAAAATAACTATGATTCTAGCTTGGTCCACCAAGATCCCATCACTGCATGACTATATGCCCCAACAGACACCAAAATGTGTGAAGAACAAACACTTTCTTAGGCTCAACGTAGCGCGTAGAGCTCAAAAAAGTTATAGTATAAGTTGATTCTTAGACAAGTGCTCTTCAAATAAGGAAAAGACAACCTAAACATCTAATTAGACTTGAAGAAAGTCATGGATGAAATCTTTAAATGTGATGACCACATCACTAGAGAACACAATTAGAACATTCTTCAACCCAAATAGCATTACTTTATATGCAAAAGATCCCCATTTTGTTGCAAATGTAATTTTGGTTTGATCTTCTATTGTGAGATGTACTGAACCATTACACCAAAACCTCGAGGCGTTAGTGAAATCCACCCATCAAGATCATAACATCCTACCATGCTTTTGAAGCCCAGACTCTTAGCTAGATTTGTGCCCATACATGTTAGGATCCCTACTCCTTAAGAGTACACTTGATTACCTTGTATATGCAACTAAACACAAAATTAAACCAGAAGTAAAATGTAACTAGAATTCAGAAACATCACAGAATATGCGAGACAATATAATCTTGTATTAACACTCTTCCAAAAGGAAATACAATGAAGAAATCACACTCTTCCCACACCTCTTGGGCATACCAATAATTCTCCCTCAAGAGTTCTCTCTCTCAATTACAAACCAATCAACTCAAACACAGAGTTGTTGTTTCCACCAGTCAGTAACAATACTGCCAGTACACCAAGTACTCAAAGTACTCCAAGTAGATCTCCCTGATCTTGCTCCTTATTGTGTTGCAGATCTCTTTGATCTTGCTACCCCATAGATCTCCTTTGACCTTGCACACACACACACCTACAAATCAACTGATCTTACTTAGTAGATCTTCTACCTAATCTTGCACAACCTGTAGATCAATCTGGTCTTGCACACTTGTAAACCCTCTAGATCTTACACACCTGGAAGAACCCTTGTCCTTGTTCTTGACAAGTCCTTATGATCCTTCACCCAGAAGAACCCTTGTCCTTGCCTTTGCAAGTCTTTATGATCCTTCAAATTACAATACAACCCCATGGGTCTCTTAAATAGATCCCATACAAACAATAATTAGACTTCCTAATTACAATAATTAGAAATGCAAACTCAAGACTAAAATTAGTCTTTTACATGCAAAATAACTATCCGTCTAAAATTAGACCAATTCTGGAAGTGCATGCAAATGCATGCACACACAGGTTGCTGACGTCGATTCATGTCTGATCGATGTTAGCCGACACCTAACTAATGTCAGTTACTGTGTAACTGAAGATGACTGACATCGGTTGATAACATTACTTTATATGCATCATTGAAGATTTTAGCTCCACAACTTAATAATCTCCCACTTGGAGATAAATAGTTGCACCTGTACCTGTACCTGTACATCGTGTAATTTTGTTAAAAAATGTAATTTTGGTTTGATCTTCTGTTGTGAGATGTAATGAACCATTACACAAAAACCTCGAGGCGTTAGTGAAATCCACCCATCAATATTGAACCTCTCCATACCTTATTCACATAATCATCCTGAGACAACATCAACCTATGACTTTCCCTATCTCTAGAAATACTCATGAAGCCCAGACTCTTAGCTAGATTTGTGCCCATACACCAGGCTCCCCTACATGTACGAGCCCCAAAACAAACACTACCATACTGGTGTAGCCACCCACTCCATGATTTGAACTTGTGTTGAGGCTCTAATACCAAATGAATTACTCAGGTTCCAAATATAAAGATGCCATGATCACCTTATGAGAACTAGGTGTTTGATGTAGATTAAATAAATTCTCAAGTTGGGTAATCCAAGTGAGAGGATCCATACTATCAAACTTATGCATGTCCACTTTGGGTAACATCAGTTTCATACCAAAATTGGAGTTATTAGTGTTGAGAGGAGGAGGACCCAAATGCTGAAGTGGAGGGGTATGTGACTATAACTGAGATGAAAGAGCAACCAATGAAGCATTGATCTAATTCAATTGATTGTGGACCCCATTAATCTCTCTACACATCCCTGAAACATCAGTTTAAACTGCAACAAAGTCATCATGCCACACCAAGCCTTTTATGTCAACCTAAAGTTAAAAAATCAATAGATCTAAAGTTCCAAATCCTATCTCATCGATAAAATGAGTCTTAGGAGTTTCTTGCCCCCCTTTAAATCCCCGTGTAGAAGGACCAACCATATACAAACCCTATGAGGGTTTTTACTTTTAAAAAAGTGTACCAAGGGATGGTACCATTATTATCACCTTGCCAAGATGAATCTAATGATTGCCTTTATGCACTAGGGTTGGCATAAAAAAGTGTACTGACAGACTGTACCATTGTGATTATTTCATCAACATGAATCCAATGACTCCAAATATGTACGGCGAAAAAAAATTTAGCCTTTTTTTTATTTTTATTTTTAAAAAACATTTCAAACAATACTGTATTGACATAAAAAATTAATTCTTCCCAGATTGTAAGTTATGTTTTTCACTCCTTCCCCTCATAGAAGTCACACCTAGCCCGATCCAAAAAAATAATGTCATAGAAAGCTTACCCAAATTGAAGCTCTAATACTACTTGTAACGAAATGTTACTCCAAAACCTTGAGGCATTAGTGAAATCCACCCATCAAGATCATAACACTATATGCCTGAATAAAACACTAAAAGGTGTGAAGAACAATCACTTTTTTAGGTTCAACGTAGTGCGTAGATCTCAAAAAAGTTATAGTATAAGTTGAAGCTTAGACAAGTGCTCTGTAAACAAGGAAAAGACAACCTAATCATCTAAGTAGAATTCAAGAAAATCATGGATAAAATCTTTAAAGGTGATGACCACATCCCTAGAGAATACAGTTGGAACATTCTTTAACCCAAACAACATTACTTTATATGCAAAATATCTCCATTCAGTTGAAAATGTGATTTTGGTTTGATCTTCTACTGTGATCGGTATATGATGGTAACTATTGAACCCATCGATAAAAGAGTACACTTCATGTCTTGCAACTAATTCCAAGATTTCATATACGAACAAAATTGGGAATTGATCATTAATGCAAGCATAATTTAGTGCATGGTAATCCCCACACCCTCTGATTTATCTAAAAGTATTAGGTTGAACCACCATTGGGCTAACCCAGTCTACCTTTTCCATGGGATATATAATGTCTATGTCTTGCATCCGATCTAGTTTAACTTTTACCTTCAACTTCATATTGGGATTTAGCCTATATGGGTGTTTTTTCACAAGCTTCACACTCTCTTTTAGCTTTATGTGCATCTCTCCTAGAGAAGGGTCAACTCCTTTCAATTCTATAAACTTAGAAATGCATCTTGGTAATCTTGTAGGAGTTGTAATCCCACATACACATCATTATGTGTCTAGTAGTCACCCAAAGTCACAAGTTTTGGTGTAGACTTTGTTCTAATATTCACCACCAATTTATGTAATGGCTCATAATATATTTTGTTCAAGGCTCGAGCCACTTAGAATGTATTCTTGCACCTTTCTCTATCCTTCTCACTCCTAAATATGTAGATTTTATAGTTGTTGATCTTCATTTTGTTTTACGACTCTAGCTTTGGGTTCTTCCACTTCTCGCTCTAGCTCAAATAATCCTTTCAAATCTAGGTCATCATCACTGTCATCAAATTCCACATGTTCCTCTTAATCCATGATTTGATTGCAAGGCTGTACCACAAGTTGTTCCTTATATTTATTTTACTTATAGCTTTTGAGAGTTGTGTTCAAGTTCTTGGTTGCTTCCACCTATGAAACAGAGTCTAGTGTATTATTGATATCTTCTGCTTGACCATGACACAAGAATATCTTTAGCTTCTATATAGCTTGATGTACCATTGGGTTCTCATCCTCAAAAATAAACATGTGAATAAAATCTTGTTAGACATGCAACCAATTCTTAGTCTCACTTTTGTGCTCTTGATGTATGTACCATGTTATAGGGAGCATTACTAATGTATACCTAAAAACATATACACAATATTTAGGTTTTATACCTTGTTCAAACCACACATCTATACTCCTATGAATATGCATCTTTGGGAACTACCCTTCTTGGAAAAATGATAAGTGTTTACAGATAGTAACTAGTATTTGAAATCTCATTCTCAACAATTCACAAGCATCATCCCATTTCAAGTGATTTTTCTATGCATTGCCTATGAAGTCGCAACAATTCCCTTTAGTGTATAGTTAGGTGTACTCACCCTTTGGGATATATTTGGTACATGTTGTTTTATCCTAAAGAGGAATGGATATAAGTTGTCAGTTGCAAAATATTAAGGTAATTGGCACTCTATAGCAAAAACCATGCACATCAAACACACCTCGTGATATCCTCTTACCCAATTCAACATATGGGTACCTAAATAACTACTTACTAAATATGTCATCTCCTAGGGTAGAAGTCATTATTTCATTGGTTCAGTATAGTCCATATCTGTGACAACTACTTTGTACAAGAACTCCACATTAGACCTGATTGGAGATCATAGAGATGGTGACTTACAGTCTTATATTTGGAACTATGGAACTAGTGCCTTTATTATAATAGTTGTAGAAAAGAGTTGTTCATTTTATTGTGTTTGTTGTTGAGGCTCCTTTTATATATGAAAAAAATGATATTATCTAGCTCACAACACATTAGACTTGGATTCAATGCCTACTTTGAACCAACTATTATCCCCATAGTCAAAGAGTGAATTTGACTCTTTAGGTATAATATAGGGCTTGCTCTCATTTTAGTTAAGGAAATAATGATAATTTTATCCCCTTGGTGTGCCTCCAGTTGATTGGGCACTTTATTAATGTTTATTTGACCATCATAAGCCTATTTATTACTAATTAATATAGGGTAATGCATTTCATCAATCTTCATATCGATTACTTCAAAATATCCTCACAAGCTTAGGTTTACAACTTTAATCTCCACATCCTCCAACCAGTCAATAGGTTCTACCCTCCCATAATCTGCAAGGCCTAGCATTACTTGACTATAGCTAAGCGTTGTTCATCCAATAGATTTTAATGTAGATCAAGGGATCATATTGACTGTACTTTCAAAGTCAAACACAATATTTTATAATTCATACCCTGCCAACTCAATATCCATACAAAATTCAACATCCTAGGGCTTCTTAGTTTTCACATACCATACTAGTTTGTCAGTGTATTTTTGACCCCTTTGTGCACACTCCAACAACTTATGCAATTTTTTTGTAATATTCTTTAATAAATCTTCATTTTGTAGAGTACTTAAAAGTTTGAGAAGATCAATCAACATAGTAACTACTCCATCTTATCTCATAATTCACACAATTTTCCCACACATTTAGACATCAATGGTTGTAGTATCATCTTTTGACATAGCCCAATGTTGAATATTTTGTATAACCTAAGCTACTTGTTACATCTAACCCCCTTTTATCATAGGGTCAAGATATTTATCCTACTAGACCTTCCTGATTCTTTGTTCCTAGGGCATCTCTAAAGGAGGTCATCCATGTTATGCATGTTATTGTCCCATGATTGCTTGTAAAAATGCAAGATCATTAGGGCATGAATCAATAAAATTCACATTTCACACAAGATTTTCTCTCCTCTACTTTTCTAATGCTAGACAATCCTCATTGTGGTGTTACTCTAAAACTTTGCAATAAACACAATACATTTGCCTCTAAGGATTAGTTAGGCAATTACATATGAACTGGTTATACTTTCCACATAAATAACATACAATTGGTTGATGTGTCTATTATTCACCCTAATTATAATTACCACCTTGATATCCATCTTGATAGCCTCCTCTGTATCCACCTTATCTTTGTTGGAAGCCTCAACCTGACTGTTGATATCCCTCACATCCTTTGTTCCTCTTAGGAGAACCCCAACCATTTTGTTTTTATGTATCATATCCCTTTATTTAACCCTAAATTGGATAAGGATCATACTTGGGTAAATAGGGTTAAGAATATAAAAATGACAATGCATAAGGGTGATAATCAGGGCTACAACAGGCCAATTAAATGCTAAACTCAAATATAACACATGTTTAATTAATTAAATTGAGATAGGCTAAAAATAGTAAGTATATTTATGTTAGATATGGAAAAGGCAAATAAATAATATACTAGTTTTTTTTTATGTTGACACAATTCTAGATCTAGAACAGGTAGGAAGTAGACTAGAAGATGATTTTAGAACAATCACCAAATTTTGGATGAAGTGCCTTTGGAGTTGCAGACACTAACATCAGTCTTAAAAGTTAGTGTCCATGTTACTATCTAAACTAGATGTAGGTGTATTATACAAAATACCTTATATAAAAAGATGCAACCACCTAGATGCTTTTGGGTTTGTCTTTGCCTTCGCTCTAGTGCAATCATATCTAGGTCATGGTCTATTGCTCCTCATGAAATTATAAAATCCTAGTTCTTCATATTCATAGTGAACTTGGGAAAAATGGGTTAGTGAGCATACAATGTCAAGTTGACCTTAAGGACCCCTCTGTCAATTATCATTGCCTGTATAGCTAATACTTTTAAGAGGGCCTCAAATTGATGTAGTTCTCCCCTACATGTTGGCTTGTGTGTGAATCATGTAATATGTGGAAAGCAAGTACAATAATGATATGGCTTGTAACTTAGAAAATTAAGCTCTTAGGTTACTCTTTCAATAATTCATACATGTAGATGTGCATCCCATAGGACTAATATGGAAATAGGAATAAATAGAGAAGCTTTACTTAATTGAATGCTATTTATATGCTCTTTGGAATGAATGTTAGGTGAGGAATGAATGAGGAGTGATTGTGAATATATACCACTCCTATCAGGAAATATCTCACATTAAATCACTTACACTAACCATTAGGATACGTTTCATTTGCAAATTAGATGACTTTAAGGCACTAGACACTTGCGTCAGTGTAGGACATGAGTGTCGACGTAGGGGTATAGGGCTAATGCTTGTGACCTAGCTGTTACAAAATAGATACAGACTCATAACTTGTAGGGGCATAAGATAAGCATATTTTAGGCATTTCAGGAAAGATACAAGGTTTGGTTCATCAACATAAGACTGGTCAGACCAAGAGATAGCTAAGGGGCACAAGATAGAGCAGATTTGAGACTTACAAAAGCATGAAAGTTTCATAACTAAGAGGAACAACCAAGGTTTGAGTTTTCCAAGTGTATAATACTGAGGTGTTATAAATCCATAAGTATTGTCTACATTCCCTCCCTAATCTATTAATGAAATTGATAATTCAGAGGAGAATAAATTTGTACCTGGGTGCGTATAACACACCTTACCTTTATATGACTCCAACTTTAGTGATTTGTTGGTGACTGACTTGCAACTAAGAACATTTTACAATATATAATCAATGCATATAATCTAAAACTAAAAATATTTAAAATGAATGTAATTGAATGAACAAGGCTTAGGAGTACACCTATGTATCTGTAGTCATCTAAAATATCATTTTAGTTCAATGAGTGTCATTTGGGACCACCTTATCCTTAGCTTAGCCTTAAACTTATCTTAGGGCCTCTCTTGATCACTTTCTAGCTTTTGTGCGAGTCCAACCCATTCCAAGGCATACCAAAAACAACACTAAGCCACCCTCTAGGCACATATGTATTTTTTTTGCCCATTATTCCCACCTAGACATTAGCATGGTCCTTTAGACTATAACACACTACACTATTAATCAAAGGGCAATGCTAATGTCCCCTTGCTCTTTATTCTCCCAATGGATATCTTTATGTTCTTCAAGACAAACTTATGATAGACTTAGACCTATTTCACATCTTAACAACCAACATGACCCTATATATAGACCACTTTAATTCATTTATCCCCTAGATGGAAATCATATGCAAATACTCAAAAATAAACTTAGAAACAATTATGTAAATCAAGGTCATTAATCCCTATTCTACCCTGCTTTTACATACACCCATCTATAGTAACCCGGATCTTAGATTACTCATATTTCCAATCCCAAGTCACACTCAAAGCACTCAAATCGACATTCATACTAACATTCACTTGCACTTACACCAACACTTAGATTAGGAAAAATACATTGGGTTTGATCCCATGTTGAGGTATTTGTATGTAGGTAATTCTAAGCACATGGGGTGTTGAGGTCACATCCATTCTACCCTACTAATGCCACTCTTTTTCTACTTATGCTCCTTAAATACCCTAACATACACGGAGGCCTAAGGTTTCACATTGAAATCAATCAAAATAGGGAATAGACAATGAACCAAAATTCATTCACACGGGCATAGACTTCTTATAACTAGGCAAAGGTCCACCTAGAAGCTCATTATGCTTGCTACCAAAAGGACACTAACGTAATACAAAAGACACCAATATGGTGCACTAATTTCCAAAGGATCGTGTTATTGTCTAGCAGGGTTTTTAACTCTTGATTATTGTTTACGACACCTTACATAATTTTTTTACTAATTTTTAGCCCTCCACCTATTCATGTCAGTTATTTTTTTAGCCAAGTGTCTCTTTTATAATTTATTACTATCTATATGCTAAGCAAATAATTCAAGTATTGTATAAATCAGAGGTTGTTGATATTGCTATATTTATTCCCTAATTTTTTATTATACCACTTTAACAACCTAGGGTTTTACATTTCATAACTCATTAAAAATTTAAACCATTTGGTGAACCCAAATTACTTCAAATAGTGCAAAAACCCTAACCCTAAACTACCTTTAGGGTTTATGTGTCCAGCTTTCTAGAACTCATACTCAGATTTTAGATCCCAATATTTTTCTAATTTTTATTTTATGTAGACATGATAATAATGATAGGTGGTATTTATTACTTTCTCATGCAAAGTTTCATAATCTCTCTATCATGTTACTTTTCTCTTATGTCTAATTCCAGCAAGCTACATATTATTACATACATCGAGAATGTAATACACAAGATAAAAAAACACAACACCTAAAATTAACAAATCTCTTTTAGATGCATTTTGATCTTTTTTTCACTTTGATTCCTTCCCTACTGCTACTAGACATAATATAACATTAGTGGTTTTGTTTATCCATCCTATTTCCCAACCCTACCTATCTAGTTTCTATCCCACTCCTACTACTAGCTCTACACTCATAGTAGACCCTGTGGTCTATGCTATGATGTACACAAGGGTTATCAAAGCATGGTATGTTAGCCAAACCCATGGTTATAGCTTTGATAATAAGATCAGTGTTTTTCCAACTAAGATTTTCATTTTAGAGCTTCTGCAACATTTTGACACATATAAAGATGTTTTATATGCAACACTTCACGATACTTAGGTACCAAACACAACAAAACCATCTTATGTTGCTTCCATCATCAATATTATGAAGTGGATTGAAGAGCATATCTCTTTCAAAAAAGAAGATCTCCCACATCACCACATCATAGAAAAACATCTACCTCTTTACATCCAATTGCGAATTAATGATGTGGGTGTCAAATGGGTGTCAGTCGATAATGGATTAGGGTTAAACATTTTGTAATACCTATTTTATCCTCATTCTTAATATACATGCTAAATATTTAGATCCTTTTAATATAAACATCTAAGGATTTGATAATATTCCTCACAAAATTTTGTGGCAAATAACACTAAACCTTATATTGGGAGCTAGAACACTACCCACAACATGTCAAGTTATGCCCAATGAACTTGATTACAATATTTTGCTTGGGAGACCTTGCACACAATACACTCAAATTTACATGTATGTTTAAAGTTCAGTTATAAAGGTTTTAGATACACATACCCTATGGAACATGAACCATTCAAATATTATCAAAATATAGAGCTTCCACACAACTATATTCCTCACATGAATTTTACTACAACACCTATACAATCGACTATTTAAATCTCACGTATGACACCATAAGACACCTCAGGAGTATATAATAATAGATTCACTTCTCTATTTGGGCTAAAATATTTCAAAAAAATGGTTTACACAAGACAGGGCCTCAAAAAACATGAACAAGGACTTCTTAATCCTATTAAGGCATTTGATCAAAAAGGCAATCAGGTACTCAGATATAAGGATAACACATATAATTCTAAGTATTCTCACCATGCTTCTTAGCATATAGTGTTTTGTTCACCTAATCCATGGATAGATAATATAGTTAATCACATCTCTGTGTGGACAAGGAATACGTAGAGGGGAGGTTAGTCTTGTATTGGTCTAATAAATAAAACTCAAATAAACACACTAAAATCCTAATACCTCTAGCCTAGACACAAGGGATATCATAGGTAACAAAATTACATATGAAAGTGAAACTAAAACATAAAGTAACACATTCTTTTACCTTCCTTAGAGCTCCAAATGGCTTGCTTGATTTGTGCATCATGAAGTCTTTGACAATGAAGCTTGCTTGGCTCCTTCTCTCCTTGGCACCTTAGCTTTGATTGCTTGGATTAAGATTTGGGCATGGTAACATTACATGCATGAGGATTATGGAGGAAATCTTGTATAATAACTCTACAATATCCAAGCTTATTTAAGATATTTGTGTATAATAATTTTGCACCAAAATAGCTTTAAAATCAATAGGCATGGCCTTATTTTTATAGCCTCAAGAATTAACTCTCACCCAAGGTGAGCTAAGGTGGATTTTAGGCTTGGAATGGGTTTAAACTAACCCTATAAGAGTTGAAACTAACTTTAGTTGAGTTAATAGTTGTGATGTAATTATAATTTTCAATTATTAGGCATGAATCTCAAATTAGATATTTTAGGATATTTTCAAAGAGCTTGACAACTCATAAAGGCAATGATGAAAATGTTTGATATTTTGAATTTTGGAATTTTCATTTTTAGATATTCATTAATTTCAAATGGATAATTCAACCAAGCATTTAATATTATTTAATTTGTTAATTGATTTTGATTAGTATTATTGCTCTTTCAAGATTTAATCAAGTTCCCCACTTAACAGTTCATAGGCCAAATTGATAATTGTTATGTCGCAAAGTGATTAGAGATGAATCTATGAGAGGTTATTGTTACATACGAGCTAGTATCCAAATTAAGGATTTCTCAACATGATTATGAGCTTTGATGAATGATGCATAATAAAATTTGGGATGTTCAGTGATTCCTAGACTTAATTTGCAATGGTTGGTAGGAATCAATCTAAAATTTGGTCAAAAGCCAGTTGTGGGCAGATTGGGATGTCTACACTTTCCCTGTATTTATGAAGGTGTTACAAGCTATAGGCACAATACTATCTTCTCAAAGGATGAAAAGGTTTGGTAAGAAGGAAATAATATAGTGATTGAAGTAGAAGCTCCAAACAACATTTGGGAAACTTATAATGATGCCCCCTTGAGGGAGTGGTTGACACATACGATTGATGTATGATCCCTGGAAAAGAAGCAAGAATAAGAAGTAAATTAACCCATGGGTAAGATTAATCTAATTGAAATAATGCTTGCATGCATTGATTTAAAAAGAAGTACTAATTTTCCCAAAGGCAATTAAAATTAGTAACAAAGGTTGAGACATTGATTTGTCCAAAGGTAGTTATAATCAATGGCATAAGCACATACCCTAATAGGGTGGATGAGTTAATATAATGATTTGCCTACAGGTGGTTATAATTATTAAGATGACCTAGATTGAATAATGATTTTTGGTTGTGCTCCAGTAGGGTAGATTGGCAAGTATAACTCAAGGATATAACATGTTACATAGATTAAAGATGAGTGGGCACAAATGTAGATGTGATGGTCTAATGACTAAAGAAGCCAAAAATAAATAGGCACACAAGGATGCACAAAATGATGAAAGAGATGTTTGGAAGAATAAAGGTGGTTGAGCTGACTTAGGATACATCATGTATCCAAGCACTGCCTACATAGTCTAAATAGACCCCATGCCAATGTTGTTCACCCAACGTCGAGAAAATGGAATGAGGAATAAAAGATTAAGAATTGATCAATGTGAATGATTCGATTGTACCTACCAATGTGGAGATGCTCACCTTTATGAACATTAATACAAATATAATGATTAATGTGGTTGATTTGATCAAGGAGGGTGGGAAGATTTACTAAGATTACCAAAGATAAGTTTCTAAAATTCGATTACTTTTAAGATTTTTTGAGATGGTTTTTGTTATAACACATAACAATATGCATCATGATGGAAAACACCATGATAACTTAGTCATAATATGCATAAGGACTGACTCCTAATCCAAGAAATAATTGAAAATAATATACCAATGATAAAAACCATGATGACAATGTTGACATATGAATATGGATAGACTCAAGAATAATGCACAAGGAATCACCCAATGAACACATATAAATTGAGTCAAGGCACAACATCAAAATCAAACAAATAAACAAACAACAAACAAATAAGTAAATAAACACACACAAAGCATCCTATCATCAACCAAGTCAATATCTACACGTGAAGGCTCAATGGAATGATAAATAGGTGGTGCCCCCAAGAAAATATACATGCAAAGGGAAGGTCACACCTCCAATGGTAGTGGAATGCACTAGAACTGACAATGGATTTTCCCCTAGTAGGGTGGAGCAAGGATGACTGACTAGGTTTAAACAGGATAAATGTTTTTGAATTTTGGAGCTATGTATCACTTAAGAAGATTATAAGCCAATTTGATAATTTGTTGGATTTTTCAATGTTTCTAAATGTTTTTGGAATTTTTGGGGTATCTTAACTCATTATAGATTGATAAGAAACCACTCATAAAATGGTGAGAGTTTTAGCTTAGGTTGCTCGTAAAATGGTGAGAGCATTGGCTTAGGGTAAGAGCATTAACTTAGGTGGTGATTGAGGTTGGTTGCAATTTGAATCAAGCATGACTTACATAGTCTTATCAAGACCTCAAGTTATTGTAGTCCCACACAAAAAAGGTAGTGAGATATGACCAAGTAATAACAAGTTCATGATTTTAGGCAAATGGTAAGGCAAATGATAACAATAAGGGTGAGGTGATGCGGCAATGCATGGTAAAGGTGTTGTTTCTAATTTGACCATAGGCAGTTATAATTAGGAAACAATGGTATAGGTTAGTGATACTAATTTTCCCATAGACAATTATAATTAATAACACCAGGAGAAATACTAATTTGCTCAAAGGTGGTTATAATCAGTAACACCAGTCAAGCATAAATAAAAGATGTAATTACCAGATCCACTGTCATACTAATTTTATATATTTCCACTTGAACACGTAATTTTGAAACTGCTAAAACTGGATCAAAATCCCCTCATGAAAGATGCGAAAATAACTAATGAAACCAAGGTCAAAAGGGTTAGGTAGGACAAGTCAGAAACAAGTTTGGTCAATAATGAAGGTATGGTAAAATGGTATACGATATGGCACAAAGAAGATGATGATATGGAAAAGGGATATAATGGTAATAGGGTTGCCCCCAAGTGATAAGGTAAGGTAAATTGTAGGGTATAAAACAATGGTAAGGTAGATGGAAAATGGAAATCACAAGGTAAATAGTTTTGACAAGGTAAATGTTTATGTTATTCCTATTGATGTAGAGATACATGTCTCAATCAACATATGATACAACTAGAATAGTCAAATGTTTAAATTTATAGCCCACACCTCTTCTGAATTGTTGCTTTATCAAGAACCTACTGTAGATTTAGATTCCAATAATGTTTTTGTGGTCTTCATTGGTCATTGATTCTATTTCATCTAAACTTGGAGACTAGATATCTAAAAAGCCTCTATAAAGGAAAGTATGATTAGGGATGGTAAACATAGATAAATATTGGATGATAGGTCTGATTTGGAAACGAAGAGATGGAAAGTAATGGAATCTGTAATGGTCGGGCAATAAATGAAGATCAAGATTTTTAAGCACACACAATGTTGTTGATTCCAAATTCGACATAACTTTGGTTATGGTGGGGCCAAAGACTTTGGAATATACTCTTGATAGGACCACTAGATTTTTTTATTGTTTGGGCCTAAGAGTAATTACCATTTGAAAATGCTATCGATTGGAAGTTGTGTTGATGTTATATTTAATAATTTATTCATGAGGTAGTGAATAAATTTTATGGTCAATTATTGGCACCTCGTTGAGGTTTTCACCAATGAAACTGTTTTGATTAGCCCATAGTGCCTCTGAGAAGGTTTCACTAAGGAATGTTGAATTTTGACTTTGATTATCTTCTAACACCTCAAATAAGGTTTCACTAGAAGATTTTGAGTTTGGACTTTGATTTCCCACTAGCGCCTCTAAAAACATTTCAATAAGAGATTGTTCTTATTCTGCATGACTGTGGTTTTTGTCCCCCTGATATTCTTCAACTAATATGTCTCCATGGATGTAATTCAACAAGATATGATTATGTTGGTCCTAATCGACACTTATGGGAGGTGGAATGTCAATATAGTGGTTATGTTGCGTACTGTTAACAACATGTGGAATGGTAACAGAATGGGAAGAGGCAACACAATCCTTATAGAAGATATGAGGATAACTTGTGTCAATGTTGAAGTAATCATCTTCAAAAATTGTGGAAGGATCACAAATGTATTCAAATTGATCTGCAAGGCATGCCAAACCAATGTTGTAACAACCACAAATGTATTTTGATTCTAAAGTTGAGTCTAACTCAAAGGACTCCAAATCCAATGTTGATATTGATGTTGATTTTGCTTCTGATGCTAAATCTAATATCAATTCAAGAATAAAACCTAAATTTAATGTTGATTCTTCATCTAGTGTGGATGTTACTACAATGATGTCTTGTTTAATGTTTGGTTTTTGACAACTAATGGCCTATGATGGCATAATGGGCTCCATAGAGACTGGTTTGTCAAAGTGATATCCCTCAATGAGGGGAAAAAGGTCAAGAGATAACTTCATAGATATTAGATTGTCAAAGGTAGGCTCTTTAAAAATAAGATAATGGTCAAGATAATGATTTTCCCAAAGGTGGTTATAATCATTAAGAAGTGACTCTGCTAAGATTGACTTCTTAGAGTGAGACTCTTTGACAATAGGTATAGTATCAAAAGGTGATTCATCATAAGTTGACTCATCATAAATAGGTGTTTCAACAAAAACATCTCATATTGGTTGGTTTTCTTGGCCTTGGTTTATAATTAGTTGTAAAATACTAGTTTTGAACACATCTTGGTCTTCAAATGATTGGCTCTATTAGAGAGGTACTTATTGGCTTTGTTGTGGCTCAAATACTAGCATGGGTTTTCAAAAGTGTGGGAAGGTTGGTAATGGATGTAAACTAGTTGGTGGTGGGATAATGATGTCTTTGTGAATAGGTTCATCTAATATGGGCTTAACAAAGACTAGTTTCCAGTATAGGATAGTAACTGTGACCCATTGAGTCGTAATTGAACAACTTTGTTGGGATAACGAGCTACCATATTTGGAAGGGGCTAGAATGGTAATGTCATGGAATCATGAAGCTTGGTAAGTTAATTGACCCAAATAAGGTATCACCACATACTTTGCATGAGGATCTTGGATTTGTTCCCCATATTGAGTAGTGTGAGGAGGATAAGGATCCATCTCACAAACTACATCATCACCATAGGGATCTTGAACCAAGTCATCTTGTACAACCATGTTATCATAACCTTGATTGTACATGGCTCCACTATGAGTGTAACGAGCATATCTAAATCAATGATGAACATTTCTCAAAAAGGCCTAGAGTTTTACAAACTCTAAAATATAATGTAAAAAGGACAAATGGTCCAAACATAGTTTTGCTTGGTCTAAAGAATGGAGCTGTAGCTCTAATATAATCAATTTTAACACTTGGTATAAAATAGTCTAACATCAAATATCTTACACAAAAATGTCAAGTGGATGAAATAAAAATGGAATGCCAAACTTAGGTATAAAATGTTTCAAATAAATCTAATCTATGTCTACAAAAATAAAGGTTGATAGGTCTTTTGGAAAATAATGCACAAAAACTAAGCTCAAAATAGGTTTTGTTAGGTCTTTTGAAAAAGTTACAAAAGCTAGACTTTAAAAACAAAACAAGGTCTAAAATGGCAAGAGATTCAATCTAGCCAATTTGAATCACTTTGACATAAACTAGGCATTCAAATTTTAAACACAAACTTCATCAGTTGGTAAAAGGCATGAAACATTAGGCATATGGAAGATAGACCACTTCCCCTAATGTAGGCACAAAAACAATCTTTAAATCAATCACGGAGCTAACCTAAGTTACACAACCCAAAAGTGAAAGATCGATGTCTAGGCCAAAATTACATAAGGCATAAGTAAAAATCAATAAATATTTAGATTCGAACTTGTCAAGACTAATTTCAAACTCAACTTAGAGAACTAGGATTCTTAAAATAGACAACAAGCTAAAAAATAATGAATAACATAACGACATTAGGTAAAGATCTAAAAGGCACACGTGGCTTTGGTTTTAAAAATTGAAATTTGGGACATAAGGTCAACAAGTATTTGAAATGATTTGAGCAATATAATGATGTTATCATGCTCTAAAGGCATTATGAATGGTTTGTTTCAAGACTTTAAAGGCACAAAACTTGAAATGAATTGGGTAGTGCAACGACACTCTTTTCAATCAAATGACACACACAAAGGTTTTGACAAAAAGCTAAGGCAAATGTGTGATGTTAAATGGACAACATAATGCCTCTTAAAACAATGGAGTGATGTATAAACAAGACTCATTTTAACTTGGTTTAGCAAACAAATAGTTTTGACTCAAGACCATGCAACAAAAGGATAAAATGACAAAAACACCTAAGTGTAACATTTTAAATCTTAAAATTGACAATGATGCATCATACTATTGAATTCCATCAATATGTTCACTCTTGAGAGGATTTTGAATTTGTTAATACAAAAATAAAAAATGCATAAAAAGTAGGGTTTTTAGGCACTCTCTTCTCTCAAGATTTTATGCTAGGACATGGAACTTTAGGCTACTCGCCCTGCATCAACAAAATGTCTGTGGTAAGTGGGGTTATCTAAACTATCAATTTTCTTTCATTTCTAGATGGTCCCAAGTGTGTTTAACACTAAAGATTCAATCACATAATTTGGATCCACATCAACAGGCTTTTTGTGAAAAGGTCTTGTCCTTTTCATAACCATTACATCCATCTCTTATTAAGTGTAGTATGATGTCTAAGTTTCCCCTACATTCTGAGGCTAAGTACTACTAATAGAGCTTGTTTTAACCTCTAAAAATGAGCATCCTAAGGGGTCACCCTCAATTTATATACCCTACCATGGAGTAGGGTTGAAATGATGCCAGGAGATGAATTCGTGGGTCCATAATTATTTAGATAACTTATGAGGAGGCGATGAACTCTCGCCCACAAGCCAAAATGCATGATAATAACGACAAGTGAAATGACTTTAGGGTCAGTTTTGGGTCACCCAAATCATATGGATTTGGGGAGGGCCTTAACAACTTTCCTTCCATGGTTTTGGACCAAAGAAACTAATTGTAAATAATGAGCATTTTTTATCACCCAAGTTCCCTAAAGGGGATGGGTGGGGAGCATACACATGTCACTCATTTTGCTTAAATAAACACTTTCAACAAACAAGCATGAAAATGAAACAATTGTGAGTATTTATCTAATGTGAGAGTTCATTTTATTACAACAAAACAAAATGTGTTATGAAGTTAGAGCCTCTTGGCCTTTGTTATTAAAAACTTTTGAAAAGCCAAAAATGACTTTAGCAAAAAATATTTTAGAACACCAAATCAAAATGTGAAATTTGTAGCTTAGAATGTTTTAAATGTCTTCCTCTTGGCCTTTGGGTCTTGCAGACACGTTAGGGGGTCATTGTGCTTAGAATCGAATCATGAGTGGATAAATGACTTTCAAATTCTAGCTCTCAGGTTTCTAAAATTTTACATAGAGTACAAAACTACATAAACATAAAGCAATACTTCAACCTTTCCTACAAAATTGCAACAGTTAGGACAATATCTCTACTTGCCTACAAACAAAGTATTTAACATAATATCACCACTCTAAGCACAATAATGCAAAAATAAAGGCAATATCACTACTGTAAGGATAATAAACAAATTAACCTATAAACATAAAATAATTAGCCTGACTGTGGTGGTTAATCATAATATAATGAAAGTTTAAGTAGTACTACTAAAACTATGACATTGCAATATCATGAATTTTAACACAATACCATGATTGGAAAAGTCACGATATTGCAATATCATGATTTTCCTTACAAGCATAAACTGCTAGCCAAAACCTCGATGGTTATGGGCAAAAATGCAACAAATATGACAAAATCATGACTATATGATTAACGATATTGTGCAATATCATGATTCAAGATAGCAAAATCACGATTACATAGAGCAACTTTGTGACTTCCAAAACAACATCTTTGAGCTTCCAATTTTCAATTATTTTGATCATCAAGCTTAAATTTTTACATGAAAATTGTTAGGATAATGTTTTAAAAGGCCTTGGAAGAAATTTCATGCGGTGTGGGTCCTACTGGGCATGCCAACATGTGGACAAGGAATATGTAGAGGGGATATTAGTCTTGTGTTAGTCTAAGAAATAAAACTAAAAAAAACACACTAAAATCCTAACAACTCTAGCCTAGACACTAAGGAGAGCATAGATAACATAACTACATATGAAATCACAACTAAAACATAAGAAAACACATTCTTTTACCTTCCTTGGATCTCTAAATGGCTTGTTAAATGACTTGCTCGAATCTTGCATCAAGAGTCTTTGATAATGAAACTTACTTGGCTCCTTCTCTCCTTGGCACCTTAGCTTTGATTGCTTGGCTTAATATTTGGGCATGGTAACATTACTTGCATGAGGGTTATGGAGGAAATCCTACATAATAAATCTACAATATCCAAGATTATTGAAGATATATGTGCATAATAACTCTGCATCAAAATAGCTTAGAAATCAATAGGCATGGCCTTGTATTTATAGCTTCAAGAATTAATTCTCACCCAAGGTGAGTTAAGGTTGAGTTTAGGCTTGGAATGGGTTCAAATTAACCCTAGGTGAGTTGAAACTAACTCTAGTTGAGTTAATAGTTGTCATGTAATTATGATTTTTAGTTACCAGACATGGCTCTCAAATTAGATATTTTAGAATATTTTCAAAGAGCTTGACAACTCATAAAGGCAATGATGAAAAGGCTTGATATTTTGAATTTTGGAATTTCTATTTTTAGATATTCATTAATTTCAAATGTATAATTAAACTAAGAATTTAATCTTGTTTATTTTCAAATGGATAATTAAACTAAGCATTTAATATTGTTTAAATTGTTGATTGATTTTGATTAGTATTTTATGTTCTTTCAAGATTTAATCAAGTTCCCCGCTTAATAGGTTCATAGGTCAAATTTATAGTTGTTATGTCCCAAGGTGATTATGGATGACTCCGTAAGAGGTTATTGTTGGATACAGGTTAGTGTCCCAAATAGGGATGCCTATAAATGATTATGAGATTTGATGAATGATGCATAATCAAATTTAGGATGTTCAATAATTCTTAGACTTAATTTGCAATGGTTGATAGGAATCAATCTAAAGTCTTATTAGAAGCTAGTTGTGACCAGATTGGGATGTCTACACTCTGGAATCTCAGTTACTTACCCTGACCTTATTGATGATATTATTTCTCTAGATCGACCCAGTTTTGATGAGTTTTCTAATGATGAAGCTCTATTAGAATTCTTAAGGGCATATGAGGTTCTCCCTTCCTTCTATCATAAGAATAGATTTCCTCATTCCACAAATGCCCAAGCACATTTTGGTGAGAGCTCGAACATTTTAGATGATATCCCAATCGACATAGAAGGTACCATACCTACAACACTTTAAACAATCAATCTATCTACAAACACTTTAAACAATCAATCTATCTACATTACTTAATGAAGAGATAATTGAATTTAATTATGGCACAAACACTGATCCTCACATAATATTATTGGTTACTACCTTACATAAAGAATAAGATAATGATATTCAACAAAATTTAAAAGACTTCCCTAAAATCTTTGCTTGGGCTTATTCTGATATGCTAGGCATCAATCCTTCCATCGTAGTAAACAAGATCACACTTTATCTAGATACAAATCTAGTTAAACAAAAAATTTGAAAAATGCATCCTTAGGTAGCTCTTTTAGTGAAAGATGAGATCCATTACCTCCTTGATGCAAGCTTTATTTGGCTAGTTTCTCACCTGATTTGGTATCTAACATTGTTCCAATTGTTAAGCCTAATGGCCAATTTTGATGTTGTTCTAATTCTTGAGATTTAAATAAAGCTTGTTCTAAGGATGAATTTCCCCTACCTAACATCAACATCATAGTGGACTCCATAGAAGGATAAAATATTCTCTCCTTCATGGATGGTTTCGTTTGTTATAATAAAATCAACATAGCCCAAGAGGATCAAGAAAAAACTTATTTTATCACACCATGGGGCACCTTTTGCTATATAGTCATGACTTTTAGGATTAAAAATGCTAGAGAAACATACCAATAAATTATGACCCATATTTTTCATGATATAATTAATAAAATAATTGAAGACTATGTCAATGACTTACTAGCTAAATAAAAAAAGTGATAATGCCATGCAATAGATTTATGATAGGTTTTCGAAAGGTTGAGATAATACAATAAATGGATAAATCCCAAAAAATGTGTCTTTGGGGTCACATTTGGAAAATTATTGGGTTTTATAATATCCAAACGTAATGTCGAGGTAGAACCAAAAAAAATTAAAGCTATAATGTGTTGGGGGATCAATCCAACAATAGATTACAATTGTGACAGCAATAAACGCATAATTAAATCAGATTGACAAGTAATTAGAATGATAATAGCAAGAACAAGAGATACAAGAAAACACCCTGAAAACTTGTATTAACAAACTCTTTACAAAAGGAATACAATTGAAGAAAGCTTCTTTCTTCCACACCTCTCCTAGATGTATAGATCTCTCAATAGATCTCTATTCCTCAAGAGCTATCTCTCTCAAGGATAATCAACTCCAACAAGCCTGGATTGATTCAATTCTGTACTGTTCTTCACACACCAATTCTTCTACAATACCATAAGCTAGGAAGATCTAATTCTTCATATAGAATTAGGAGACTTGAGCATGTACTTCCAACAAACAGTTAAACCACTTAAACAAGGGCTCTAAAAATAGTAATGTCAATAATAGAGATGCGAGCTTGAGTCTACAACTCAAACTTATCATGCAAACACTCGCTTCTGTCCACGAAAATAGCTTTTTGGACACGCAGGTAACCGACGTCGGTTCTTGCTGCTTGTCTGTGACCACCGTCGGCTGATTCTCTGTCGACATCGGCATCTCTGTAACTGCCTGTGACCGATGTCGGTCGCTCCTGACCGACGCTAGTGTCTGTGTAGACCTGAACCTGATAATGAATGCTCCACACCCTAACAATCTCCCATTTGGAGATAAACAGCTGCACCAGTACCTGTACAGCAACATCTTCTAGCTCTTCCATCTTCAACTCAATCATGAAGACCAACAGAAGTTGAATGAAGATTCAACTTCTCCTTTGTAACCGGCTTGGTTAACATATCAGCAGGATTCCTATCTGTATGGATCTTCTCCAGCTTCAGCTCACCATCTTCCAATACCTATCGTATGAAGTGATACCTTAGCTGTATGTGCTTTGTTCTTGAATGAAAGGCTGAATTCTTAGCCAAATGGATTGCACTCTGACTGTCACTATACAATCTGCAACTCTCATGCTCCCTACCAAGCTCATCCATGAACCGTGTCATCCATATCATCTCCTTGCTAGCTTCTGTGGCTGCAATATACTCTGCTTCTGTAGTTGACAAGGCAACAACCTTCTGTAACTTAGATATCCAGCTAACCGCCGTTCCACCTACAGTAAAAACATAACCTGTAGTGCTCCTCCTGCCATCCAAATCACCTGCCATATCTGAATCTACATAACCATGCAGAGAAGTATCTGAACCTCCATAGCACAAGTGCCTACTGCTGGTTCCTCTCAGATATCTAAGGATCCACTGAACTGCTTTCCAATGTTCCTTACCTGGATTGGCCATATACTTACTTACAACTCCCACTGCTTGGGCAATATCTGGTCTAGTACACACCATTGCATACATCAAACTCCCGATTTAGCATCCTGCATATTGAACCGTTTTAACACCTTGTCCACATAATCTTCTTGAGACAATATCAACCTGTGATTTTTCCTGTCTCTCTTAATGCTCATGCCAAGGATTTTCTTTGCTGCTCCCAAATCCTTCATAGCAAACGTTTGAGCTAATTTTACCTTAAGCTCTAAGATATCCTGCATGTGAGACCCTGCAACCAGCATGTCATCTACATACAAACATAGAATAATATATCTACCGTTATCAAATCTCTTGAAATACACACAATGCTCTGATTGACACCTACTGTAGCCGTGCTCAGTCATAAACCTATCAAATTTTAAGTACCATTGCCTAGGAGCTTGCTTGAGGCCATACAAGCTTTTCTTCAACCTGCACACAAACTTCTCCTTACCCTTGACCTCAAATCCTTTTGGCTGTTCCATATAAATTTCCTCATCCAAATGTCCATGAAGAAACACTGTCTTAACATCTAGCTGCTCAAGATGCAAATCCTCAAAAGCAACCAAAGACAATACAACCCTTATTGAAGTCATTTTAACAACAGGAGAAAAAATCTCACCAAAGTCAATACCTGGCTTTTGTGCAAATCCTTTTACCACTAATCTGGCCTTGTATCTCATTTGTCCATTCTCACCTTCTTTCAATCTGTAGGTCCATCTGTTCTTAAGTGTTCTCTTACCAGCTGGCAATTCAACCAAATCCCATGTTTGGTTTTCTCTTAAGGACTCCAACTCCTCAACCATGCCACACTCCCACTCACTCTTGGACTCCACCTGTATTGCTTCTTCAAAACTCTCTGGTTCTCCACCATCAGTTAGCAATAAATAAAATAAAGAAGGAGAATATCTAATTGGAGGCTTACTCACCCTTTCTGACCTCCTGATGGGTGTATGAGACTCGTCTACAACACGCTGTCCACCCAAATTCTCTGATAGTGACCGACCTCGGTCACCTCTAGACCTGTTAGTGGCCGACGTCGGTTCTGCCTGACCGACCTCGATACCTGTACAGCCGACGTCGGTCTCTGTATGGCCGACGCCGGTTTCTGTCCTGCCGACGCCGGTTCCTAACTTGTCGACGTCGGTCTCTGTGTTTTCCTGTAAGTGATTATTTCTTTTTCCCGCGAGCTCATCTTGGACTTTCACCTCATCCAATTCACCATTGCTCTGCTCAGATTGATTCAACTTCCTTAGCTGATCACAATACATCACTCTTTCGTTGAAAACAACATCACGGCTCCTGATTACCTTGTTAGTTTCTAGATTCCACAATCTGTAACCAAAATCATCTGAGCCATAGCCAATAAACGTGCATCTCATAGACTTAGCATCAAGCTTCTTTCTATTTTCCTTATCTATATGCGCAAAGGCTTCACAACCAAAAACTTTGAGATATGAGAGATCAACCTTTTTACCTGTCCATGCCTCTTCTGGAATACCACCATCCAGAGCTGTAGAGGGTCCTCTGTTAATCAGGTACACTGCAGTGTCAACAGCTTGTGCCCAAAACTGTAGGGGCAAGCCAGCATGCAATCTCATACATCTTGCACGCTCCATTATTGTCCTGTTCATCCTTTCAGCAATTCCATTCTGCTGAGGTGTCCTTGGAACCGTCCTTTGCCTACGGATTCCATGCATGTAACAATAATCTCTGAACTTATGACTGCAGAACTCACCACCATTATCTGATTTCAGGCACTTTAATCTTTTACCTGTTTCATTCTCAACCATAGCTTTCCAAACTTTAAAAGTATCAAATACATCAGATTTCTTTCTAATAGAATAGATCCATACCTTCCTTGTGGCATCATCTATGAAAGATACATAGTACTGTGATCCTCTAATGGAAGCAACCTGAGCCGGTCCCCACACGTCTGTGTGAACAAGCTCCAACTTGTGCCTCTTCTTAGTAGACCCAGTTTTGAGAAAACTAACCCTTTTCTCTTTTCCAAATACATAGTGCTCACAAAACTCTAGATCTATGCCTTTTAAATCTGAAAGCATACCTTTAGACTTAAGAATTGACATCCCCTTCTCACTCATGTGGCCAAGCCTTGAGTGCCACAATTTAGCGTCCACATCTGAAGTAGATAATACAGAAGGAGATTTGTTAGTAACACAATTACACAAATAGAGAGTACCTTCTCTCTTACCTCTGGCCATAATAAGTGCACCCTTGGTCACCTTCCAAGATTCTGCTGTGAGAGTTACTGTACAACCCTCATCCCCTAACTTTCTTGTAGAGATCAAATTTCTCTTCAAGCTAGGTACATGCATCACATCTCTCAACACCCATGTGTTGCTATTCTGCATCTTTAGCTGCACTTTACCTTTGCCAATTATTTTACAGGGCTCATTGTCCCCTAGATACACTATTCCAAAATCTCCATGGATATAGTCACTGAAATATTCCCTGTTAGGAGTAGCATGAAAAGATGCACCAGAATCTAGTACCCAAGATTTTATATTATTATGCAGAGAGAAAATTAAAGCATCCTGTGCAATGCCTGCAATCTTGGCTTCTTCCTTTCCTTCGTGCTGGTTGTCCTCCTTAGGATTTGACCAACAATCTTTGCTTATGTGCCCCATCTTTCCACAATTTCAGCATTATGGCCTTCTGCCATTTCTGGATTTAGATCTGCCTTTCCCCTTTGATTTGGATCTTGCTCTGCCTTTCTTGCTCTTCTCTTTCTGCCTTCCCCTGCTCTCAAAACTTAAAGCATTCTCGGATGCCTCTTCTGTGTTTTTCCTGCGTATTTCCTCATTCAAGATAACACTAACAACATCCTCTACTTTCAAAATATTTGATGCAGATGCAGTATTACTTACTGCCATTACTAAGCCATGCCAGCTTTCAGGCAAAGAACATAATATTAAAAGAGATTTTATCTCATCATCAAACACTATATTTACTGAACTTAATTGATTCACAATACCATTGAAATCATTCAGATGAGTAGAAATAGATCCACCTTCATTTATATGCAAATTAAATAACTGCTTCATAAGATATACCTTATTGGAAGTTGAGGGTTTTTCATACAAATTTGCTAACGTAGTCATCAACTCTACCGTAGACTTTGCCTGTGATAAATTGGATATCACAATGGATGCTAGACTCAGTCTTATAGAACCCAGAGCCTTTCTGTCAAGAACTTCCCATTCTTCATCCTCCATGTCTTTGGGCTTCTTTGCAATACCTCCTAACGGTAAGTAGAGATCTTTCTGATACAGATAGTCCTCTATCTGCATTCTCCAGTGTTGGTAATTTTTGCCATTGAACTTTTCCATTCTTAATTTACTTTCATCTGCCATTGCTTCTCCCACTCAAACAGAAATCCCTACAGAAACTCCTGTGAGAACCTGTAATCAATAAACACTACACAGATCTGAACCACCTGTTAGTGAACCTAAACTTTGATACTGATTATCAAGCTCTGAACATGTAACCAAGGCTCTGATACCACTTGTTGGGGGATCAATCCAACAATAGATTACAATTGTGACAGCAATAAACGCAGAATTAAATCAGATTGACAAGTAATTAAAATGATAATAGCAAGAACAAGAGATACAAGAAAACACCCTGAAAACTTGTATTAACAAACTCTTTACAAAAGGAATACAATTGAAGAAAGCTTCTTTCTTCCACACCTCTCCTAGATGTATAGATCTCTCAATAGATCTCTATTCCTCAAGAGCTATCTCTCTCAAGAACAATCAACTCCAACAAGCCTGGATTGATTCAATTCTGTACTGTTCTTCACACACCAATTCTTCTACAATACCATAAGCTAGGAAGATCTAATTCTTCATATAGAATTAGGAGACTTGAGCATGTACTTCCAACAAACAGTTAAACCACTTAAACAAGGGCTCTAAAAATAGTAATGCCAATAATAGAGACGCGAGCTTGAGTCTACAACTCAAACTTATCATGCAAACACTCGCTTCTGTCCACGAAAATAGCTTTCTGGACACGCAGGTAACCGACGTCGGTTCCTGCTGCTTGTCTGTGACCACCGTCGGCCGATTCTCTGCCGATGTCGGCATCTCTGTAACTGCCTATGACCGACGTCGGTGTCTGTGTAGACTTGAACCTGATAATGAATGCTCCTTGGTGAAGTTTTTAGCTCCACACCCTAACATAATGGATATGTCCCCTCCTTTAAACTTAAAGTAACTTTGATATTTATAGAGCAAAATTTAGGCGATATGTCATTTTGTGGCACAACTAATAGATAAGACTCAGTCATTCACAAGATTACTCAAGAAGGATAAAAAATTTGAATGGGATATTGCATGTCAAGAAAGATTTGGTGCACTTAAATAATTATTTTTGAATCTGCTTATCTTGATACCACCAATACTTGATAGGCCATTTCTCTTTTACATTTTTGTGACTGATCATGCACTCAGTGCACTATTGGCACAACATGATAACCAACATAAAGAGTGAGCTATTTACTACATTAATCACACACCTATTGATTATGAACAAAAGTATTCTATAATAGAAACTCTTTGTTTAATACTCATATTTGATACATAAAAGTTTACACACTGTATAATCAACAATGAGACAAGTTATTACAAAAGCAGATCTTTTAAAAATTTTCATGTCCAAACTGCATCTCTCTAGTCATATCACCAAATGGGTAATGTTACTCAAATAATATGATCTAAAGATCATGTTACAAAAATAAATCAAGGTCCATATAATTATAGATCAATTGGAAACAATACCACTATTAGCTACCAATCTTATCAACAATAATTTTTTAAATGATTCCACAACTTACAACACCTCTTTTGACACATGGACAATGTTCTTTGATGGTTTTAGATGTGCATCTAAAAATAGAGATGGAATTATCTTTATCAACCCACTTGGGCACAAAGTACCGTTGGTATATCGATTAAGTTTCTCATGCATAAATAATATTACATAATACAAGGCACTTATCCTCGGCCTCCAAGCAACTCAGGCTCTCCAAATAAAATATATCAAGGTTTATGGGGATTCATAGTTGGTCATGATTAAAATTATAAATATCCACCAAACCAAGGAGGAATGTTTAATTCCCTACAAGAATATGGTTTAATGTCTATAGGCTCAATTGGAATACTTTTATATTGAAAATATTCCTTGTAAAGAAAATCATCATGTCGCTGCAATGGCAAGTGTTGCATCATTGATCCCCATTAACATAAATGATGAGTAGGCTATATTCACTATCAAATAGTTACAGTCATCATTGGTATCCTAGGCTAACTTTATATCTCTAGCAGTTTTAGCCACCATGCGTAGTATAACAACATCAGATTAGTTTTTCAATATATATAATTTTTTGCACAAGTCTACCACACCGAATAATTTTATTATGAATAATAAGCATAAATTATAGATGGATGTCCTCTATCAAGTCATCATCAGTAGGGACTTATTTAAATGATCTTTTCATGGACAAAAAATTATCATTATAGCTATAAAATACTTTACTAAGTGGGTGGAAGTCATCCCATTGTAATCCACAAATGGATAAAATATATGTCACTTTCTCATGACAAACATCATTTCCTATTTCAACCTACTAATGACCATCATTACAAATAACAAAACCTCTTTTAAGAACAAATAATGAAGAGATTTTGTGCTAAATACAAAATTTGACACATGTTCTCTATTCCATACTACCCATAGGGTAATGGCCAAATAGAAGCTAAAAACATGATAGTTAACAGTATCCTCAACAAAATGATTACCAAATTTGGTAATGATTGACATAGTCAAATTGTATATGTATTATGGGCTTACCATACCTATATTCGCACATCAATAAGAGCTATTCTTTATTCACTAGTTTATGGAACTAAAGTAGTTACTCCACTAGAATTATAAATCCCATCCCTACAAATTTATCTCAAAGGTCTTATCATAGATGACCAATATAGATAAAAATGTCTACATGAGTTAAAACAATTGGATCACACATACATCCAAGTTTTAGAGCACCTCAGAGCATACTAGAAATAAATCAAATGGGCATATAATAATTGTGTTCATAGTAGAGAATTCAAAGTCAATGATCTCATTCTCAAAGATAACCTTAGAAACATAAATTTCAAAGAAGAGACAAAAGGAATGTTAGATCATAATTCCTCATCAGGCAAACTTGCTAAGATTATCTTTCGATATTTATAGTTGACAAATTTAGATTTGGTTATTTTTAACTAAGCTTAGATATATATTATTATGGGGCAGTAGGACATTGCTTAGGATATATGATCACACTACTATAAGTTAGCTATAAGTATATGTTTACTTTATGATCATGTTAATTTATCATTTCAATTATATTTCATGACGTATGTATATCATGACTGTTAGGTTGTGGAGCTAAAAGCTTCAGCTATGTAGACGAAGAAAAGGAGGTTGCTGAAGATCCAGAAGAACCGGCATCGGCAGCATGACCGACGTTGGTCAAGATGAAGCAGAAGGCAACCGACATCGGCAGGGAGTTAGTCGACGTCGGTTAGCACTAGGCAAGTAGGGACTGATGTCAGTCGCCTGTGTGTTTCAGAACTGTTTGTTGCATGAACAGTTAGTTAAGTGAACAGAGTGTTTGCATGTAAAGGCTATTTCAAGTCTTGAGCTGCGTGGATAATTATAGTAAAGTAAGAGTCTAAGTTATTGTTTAAGTCTGGGATCTATTTATAGACCCATTGGCATGTATTGTAAAGTGTGTTAGAGAGTAAGAGAGCAAAATAAGCTCCTTCAGAGAGAGGAGAGCAATGGTGTGTTCCTCTTAGTGCCACAGTACCAAGCGTGGGTGCTGGTTTGGAGAATCAGAAGGGTTCTTCGTATTTGTATGATCTTGGTCAGCAGGTGTGCATGGATTCTTTTGGAGATCTACAATGGTGAGTAAGGTCTAGTGATTTGCAGGTAGCAGCAGAGAGCAGGAGATCTACTCGGAGTACAGTTATGTACTTGGTGTACTGGTAGCGTTGTTTTTGACTGGTGGAGGTGAACATCAATTCTATATTGGAGTTGATTGTTGGGACCGTGAGAGAGAGGGAAGAAGGTCTTGAGGTGTGGCAAGCCTTTGAGGTGGAAGAAGAAGTGGCATCTTCTTTATTGTATTTTCTTCTGAGCGATTATTAATACAATTGTGTATTGTCTCTCATATTCCTGTGTTGTTTCATATTTCTAGTTTCTTATCATTCTGGTTAAATTTCGTGTTTAGTTGCTAATACAAGAGGTAATCATATATGATCATGTTAATTTGTCATTTCAATTATATTTCATGACATATGTATATCATGACTGCTACAGTCTAACTACCTACTTTGTTGTGAGGTTGATGCAAGAGAACTCATTCCTCATAGCATGACAGAAGGAGAGCATCATCAGAGAAGGTTATGTAGATCTAGATGTTGGAGGACAACAAAGATACCAGCTGGGACCCTACACACACCACTTAAATTAACACATGATAGAACACATAATAAATGGTTAACATTATGTTATTTGTAATAGAAAATTGTGTGCTCGTGATTTGAGTTTTGCTTAATAAGGTTAAATTCAAGTTATTGATCTATAAATTAATCTTTAAACCATTATGACATGTTGATATATATATATATATATATATATATATATATATATATATATATATATATATATATATATATATATATATATATATATATATATATATATAGTCACTAATAAGTAGGTATGCTCTAGTAAATAAGAATAAAAGTAGAGAAAGGGAATAAATAATTTTTTAAAGTAAATAATAATACAAATAGGTAAAAATAAAAAGTGAAATGGAAAGTTCTTAATTTAATAAAAGGAAAAGTAAAGATTAAATTTCTAAAATCAAAAAGAATCCTTAAAGTAAAATGAATACGTTTTGTTTCATATAAGAGATTTATAATTAAAAACAAATACAAGAAATAAAGATTTTGTAAAAGGGCTATGCTTATTTAATACAATGGGGGATATTATGAAAAAGGAGAGGGGCATCATAATTAATTCCATGAGGAACTTTTCAAACGAAGATAACTAGGAGGATGTAGCACAGAAAGAGAAAGGGCATTTGGAGTAGAAGGAAGTTAACAAGCATGACCAAAAGAATATAAGATAATTAGGCTATTAGGTAGGCATTTAGCCATGTTGGAAAACAATTTTTTTTCTTCTACATGATTTTTTTATGGAAACTAAAACTTTTAGACCAGTGTGCTTGTATTATTTAGCTAGACGGCTACCTCTAGTAAAATATTCTATCTTCATAGATAACATATTTAATTATTGCTTTTAGTTTTGTTGTTTATATGTTAACGTAATTGGAAACATACAAAATTATAATCAGATAATTTAAGATTATATCAGTGTTTCTTGGAACTCACTATAACTCGCTCCATGTGATGTTCCTGTTATATTTTAAGATTATATCCATAAGACACAATAATCTTATTAATCTAGTCTACATATCCCCTGAATGGCATCGTTATAGTATAACCAATAGCTTGTTGTATTTAGTGAATCACTAGATTTTTGGGAATAAAGACAAATGTTGTACATTTTTCCAGCATATGTAATGATTGTGAGGGTATAATGATGTATGATGATTAAAGGAAGGCTAATATATTCTATCAATTTATATAAAATTTTGTGGAACCACACATAATGACTCTAAGGGTATAATTTCAAAGGCCAATATACCATATAAACGTATAATGATTCCCTTCATATATTCTGACAGTGGTCATTATACGTATCCCTTTATATAAAATTATGATTATGTTTATATAAAGGCATTTCAATATCTCATGTTATATGAGATAGTAACCATTACCTAGAAATGCGTTCATTAATATTAGATAAAACTTCATAAGATTATAATGGCGAGGGTATAATGATTACTATCAATATCTCATTTTTAGCTAGGCCATGTATAATGGCATCATTGTACGCATAAAATCTAGTCTATATGACAATAATAGCTGAATGGCATCATTATTTTAGTGTAGTCATTTTATGTATAAGTGAATATTGAATAGTATTAATGAAAAAGAAGTTTGGCATCGCTATTATAATTAATTGAACAAGATTGGCATCGCTGATTTTGGACATATACTCATTATTAGATAAATGTATAATGGAGCCTTGGTTATCTAATCCCCAACCAATACAAATTGTAATACTCAGCCTGTGTCAATTAGGGAGTTATTATATAACTATGCAGCCTATTATTGTTTTTTTGTACCTTGCTTATGTTGATTTGCTGTAAACACTATCTCCCAGCCATATGGTAAAACCCGAGTGCCAATATATGTATTATCTACTTAGGTTTATTTTTGAGTGATTCATATTTCAAATGGGTAATATATGGCATCACTGCAACTCATGTTTTTATTTATAAATGCTATTAAATGTATATGACATTGCTTGTTGATGACCACTATTGGTTTTGGTTGGCAGTATTTATCTCTTTATGATGTCATAACCTGACACCATATTATAATAAATAAAAATCATATATTAGAGCAATATACTACTTCTCAATGATGTAATATAAATTATTTTTATTGTTTTAATTTTTATGGACAAACATAGTAATGAATAACACCAAAGAGCTTAGGTGGTTTATATAATAACAAGTTTTTACCAAAGGATTATAGTGAGCGTAGAAGATTCATAGAGAGTATACATCCAGTACTATGTTTAGATTTAAAACTTAAACAATGAGCTATTAAATTGATGAGGCAGATCCTATTATAATCCCTCCGAAACTAATTAAAATATGATGACTAATTTCTCATAGTTAGATATCCATCAAGATTAATACTATTTATGATAAAATTATAGAAATTAATGCCATTATATAGTGTTGTTATGAAGATATATATAGTAAAGTTCCCATTCTTTAATAAAATAGGTATGTGGATGAATTATACTTGATTAAGTATTTGGTCTAAATGTAATCGGGTTTATATACCCAATATATTGTATGGAATAGAATTGATTTCTATCACGACTTAGTAATTTGTACATTCATATAATTTTGTGAGACTTAAGTGTGTCAGATTAAAGTAAATTATATATTGCCAAAATGTATATGCAAAACATGATGCAAAGGATTGTGTAACCTTGAAAATTGTGAACAGAATGGTGTACGATTGAGTATATATAGAAAGAAATTCTATTTAGTTAGGGATTAGAATCATACAAAAGTATTACATTAATGAATCCTTTTTCCAGAAAAGATCATCCGCATATTTTGTGAGCATGAAAGCTCATAAGGATTTACGAACCATAACGAGTTCTTGATTAGGAAGTATAAATGAACATTGCTATGGTATTTTCATAGCATTTGAGTACTTACATATGGTGCATGTACAAGTACTATTCGTATATATAGATTATATCTATAATTAGATATATGATTTAAAAGTTTTAAGGTGTCTGTAGGACTGAGATTATAATCATATGAAAGCAGTCCCCTAGAGGAGTAATTAATAATTGAATTATGTTCATGCAAGGTGTAACTTGTTTGTGAGTTATCTGACTCTCTAGAAAGTTTAACTAGCTGTTTGATATATGTGTTTAGTATTAAACACTTGTGTGTAGTATGTATTTTGTAAGTGTTAATATGTATATATGATTAATTATACTTAACATATAACGGTGTATCATGATGCATGCTTATAAGCTATATTTATTTGAATTTTAGTATGCAGTTTAAACTCAGGGTATACTCGAGTGGTATAATCTTGTACTTACCTGATGTTATTGTGTATGTGAATCGTTTCATTCTTAATATCGTAAGTTTGATTATGTATATTTATGTGGTTGTGAACTATGATAATATGGGATATCATAGAGTAATATAGTAAAAATATATACTTGGATGGTACAAACTATAAATGTTATGTTTAAACTCACACATACATTTGATTGTTTAAATGTATGCATGTTGGTTATTACTATGAATAGTATGTTTTGTGATAATTACTAGGACTTTATGTATGCGTGCATATAGCCTAGAGAGTTTAACAAATGCTCTGATAGTATATTATTATGTTCCATGGAAATGGTGATTTGTTTCATTATATCTAGTTACTTGAATATAAGTTTGTGTTTTCATGTAGTTATGATTAATTTATTATGATTGATTGTGGAAAACTAGTAGTTATGTCTTAGAATACTAGATATGGTAATATAGGTTATCATAGGGTGTAATATGTTTAGAAACTAATTATGGTAGTGAAAATCTACACTTAAATGTGTATTTACTTGTATGGTATAAAGTGTAGTCTTTATTTCTAATATGGGATAAAAATTAATGTAAGATTTATTGATATATTTGATGGAATAAATATATGCTTTGGTTGTTCATATGTTTATCATGTTGTATGATTGTGTTTGCTAGTAGAATATAAATTAAATGAATCATGTGGTTGAATTTTATTTAACCAATCTACATTACTGATTTGGAGTAAGGAGTGAGATGAAATTCACTAGCTTGCAAGCATTATAATGATAGACGAAGGCAGTCCGATCATATGGTGTGTATGAGTTTGATTAATATATAGATTATTATTATTATTTATTATTGTTAAAGCTTTGGACTAATGTATTTTTAGTGAGACATTATCATTTCATGAGTATGATTTAGATGTTTGTGCGATATCTTGTAATAGAACAATTTTCTATTATACACTGCATGTTTAGTTTAAAAATCATAGAACACATGGGTGCTTTCTTGTCTCTCTAGATTTTTGCATCATCACTATCTACTCATCCATGAATGGAGGGCCATTTATTGATATGATTAGTGTGGGGGATCATTGGTCTATGATTTGTGTGGAAAAATGCTAGGATTATGCTCTCCCTTCCCACAACAATACTACTTATCAAAATGACACTTGAGATTGCCACATATACTTGAGTTTGAGTTCATGAACTATACTGGAAGCCATGTATCTTATATGTACATTGTATTTTATGGTAATTATTATTGAATATTGTCATGAGAGTTGTAATTACTTACTATTGTATATTAACAACAGTAGTTGTAGACTTGTATAAGTTATGGTTGAATTAATATAACTACTTTTTATACTTGTATTATGATGTACTCTCATGATATTAGGGATCAATGATATGCAATGTATTATTCTTGTTTGCTATTATCACCTTGAGTATTTCTTATGGTCTCTATAGATTCTCATGGTGTAATCTATTTTTGGTATATGTGTGTGTGTGTATTTTTTTTTTAAATCATGTATTTCTATGTCTAACCCAACGAGGTTATTACATGTGATATTTGAGCTATGGATCTAACTCTAGAACCTAATGAGTCCATTAGCATTTTCATGTGTTTTTCTTCACTAGTGTGAACCTAGAGACATGAAATATTGCACTAGTATTTTGGATTTGTAGTGCCTCAGTGTAAGAACCATATTACACCATGATTAAAGTTTTGAGACTTGGTAGATCATCCTATATGGCTTGGTGACTATTGTTAGTATGAGACATTCATAAAATGTGTGTGAGGAATATTGAGTGTGTACCCTTAGGAGCGCTCGTAGCCTTTTGGGTTTTTAAGAGGTTGGTTTATCAAGTGTCCCAATGGTGATGGTTGAATAGGAGGTTTTGGGTAGGTGAGTGCATAACGTAGTTCATGAGTTATGAACAAAAGATTTCTACCATAATTTGATCACTTAGATTGAACACTTTGAGTATGATTACATCCTTCTTGGTAATCAAGTCACCTTCACATTTTGTGTCTTATGTTCACTAATCTTAAAAATAGAAAATCTTATAAGACCATTTTTAGTTTGGTACCACCTAGTG
Organism: Torreya grandis; assembly: GCA_037957365.1. Classification (NCBI taxonomy): domain Eukaryota; kingdom Viridiplantae; phylum Streptophyta; class Pinopsida; order Cupressales; family Taxaceae; genus Torreya; species Torreya grandis. Next base: position 2,937,132 of record JARHVA010001165.1, on the reverse strand, counting down.
TGGTGGGAATTTTCTTGTAATAGAGTGTTGTTGTTTTAGTTAAGAATTCTTTTGTGTCAGGAGTTTGGTTTGGATTTGCACCCTTAAGTTATGTGGGTTAGGAAGAATTGTCATCTCTCTTGGTTAGCTTGAGGTGACTTATTATTATCTCATTCTCCTTTGTCATCATTATAATCTACCAAGAGGATTCATATTTTCTTGATGTTGAAACTTGTCTCTAAAATATTATTTGACCATATTGTTTGGAGTTCATGGGACAAATGTTTTCTACTTCATTTTGAGAGAAAAGTTTTAGGATTCGATGAATTGATACATATTTGTGGATTAGTATTTTATTTATCCTGGTTGTGGAAATAGATTGTGAAACTATACGTACATATTTGGTAAGTAGGTAATGTTTTGGCAACATTGAGTTGCGATGTTTTCCTTTTACCCTGTGAGGGTATGTAAGAGTTTTTGAGATGACAGTTCTCTATTTTTCACATATGACTCTTTAGAGTCACTATTTATCTAACTTATGATTTTAGACTATGCAGAGTGGAAAACTTGGAAATATATATTAAATTCTAGGTTAAGAACTAGAAGTTGACTATAATTATTGTTTTAATATTCACCCTTGAATAAATTTATATTGTTCTCTTTTTGGCTTATAACATGTTGTTTTGAATAGTTATTTTTGTACCTCTTGAGGGAAATGAGTAGGTTATAGGATGTGTGAAACATCTTGTCAATATAAGGGTTGAGATAAAATTTTAATTTGTTTAATTCTAACTGAGCAAGTAGGGAGGTATTATCTCGCTTGACGGTGTGATCTTTGGCCTTTGTATGTCATGTTAATTTTAACATTATGTCCTCTTAACTATGAATATAATGATGTAGGTTTAACTGGGAAAGATGATTTTACTTAAGTTTGACTAGTGGCAACTTAATACAATTATGGATTGATTGTATGATTTCTCTTGTATGTTGATATGTCTAGAAATATTTAGCATTGCTTTCTATGATCTATTAGTATGGATTTGTGATTCATTGAACCTTGTACACATTTTGGAGATCATTAGGTTATGGAGACCTAAGGGAAGAGTGGTGAATTAGGAATGTGGGTACTAAGTGATAGGAGTGGATCTTACTTATTCTCATATTGACTTGGTAATCACTGAGTTTGGATCTGACAGATGGATTTGTCGAATTCAAGATTGACATATAAACTTGTCAAATCTAGTCATATGGCTATATGCATGTATATGATGGAATGTTTATTCCTTAATTATATATATATTGGAAATGTAGTATTCTTGGTTCTTATTCATCATCATACTTGTTAGGAGCTCCATGGAGTAGTGACAATAATGACATGTTATACTTATCAGGGGCTACACAGGTTAGCGATAGTATTAATTTATGCACATCATTCTTGCTAGTTTTCCTAAATATTTTTTTTGGAATGAGAAACACACTCTCTAGGTTAGAGAGATTTTTAGAGGGGATGCAAGATTTTGTTGAACTCTCCTTGTTCATTTATTTTGGCTTGTACAATGATCTTGTGTGCTCTTGAGAAGACAATGAAATTATCACTAAGATATGTGGGACCCTTCAAGATAACAGAAGTGGTCAGTCCTATAACATATAAGCTTGTCTTGATGATTCTGGACCCCAAGGTGGTCACGACAGAACCAATCAGAGTAAGTAATACTTACAACTATGTTTTTTTAATTAGAAGATGTCATAGAGTAGGGTCTTGTGGGACCAATACTTCAAGAATATTACAACTTGAAGGAACTATGATGATTTCTATAGGTAATTTCTCATTTATTTGCTTAATTTTTTATTGTATACCATGTTATTGATTTGTTAAATAATGTTTTTAATTCAAAACTTATGTTTGAATAAGAGTCATCAGGGGCAATGACTAGCTTTAGGGGGGAAGGATGTTACATCCCAATTCCTCACCAAACAAACTTGTTAAGATTATCCATGGATATCTATAGCTCACAAATTTAGTTTTGGATATTTTTAACTAAGCTTATATATATATTGGTATGGGGCATTAAAATATTGATTAAGATATATGATCACAATGCTATGAGTTAGCTATAAGTATATGTTTACTTTATGATCATATTGATTTATCATTTTGGCTATATTTTATGATGTATGTATATCATGATTGCTAAGGTCTAACAACCTACTTTGTTGTGAGGTTGATGCAACAGAACTCATTCCTTAGAGTGTGATGAAGGGAGAGCATCATTAGAGAGGGTGATGTAGATTGATATGTCAAAAAATGATAGAAATACTAGTTAGGATCTTACACACATCACTTAAAGTAGCATATAATAGAACACATAATAAATGATTAACATTATGTTATTTACAATAGATAATTGTTTACTCATGATTCGAGATTTGCTTAATTAGACTAAATTCAGGTTATAAGTTTATCAATTAATCTTCAAATCATTTTGACATGCTAATTTAATTAGAACTATATATATATATATATATATATATATATATATATATATATATATATATATATATATATATATATATATATATATATATATAATATATTATATAATCACTAATGAGCAAATATGCTCTAGTAAATAAGAATAAAAATAGAGAAAGGGAATAAATAAAAGTATTGGGTAAATAACAATAAAAATAGGTAAAAATAAAAAGTGAAATGGAAAGTTTTTAATTTAATAAAAGGAAAAGTAAATATTAAATTTATAAAATCAAAAAGAATCCTTAAATTAAAAGGACTACGCTTTGTTTCATATAAGAGATTTAAAATTTGAAACAAATATAAGAAATAAAGAAAAGAAGTAAAACAAAAACAAAAATAAAAACTTGTAAAAGGGATATGCCTATTTAATACAATGGGGGAAATTATGAAAAAGGAGGGGCATCATAATTAATTCCATTAGGAACTTTGCAAGGAAAAACAACTAGGAGGGTGTAATATAGAAAGAGAAAGGGCGTTTGGAGTAGAAGGAAGTTAACAAGCACAAGCAAACAAATAAGAGATAATTAGGCTACTAGGTAGGCATTTAGCCATGTTAGAATTTATTTTTAATCTTTTACATGATTTGCTTACGAAAACTGGAACTTTTAGACCAATGTTCTTGTATTGTTTAGCTAGATGCCTACCTCTAGCAAAATATTCTAGCTTCATAGATAACATATTTAACTATTGTATTTAGTTTTGTTTTTTGTATGTTAACGTAATTAGAAACATATAAAATTATAATTAGATATTTGAAGATTATATCACTATTTCTGAGAACTCGCTGTAACTCATTACATATGGTGTCAATGTAATAGTTTAAAATATTTTGAGATTATATCCATAAGCCACAATAATATTATTAATCTAGCCTACATATCTCTGGAATGGCGTCGTTGTAGTATAACCAAACCAACTTGTTGTATTTAGTGAATCACTGGATTTTTGGGAATAAAGACAAATACTATACATTTTTCTAGCATATGTAATGATTGCGATGGTATAATGGCATATAATGATTAAAGGAAGGCTAATATATTATATAAATGAATACAAAATTTTGTAGAACCACATATTATGACTATGAGGGTATAATTTCAAATGCCATTATACCATATAAACATATAATGATTCCCTTCATATAATCTAATAGTGGTTATTATACATATCCCTTTATATAAAATTTTGATTCTATTTATATAAAGTCATTTCAACATCTCTTGTTATATGGGATAGTAGCCATTACTTAGAAATGCGTTCACTGATAGTATATAAAATTTCATAAGATTATAATGGTGAGGGTATAATGATTACTATCAATATCTCATTTTTAGCCAAGCCATGTATAATGGCATCGTCATACCCATACAATCCAGTCTATATGACAATAATAGTTGAATGGCATCATTATTTTAGTGTAGTCATTCCTTTTTTTTAGAAGTGAATATTGAATAGTATTAACATAATAGATGTCTGGCGTCACTATTATAATTAATTGAGCAAGATTTGGCATCACCAATTTTGGGCATATAGTCATTATTAGATATATGTATAATGGAGCCTTGGTTATCTAATCTCGAACTAATGCAAATTTTAATACTCAATATGTGTCAATTAGGGAATCACTATATATCTATGCATCCTATTATTATTTTGTTGTACCTTGCTTATGTTGATTCATTATAAACACTATCTCCTAGCCATATGGTAAAACTCAGGCATCAATATATGTATTATCTGCTTAAGTTTATTCCTGACTGCTTAATATTTTAGATGGGTAATAGATGGCATTGTTACAGCTCATATTTTTATTTAGAAATGCTATTACATGTATATGGCATTGCTTGTTAATGACCACTATTGGTTTTAGTTGCCAATATTTATCTCTCTATGACATCATAACCTGGCACCATATTCTAATATATATAAATCATATATTAGAGAAATATACTACTTCTCAATGATGTAATATAAATTATTTTTATTGTTTTAATTTATATGGACAAACATAGTAATGGATAACACCAAAGAGCTTAGGTGGTTTATATAATAACAAGTTTTTACCAAAGGATTACAACGAGTGTAGAAGCTTCATAGAGAGTATACATATGGTAACATGTTTAGATTTAAAACTTAAATATTGAAATATTAAATTGATGAGGCAAATCCTATTATAATCACTAAAAAACTAATTATAATCTGATGACTAGTTTCTCATAGTTAGATATCCATTGGGGTTAACACTATTTATGCTAAAATTATGGGGATTAATGCCATTATATAGTGTTGTTATAAGGAAATATATTTAGTAAAGATCCCATTCTTTAATAAAATAGGTATGTGGATGAATTATACTTGATTAAGTATTTGGTCTAAATGTAATCAGGTTTATACTTCCAATATATTGTATGGAATAAAATTGGTTTCTATCACAACTTAGCGATTTGGACATTCCTATAATTTTTTGAGACTTAAGTGTGTTAGATTAAAGTAATTGATATATTGCCAAGATGTGTAAATGAAACCTGATGCAAAGGACTATGTAACCTTCAAACTTGTGAATGAAATAGTGTATGATTGAGTATATCTAGAAAGAAATTCTATTTAGTTAAGGATCAAAATCGTACAAAAATATTACATTAATAAATCCTTTATTGTGAAAAGATTGCCCATATATTTTGTGAGAATGAAAGCTCATAAGGATTTATGAACCATAGGGAGTTCTTGATTAGGAAGTATAAATGAACATTGCTATGGTATTTTCATACCATTTGAGACTTACATATGGTGCATGTACAAGTACTACTCGAATATATGGATTATATCTATAATCAGATAGATGATTAAAAAGTCTTAAAGTGTTTGTAGGATTGAGATTATAGTCATATCAAAGAAGTCCCCTAGAGGAGTAATTAATAGTTGAATTATGTTTATGCAAAGTGCAACTTGTTTGTAAGTTAGCTGACTCTCTAAAAAGGTTAACTAACTATTCAATATATGTGAGTGTTAATATGTATATATGATTAGTTATACTTAGCATATAATGGTACATCATGATGCATGTTTATAAGCTATATTTATTTGAATGCTAGTATGTAGTTTAAACTTAGGGTATACTTAGGTGGTATAATCTCATACTTGTCTGATTGTTATTGTGTATGTGGATCATTTGATTCTTGATATCATAAGTTTCATTATGTATATTTATGTGGTTGTGAACTATGATAATAAGGGATATCATAGAGTACTGTAGTAAAAATATATACATAGATGGTACATACTGTAAATATTATGTTTAGACTCACACCTACATTTGATTATATAAATGTTTGCGTGTTGGATATTACTATGAATAGTATGTTTTATGATAGTTAGTAGGATTTTATGTATGTGTGCATACAACCTAGAGATTTTTATAATTGCTATGATAGTATATTATTGTATTCCATGGGAACGGTGATTTGTTTCATTATATCTAGTTGCTTGAATATAAGTTTGTGTTCCTGTGTAGTTATGACTACTTTATTATGATTGATTATGAAAAATGAGTAGTTAGGTATTATAATACTAGACTATGGTAATATGGGTTATCATAGGGTGTAGTATGTTTGGAAACTAATTGTGATGGTAAAAATTTGTAGTTAAATATGTATTTATCCAGATGGTATAAATTGTAGTCATTATTTTTACTATGGGATATAAATTAATGTAAGATTCATTCATACGTTTGAAGGAATAGATGTATGTTTTGGTTACTCCTATGTTTAGCATGTTATATGATTATGTTTACTAGTAAGATGTAAATTATATAAATCTTGTGGTTGAATTGTATTTGACTAAGCTGCATTACTTATTCAAAATAAGGAGTGAGATGGACTTCACTGACTTGCTAGTATTACAATGATAGATGAAAGCAGTTCGATCAAGTGGTGTGTATGAATTTGATTGATCTATAGATCGTTATTATTTATTATTCATAAAACTTTGGACCAAAGTATATTTAGTGAGACATTATCATTTCAGGAGTATGATTTACATGTTTGTGCAATATCTTGAAATATAATGGTTTTCTATGATGCACTGCATGTTTAATTTAGAAATTATACAACATACAGGTACTTGTTTATCTCTCTATATTTTTACATCGTCACTATCTACTCATCTATGAAAGGAGGGACTTTTACTGATCAGATTAGCATGGAGGATCATTGGTCTGTCATTGGTGAGGAAAAATGCTCGAATGATGCTCCCCCCCTCACAACAATACTACTTATTGAGATGACACTTGAGATTGCCACATATACTTGAGTTTGGGAACTATGCTCCAGGGAAGCCATGTATATTATATGTACATTGTATTTTATTGTACTTATTATTGAATATTATCATGAGAGTTGTAATTACTTGTTATTGTATATTGACAATGGTGGTTGTAGACTTGTATCGGTTATGGTTGAGTTAATACAATTACTTTCTATACTTGCATTATGATGTACTCTCATGAAATTAGAGATCAATGATATGTGATGTATTATGCTTTTTTTTATTATCACCTTGAGTATTTCTTATGGTATCTATATATTCTCATGGTGTAATATATTTTTTGTATATGTGTTTAATTTTTTTTTTAAATCACGTATTTCTATGTCTAACCCAATAGGGTTATTACATGTGGTATCAGAGCCATGTCTTAAACTCTAGGACCTAATGAGTCCATTAAAGTTTTCATGTCTTTTGTTATACCAGTGTGAACCTAGTGACATGAATTATTGCACTAGTATTTTGGAATTGTAGTGCCTTAATGTAAGAACCATATTACACCATGATTAAAGTTTTGAGACTTGGTAGATCCTCCTCTATGGTTTGGTGACTATTGTTAGTATGATACATTTATGAAATGTGTGTGGGGAACATTTAGTGTGTAACCTTAAGGGATCTCGTAACCTTTTGAGTTGTAAAGAGGTTGGTTTATCGAGTGTCCCAATGGTGATGGTTGAGTATGAGGTTTTGGGTAGGTGAGTACATAACATAGTTCAAGAGTTATAATCAAAGATGTATAACATAGTTTGATCACTTAGATTGAATACCTCGAGTATGATTACATCCTTCTTGGTAATCAAGTCACCTTTGTCTTTTGTGTCTTATGTTTGCTACTCTTAGAAATGGAAAATCTTATATGACCATTTTTAGTTTGGTACCTCCTAGTGTGGTGGGAATTTTCTTATAATAGAGTGTTCCTATATTGGTTAAAAATTCATTTGCATAAGGAGTTTGGTTTGGATTTTCACCCTGAAGTTATGTGGGTTAGGAAGAAATGTCATCTCTCTTAGTTAGCTTGAGGTGAGTTGTTATTATCTCATTCTCCTTTGTCATCATTATACTCTACCAAGAGGATATACATTTTCTTAATGTTGAAACTTATCTCTGAAATGTTATTTGTCCATATGCTTTGGATTTCATTGGAGAAATGTTTTTTACTTCATGTTGAGAGAGAATTTGTAGGATTTTATGAATTGATACATCTTTGTGGATTACTATTTTATTTATCCCGATTGTAGAAATATACTGTGAAACTATATTTATAGATTTGGTAAGTAGGTAGTGTTTTGGCAACATTGAGTTGTGGTGTTTTCCTTTTATCCTTTGAGGGTATGTAGGAGTTTTTGAAATGATAGTTCTCTATTTTTCACTTGTGACTCTTTAGAGTCACTATTTATCTAACTTGTGATTTTAGACCATGTGGAGTGATAAACCTAGAAATATATATTAAATTCCAGATTAAGAACTATAAGTTGATTATAATTATTATGTTATTATTCACCTTTGAATAGATTGATATTGTTATCTTTTTGGATTATAACATGTTATTTTGAAGACTTATTTTTTTACCTCTTGTCAGAAGCAAGTAGGGTATAGGATCTGAAGAATATATTATCAATTTAGGGGTTGAGATACACTTTTAATTTATTGAATTCTTGTTGAGTGAGCAGTGAGGTATTGTCTCGCTTAATCCTTTACTAGGATGAGAGGACAATGTGATCCTTGGTGTTTGTATGTTATGTTAATTTTAACATTATGCCCTCTTAACTATGAATACAACACTACAGGTTTAGCTAGGAAAGATGATTCTAGTTAAGTTTAGCTAGTGACAACTGAATACAATTACAGATTGATTGTATGATTTATCTTGTATGTATGTTGATACATCTAGAAATATTTAGCATTGATTTTTATGATCTATTAATATGGATTTATGGTTCATTGATCCTTGTACACTTTTAGAGATGAATAGGTCATGGAAACCTAAGGGAAGAGTGGTGAATTAGGAACGTGGTTACTAAATGATAGGAGTGAATCTTACTTAGTCTCACACTCGGTAGTCACTAAGTTTAGATTCGACAGATGAACTTATCAAATTTAGGATTGATAGACAAACTTGTCAAATTCAGTCATATGGCCATATGCATGTATATGGTGAAACATTTATTCTTTGATTTTGTATACATTAGAAATGTAGTATTTCTAGTTCCTATTCATCATCATATTTGTTAGGAGATTCGTAGAGTAGTGATAGTAATGAAATGTTGTACTTATTAAAAATTACATGGGGTAGCGATAATATTAACTTATACACATAATTCTTGCCATGTTTCCTAAATATTTTCTCTGGAATGAGAAAAACACTCTCTAAGTTAGAGAGATATTTAGAGGGGCTAGATGATTTTGTGGAACTCTCTTTGGTCATTTGTTTTGGTTTGTATGATGATATTGTGTGCTCTTGGGAATTCAGTGAAACTATCATTGAGATATGTGGAACCCTTCAAGATAACAAAAGTGGTTAGTCTTATAGCATTTAGGCTTGTCTTGATGGTTCTTGACCCTGGGGTGGTCATGATAAAACTAATCAAAGTAAGTAATACTTGCAAGTGTGTTTTCTTAATAGGGAGATGCCATAGAGCAGGGTCTTATGGGACCAATACTCTAAAAATATTATAACTTGAAGGAACTATGATGAGTTCTATAAGTAATTTCTATTTGTTTTCTTAATTTGATATTATATACCATGTTATTGCTTTGTGAAATAATTTTTTTAATTCAGAACTTATGTTTGAATAAGTCATCAAGGACTATGACTAGCTTTAAGGGGATGTTACATCTTGATTCCTTGCCAAGCAACCTTTCTAAGATTATTCATCAATATCTATAGCTGACAAATTTAGATTTGGCTATTTTTAACTAAGCTTAGATATATACTATTATGGGGTAGTAGGATATTAATTAAGATATATGATCATATTGCTATGAGTTAGCTATAAGTATATGTTTACTTTATGATCATTTTGATTTGTCATTTCAACTATATTTAATGATGTATGTATATCATGATTTCTACTATCTAACTACCTACTTTGTTGTGAGGTTGATGCAGAAGAATTCAATCTTCAGAGTGTGATAGAGGAAGAGCATAATCAAAGAGGGTGATGTAGATCGAGATGTCGAAAGATGATAGAGATATCAACTGGGACCCTACATACATGACTTAAATTAACACATGATAGAATGCATAATAAATGGTCAACATTATGTTATTTGCAATAGATAATTATTTGTTCATTATTCAAGATTTGCTTAATTAGGCTAAATTTGAGTTATTGGTCTATAAATTAATCTTTAAACCAATTTGAATTACTGATTTAATTAGTAATATATATATATATATATATATATATATATATATATATAATCACTAATAAGCAAATATACTCTAGTAAATTAGAATAAAAGCAGAGAAAGGGAATACATAAAAGTATTGAGTAAATAATAATAAAAATAGGTGAAAAAAGTGAAATGGAAAGTTCCTAATTTAATAAAAGGAAAATTAAAGTTAAATTTATAAAATAAAAAATAATATTTAAAACAAAAGAACTATACTTTGTTTCATATAAGTGATTTAAAATTAAAAAGAGATACAAGAAATAAAGAAAGGAAGTAAAACAAAAAGAAAAAAAAAATTGTACAAGGGTTACGCCTATTTAATATAGTGGGGGAGATTATGAAAAAGGAGAGGGGTGTTATAATTCATTCCATGAGGAAATTTGCTAGTGAAAACCACTAGGTGGGTGTAACACATAACGAGAAAAGACGTTTGGAGTAGAAGGAAGTTAACAAGCATAACCAAATGGATAGAAGATAATCAGGATACGAGGTAGGCATTTAACCATGTTGAAAAACAAAATTTTATCTTATACGTGATTTTCTTATAGAAATTGAAACTTTTAGACCAGTGTGCTTGTATTGTTTAGCTAGACGCCTATATCCAGCTAAATATTCTAGCTTCATAGATAACATATTTAATTGTTGCTTTTAGTTTGTGGTTTGTATGTTAATGTAATTAGAAACATATAACATTATAACCATACATTTTAAGATTATATCAATGTTTTTTATAAATCATTGTAACTCGTTACATGTGGCGTCACTATAATATTTTAAGACTATATCCATAAGCCATAGTAATCTTATTAATCTAGCTTGCATATCTGCTAAATGACGTCACTGTAGTATAACCAAACCAACCTATTGTATTTAGTGAATCACTATATTTTTGGTAATAAAGACAAATGTTATACATTTTTCTAGTATATGCAATGATTGAGAGGGTTTAATGGCATATAATGATTAAAGGAAGGCTAATATATTCTATCAATTTATATAAAATTTTGTAGAACCACATATAATGACTACGAGAGTATAATTTTAAAGGCCATTATACCATATAAACGTATAATGATTCCCTTCATATATTTTTATAGTGGTCATTATACATATCTTTTTATAATTTTTTTTGATTCCATTTATATAAAGGCATTTCAATATCTCATGTTATATGGGATAATAACCATTACCTTGAAATATGTTCACTGATAGTATATAAAATTTCATAAAATTATAATGGTGAGGGTATAATGATTACTATCAATATCTCATTTTCAGCCAGGCCATGTATAATGGCATCACCATACCCATACAGTCCAGTCTATATGACAATAGTAACTAAATGGCATCATTATTTTAGTTTAGTTATTGCTTTTTTTTAGAAGTGAATATTGAATAGTATTAATGGAATAGATGTTTGGTGTCACTATTATAACTAATTGAGAAAGATTGGCATCATTAGTTTTGGACATATAGTCATTATTAGATATATGTATAATAGAGCCTTGGTTATCTAATCCTTAGCCAATATAAATTGTAATACTCAACTTGTGTCTATTAAGGATTCACTATATATATCTATGCAACCTATTATTGTTTCATTATAACTTGCTTATGTTGATTCATTATAAACACTATCTCTCAACTATATGGTAAAACCTAAGGGTTAATATATGTATTATCTACTTAAGTTTATTCTTGACTGCTTAATATTTTAGATGGGTAATAGATGGCATCACTGCAGCTCATATTTTTATTTGGAAATGCTATTAAATGTATATGGCATCTCTTGTTGATGGCCATTATTGGTTTTAGTTGGCAGTATTTATCTCTCTATGATGTCATAACCTGGCACCATATTCTCATATATATAAATCACATATCAGATTAATATACTATTTCTCAATGATGTAATATAATTTTTTATTGTTTTACTTTTTATAGATAAACATAGTAATGAATAACACTAGAGAGCTTAGATGGTTTATATAATAAGTTCTTACCAAAGGATTACAACGAGCGTAGAAGCTTCATAGAGAGTATACATTTGGTATTATGTTTAGATTTAAAACTTAAATAGTGGGTTATTAAATTGATGATGCAGATCATATTATAATCCCTTCGAGACTAATTAAAATCTGATGACTAGTTTCTCATAGTTAGATATCCATTGGGGTTAACACTATTAATGCTAAAATTATGGGGATTAAAGCCGCTATATAATGTTGTTATGAACACACACACACACACACACACACACACACACACACACACACACACACACACACACACACACACACACACACACACAAACAGAGTAAAGATCCTATTATTCAATAAAATACGTATGTGGATGAATTATACTTGATTAAGTATTTGGTCTAAATGTAATCAGGTTTATATACCCAATATATTATATGGAATAGAATTGGTTTCTATCATGACTTAGCAATTTATACATTCAATATAATTTTGTGAGACTTAAGTGTGTTAGATTATAGTAATTGATATATTGCCAAAAATGTATATGTGAAACCTAATGTGAAGGATTGTGTAACCTTGAAACTTGTGAAGAAATGGTGTACAATTGAGTATATCTAGACATAAATTCTATTTATTTAGGGATCAAAATCATACAAAAGTATTACTTTAATGAATCCTTTATCCTGAAAATATCATCCATATATTTTGTGAGTATGAAAGCTCATAAGGATTTATGAACCATAGGGAGTTCTTGATTAGGAAGTATAAATGAACATTACTATGGTATTTTCATACCATTTGAGTACTTATATATGGTGCATGTACAATTACTACTCATATATATAGATTATATCTATAATTAGATAGATGATTAAAATGTCTTAAGGTGTCTGTAGGACCAAGATTATAATTATATGAAAGTAGTTCTCTATAGTAGTAATTAATAGTTGAATTATGTTCATGCAAGGTATAACTTATTTGTGAGTTATCTAACTCTCTAAAAAGTTTAACTAACTTTTTGATATATGTGAGAGTTGTAGACACCTCAATCTGGCCACCAATGACCTCCAACTAGGATTTTGGCTAATATTCACCTAAAATACACAATTTGCCCTAAAAATACTAAAACATGCTAAATGATGTAAAACTGACGTATTCAAGTGCTGATTCTAGGTAGGGTATCCCTAAATGGGGTAATGTAATTTATGGGCTAGCTAATTTTGATAAGATCATTTTGAGTCAAAATGCTAATTTTACACTTGGGTGCTCTGGATTTCTCTTTCCTATCAAATCTCTTACACAAGACATGTGCCTTTGTTATTTGTTATTAGTAACATCCTAAATAGGATAATGGATCAAACACATCTGACATTGACTTATAATTCTAATCCAATCAAATTTTGGACCAATAATAAGGCATTTTGATTAATTTGAGGACTTTGTTCATAAAGTGCTTACTCATGTTTAAGAGCTAATTAAACCAAATTAGAACCTAATCAAGAATTCCATGGAAACTTGTTGAAAAATTATTTTTGGAAATGAATATTGAATATCTGCATCATCAGGTGACCTCATTTCTTGAGAAGACATCCTTAGGCCATAAATGCCACATATATCAGAATTCATGCCTTCCATGCCTCATCAATGCCTTCCATGATGCCCTCCATGCCTCTTAATTTTTCCTTTTTCCAATGTCATGACGAGGATAATCATAAAATTAATTCCAAAAATTGAATTAATCTTCAACCACACATCTCAATCTTAGGATGGATGGTTTAGGTTGATTCTAGACATTCGCAAAAAATTATAAATAGAGGGGTCATGAACATCATTTCTAAGACTTGATAATGCAAAATTATAATGCACAAATGATTCCAAAAGCCACTGTAAATAGTTTTGCCATGCCAAATTGATTCCAAGCTAAGCCAAGCCACAAGCCAAAGGTGCTAAGGAGAGATGGAGGTAGCCAAGCTTCCATTGCTAAGGACTTCATGAGCACAAGCCGAACAAGCCACTACAACAAGAATTTTGGACCATCCAAGGGAGGTAAAAGAAGGTTTTATTTTGTATTTTAGTTGTGTCTTTTATTAATTTTTGTTAACTAAGCTCTCCCTAGTGTCTAGGCCTAGAAATGTTATGCTAGTTAGTGTGTTTCTTTCATTTTATTTTCATTTTGGAACTAACATGATACTAACCATCCTCTCTTGAGTCAAATTCCTAGATCACATATTGGCATGCCCAGTGGGACCATATGCATCCCACACATGAAGAAAATAATTTTGCAAGTTTAAAATATTCATTTAGACCATTAAAACTCTTGTAAATTAATTTTCTAACTTTATTTTGCCATTTTTCATTGTCAGGGATTTACACAATAATCGACATCAGTTAGTAAGACCGACATCAGTTAGATAGCTTAATTGACGTTGGTTAGTAAAATTGACATCGGTTGGATACCTGTCATTAGTCACATTGGTATAACTGATGTTGGTTAGATAACCATCATCAATTAGAAAATTTAACCATCATCGGTTATATAACCGACGTCGATCACTGTGTTTTTCTTTAAACACAGACCTGAGAGCTCTTTTTTAAAGTTCATTAATTCAAGCCTAAAAAAACTTCAAGGCTAAATGACATGCTAACATTTTTGTTATAGGACCAATCTTGAAATTTGCTAAAAACATGTTTAGATCACCTTTTTCATGCTTAAAAACCAATTAGGAACCTTGTTCTGGTGTTTAATAAAAAAATTAGATGTTTATGGTGAATGTTTTCAAAGTTTACAGCTAAGACCAAGGGGTCAAATGAACACCACCTCATTTTGAATTTGGGCTTAAAATAAACTCACCTTTTCAAAGCTTTTTGTATTTACTTAGTTGTTTAGATTAAATTTTTGTTTGGCAAAAAGAGGGATGTTGCATGTATGCTCTTCTATTTGTCCCCTTTAGGGAACCCTTGGAATCAAAAGTGCCATTCCTATTTCAAGTAGCCTAGTCCAAGGCTTAGAAATAAAATCATCTAAAGCACTCCTCAAAAACTCATCAAAGTTTGGGTGACCTTGAAAATGATCCTAAAGTCTTTTTACTTTTATGCTTTATTTATTTTTATGAAAATTTGGCTTGCGAGGGGGACTTCATCACCTACCATGAGTTATTTAGGGAAGCTTTGACCGAGGGTTTCACCTCTCAACATTGACTTCATTTGGATAATAATTATATTTTCATATGGGATAGAGTGGTAATTTAGACATTGCACTACACTAAGCAAACAACAGGATGTAGTGGTTGCAAAAAAGACTAGAGCTTTTTGCAGCAAGCCAAGTGATACAGACCTAAAATCCATGTTTTTTTTGCATTGTTTAGCATGAAAGTCATTATAAAATTATTACCCTAGAATGTTTGAAAACTTATTAGATATTAGATAAATCCCCACTTGCCATAGAAGTATTGTTGGTGCAAGGTGTGCCTGAAGGTCCATGTTGCAGTATTATCATTTGAGAGGAGGGGTGTAAAAACCCTACTATATAATGCATATTTACTTTTGGATGAACACTTAAAATCCTCTCAAATGATGTATATTGATGGATTCCAACAATATCAAGCAACCTTGTTAGTTTAGGATCTAAGAGAGATTAATTAATTAATCTTGTTCTAAATTAAAGTCTTGTTTAAAGTCAAAACTTGGTGTAAACAAGTAATTCAAACCAAACACATAATCCTAATTTTCTTTTGAACAAAGAGGCGTTATGCTTCCCATGTGAGATCATCAATTTTCCTTGTTCAAAGTTCATCAAAAGCTTGAGAGTCATATCATCCACGTTGGTACAATTATGTTGCCCAATTGAGTCTAGAACTTTACCTAAGTTATTTAAGTCCTTCACTTATAATCTAAATTCAGAATTGCACTTTTATAAGTTCATAGGGTTGATTTGTTAAGTGGGTTCACCATTTACACTAAACTTGAGGGAACTTATGTTAATTTCCAATTTGGGTTGAAGGCCTTTCAAGACTCATAACCATTGTCATCACTTGATAGAATTAAGCCATTTTGTGCTAAAAATTTGCACTTTTTGTCTATGCACCACAACATTTTGAGTCAAGAAAAGTAGTGTGATGCTATCAAAATTTTGGGAAAATGTCTTTGAGTTAAAGATTTTTTGAAATAAACTCTTTTATCACACCTTTTGGGTAGCGTAGCACTGCCCAAAACATTTCAAATATTGTTTCATAGACCCTCTTGCATAGAGTTTAAATTTGTTCCTACATTTTTAGACCAATCTGAGTGTACTTTTATGATCTTTTGTCTAACACAGTTATATTATTCACCTTTGTCTAGCTTATTTGTCAAAAGAACTAAATTTTATACCATTATTTATGAGAAAATAAACTATCTCTAAAAGTGCCTTTTATTTCATAACTTATACCTATTTGATCAAGGTCATATCCAAGAATCAAGTGCCTAGTGTTTGTTAGAAGTATTTTAAATCTAGATTAAACCTTTCATCTAATTTCAAAGTCTAGCTTTTGACACCATTTGGCCAAGATTCCTAGTGCATGCCTTGTTTGAGTTTATATTTTGACGTCGCATTTGGCCAAAAGACCTAGCAACTTTTAAATTCCTAGATTAGACTGATTTAAAACACTTCAACCTTAGAGTTTGACATTTTGATTTTTGGTCCATTTACTTACTTATCTTTGTGTGAATAGTGAAGCATTAGATACTTCACACTAGTTTTTTTCCTCACAATTTTTGCATAAACCTTTTGATCTTTTTGACAAATCTAGACCAAGTTAAAATGTCATTTGTTTTAGATTCTATCCTTTTTAGAGCTTGTAGAACTCTTTGACCTTTTATCACCAAGAATTGACTATGGATCCCAACATGCATTCCTACACTCATAGTGGACTTATGTACAATCTAAGGAATAGTAATGTAGTTATACAGGAAGAAATGGTGCAAGACCGCTATGCGGATAATATTACTTATGAGATGGATTGTTATCCCTCTTATAATATTCAATAAGTGGCACAAAGCCAAGATCCATTGGTTAAATATCTGGTTAACGCACCACCTTATTCATATCAAGACCAAGAACAAACTGCATATTATCTAGCTATAATACCCACGGTGGAGGAGCCAGTTTTTCAATGGTCATATTTATTAGTGTAGCTTTTTATTTTTCCCTATTTATTGATTAGGGAAATTGTATTTCTTGTGCATACATGGAGTTTTCCTACATTTGTGGGATACGCTAGCTTATGTGGAGGTGTGTGTCATAGATGTGTCATAGGTGTCATAAGAATGTCATAAGTAACTCCCTTGATGGGAGTTACTGTCTATTCTTGGGGTGCCTTATCCACCTTTTGAGGAGGAGTTACTTACGTACTCTCCTATATGTATTCCTCACTTTGGCCATCTCATGTTAATTCAGATTTGGTTTTCTCCATTTTGTCTTGTGTAATTTATCTTCTTGTGTTACTTTCAAATTGATTTAGCATCTAAGTGGTGTGCACTTGCTTCATCTTGTGTGATCACATCTTCATTGCACTCGCATTATCCAGATTCTGGCAACAACTCTGATATGGTATCAGAGCCACCCCGATAATCGTGTGTCTAGTTATGCTATTCTGAAATTCTTACTTTGCTTTCTTAGTAGTTTTTTTTTAAAAATCCGTTGCATTTGAGAGCTTTGGTAGAGTTTTTTGAAAACTCATGCAAATTCATATGGAACTTGTTTAAAAATTTACTTCTGAGTTAGCATTTGTCAAGACATTTTATCTAGATCTGTGGTTTTCTTCAGCAAGGTAGAGGAATTCTGGTTTTGTCATTCTGCAAGAAGAGAAAAAAAGGAATCTCTACATTCTGTTTGCTTTCTATTTGTGTGACGCCACCTTCTGGTAGAAAGAGGTGAAGCTACCCAGACCATGGGCTTACCACTTTAGGTGATGCCCACTCACAATTTCTACGCCAACTTCCTTTCTTCCAGCATGCTAAGCAGCTGAAGCATCCTTTCCAGCCATGCCAAGCAATAAGCAGTCATTTGTACGGTGCTCAGGTCTATTTTTTTTGTTTTTTGTAAAAAAAATAATTTCAGAACTGTGCCTTTCTTTTGGACGTCATTTGTTGTTGTGTTGCTGTCTAGAAACAAGCTTCTACGCCTCCCTTTTTTGGTGAATATATTCTGCCACACCAAGCTTTTGCTACTTCCTTCCAACAAGGTGCCTCAACCGGCCGTACGGTCTAGCACAGGTCTGATTTTGTTTGTCTTTTTTGCTGCAAATCTGGACTGCTGTATTTTCTTAAAAAAAGGCGCCCTCCTCTTGTTTGGCATCCCATGTGGACCTTTAATCACTTTGCCATTCTGTCCATTCTATCTTTAACTAAATTTTTTTAGTGAAAATTGATTTGTCAAAATAAAAATCAGTCAATTTGACTGAGTATTAAGGTTTTTAGATAGTTTGGTAATTTTGGGGGTTTGAATTTTAACTTGTATCTTCGACCTACGAAGACGAAGGGTGAGGCCTGGGTTGGCGGGAGACCAATTCCCCCTCAAAAAAACCTCCTTTGGATTCCTCATTCCATGATAAATCCAATGAGTGGTTGGAAGGCCACTTTCTTCCCCATAACAGGTATTTTTTTAATGTTTTAGTATTCTTTTTTGCAAAAACACTAGTTTACGAGAAAATTGTAACTTTAATATCTTACAAATGGTAGCTCAGTTTTGGGTGCCATTTTTTGCAAAAGTGCTTATAATTCAATTCTCCATAGCGTAGACTTGTTATTTGTCAAAAATGCACTAGTTTATAAAGTGCCAAAAATTTGGGTCTCCCGGGACGCATTTTCGGCTGAGTCCGACGCCCTGTTTGCTTTAGTCTTGCATTGATTTCTCTAAGACGCATTTTTGGCTGAGTCTGATGTCTTTTGAGCATGTAATTTCATATTTGGGGGGGGCTCAATATTTTGGGGGGGGTGTGATTTCTTTTCACAACTTGCAAATCTTCACTTTCATTCTCCATTCTACATAAATTCACAACTTGCAATTGACACAACTTCACCTAAATTCAGCTAAAAAATGGATTCTTTTCAACTTAAACCCCTAACACCCTTCAACTATCATGAATGTAAGGTTAAAATGTCAATCATTCTTAGAAGCAAAGGGTTGTATAGGATCACCATGGGTACTGAAATAAAACCCAATACTGATGCTGAAAAGGTTAAGTGGTACAACCGTAGTGATGAAGCCTATGGATTACTGAGTTTGTCTTTGTCTCCAAAACTTCTCTTCCATTTAGAATCCTCCCAAACTCCTAATGACATATGGGACACCTTAGAAAATTTATTTGGGAAGCTTGATGAGATGAGAGGTGATGAGCTTGAAAATGAACTCATAAGTCTAAGTCCTAGCAACTTTGACACCCTACAGGACTTCTTCACTAAGTTTAAGGCCTTTAGATTGAAATTGAAAGAATGCGGGATAGAGAAGAAAGATGATCAATTCATAATTTCTATTCTCGCAAAGTTAGGTTCAAGCTATTCAGTCTTTGTCTCCACTTTCCATGCCACAAAAAGTGCCCTTGGCACTACATGGAAAATGCCTTCTTTGGATTCATTCATTATCGACTTGACTAGGGAGCAAGATAAGCTAATTCAAATGGGCACAATTAAGTCTACTCAACCGCAAGATTTGATAGTTGGAAATGGTAAGGACAAGACTTTAACAAAGGAGAAGAAAAAAATGAACAAAGACCAAGAGAAGAAGAAAGAAAACACCAATCCTGCCAAAAACAACACTGAGACTTCCTCTTCCAATACTAAACCTAAGAAGGAGAAGGTTAAGTGTGCCTATTGTAAAAAGACAGGGCATGATAAACTCAAATGCATGAAGAAACCTATAGACCACCTAACTCATCTTCTAGAGAAGAACAACATAGGTGTTCCTGAGTCCATCAAGCAGAATTCATCTACCCAAGATTCTACTAAGGAAAAAGGCAAGGGTAAGGAGAAAGAAAAGGGCAAGGCTCTTGTAGCTACTATAGCTTCTACATCATCATGGGTAATTGATTTGGGTGCTTCTCACCACATGGGTTCTTCATTAGTTGAGTTTTCATCTTTAAAGCCTTGTAGCATGACTTCAATTAGTTTGGGTGGTGACACATCAGTTTTCGTTGTAGGGAGAGGGTCAGTTGAAATGGAAAGAGGAACATTCAATAATGTTCTAAGTGTTCCTTCTCTTTTAACCAATCTCCTATCAGTGTACCAAATCACTCACATTGGTCGGGGCATGAGAGTTGAGTTTTCACTAGATTCAGTGTCTATCAAGGAGTTACATAGTGATACTACAGTGGCAGTGGGTAGGGCAGATCACCAAGCTAGGTTATTCACCTTCTCACATTTTGCATCAGATCCTTATCTAACAACATTGCTGACTCATTCAGATGAAGTTAGCAAATTGTGGCATGAGCGGTTTGGCCACCTTAACTATCGCTATCTTGAGCAACTTTGATAAAATGACATGGTCATTGGCTTGCCTCGTGTCCAATTCTCAAAAGGTCTTTGCGAGGGGTGCTCCCTTGGGAAGCATCCCGAAGCAAAGTTTGATAGAGGTAAAGCTTGGAGGGCTTCACAACCTTTGGAGTTAGTCCATAGTGATGTATTGGGACCCTTTCCCAAACCATCTTTCACAAGGGCCAAGTACATCCTCACTTTCATTGATGATTTCTCTAGGTACACGTGGATATATTTTCTCAAACAAAAGTTTGAAGTGTTTGAAAATTTTCTAGACTTCAAGGCTCTTGTTGAGAAATAGAGTGAGAAATCCATCAAGGTTCTTCGAACTGATAATGGAGGGGAGTATGTTAGCATCAGGTTTGAGTAGTTTTGTACCATAGAGGGGATTGATTTGCAGCACACAGTCACCTACAGTCCTTCACAGAATGGGGTTACAGAATGCAAGAATAGGTTCTTGAAAGAGATGGGTAGTTGTATGATTCACTCCAAATCCTTAGCACCATAGTACTGGGTCGAAGCCATCAATTGTGCTTGTTACATTCAAAACAGGGTTCCTCACAAAGCTTTGAAAGGGATAATACCCTTTGAAGCTTGGCATAAAAGGAAACCTGATGTTGAGCACCTTAGAGTTTTTTGATCCCCAGCCATGGCCCGCATTTGAAGAAGAAATGCAAAGCTATGGAACGTCAGTCCAAGCCTTGCATCTTTGTAGGATATCTAGATGGTATTAAGGGATATCGCCTTCTAGATCTAGTCACTCATGAGTTATTCATCGAGAGAAGTGTCCATTTTTAGGAGAGTCCTAGAGACTCAACACTTGACACTTCTCCCTCATCGGATCTACTTCTTCATGATGATTCTTCATCAGATTCAGATCAGCCACAACAGGTTTTGAGCTAGAGACATCTTCTTCTTCTTCGAGTTTAGACAGCGAGGATAGTGATGTAGAGTCATCCACCTCTAGTCAGTCAGAGGATGAGGAGTTAGCACCTGACTTGCCCACTTTTGGGCCACTTTGGGCTAGACAGACACTTGAGAGTGCTGGCACTTGGGTAGGAGATCCCGTAGATGACAGACGTACTAGGGGGATTTTCAGAGAGATCCAATGCCTTCTTTACTTCAGTTTCAGATCCATAGACTTTTTGAGAGGCATCAGGGGTACCTGAGTGGGATAGTGCTATAGAGGAAGAATATTCTTCCTTAATCAAAAATCACACTTGGGATTTGACTTCACTTCCTAAGGGAAGAAAGATGGTTCGATGTAGGTGGATATATCGGACCAAGTTTGCCACAGATGGGTCAGTTGATAAGTACAAGGCGCACTTAGTTGCCAAGGGTTTCTCACAGGTGGCAGGCATTGACTACTCAGAGACCTTTGCACCCATTGCAAAGATGACTTCTATCTAACTCACCTTGGATATTGCCGCAACACATGGTTGGGATGTGCATCAGATAGATGTGAAGAGTGCCTTTCTTCACAGAGACCTAGAGGAGGAGATCTACATGGAGCAGCCGCTAGGATTTATTCAGGATTCTTTCTTAGTATGTAGACTTAGGAAATCTATCTATGGCCTCAAATAGGCCCCTCAGGCTTGGTATGCCAAGATGGATTCCTTCCTTCTCACAGCAGGTTTCACTAGGTGCCATTCTGATCTCGATGTCTACTTCTTGCGGCAGGATGATTTGCTCTTGTCTTTGGTTTCATATGTTGATGACCTTTTGATCACCAAGAGTTCTTCATCAGTTATTATAGCAATGAAGGCATCTCTTCAAGATAGATTTGACATGACATACTTGGGTTTGTTGCACTACTTCCTTGGCATCGAGATATCATAGTCAGATTCAAGGATTTCTCTTGCACAGCCTAAGTATGCTCTTGACTTATTGGCTCAGTTTCACATGGCTGATTGCAAGCCATCTCTGACTCCCTTTCTATTAGGAGTCAAGTTTGAGGCTAATTATTCTTCACCATTGGTTGATGCCACTCGGTATCGACAACTTGTTGGTAGTCTCATCTACTTGAGTCACACCAAGCCTGACATTTCGTATACAGTGGGACTTGTCTCCAAATTCATGCAGGAACCCCATGAGTTACATTGGAAAGCAGCTAAGAGGATCTTGCATTACATACAGGGTTCATAAAGATATAAGATTCATTATAAATTTGGCATAGAGGTTGACTTGGTTGGATATACAAATTCAGATTGGGCTGGCAATTCACAGACTCAGAATGATATTGCTATATCATCCACAGAGGCAGAGTACAAGGGAGCTATTAATGCAACTACTGAGGCTATTTGGCTTCAGGGGATTCTTTTTGAGTTTGGCATTCCTATCAGGTAGCCCACCATCATTTATTGTGACAACTAGAGTACCATTCAAATTTTCCAAAATTTAGTTCAGCACCAGTGGACCAAGCACATAGAGATTCACATGCATTTCATTTAGGAGCTTATTCATAGTCAGGTTATTGACTTGATATTTTGCCAGTCTTTAGAGCAGATTACAGACATCTTCACCAAACCTTTCACCAAGAGCAAGTTCATTCATCTATGAGCTCTTCTTGGGGTGTGGTCTACATCTACAGTAGCATCATCTTTAGGGGGACCCACTAGCCTCTTCTTTCTTTTATGTCTCTCTTTTTGGAGGGGAGTTTTTTCCTATGGGTTTTCTCCTTTTCTATATCTTATGGGAGATTGCATTTTTACATGGGTACCCCATCAGGCCTAGTTACCGGGACCCATTTCATATTTCCACACTGCCCACCTAAGCTACGCTTATGGGGGAGTATTAGTGTAGCTTTTTATTTTTCCCTATTTATTAATTAGGGAAATTGTATTTCTAGTGCATACATGGAGTTTTCCTACATTTGTAGGATAGGCTAGCTTATGTGGAGGTTTGTGTCATAGATGTGTCATAGGTGTCATAAGTAACTGCCTTGATGGGATTTACTTCTCTATTCTTAGCACCTTGTCACCACCTTTCATGGAGGAGTTACTATCTATTCTTGGGGTGCCTTGTCCACCTTTTGAGGAGGAGTTACTTACGTACTCTCTTATATGTATTCCTCACTTTGGCCATCTCATGTTAATTTAGATTTGGTTTTCTCCATTTTGTCTTGTGCAATTTATCTTCTTGTGTTATTTTCAAATTGCTTTAGCATCTAAGTGGTGTGCACTTACTTCATCTCGTGTGATCATGTCTTCATTGCAGTCACATTATCCTAATTCTGGCAACAACTCTGATAATATTTTGCTAATACATCTTCCATGTATGATCCATTTTTGTTTGAGAAATATTTGTTAGAGAAAAAAGATGAGATTTTGGTTAGATCCATAGAGGTAGGGGCCAAGTTTCTAGCAGATTTTCCCCATGAAAATTTGCCAATTCTAGTAACAGTGCCCCATAATATCATTTACGATCAACATGCTTCTTCTAACAATATTATGGCTCTAGTCCAAACAATGTATCAAGACCCTAATATATCTAATCAAGGCAAAAACATCATGGAAGATCACTTTAACCAAATGCAGACAAAATTTCAAACCTACCTAAATCTAGCACATGATTTCAATCACATGAACATGGTGAGTAAGCCTCTTATTGACCTAGTTCCTTCAATAGGAGTGTTGACAGAGTTAATTGGACAAGAGAATTCAAGTTCTGACCCATTCATACAAACCACTTCAATAGATATCTTGATGCATATGCTTGTTATTGAAGAAGTGTCTTCAGCCTCTTCACAGAATAGTGAGCTAAATGTAGTGGACAATGTACAAACAATGTCCAATCCTGATCAAAGTGTTACTAATGCATAAAAAACTAGCCAACATGTGCCTGTAGTTCATCCCATGACTGGATCATCATACTAGGGAATATGAATTTCTACACCCTAACCTCAATTGACTACTTTCTGAAGTTTACAACCTATGAGATCAGGTAATCAAACAATGTCTAATGTCGCTCCTCAATGACAAAATGTGATGAACCCTTTTCCTCATCAACAAGTAATGAGTAGTATTCTACAAAAATAGGCACAATCTAGTATATCAATGCAATAAAAGACAAATACATTGTCACCTCAATTAGGGGCAATAAATGTTCTACCTTGCTAGGTAATGATAAACATACCTCTTCAGTCATAGACCGATATGTCAATTCAAAACCAAGCAATGACTAGTCAACAACATGTAAATATTGGTCAGTGATAGATGCTGAATCTACAACTTATTTTCACTTTCTTATAGGGATTCATGCAATAAGGAGGTCCCCATGTTTCTCAAGTACCTACTAGACAACCGTTGGTTCAAAATGTGCCATACATTTAGAGACAGGGTCTTGGTCCACATGTTGCCACTCGACATCATGTCCCTTTTCAACCACAGTAGGCACATTATAGTTATATCCCTCCATCCTAACCACAAAATCCTCAAAGTCAAACCTTTATCACCAACACAAACCAAAATATCACACAACCAATTATGCAATTTCAAGTATATCCTAATCCACATATACATATTCCTAGTCCATTCTCCAACCAAACTAATGCACTCTAATAGGTATCTCCATCATACCCTGGTCAAAGTGTCCTACTT
Source organism: Torreya grandis (assembly GCA_037957365.1). Taxonomy (NCBI): domain Eukaryota; kingdom Viridiplantae; phylum Streptophyta; class Pinopsida; order Cupressales; family Taxaceae; genus Torreya; species Torreya grandis. Next base: position 2,911,815 of record JARHVA010001165.1, on the reverse strand, counting down.
ATGACCTCCCAATCATCTACCTAAACCAATATTCTCCCTCAAACCAATGTTCCTTCCAATTTCCTATCCCAAGAATTGTAACAGATGAAGGATGCAATTGCTACCATTTAGGCCGGGAAACAGACTAAAAAGTTCAAATTAGATGACATGTGTTCCTACCCATTCAACATGGAGTATTTGTAGATACCATTTCCTCTAGGCTATGAACCAACAAAATTTGACAAATATAAAGGGAAGGGTGACCCTAAGGCTATTCTTTCAATAGTGACATATACCTTTAGCTATTATTTCTAAGGAGCTTGGCTGGACAAGCCTTGGAGTTGTTTTTAAAGTTTCCCAAAAAATTTAGTAATGGATTTTGATGATCTTTTTGATAAGTTTGTGCAACACTTTTCCTATAATCTCGAGCATGATATTTCATTAGTGGACTTAACATAAGAAAAGAAAAAAGCTGGTGAGAGTTTCGCAAGTTATTTACAGTGATGGAGAGCCTTTATAAGCTATTTCACCCATAGTTTACCAGATAAATAATTAGTCACTATGTTTTCTAAAAAAATTCATAGTGAGATAGCTTATCATCTGGAACTACAATATGCACATACTTTTAAAGAAATCATTGATAAAGGTTTGTTGATCAAGTGGGTACTCATCAATAAAGGAGTCATCAAGCTGAATTCAACTAATCAAAATCATGATACTGATTAGGGAAATGACCAACATCAACATCCCATTCAAGCGTAAGCACTGCAATCGGTACAGGCCATAACCAAGAAAGATCGAAGCAATTCAACTGGAATAGGAATGTTGTGGGAAATAGAGTAATCGAATGCTATCACATTCAAATGGTGCAAACATTATCTACACTACCTTTTCAACTTACTCTTAGCCATCAACCTTTCCAATCAATACCACAAGCACAACAACTAAGACCTACACAATAAATACAATAGCATTTACCATTACAACCCCCCCTCTTAGGAGAATCGTGATTACACATTGTGTATTTAGTAACATAGGAGAATATATTAAGTCTATATTTCACAAGTTTGTTGTTGTTAATCTAATTAGTTGGCCTATACCAAAGCATTATTTTCAAGGCATTCCTTATCCTGATTGGTACCATGAAAACAAATTATGTGAATATCATTGGGTCAACAAGCATAATCTATGAAGATGTGTCCAAATTAAGCAATTAATTGAGAATATGTTAGAGAATGGGGAGATAATATTGGATAATAGTTATTCCACTTCTAATCAAACTCTTGGGATTTATCAAAACCCCTTTCCCTGACATAACAATTAGTAGCAACAAAATAATTAACAACAACAACAATGGCCAGTGCAACAATAAAATCAATAGTATGAAAATCAATGGCCGAACCAGTATAATCAACAAAATTAGTAACAAAACCCACAACAACAAAACAATAGACAAAACCAAGGTCAAAACAATAACAACTAACAAACCTACCATACAGTTTCACATGACTACAATAGGGTTGTAGGTCATATTGCAAGGGGTAGCATTAATACCATCTCCATTAATCCTAGACCAAACACTAATCAGCTTAGACCGTTGCTAAACAACAACATTCAACCAAATTGCATAGATAATCATTCTTGGACTTAGGAATGCATACATGCAAACCAACAAACTAGGACTTCCCCTTTTGGACCTTATATTGACAATTCATCCTTGCCACGTTACCACATGTGAGTGCACCGACAACTGAGACTTGTCCTATCTGATCCCACACCATTCCCAACATTAGTTAGTAATAATGGTCTAGTATTTAATCTTGATTATGAAATCACAAGCCAGAGGTCAAAGATTACTATCCCAAGCCCATAACCATCCACCACTTTACCTATCATCCAACCAACTATTCAGCCTTGGAAGAAACCATTCACTATTGACCAAGATAATAAGTTTGATATTGTGGAATAATTATAGAAGACACCAACACAAATTTCTATTTTAGATCTGCTGTGAATGTCAATAATCCACAAGAACATCTTGAATGAGTTTTTGACCTAATTAATTATTGCTAGTGACATATCCCCTGATAAATTTTAAGCGTTGGTTGGATACCTAGCTCTAGCCCAACAAGTCATATTTAACCAAAGTGATCTATCTTCCCTTGGCCCACTCCATAATAATACATTATACATAGAAGTTTATATAAGATGACATAAAATGAAATGTGTCCTTATAGATAATGGATCCAGCCTCAACATAATATTTCTAAAGCTCATCAGGCTTCTTGGGTACACACTGGCAGATCCCTAGCTAGAAACAATAACCATCAAAGCCTATGATAATAAAAAAAGAGAATCTTAAGGCACAATTAGTTTGCCAATTATCATTGGGCTTTTGACCTATGATACGCTTTTACATGTTCTTAATCTTGAGTTATCATACAATATGATTCTAGGAAGGCCTTGGTTACATGAGATTTGTGCAGTCTTATCAATGATACACCAATGTATCAAGTTTTTCTACTCAGAGATAAAAGTGAATATTTCATGAGATTTACACCCATATGAAAACTGCAAACATCTTGAGTCCAAATTTCAAAGCTAAAATTATCCGTATGGCATGAATACAAGTTCCAAATAGGATAAAGGAAAGGCTATACTTATTGATCCTTCACTAGATAATTGCATAGATCCTAATACCTTGGATTCCCTTTCCCACATGCCACCTCTTGAAGCTTATAATCATTTCATCATTTCAGATAATGGATCAAGAGAGTATGTGACCCATGATACATTTCATATTACCAATCTTCCTCAGAATCTGAAAACCTTTGGGTGACTTTAAGTCACCCCACATATGCATTAGCAACAAAAAAACAAAGACAAAGGTCTTGTCATATTTGTACCAACATATAGCTTAGAACTTGACCCTCTTGAAGGGGATGAATCACGGTTATACAATGACAACCAAGCTAATTGTTATAAAAATGCAAAGTATCCTATTCCCAATAAGATCATGGAGCATCACAATTATGAAGGAAGAGGCCTCAGAACGAATTAGTAAGGAATTATCGAGCCAATTTCCATGACTAAGAATGAAAGACCTTATGGACTTGGATTTAAACTACCTGGGAGTGACCCCACATATCTTATTCAAACTCCATCATCAATGACTAGTGATGGTGATGCTGATAGTGAAGCAGAGTCTGATCATCGCCTCACCTTTGATGACCTAGCTGAAACCAATTTGTTTGATAACAATGCCATTTATACCCTTACCTTGACCATTCATTGCAATCCATTGCCATTATATTATCCCTAACTGATAAATTGGGACCAACAAGAATCTAGTCTATCGATTAATGAGTTCTAGAATGATGAGGCATTCTGTGACTTTTTAGACCTTAGAGACAACATTTCATTGGGAGATCACAAATTAGGATTCTCAATCACATTAGATCCCATAGCCTATTTTGGAGAGTGAGTGAACACCCTTAGCCAAACGCAAATAAGTAAAACATTGAGGTCCAAAAGTTAAAACCTCTTTGAGGGGCTTTTTCACTAGGTTAAAAGTAAAGATAAAGCCTAGTCTAGTGATGAAAACCTATTTTAGGTGCCATTAGATGGAGGTGTTCATTTTTATTTAAATTTAGATCAGGAGACCACCAATAATGAACTTGCCTGTGGATCCAAGTTCAACTTTGAGCAACAACAGTTATTTGATCAAATTCTTCAAGAATTTTTGACTATTTTTGTCACATGGCCAAATCTCCCATTAGGGGACTTAGATTCATCATGCCTAGGAGAAGTTGAAGAGCAAGTCTTAACAAAGGACCCTAACATAATTCAATAGTTCAAGTCATTACCTACTATCCTAGAAGATGGTTTGACCCTTTTAGTTGAAGATATAATAGAGGTAAATATCAGAACTCCATCAGACCTAAAATGGATAAAATTAGCCATGTCCCTCAAGAGGAGGAACATGACATTTACATCTCTATTAAGAGAATTTGTAGATATCTTTACATGGACCTATTCTAACATGTCAGGTTTAGACCCCACCTTGGTTCTGCACCACCTTGTGGTTAATCCTGATGCCAAACCAGTAAAACAAAAACTACGTAAGATGCATCCTTGCATTGTTGTATTGGTAAGGAAAGAGTTGGAAAAAATTTTAGAAGCAAGATGTATCTGATCCATTGACTACTCAAAATGGATCTCTAATGTGGTAACTATTAGTAAAAATCTTGAAGGGATCAAAATTTGTACTGATTTTTGAGATATCAACAAAGCTTATCCTAAATATGATTTTATCTTGGCTAATATTGACATGATTGTCAACTCCATGGTAGGTTATGAAGTGCTTTCACTCATGGATGGATTTTCAGGATACAACCAGATCAGAATAGCACCAAAAGACTAACATAAAATAATTTTCACCACTCCATGGGGCACATTTTGTTATCAGGTAATTCCATTTAGCCTTAAGAGTGCTAGAGATACATCTCAAAGGGCCATGACTATCATATTCCATGATATGATGCATGTTATTATTAAAGACTATGTCGATGTTATTATTAAAGACTATGCGGATGACATATTAGAAAAATCCAAAACTAGGGCCAACCATCCAATAGTGCTGCGTAATATATTTGAAAGATTATGATAGTACAAAGTCAGACTCAATACAAATAAATATGTATTTAGTGTAACTTCAAGAAAATTAATTGGCTTCATCGTGTCTCATAGAGGTATTAAAGTCAATCCGACTAAAGTCCATGCTATAACTGAGATGCTGACACCAACCAATTTAAAGCAACTCCGTAGTTTATAGGCTAAGATCCAGTCAATCCGATGCTTCATCTCTTAGCTAACAAACAAGTGCCATCAATTTACACACATTTTGAAGAAGGGAGTTGTATTTCACTGGGATGATCACTACCAAATAGCTTTTCAACAACTCAAAGATTATCTTGTTAATCTACCTATTTTATTACCTCCTATGCTAGGAAAGCCATTCTTGTTATATCTATCAGTGGCCGACTATGCTCTAGGGGCACTCTAGGCTCAACATGATGACAATGAAAAAGAGCATGCTATATAATAAATAAACCATACATTGGTTACATATGAACATAACTATGCACCTATTGAAAAAACTTATTTAGCCATGGTCTTCAAAACTTAGAAACTGTGTCATTACATGTTGAATAATAAGACCATAATCATTTCCAATGTAGATCCACTCAAGTATTTACTATCTAAAATAGCTTTGCAAGGTAGAATGGATAAAGAGATCATGCTTCTCAGTGAGTTTGACATAAAGTATGTCACTCAAAAGGTAATTAAGGGACAAGTTTTTACAGATCAATTTGTTGAAGCAGCTCTCATAGAGACACAACCACTCACGTTTCAATTTTTTGATGAATCCATAATGACCATCATTGACACACCCCTTGAGGAGTAGCCTTAGGAGCTATATTTTGATGGTTCATTTATTGTACATAGATTTGGGGTAGGCCTATTATTTATTACACCATAGGGGGATCTAATCCCTAAATCATTTAGAATCAACTTTCCTTGTACAAACAACATGGCTGAGTATGAAACACTTGTTACAGGACTTTGAAAATTAGTGCATTAGAATATATCTCATATTCAAGTTTATGGTTATTCTCAGTTAATCATCAATCAGGTCATAGATCATTTTTAGACTAAGGATGATAAGTTGGTTCCATATAAATCCATGGTTGACACTCGTAAGCAACAAATTGCCAACATTTAATTTGAGCACATATCAAGAGTTAGTAATAGAATTGCAGATGCCATGGCTACTATTGGCTCTTTGTTTCAATAAATAGATAAAGCTGGAGAGTATTAGTTCCTTGTCAAGAATTTGTCAGCACTAACTCATTAACTTTCAACTGTTGCCATGATTTGTGATATTGTTGGTCCTAATTTTATCTGGTACTTAGATCTCTATAACTACCTTCATGACCAAGTTCTACCATATTACCTATCTCAAAATCAAACCAAAGCCTTCATTCATCATTCCACTCATTATACTCTACTTGGATCCACCCTTTACCATCACAATTTTGATGGAACTCTGCTTCGTTATTTAGCTTCGATAGAGTTTACACTAGTGTTAAGAGAAGTTCATGAAGGAGTATGTGGCATTCATTCTAGTGGGGTAGTCCTATCTAAAAAGCTCTTGTGTATTGGTTATTATTGGTGCATAATAGATGTAGATGCTATTGAATATGTAAATAAGTGTGACAAATGTCAATGACATGCTAATTTGATTTATGCATCAACAAAAATTCTAAAACTGATGTTGACACCATGGCCATTTTCTACATAGAGACTTGACCTCATTGGGAAGATCAATCCCACTTCATCTGATGGCCATAAACATATCCTTACTACCACCATGTATTTCACTAAGTGGGTTGAAGCTATACCCATCATGTGATTGAAAAGCAAATTTTCAAATTCATCTTCAACCATCTAATTTGCTACTATGGTATCCCCTCTGACATTATATCTGATACTAGAGGATCATTCAAGAACAAGGATCTAGATCAGCTATGTATTGAATATAACATCACATAACATTTTTATACAACATATTACCCTCAAGGTAATGTCCAAGTTGAGGCATCCAATAAAACCATTGTCAAAAAAATTCTCAAAAATATTGTCAATGATGTCAGTCATGATTGACACTTGCAGATATTCCCTGCCCTTTGGGCATTCATACCAATCATCATACCCCCACATGAGCCACTCCATACTCACTTGTTTATGGTATTGAATCCATCCTTCCCATTGAGGTCAAATTTCCTTCACTGCACATCTCTTTCAAGCATGTCCTGGATGATCATGACTATCGAGTAACTCACCTACAAGAGCTAGACCTACTTGATGAGAAATGCACAACCGTGCTCAACAATCTTCAAGCATATCAGAACTGACTCAAAGGCCACTATAATCAATGTATTAATTATAGAGCATTTAAACTTGGTGATCTTGTTCTTAAATAAAACCAAAAGAATACCACAGCTGAGAAGAAGCATAAAGGGAAATTCAAACAAAACTAGATAGGGACTTTCATCATTACTACAGATTATGGATCAAGAGCATACATGCTTACCACACTAGATGGAGATGAGCTTCTTGAGCCATTGAATATTATTCATCTCAAGTGATATGATGCTTGAGTGCTAAGGTCTATTGTCTATAAGGACTATTTCAGTTATGCCATTTTATCACTATTCTTCTTTGTACAAATATCATCCTTATCCATCCTCTTAGCCTTATCCACTTTTCAATCCCAAACTATCGGCCCATTGTGTTCTAAAGCCTAGCCTGTTTGACCTTGGGTTTTGCCATTCGTTACATACTTTTAACATCAAGGTATCTGAGTAGTTTCATCCATTGGTTTAATTATTTTAGATAGAGATCATATTTTGGAACAATGTGATATAAGTTTTGACAGTTGCATCCTTCGTTTGTTATTCCTTTCTTACCACTAGTCTTTCTACTAATTATAACCACATTTGGGCAAATTAGTACTATTTATCTATGTTGTTGTGTCATGGTTATAACTTCCTATGGGAAAAATAGGGGCAAAATTAAGCCTTGACATACCAACTTGCCATTTCTTATGTCATACTGTGCCTTTTTACCAATTGTGTCTATTTTGCTTGAATTGATTGCTACACTTATCAAATTCCTTCATTATAAGGGTGTAACTACAGTGACTTGAGGTCCTACTCTAGAGATATGTAGGCAATGCTTGATACTTGTTGAGGTCAGCTCAGTCACCTTTTCTCTATGCTCTCATCATTTTATGAGCAACCTAAGCCATGCTCTCACCATTTTGTGAGCAACTTAAGCCACACTCTCACCATTTGTGAGCTTGAAACATTTAGTGTCTCATCATTCTTGATTGAGTTGAGATACTTCAAAAAATTCTAAAAACATTTGAAAAATCATTAGAAAACGACAAAAACATTGACCACTTCTTTGCCTTAAGGATTCTGGGAACCCTTACTAAGTTACAAGCACATAACTTATCATTTAATTTCCCCATCTTTTTTGGCTTTTTTCTCTCACACACTTGTCATTTTTCAAGACCATTCCTCTTATTCTCCCACATCTATTCTATTTTTTTTCATCAATTATCACATTCTTCCCATTCCCTGGGAGAACTACATTTGGCCTAAAGTTTTTTATTGAATATTACATTCATGGAACTACGTAAACAATGTCGACTTGCCTAGTGCATATGGAGACAACTCGGCGACCCCTTACTTTTATTCTATTCCCCCATTTTGTTCATTTATTCAGTTATCACCTATTTTCTAGGGGCAATGTTCGTTTGGTTTCTATTGCATTGTTTGTTTGTTTGTTTATTTTTGCTTATTTTTTTATTTGTCTACCTATTTGTTTGCTTTTAACACTATTTCCTTGATTCAATTTATGTGTGTTCATTGGGTGATTCCTTGCCCACACTTATACTCGAATCCATCCATATTCATATGTTTACATCATCATCATGGATTTTATCATTGGTGCATTATTTTTTATTGAGTATTGGATTACAGGTGTCAGTCCTTATTCATATTTTGGCCAAGTCCTCATGATGTTATACCTCGATGCCTTCCGACATGTGCTATAACAAACATCAGCTTTAAGAAGTCTATTTAGTAATGGCGGCATCTCTTCAACATCGACATCCTGATTTCATCCTAATCATATCTGATATAGAGCAATTAAACATGAAATAATTTCAATCTTTATTAGTTTGAATGAACATCTCCCTACTAGTAGGTTGTTCCAATTCATCATTACCCTTTGTGTTAATTTATCATCCTCCTCAACCAAGTTTATCATGTTTACCATAATCAAGGTCTAATGATTATAACTTCCTATGGGCAAATCATTGCACGTAATCCCACCTACATTTCTCAATGATTATAACCACCTTTGGGAAAATCATTATGTTGTCACCACTTTAATTTTTCTACCTATATGGGGGCATGTTATTATCTTGTTTGTTTATCCTAACTGGGGCAGCTCCATCTTATCAATGATTATAATCGCCTTTGGGCAAATCATGGTGTTATCATACCATGTTGCCACTATCAGGATACAATGTTTATAACTGCCTTTGGGCAAACCATTATGCACCGTCCCACTTGCGTTCTCAATGATTTTGACTACTTTTTCAATATCATTATGTTTTCACCCCATCATCTTTCCTTTTTTTGGTCCCCTCATTTCATTTCTTTCTTTTTAAAGGACCGTTTACCGACTTACTTATGCCAACCATTCCCTCAAGGGGGCATTATACAATTAGTTTATCATCATTATGGTTATAAGCATATAGGACCTTTTCATTCTTTGAGAAGATGTTACTATGCTTATAGCTTGCAATGCCTTCCAAAATAGGGATAAACTGTAGATACCTAAGTCTGGCCACCAATGACCTCCAACTAGGCTTTTGGCTAATTTTCACTTAAAATGCATAATTTGGCCTAAAAATACTAAAACATGTTAAATGATGTGAAACTAACATATTCAAGTGTTGATTATGGCTGGGGTATCCCTAAATGGAGTAATGCAATTTATGGGCCAACTAACTTTGATCAGATCATTTCGAGTCAAAGTACTAATTTTGCATCTGGGTGCTTTGGATTGCTCTTTTCTATCAAATCTCTTTCACAAGACATGTGCTTTCATTATTTTTTTTGGTAACATCCTAAATGGGATAACTAATTCAACACATCTGACATTGACTTCTAATTCCAATCTAATCAAAATTTGGACTAATAACAAGGCATTTTGATCAATTTGTGCACAAAGTGCTTAATCATGCTTAAGAGCTAATTAAACCAAATTAGAGATTAATGAAGAATTCCATGAAAAATTGTTAAAAACTTATTTTAAGAAATGAATATTGAATATATGCATCATCAGGTGACCTCATTTCTTGAGAAGACATCCCTAGGCCATAAATGCCACAAATATCAGGATTCATGCCCTCCATGCCTCATCAATGCCTTCCATGATGCCGTCAATGCCTCTTAATTTACTATTATTTCAATTTTATGATGAAGATAATTATAAACTTAATTCCAAAAATTGAATTAATCCTCAACCACACATCTCAATCTTAGGATGGATGATTCAGGTTGATTTTAGATATTCTCAAAAATCTATAAATAGAGAGGTCATGAATATCATTTCTAAGACTTGATAATGCAAAGTTATAATGCACAAATGATTCCAAAATCTATTGAAAATAGTTTTACTATGACAAATTTATTCCAAGCCAAGCCAAGTCACAAGCCAAAGGTGCCAATGAGAGATGGAGGTAGCCAAGCTTCCATTGCCAAGGACTTCATGAGCACAAGTTGAGCAAGCCACTACAACAAGTATTTTGGAGAATCCAAGGAAGGTAAAAGATGGTTTTATTTTGCATTTTAGTTGTGTGTTTTATTCATGTTTGGTTACTAAGCTCTCCCTAGTGTCTAGGCCTAGAGATGTTATGCTAGTTAGTGTGTTTCTTTTATTTTGTTTTCATTTTGGAACTAACATGATACTAACCATCCTCTCTTGAGTTAAATTCCTAGATCACAAGTGTTAATATGTATACATGATTAGTTATACTTAGCATATAATGGTGCATCATGATGCGTAATTATAAGCTATATTTATTTGAATGCTAGTATGTAGTTTAAACTTAGGATTTACTCGAGTGATATAATCCCGTACGTGTCTGATTATTATTGTGTATGTAGATCGTTTAATTCTTGATATTGTAAGTTTGATTATGTTTATTTATGTGGTTGTGAACTATGATAGTATGGGATATCATAGAGTACTATAGTAAAAATGTATACTCATATGATACATATTGTAAATTTTATGTTTAGACTCACACCTACATTTGATTGTTTAAATCTATGTGTGTTGGTTATTACTATGAATAGTATGTTTTATGACAGTTAGTTGGACTTTATATATGTGTACATACAACTTAGAGATTTTGACGAATGCTATGATAGTATATTATTATATACCATGGGAATATTGATTTATTTTTTTATATCAAGTGGCTTGAATATAAGTTTGTATGTTCCATGTATTTATGACTACTTTATTATGATTGATTATGGAAAACTAGTAGTTATGTCTTAGAATACTAGACTAAGGTAAAATGGGTTATCATAAGGTGTAGTATGTTTGGAAACTAGTTGTGGTATTGAAAATTTGTAGTTAAATATATATTTACCTAGATGGTATAAACTGTAGTCATTATTTCTAGTATGGGATAAAAATTAATGTAAGATTCATTCATAAGTTTGATGGAATAAATGTATGTTTTGGTTACTCCTATGTTTAACATATTATATGATTGTGTTTGCTAGTAAGATATAAATTAAATGAATATGATGGTTGAATTATATTTGACCAATCTATATTGCTAATTCAGAGTAAGGAGTGAGATAGACTTCACTGGCTTGCTAGTATTACAATGATAGATGAAGATAGTCCGATCAAGTGGTGTGTATGAATTTGATTGATCTATAGATCATTATTATTTATTATTGATAAAAATTTAGGCCAAAGTATGTTTAGTGAGAAATTATCATTTTATGAGTATGATTTACATATTTGTGTGATACCTTGCAATAGAATGGTTTTCTATGATACACTACATGTTTAGTTTATAAATCATACAACACATGGATACTTAATTGTCTCTCTTGATTCCTGTGCCATCACTATCTAATCATACATGAAAGAAGGGACATTTATTGATGGGATTAGTATGGGGGATCGTTGATCCATTATTGGTATGAAAAAGTGCTCAGATGATGCTCTCCATCCCCACAACAATACTACTTATTGTGATGACACTTGAGATTACCATAGATACTTGAGTTTGAAAACTATGCTCTGGGGAAGCCATGTATCTTATATGTACATTGTATTATATTGTACTTATCATTGAATATTGTCATGAGATATGTAATTACTTGTTGTTGTATATTTATAGTGGAGGCTATAGACATGTATCAATTATGGTTGAGTTAATATAGCTACTTTTTATACTTGTATTATGATGTACTCTTATGATATTAGAGATCAATGATATGTGATTTATTATGCTTGTTTGATATTATCATCTTGAGTATTTATTATGGACTCTATATATTCTTTTGGTGTAATCTATTTTTAGTATATGTGTTTAATTTTTTTTAAAAAATCATGTATTTCTATTTCTTACCCAACGGGGTTGTTACAAGGAAAGTTTAAACCAAATTAGCTTGGCTTGTATTTAATCAAAAAAAAGATTAGCCCCAAGGCATATCATCTAGTTTCAATCGATGGTAAGGCAATAAAGAATCCATTAAACATCATACATCTTAAGAGATTCTATATCTAAACAACTCATAATCTATTTGTACATAGATTCTCTTATCTCACACCTTGTATATAGTTTTATTTTCATGTTGATCGGAAATAACATATACTCATAAAATATTAAAATAATATAATATGTTCAAAAATACAAAAACATTCACATATTTTCTCAGGAAATATAAATTTTAGATTATATGCATTTCCATGTTTACATTCCTTCTATTTTTTAGGTGCTACATATGCTATCTATGCTAGTATAGTCAATTTTATTATACATACATTCTTCACTTATTCCTTTCAAGTGTTCACATATTACAATAGGACTTAGGTCCTCTACATAGATCCATATTTGGTAGTATCTACCCACTAGGGGCACATACACAGATACACAAATTTAACATTGATACATTCACCCATTCGAGGCATCATACTACACAACTTTCAGTTTATTAGGTTATACCTTTGTATACTCCATATCACATTTAACATTTCTTATATCTTGATATTGATCATATTATACTACATAATTTTCTTACTAACTACCACTACTATAGACTCTATTTATGTACATATTTACTCTTATATAGATTTATACCACATGGTTATGCATACTTTCATTTCTATCTTTACTAGTTTAGATTTATTTGTGTCTCTTTGATTATACACTTACTCAATAACATTTGAATATGCCATTGTTATATGGTTCTAAGCCAATTAATTTCATTGTGTGTATGCTTAGGATATGTGCCCATGCCCTTGTGTGTGTTTTTTGATTGTGAGTGTTGACATTTGAACATGTCCTTCTATGAGGCTCTAATATAACCTTGCTTGCCTTTTGTGTATGTGGATATTTGAACATGTCCTTGTATGTTTGCTCTTTCTCAAACTTAGTGACATGTGCCAATGTCCTTTGTATTATGGCCCCTTGGCATACTCTACATGCCTCATGTGTTTTTATGTATGCTTTTGTGTATGTGTCATGGCCATGACACTTGTCTCTTACTTGTTACACTTGCATATAATTTGTGATGCCATGAGGGACCTCATGCATCTCCCCTTTCTCCTTGGGTGCCTTAATGGACATCATGCCTCATCCCCCTAGGTAGTTTACTCAAATTATATCCAAATTTGTTATTAAAATACATGTTTACATTAGTTTATCTATCTTGACAACCTTGTGAATGTTAGATATAACATACATTGTATATTACAAACTCATGATTAGATTATATTACATTTTGATGTCATGTATACACATTATATTGGTTTATCATGCATATATCATATATTTTTAGCCTAACACACATGATTCATAACTTTTATTTTGAGGATAACACATATATTTTTAGCCTAACACACATGATATATAGATTCAACAACTCCCCTCAAAAGAGGGGGCATTCATAGGGGTTTACCATAGAGATCAAGCCATCCTTGTGTACTTAGAACATAGTTTTCAACACATAGACATATTAAAAAACCTAGATTAAGGAAAAATTTGTTAAAAATAATCACATACAAATTAGTCTCAGTTTTGCATAGAAATAACACATTTGGTAAATAACACAATATAGAGGACACTAACATAGTGCAATATATTATATAGATATAATTATTTTTATATATATTATTATTATATTATATATATAATAACATTATATTTTCATGTATATCTATAATATAAATATAAATAAATACATAATAAATTATAATATTATATAATTTTAAAATTAGATATATATTGCATTAATATTATTACACATAACGTAGGTGTGAATAGGTGGTGGTCATGGATGTGGATGTTTTTAACATTATTTTAAGTTTGTAGCATATTTTTGTACACTATTGACTAGGGGACCGTGTTACTATCTAGTAGCCCCAAAAATAGAAAATTTTAGAATTTTCAGAAAGGCACAATAGGTACAGTCTAGGTTTGCATAATTTTAGTCATATATTATCAAATAAGTTAAGTATATACTTAGTTTTTACATAGATTACATAGGTTTACTTAGATGAGGGGCATCATGCACAACATGATCATTCCCATTTTAGTTTTGGATACTTAAACATAGATTATTATGACTCAGTCCAGAATCCTTATACATATATATTAGATTTGGGGGAATGTGCATGGAACTTTTTCCCCATATGTTCAGTTTGACACCAATACTCTTAGACAAAATGACAACTCCATGTCGTTATCCATGTTATTAATCCAAATACCATTTGGTCTAGTTTTGCACTAGGTTTACACCATATTTACTCCTTATGCCATCTACAATAATTGGCATTTTCAAGTGGCCCTTAAGATACATTTTAGAGATTTAGAGTGGACCTTGAGCCATTTTACATTTCAAAGTTTTTGAGTGGCCCCTAACCTATTTTACATTTTAGAGTTTTTGAGTGGCTCTAGAGCCCTCCTACATAGTTGTATTTACATCACACAATTTTAGCTTTAGATGCATCTTCTACCAAATAGGGGTAGTTAATGATGGAGTCAAGGCTAACTTAAGTTATTGAGCCACCTACATAGGAGGGTTGGACAAATCATCATTCGAATCCAAGTTATTCACATATTATAATCCACCAAGAAGGGGCAGGCAATTATGGAGTCAAGGCCAGCTTGAGTTCTTGAGATATCCACACATGGGGATTGAGAAAGTCATCAATTCAATCTAAGTTATTCACCATTTAATCACCATCTACATGCACACATAGGATCTCACCAGGTTTTAGCATTAGTTCACATACCCAATGAGGTGTATTTGTTATTTTCCTCTCTCTTGTCTCTTTACTTAGCTTTGTCTTTACTTTTGATATTTCTTAATTAGGGACCAATTCATTTATGTTTCATTTATAGGATATGTAATGAAGCATGATTTATAGGCTTAGACCTAGATTCACAAGATTCACCTCTTAGGTAAGTCCAGGTATGTTTCTTTTTCTTTAGCCTAGTCATTTCACTTTTCTACATTTCTAGGATAAGGAGGGGCAAATGTAGTCATCTAAAATGTCATTTTAGTGCAATAAGTGTCACTTGAGACTACCTTTCCTTAGCTTAGACTTAAACCTATCTTAGGGCTTCTCTTAATCACTTTTTAGCTTTCATGCGAGTCCAACCCATTCCCAGACATACTAAAAGCAACACTAATCCATCCCATAAGCACCCATGTATTTTTTTTGCTTATTTATACCACTTAGACATTAACACGGTCCTTTGGACTATAATGCACTATGTTATTGACCAAGGGGCAGTGTTAATGCCCCCTTACTCTTTACTCTCCTGATAGATATATTTCCATTCCTTAAAGCAAACTTAGGGTCAACCTAGACCTAATTCACATCTTAACAGGCACCATAACCCTATATATATACCACTTCCATTCATTTATCCCCTAGATGGAAATCATATGTAAATACTCATAAATAAACTCAGAAATATTTATGCAAATCAAGGTCGTTAATCCCTATTCTTCCCTAATCCTACATACACCCATATACAACAACCCAGAGCTTAGATTACTTAGATTTACAATCTCAAGTAACTTTTAAAGCATTCAAAATAGCACTCATACTAGCATTCATTTGCACTTTCACCAACACTTAGATTAGGAGAACTACATTAGGCTTGATCCCATTTCAAGGTATTGGTATGTAGGCAAAATTCAACACATGGGGTGTTGAAGTCACATCCAACCTACATTGCTAATGCAACTCTTTTTATACTTATGCTCCTAAAATAGCTTAATAAACATGGAGGCCTAGGGTTTCACTTTAAAATTATTTAACATAGGGAACATATAATGAACCAACGTTTATTCACATGGCATAAACTTATCAGAAGTAGGTGAATGTCCACCCAAAATCTCACTGTCCCTACTGCCAAAAGGACACTAGCATGTCATAAAGGACACTACCATGATGTGATACTATCCAAAGGATCATTCTATTATATAATAGGGTTTTTAACTCTTGATTGTTATTTACGACACCTTGCATAGTTCATGTACCAATTTTCAGCCCTCCACTTGTTTGTCTTAATCAAATTTTTAGTTAAATATATCCTTTATAATTTTTTGATATTTATAGGCTAAGAAAACAATTTAATTATTATAAAAATCAAATGATATTTATATTACTATATTTATTCCTTGATTTATTATTCCAACACTTTAAAAACATAGGGTTTTACATTCTATAACTCCCTAAAATGTTAAACTAGTATCGATGCAACTAACTTACCTATTCAACTTGATTTGAAAATATATATCATTATAAAGATATAAAACTAAGATTAGGATAAATATATAAATTTAGAAAGTGCATATATATAAAGAGATAGAGAGAGATTGGAAGGCACATGTCTGCAACCTTAGAGAAAAGGTAAGTTGCTACCTGACAATTAAGATTAGCTAAACTATGTAACCTAATCATATTTATAACTTGTTTGGCATGAGTGAATAAAGTCAACTCATACTCTCAAATTGGTGAGGCTAGATGATATAATCAAGTCGAAATTGAAAACTTTGCAAGATTGAGTGATTTAATCATCTCAACTATACCAAAAAGTGAACCAACTAATATAGTAGATTGGATTAATATAGTCCATAATAGTCCATCTTGGTAGGTGATGACAGTCCATAGAAGAGTTTTTAAATCTAAAATTTTATAATATTAGATACACATTTCATAACATATGCAACTTAGATATGTATCATGTTGAAACTATGTATAACAATGGTACCAATGTATTAAATTGTGCCACAATTTTGAATCTAAATTATATAACTATGTTTTGGCCAATTCAAAAATTGTGTAAGTGTGGAGAACATGATTTGAAAGCATGCCCCCACTATATATGGAGAAATATAAAAACTTAAATAATTTCCAATATAGATGACATGTTTCCAAAACATACCCCCACTGAATTTGGGTGTGCTGAATACTAAATAAATGTGGAGAACATGCTTCCAAAGCATGCCCCCACTGAATCTAAAAACTATGCCAAGTGTGGAGAACATGCTTCTAAAGCATGCCCCCACTGAATCTAAAAATTGTAATGTGTGTGGAAGCTATGCCTCTATGACACGCCCTCACTACTATGCCCCCTTTAAGGTGAGGTAAGAATAGAAATTGATAGTCACCTCACCTCAAAAGGATAAGACAACTATATAATCTATGAATGGAACCATGTAGCATATATAATAATGTGTTTAGGTAAATGTAACATTGAAGCACATAAAATAATGTGATCACATGAAGGCCAAATATGCATGATAAATAACATGCCAATGTATAGATAGTAACAATATAAGGTCAACAAGCAAATAAGCACACACACAAGAGCACTCAAAATCAAGTCAATATACAATGGTCCTAGGAGACTGCATACAAGGGGCATGTTCAAATGTCACACAATCAAAGGGATATGACTTAGTCAAATGCCCATAAAATCAAGGATGACATATTCAAATGTCCATATCATAAATAATTATGTGTTTAAATGTAAAAGAAAGCACACATAGGCACATGGGTTGTAAACAAAGTAGCATATTCAAATGTTCGAACAAGAAGGATAATCTCAAGGCAAGACACTCAAGGAAGTGCATAAAGAAAAGCATAAGCAATCCACATAAACATATCATAGTATCCCATGGATCAAATGTGTTATAAAAAAATGTTAAGTGCATAGTATATCAAGTACCATGTATAAGATTTAATCATGGATAAAGGCATGTGTAATTGCATAGGAGCTCAAACATGATAATGAAGAGTGATATTTGAACCATATAATCTATTAACATTGTGATCAAAGAAGTGAATGTCCCCAATGTCCATATGACATGAGTAGAGGGAAGGCCCAACATTTGAAATAAGAATATATCATGTATTTGTGTATGCTTGCATCACACTCAAGTAGAAGCATCGCACACATGTGTATGTAGGATTAACTAGTATGCCATCCATCAACATGAAATGAACACATAGATTCTAAGGAGATAATAAAACACATTTATGCTAATTTTTTTTAGATCTTTTAAATTTTTTTTAATGTTTTTGGATTTTTTTATTATTTTAAAGCTTAAGTTAGATCTTTGACATTGTTTGCATCGTGATTGGTTAAGTTGAAAAGGTACATAATATGTTCCTCCTCATACTTTGCATGTGTAGTGAAAAAAATAATGCTATCATTTGAAATATGTGAAAAGAAATAACTCTCTTATGATCACATCTAATGGATGCTCATAGGTATCTCCCCTCTGGAAACCTGGTGCAATAAACTAGTGGTATTGCTAAGGAATGTGTATAGGTGCCATATATGTCACTGTATAATCTATCTTGCTCTGTGGTTTCTTTGAAGTAAAAATAATAGTAATATGTTTAGGTGTGATTGATATCTTCATATGGTGCATTTAGAATTAGGAAGTTGTGTCATGGTCCTTTGGTAGGTTACTATTTTTTATACTTACTTTACATGAAAGTTTATTTTTTATTCTTTATTCATTATGTATATGTTGCATTTATTTTTGTAATGTATGTTTGGATATGGAAAATTTGACATTGGTATGATATATTTCAATTTAATGAAATTTGTAATTTTTTAATACTGAGACAACAACCATATGTAATGAAAATTGATTGAAAATAAGAAAGCTCGACTATAATGATCATCTGGTAATGAAACTATTGGTTTGGTTTCTATCGTTTACTCCAAAGTATCAGTAAAAATATCTTGGGAATATGTATATGTATATATATATATATATATATATATATTTAGGTACCCATATATGTTTTATAGGTTCACCTTTTCCATGCATCTCTTTATGAAGGACCTGATCGACCAATGGTTCTTTAATGGGACCAGTGTGGGAGAGATCAGTTTTGGGATATGGTGCACTAGGAGAAGGACTTATACTAGTGGTCACCTTATGTGAAGGTTGATGGACCATGCGATGCTCAAAAAGAGTAGCATGGGATGTTTCGACCCTTTTAGAATATCCTCTATAAGAAGTATGTGAAATATGTTTAGATATATCTTTTCTAAATGTAATAATTTCTTGATCAACTAATTATGTAAGATTTTGCTCAAGAGGAAAACAATAATTATCTTGGTGCTCGTTTATGTCATGGTAAGTTCAAAAGTGTTATTATTTCACCTTTTAAAATTTGTGTGGTGGGTAATGAGGATTAGGAGGAAGTGTCATCATTCATTTATCCAATAGTGTGCACAATATATCATGTGGTCTATTGCAGTACCAATCAAACTAAAGAGGTTGTCATTTGGTAGAGGTATATGGTCTAATTGTGGGAGATAATATGTAAACATGTTCCTTTCCTTTGTTTAATACCTTTATCATTTCTATAACATATGTTGTTGGTTTTAAAGAAGGTTTTTGAATTGGTTCATGATCTTTTTTAACTTGTTGATTTGCCTTGGAAACATGATTCTTATCATGCGTAGTTTTTGATGAAGAGATAAGCAACTTGGTTTGAGTATTCATTAGAATGCATGCATATTTGTGCACATCCCAATATAAGGTCTTGAATAAAGTAGAGGGTTTATGGAATGATATTTATTTAAGTGGTGAAAGAAGGCATCTATTAAATATGAATTATACTTCCAAATCCAAGGGTGTATAATTTAAAGAATATAAAGCATCCTTAAATTGAATAACATTGTCTTGTATAGACTCATTTTATATCTATGTCAAGGATTGAAAATGTTCTAATGATAAATTAGATAAGGTATAACAATGAAAATGAGATATAAATACATCTTCATTTTTTTTAAAAGTTAATAAGGAACCATTTGGAAGACTATAAAACCAATCAAGAGCCCTTTGGGTTAAGCTGCGATAAAAAACCTTTAAGAGCAAGCTTCCATTTTGGTCCCAATATTAAAATGAGTGTACATATTATTGTAAATGAATAGTAGGATCCCTTAGACCATCAAAGAAGGAGAACTTAGGCATAATAAATTTTTAAGGATAAGGATACTCAAATACATCCTCAACAACATGTTGCTCTACTGATATATTCTCCTCAAAGATAGTCTCATGAGAAGAAATTTGTAGCTTAAGAGTGTTATAATTGTTGTTTCAAATCTCCCATGGTATTGATAATAGATAAAATATCACAATAAGAGGTTGAATCTTTTGTTAGCAGTTGTAAATTACCATGCACACAAAACATAGGAATGATTGAGTCTTTTTCACTTTCAAGAAGAGGATCATCACATGGTGTTACATTATTTTGTAAAGGGGTACCCATGGTTAAAGAGGTAAGTATCTCATGTTGGATAACATGAATGTTGATAGCATTGTCATTACAAGGTGATGTGTTATTTAAAATCTCATGACATTCAACAAGAGTAGAGGATAAAACTCACTTGTAAACATTTACTCTTTTGTATCATAAAACTTAAAGGAGGGAAGAAAAGAAACATTTGATATTTCATTTTCAACATCATAAGAGGGAAGAATGTAACTTTAACTTTTGGTTATACTTTTTAAAGGAGGGAGTGAATATGCAATGCTAGTTTTAAATCTCTTCGACTTACATGACTTGATATTTGAAAAAGATACGTGAAATCTACTTGGGAATTTACTTATGTCCCCAAACAATGCATGTGTTTTAGTCATTTCCTTATAGTTTTCACATGCACACTCATTTTTTCTTCAAACAAGATAATGGGAGAAATAGGACATGGATTTTTATCACCACAAAATAGAGGGGGAGAGCAAATCTGATTATTTTCATTTGAATCATCCACAGAAGAAATATAATTTTCAACATGAGTATTACTTGGAAAAGAAGGCACACACTTGTTTTCATCAACATTTACACCATGAGAGATAGAGGAGGAACATTCAACATTTACATCATTGCAAAAGGATTAAGCACACTCATTTTTTTAAGTAACTAAAGAATGTATGCATGTGACATTTTGATTTTCAACATTATGAATGCTATCATTTTACATATATATTGTATCATCATTTTTCAAGGGCTTAAAATTCATATTTGTTAATTCTTGAAACACTTCATCATTAAAAAATAGAGTAGGAGAAATTTCATAGCCAAGAGGGATATCATCACACTCATAACTACAAGAAGAAATGTCATGATCACTACCTTGTTCATTTATATTTGCATTTTCATCATTTGTTATTTCATTATCATAGTTATAAGAAAAAATGGATTTATCCTATTTTTGATACTCTATAGGATCTTCATATGCAATACATTGATCATCAAGCACATTAAAAAAATGATCAAAATATTGAGTCTTCCTTACATGGTCTTCTATTAGTGACTCTATAAGGATTTTAAATTTTAAGAAAATTATGAAGCACACAATCACTAGGAAAAAAAATAATGTAACTAAACATTCCTAAACTATGCCCATACAATTAGGAGAGACAAAAAAATTAGATCTAAAAATGAAATAATTTGTTTTGAAATGGAATTGTTTTGAAGAAAGTGAAAACCCTACATGAAAACTAGGGTTTTAGATTAGTAATAGAGGTTAGATTCATCAAATGTTTAACCATAAATTGGAAAAGGATCCTACTTGGGTAGATAGGTGTAATAATATAGAAATGATAATTCAAAAGGGTGATAATTAGATCTATAACATGCCAATTAAATACTCAACACATATATAAAATATGTTGAATTCATTAAATTGAAATAGGCTAAAAATAATAAATACATCTATGATAGATATGGAAATGACAAAAAAATAATGTACTTAGTTGGTTCTGATGTTGACACAATTTTAGATCTAGAACATGTAGGAAGTAGACTAGAAGATGATTCTACAATAATTTCCAAATTATGGATTGAGTGCCTTTAGAGTTGCATACACTATCATTAGCCTTGGACATTAGTGTCGATGCTATTATTTGAAATAGATGTAGGTATCATGTATAAAGTACCTATTTGAAAAGGATGTGATCACTTGGATGCTTTTGGGTTTGTCTTTGCCTTTACTCTGGTGTATTTAGATTTGGGTCATGGACTGTCATTCATGAAATTATAAAACCCTAGTTCTTCATCTTCATAGTGACCTTTGGAAAAATGGGTTAGTGAGCACATGATGTTGAGCTAACCCCAAAGACCCCTATATTAATGAGTTTTGCCTACATAGCCAATACTCTGAAAAGGACCTTAAACTAATGTAGTTATCTCATACGTGTTGTCTTGTGTGTAAATCATGTAATACGTGGAAAGTAAGTACAATAATGACCTAGCTTGTAACTTGGAAAATTAGGGTCTTATGTTGCTCCTCTAGTACTTCCACCTGTAGATGTGCAATTCCTATGACTAATATGAAAATAGGAATAAATAAGGAAGCTTTACTCAATTGAATGCTGTTTAGTATAAATGTTATGTGAGGAATGAATGAGGAGTGATTGTGAATATATACCACTCCTATTGGGAAATATCTCACATTAAATCATTTAGACTGACCATTAGGATATGTTTCATATGAAAATTAGACGACTTTAGGGCACTAAACACTTACATTAGGGTAGGCCACTAGCATCGATAGAGGGGTTTAGGGTTGATACTTTTATCCTAGCAGTTAGAAAATAAGTACATGCTCAAAACTTATAGGGGCTCAATATATGCATATTTTAAGCATTATGGCAAGATAGAAGATCTGGGTCATCAACATAAGACTGTTCAGACCAAGAGATAGACTACTAGGCATAAAAAGAGCAAATGCAAGACTTCCAAAAGTTGAAAAGGTTTAGAACTGGAAGGAATAACCAAGGTCTGAGTTTACCAAGTGTATAAGACTGAGATGCTATATAATCCATAAATATTGTCTACACTCCCATACATTATTTTAGGAGAATATGGAGTCCATCATGACTATTATTTTTGAGGCTATATAAAGTTCCATGGCTATTGGTACTATAAAGATGACAAAGTACATCTCTCCTCGCACTAAGGAGACCGAGGAGCCTATGGTGTCCAACTTGTGAGAGCACGTGGCTAATATTGAGGTGAGGTTTCCATCCATCCAAGAATAGTCTACATCTTATAATTCATGTCTACATCTAAGCTTGAGATTATTAGTTTCACAAAAGGAACCTATTATGTTTTGATTGTAAATCCATTCTTGGTGATGTCTTCTTTTAGTTCTTAGAGTGCTCAGTAGTTATTATCATCATGATTACGTAATTAAAAAAAATTATAGGACACATACTAAGGTTTTTTAATATATTATTGTAACAAATGACAATTTGTGGTTGCATGCCCTACTACATGATAGATTTTTTAGAATTTTATCTTAACTTTTGGGCTATTTCAATGGTTCTCCTCTTTTCCACATTCCATGCACTAGAGGCCTAGCTTGGGCTTGTTAATTTAATGTATCTCCTCCATCTTACGCAACGTAATATTGATATTTGTATCCATCTTCATAGCGGGATGTGGTATTTATCCATAATCCTTTATTTATTCCACATGGAGTATAACTTCCCAAGCATATGCCTTATTATTAAACTATTTCTAAATAATGCCAAACCTATTATGAGATCACATGCCTTATAAAAACCTTGTGCTTGATCTTCATTCTGAAATAGAAAGTCTACCCTCTTTATCACATCAAAAAAATTGTGATCATAATCCCACACTAATTCACTTGATTTCTATTGAATATCTTTCATCTCTTGGATCATTTGACTCACACACTTATTTAATTTGAATTCACCTATCAACTATTCTTTTACATCACTGAAGCTCAATTTATAATCATCTTTTTTGTGGATGAACTCCAAATCTCATCATGTTAAAGCTCTTATGAGCTCACACTTCTTCGCATCATTATAGTTATATTTTTGATCTACCATTTCATCTCATAAGTTAGTAGATACTACTCATGGTTAATAAACCTATCATATGGTGTCAATGTGTCAAAATTTGTTGGATTCAAAGCCACATAGATTGGTAACTGTTATCGAATTGGAGTTTCACCCTTTGGAGAAGTGTTTTAAATGATTTTACCTCCAACTGATAGAATGAAATCACTCCTTAGGTTGTGGGTGACCTTATGTGAGGAGTGAATCTCCAAAGAGAGCTAGTTGTCCTTGATGAATCACCTATACTAACACTAACACTACTAAAAGGGCAAGGAAAAGGGAGAAAGAAAACATAAACCAAACCTAAGACCTAAGAGAGGTGATGCACCAATAATGATATGCTCCCTATAATAACTTCTTAACAACACAATAAAACTAAACATGGACTAAAATTCCCTTACACACTCTTTAAAACAAGATCTTCATACATAAATATTACATATGAAGGTCATGATTCATGCATAAGACTTGAAGGGATAACTGAGAGGTCTTACATTAGACACAATCAACTAGTTTCCATAATAATTAACTAACATAAGCAACTTCAACACAATATATAACGTATATAAACTCACCCTACTAATAACAAGGTAAATAAAAAAGGGCATACAAGAGGAAGAATGGATTATATCACAAATGTAGATCAACTATGTATCTGAATCACATAATAATATCAACGTGAAGAAGGTAAAAACCAATCTTATATTGACTCAAAAGGCTTAAAATCCAGTATTAAAAATATGCAGAGTCTTATCATACCCAGTGGAGGGATCAATTTACAATTAAAATTAGAAGTATATATATAGGATAATGAAGACTATAGAGGAATAAGGAACACAAAGAGTGCTCATAATGTTGTCATTAATGTATGAAATTCAGTTTCAAAATAGAAAAGACAAGGAAATTAATGCTATAAGTGTTCCTCAACCATTAGTTTTGACTTGCATGCATTTTTATTGGTCTTCATGTTAACTCTCAAGAAGAGTGGCACAGGAGTTCCTCATGGGTGACTAGTTAAGCTTGATTTAGTTAAATATTCTTTAAGGCTATTCTATTTTTGGGGATCATGGTTTCCTTATCTTCATTGTAGGTGTTGACTCATCACTCTTTTTACTTCAATTCTAAAATTATTCCTTAACTCCATGTTTCTCACTCCTTTTGAGAGGTTTCAAATTCTTAGGGGAAGTTTCAAACATCTTCATGACCCTTTGAACTCATTGAATGAATTTCTAACTTCCTCTTCTCATCATTTAAAACCATAGATCTGTGCTTTGATTTTGTGTATTAGGTCAACTGTAAATATTGACATGATATTAATGCTATATTTTCCAATTTAAAAATAACATCATTGAAAAGAGGAAGAAATAATATTTTTAACACAATATAAAAAATTGAAAATGGAGTTACAAATCAAAATATATGGTTCAAAAACTAACATGTAGTCATGCATAACTGTATCAACACCTTCAAAACAAGGAAAAATGGAAAATCACAGAGCAAGATATGAGCAAAATCCATAGTACCTTATATTTTAAGAAATATCTTGAAAATATTCTCAAAAAGATATTTTTAATTTTTTTAAATGATAAAATTAATCCCTACACAATACCCTTTTAGCACTTGCTAGTCAAAAGTTGGCTGAGTGAGGAATCTTCCTGGGAGGGTCACTTTGCACAATTATATATTTTCACTAGAAATTCCAATAAATGCAAAACTAAACGTATTGCCTTGTTTTGTCATCATGGTAATAATAATTTTTTTAAATCAATTTGGACTTCATTTGGTCCTACGCAAATGTGTTTCAAAAGTGCTCACTTGCCAAATTTAGCAACTGGAAAAATAAAAATTTGACTGAGTAAAAAATATCACAAATGATAGTTTTTGAATATGTGCATTTCACATGTGATGTTTAATATATGTGCACTATCCCTCCCATTACACTCTAATGACATTTGGATATCACCATGAGTAATTTTTTTAATATTTTATTTATTTTTCCCATGCAAATGTTTTTTTAAAACACACATACTAGCTAGATCTAAAAATTAGAAACACAAGAAATTAACTAAGTGAAAAACAAATAAGAACCCAACTTTGATAGCTGTGCATTTCACACTTAAGGAAGAAATTTCATGCAAATTATAAAAATTTTCATTCCTCCCACATTTTGACACCATCATGGAAATTTTTAATATTATTGGATCTCAATTATATGTGCAAAAATAATATTCAAAAGTGCACACCGACAATATTTGGTTGCTCAGAAGACAAAAATTTGTGCACTGGGTAATTTTCATGATTGCACATATTTTAAAAGAGGAAAATTTTAGTATGACCTACTTCACCATTTTATTATTCTTAAAATTGGATACCATAATACAAGTTTTCAAGAGAACAAATGTGATTTAGCCTTGTGAAATTAGGTATGAAAGGTGTAGCTTGGACATAGTTTTCAACTCAAAATATTTAGTAAAAATTAACGTAGAGGCTAATTTTTAACTCTACACATATTACACATGGGAGTTAATTTTATGTGATTTTATTTATCCCCACACTCTACTCACATATGGCTATCATCATGAAAATTTTGAAGAGAAAAAGGCATGATTCAGCCATCTGGAATTGCTCCCAAAAAGCACTACGTAGGTTGATTTGGTGCAAAGAGTTTTATTTATATTGAGAGATCAAGGTGACTTTGAAAAGTCAACAATAAAATTTGAAATCAGAGGTGGGGGTTGTGTACTTGAATTAGGCACTGTCTTAATATTTGGTGGAACCTAAAATCCTACCTCAACTAGTTTCTTCCTATCCATTTTTTTTGGTATATGCACTATACTTCCCAAACTTATCTATAAAAGAGCCAAAACAAGTATTATCTCTACTAATGTCTTTAATTTTTATTCTTTTTGATGATAAATTAGGCACATAGGATGTGTACCCTTCAAATGAATGATCCATGTTTGTGACTCATACTACATTGAAACTTAAACCTATTTTAATTCTATGATTCAGCATAACTTCTTCAAAATATTGTTCCTTCTCTTCTCCAAAAAATATCCTCCCTTATAGCTATGATCTACAACTACCTTATAACCAATCTACTCACTCCTCTTATATCTTTCATCTTTCTTACATTTTCTCAACATCTCTATCTATTTTTACACTCTCATTTGCACCTTCTCTTCTCTCAAGCCCTATCTTTTCCTTATCCTCATATTCTCTAGTTTCTCTTGATCTATTATGAGCTCTCATTCCTTCATTATATTCTACACTATCTACTCTACTTCTACTCATAGATATATTAGGATTATCCTTTTTTTTTCATCTTTTATATTGTCATAGGTCTTACTCTAACCCTAGAATTTACTTTTGACTTTGTTTCACTATGTCCTCCATCTTCTGGGTATAGGTTCAAGCTTCCCTTTTTAGTTCCTCATATGTCACTTTGTTATCATACACATCCCCCTAACACCTGAAGTGACTAATCCATGTTGGTAGGAGTAGGCACCATGGCCTTTTCTACAACCAACATTATGACAAGAATAACTGGTCATTATAGAACTTACCTCTAATTCCTCTCATAAATATGTCCTATGCATCCTCAAATACAATATAGATCTATAAAAAAATTCAATGACGTATCTGTTAATGGTAGTTTTATCCCAATGATTTATTGCACAAATATAATCAATATCCAAATTCTACCTGTTATCTAGTATTTCTTATGTCCAAATTAAGAAATCTACTTTTCTTAGCTAAAAATAGTATTATTTGAGTCTTGATAACCATGCAACTAGTAATCCAAACACTTGACACCAGAAAAAATCATATATTTCACCATATATATGCTCAGGAATAACTTATTACATAAAACTTCCTATTATTTTTGCTTCTTCTTCTAAAAATTTTGAATTCATTCATCGAGCGATGATTTTAAGTCTCTTTGTGTCGATATCCATCTCAACATGTTTTAATGTTCCATGCTTACCATACCATTATTAGTAGAGGCTCTTAGAAAACCCATCAAAACATGATAATAGGGGATAGTTGTGAAAAAGATAATACATAAACAAAAAATGGGAACTCACATAGAAACTTTACATTAATCCAAGCATGACATATAAATGGAATTATCATGATTTGTAGATATAATCAACTCAAAATGATAAGTGTCTTCATAACAAATCGAATACAATAAAACATAACATATTAATGAAAGGAACATAAGGAAACATAAAGGAAAACCATTTCTTAATGTCTATATTGATCTCAATATTTTGTAACCCTTTTTCAATATAAGTGAATGTTATTTATACAACTTTCCAAAGACTATGTCACTTCACATTCCAGCCTTTTGCTACAACCTAGAAGAAGACTTTGAATTTTGAAGAATTTTGATATATAATGGGAGTCCCATACATACAAAAATAATATGCTATGTAAAAAATATTGAGAAACACATGCTTGTCATACAACTATACACTATGATTTTATGGCCCTGTTTTACCACCAACATGATATTAGAGATGTCACCAGTTCTGGATTACGTAAATACAAAGGTTGAGATCACACAAGGTGAAGCTTGTGCACACCATAATGTTGTTAAAAAAAATTAAATCACTCAAAGACAACATTAAAAGGGATAAAAATCAAGTAGAATAAAACCCAATCTTTCATTAAGTTGAAAAGATCTCAAATGAGATGAGTACATATAGGAAAGTGAACAAGTAAAACCTCCACAAAAGGTGGTCAATATACCCCCAAAATAGACAATTAACTCCTCCATAAAAGGTGGTCAAAAGGTCCAAGAATAGATGAGTAACTTCCATACTCGAAATAACCAGTCAAAAGAATTACTTCCTAGTCACCTAGTCAACTTGCACACATAAGCAAACTTCTCAATGAAAGTAGGAAAACTCCAAGTGAGGGAAAAAAATCCATAATATATAAAAATGGAAAAAAAGAAAACCCAAAATTTAGCACCACCCCCCCATAAATATAGCTTAGGTGGCAAGTTTAAAAAATAAATGTGTCCCAATAACTAGGCCTGATGAGGTACCCATGTACAAAGCAATCTCTCATAAAGCAGAGAAAAGGAGAAAACCTATAGGAAAAAATTCCTCCTAAAAGAGAGACATAAAAAAAGAGAAGAGGATAAAAGGCTCCCTAAAGATGTTGATGCTACTAATGTAGACTTCACCTGAATAAGAGCTCATAAGTGAATGAACTTGCTCTGAGTGAAGGGTTTGGTAAAGATATCTACAACTTGCTATGAATACTATAAAAATCTCAAGTCGATGACCTGACCTTGAATAAGCTCCTAGATAAAATGCATGTGAATCTTAATGTGTTTAGTCTGCTAGTTCTAAACTAGATTCTTGAATATCTATATAATACTCTAGTTATCACAATAGATGATGGTGGGCTACCTGAATAGAATGCTAAACTTAGATATAATCCCTTGAATCCAAATAGCCTTAGTATATATGTTAACATCTACCTTATACTCTACCTTTGTGGATGATATATCAATAACATTTTTTTTCTTACTAGACCAACTGATAAGACCAAAACCCAAAGAAAAATTATACCCTAAAGTGAAATTACAATTCTGTGTATCACCTATCCAATCTAAATCTATAAAACCAATTAAGTCAACGTCTATGCTAAATTTGTAATAAATCCCAAATTTGTAAGAGCCTTGAATGTAGTGTAAGATCCTCTTCACTGATTTCTAGTGCAACTCATGGTGTTTTTGCATGAATCTAATATGAGTTAGACAAATAAGGCTACCAATACGTTGATACCGAGTGGTATTGACCAAAGGTGTAGAATAGTCAACCTCAAGCTTGACTCCTAATATAAAAGGAGTTAGAGATGGATAAAAATTAATGATGTGAAACCAAGCCAAAATTTTGAGAGCATACTTGGGCT
Source organism: Torreya grandis (assembly GCA_037957365.1). Classification (NCBI taxonomy): domain Eukaryota; kingdom Viridiplantae; phylum Streptophyta; class Pinopsida; order Cupressales; family Taxaceae; genus Torreya; species Torreya grandis. The sequence continues at coordinate 2,881,582 of JARHVA010001165.1, read as the reverse complement.
ATGCAAGTGAAACCCCTAAATCAGACTATAAAATCTTGATGTCGAGAAAGTAATGCAGAAGACCCAAATTTATCATGTAAAATTTGTCCTATAAAGCTCTCTTCACCACTATAATAGATGATCAGGAACTCTTAGTGATCAAATTATCATCAACATGAAGGACCAATATAAATAAAGAATCATCCTAATATAAAATGTATACATTGGGGTCTAAATGAGACATGGTGAAACCTGAAGCAAGGAGGAAGGAATCCATCTTGGTGTATCAAACCTAAAGGGCCTATTTGAGGCCATAGATGCATTTACTAAGTTTGTAAAATAAATATGAATCTTGAGCAAACCTAGATGGTTTCTCCATGTAGATCTCCTCCTCAAGGTCTCCATGAAGAAAGACATTCTTCACATCCATCTGGTGCACATCCCAAACATGTGTTGTGTCTATAGCTAGTGTGAATCAAATCAAAGTCATCTTTGCAACATGTGTAAAGGTATTTGAGTAGTCAATGTTATCTACATGTGAAAATCCCTTAGTGATAAATCTTGCCTTTTACTTATTGATTGACCCATGTACTAAAAACCTTGTCTCATATATCCACCTATGCTGAACCATCTTCCTTCCCAGTCAAATCCCAAGTGTGATTTTTGATTAAGGAAGAATATTCTTCCTGCATAGCACTATCCCAGTCAGATATGTTTAAAGCCTCTCAAAATGTCTATGGATCAAAAAATAAAGCAAAGAAGCCATATTGACCACTTTGATAGGACCAGAACCCAAAGAAAAATTATAACCTAAAGTGGACTTATGATTCTAAGTATTGCCTTCCCAATCTAAATCTATAAAACCAACTAAGTCAACTTCTGTGTCAAACTTATAATGAATCCCAAATTTTTAAGAGCCCTAATGTAGTGCAAGATCTTATTAGTTTATTTTTAGTACAACTCATGGGGTTCTAGCATGAATATAGAGTCAAGTCCCACTACATATGAATTATCAAACCTAGAATAAGTCAAATAAATAAGGTTATCGACAAATTGTGGATTCTGAGTGGTATTGACCAAAGGTGTAGAATAATTAGCCTCAAGCTTTAATATTGATATAAAGGGAGTTTGATATGGATTATAATCAACCATGTGAAACCATGCTAAAAGATCAAGAGTATACTTGGGATGTGCAAGTGAAATCCCTGAATCAAATTATGAAATATTAATGTCAAGAAAGTAATGCAAAAGACCCAAGTCTATCATGTCAAATTTGTCCTATAGAGATATCTTCACTATTGTAATAGATGATTAGGAACTCCTAATGATCAAAAGATCATCAACACAAAGGACTAGTGATCAAAAGATCATAAACACAAAGGACCAGTATCAATAAAGAATCATCTTGGTGCAAAAAGGATACATTAGGGTCTAAATGACACATGGTGAAACATAAAGCAAGGAGGAAGGAATCCATCTTGGTGTATCAAGTTTGAAGGGCCTATTTGAGGCCATATATGAATTTTGTAAGTTTGTAAACTAAAGATGAATCTTGAATAAACCTAGGTGGCTGCTTCATGTAGATCTCCTCCTCGAGGTCTTTATGAAGAAAGGAATTGTTCACATCCATCTGGTGCATATCCCAATCATGTACTATGGATATAACTAGTGTGAGTTAGATTGAAGTCATATTTGTAATAGGTGAAAAGGTATATGTGTAGTTAATGTCAGTTACATGTGAAAAACCCTTGGCAACCAATCTTGATTTGTACTTATCAACTGACCTATCTATTACAAAATCGGTCTGATATCTTTACCTACATCAAACCATCTTCCTTCCCTTAGGAAGTGAAGTCAAATCCTAAGTGTGATTTTTGATTAAGGAAGAATATTCTTCTTGCATAGAACTATCCCTCTCAGATATGCCTAAAGCCTCTCAAAATGTCTATGGATTTGAAACTAAAGTAAATAAGGCATGTTAACCACTTTGATAATCTAATTGAGTACGTTTGTCATCTATTGGATCCCCTACCAATTACCCACACTTTGAAATGTCTACCTAGCTAAAAGGGGCCTAGATATGGGTGAGTTAGGTGTTGATTCCTCATCCTCTAAAAATTGACTAGAGGTGGATGTGGATGACTCCCCATCATTGTCCTCTTTACAAGAGATAAAAGAAGAATAAGATCCTAGCTCAATAACCTCCTCTGGATGATCTAATTCAGAGGAAGAGTCATTAATTCAAAGTGAATCCAATTAAAGAGAAGTAGTGTTAAGTGTTGAGTCTTTGGGACTCTCCTAAAAGTGAACACTTATCTCTATGAATAACTCATGTGTGGTTGGATATATAAGGTTGTAGTCCTTGACACCATTTATATAAGTTACAAAGATGCAAGGCTTTAAATGAGGTTCTATAACTTGGTGTATCTTGTTTGGTATACATGTCATAGCTAGAGATCTAAAAACCCTAAGGTGCTCAACTTTAGGTTTCTTTCCATGCTAAACTTCAAAGGGTGTTATGCCTTTCAAAGCTTTGTGAATAACCCTATTATGAATATAAAAAGAATAATTTATGGCTTTGACCCAATACTAAGGTGCTAAGGACATAGAGTTAATCATACAACTAGCCATCTCTTTTAGGAATCTATTCTTGCATTATGAAAATTAGTTATATGAAGATCTGTAAGTAAATATCTATTACAAATCAATCCCCTTTGTGGTGAAAAACTACTCAAATCTATTATTGACATTTTCACCTTCATTATCAGTTTGAGGAACCTTGATGGATTTCTTAGATTGTTTCACAACAAGTGCCTTGAATTCTTAACAATATTTAAACTCTTTAGACTTTTGCTTAAGGAAGTAGTACCATGTATATCTCAAGAAATCATCAATGAAAGTGAGAATGTACTTAACCTTTGTAAAAGATAGACTAGGAAAAGGCCCATATATATCACTATGTATTAACTCCAATGCTTGTGAGTCACACATGTCTTTTATAAGAATATTCACCAAGGCACATGAAACTTGTAATCATAAATAAACCATAAAATTTGTGGTAATGGTTGCCAATGAACCAGATCTACAAACAATAGACTCCAACAAGGATGAAAACTCCCACAAATGGATTTTATACCAAGCTTAATTTACAAATAAAAATCTCATGATTTCAAAAGATAGCTTAACATCAATAAAAAACCAAACATATGATTACCATGGGTGGCTCTAATACCATATCAGAGATGTTTCCAATTCTAAATAATGCAAATGCAAAGGTTGAGATCACATAATATGAAACTTTTGCCCACCACAATGTTGTCAAAGCAACATGAAATCACTCAAAGACAATATTGCAAGAGATACAAAGTAAGTGGAGTAAAACCCAATCTTTCACTAACTTGAAAAGATATCAAATGAGAGGAGTATATATAGAAAATTAAACAAGTAACTCATCCAAAAAAGGTGGTCAATAGACCCCTATAATAGACAAGTAACTCCTCCAAAAAAGGTGGTCAATAGGGCCAAGAATAGATGAGTAACTTCCACACCTAGAATACCCAGTCAAGGGAGTTACTTCCAAGTCACCTAGTCAACTTGTACACATAACCAAGCTTCTCCATGAAAGTAAGAATACTCCAAGTGAGGGAAAAAACCCATAATGAATAAATGTTGGAAAAAAGAAAACCCCTATTCTAACACATGCATGCATGTGAGATATGCATTTTTCCACACTGCCTTGGTGGTTTCCAAAATCCATTATTATTTTTTATTAAACATCAATATTGGATTCATTAAACTTGGTTTGGTTCTCAAGAAGAAGGGATTTTTGGATATAAGAATCCCCTACACCAAGATAAATTAGAATGGATTCATCATCTTGATGTTGGATGGTGTGGATGGTAGGAGAATTATTTTCTACCATTTCAAGATGAATCAGAGGAAAGGTTTTAATTTGACCATCCTTTTGATAGGTTAAGGGGGCCCAAGATAATGATATTGACTATTAAAAATTAGGAGGGATGGTTTTGAAATCCTTATACTTTGAAGGATTTTGGGTTGGTGAGGATGAGATGTTTTCCTCAATGGTGGTGATGGGTTTGGGTGAAGTGGTGGGTTCTTTTGGTGGGATGAAATCAAGGCCAAATAACTCACAAGGTTTTTGGGTTTTGATAAAAGGTAACTCATATGGTCCATGTTCATAATGTTTGAGGCCAAATCCATTTTAGGCACACCTATGAAGGTACAATTTGGAAAATACCCATTTGTCAAGATAGGAGAAGTCAGAGGTAAATAGTTGGGTAGAAAAGGTGGTGGAGGAAGCAATGAGTGGATGATCAAGTCCCCCATAGATGAAATTGGTTTGATGGTTTGGAGGCCCAAAAGGAATGATGGTTTTGATATTGGGGTCATAACTAGGATCATGGTTGAGGTTCCCATACTCTTGAGGAGTATGGAAAGCATCCAAGGCTAAAAGATGATACTTTCCCAGTGAGAGATGTTAGAACATAGGTTACAAGGGGTCCTCTATGGGGATCTGAGAAGAAGGGACAGATAAACTAGTAAAATATTCATCGATGGTATCAGTGGAATTGTTATTGGTTAGTGGTAAGGTGGTATTATTGTTGGTTGGTGGTAAGGTGGATGAGCAAGGAAGAAGAACATCATTGGGTCGATATGTCATGTTGTAAGATGCAAAGGGAGTAAGGTCATCTGGTATGGTGATGACTTGAACCTCATGTTTGAAATTGACACAATGATGTAAGGTGGATGGGATAAAAATCATGGCATGGACTCAAGGGAATCCAATTAAGACATTGTATTGGAACTCACCTTCTACAATGTAGAAGAGTTCAGGAATTGTGCAAGATCCCAAGTAGATATGGAGTACGACTATCCCAAAGGTAGGGGCCATAGTATCATTTAAGGAGTAGAGGATTGGTGTAATTTCTAACATGATATTCTTTGGTAATTATACTTGGTCATAAGCATGAGAGGAGATAATGTTAATACTATCTCATCCATCAATCATCAGCCTTTTGATGTGGGTTTGATTGATGTATGTAGTGATGAAGAGGGGAGGATTGGGATCCTCAGGATGAATAAAACATATTTTTGAACCCTTGAAAGTGACAAGGGTAGAAAGTTGAAGAGCTCTAACAAAGGTAAAGGTGAAGGTGTTTGAGTTCAATTGAAAGGTTGGAAGGATATGTCCATGGAATGGACACTTTGGCCTTTGCCTTATCCTTTTACTGGACCTGAGATTGGGTAACCATATGGATAGTATGGATGAGGGGAAGTGTTAGGCTAGAAGGTTACTTTGGTTCCTCCTCACTCTTAGATGAGAGTGTAGGAGTAGGTAAGTGTTGGATAGGTTCATTTGGTGGTTGTGTTGATGATGGGTTTAAGAGAGGTTCATCTAATAATAGATCATCCTCATCCCATAAGTTATGGACAAGTGCTTGGAGAGCTTTTCAGTTCTCTATGTCATGTCTAAGTGTCCAGTGGTATGAGAAAATTAAACCATCATTGATCCAAGATGGTTTAGAACTTGATGGTTCAAAGGGTCTGATAGGTGGTAGGTTTAAGGAAGAAGTTTGCAATAACCTTTGTAAAATGGTCAAATAATATTTGAGCATAGGTGTTAAAGGTGATGGGATTATAGTTTTTGGAGTGGGAGCCTTCTTAGAAGTAGGCTTCACTTTTGAATTTGTAGGTGGTGGAATGGTTTTGGTAGGTGGTTTTGATTGGGATTGCTTAGTTATGGTTCATTTTGAGGTTGATATTTGAGGATGGATGATTTGGATTATGAAGGTTTGGAAATAGGTGGGAAAGTAGAAGTAGATAGGTTAGTTAAAAATGATGAGGAGTTTTATGATTTGGTGAGGGTAGGTAAAGGTATAATTAAATGATATGGTTTAATTTGGGTAATTGTGGGAGGATTCACCTTCTTGGTAGAAGGATGAGCTCCTAGGATGGTTGAAAGATGGGGTCCTAAGATAGAAGGTAAGTGAGAAGGGGGTAGTATGGCCCTAGTTCAAGGTGGGAGTTTGGGTGGTTCCATATTATTAGTTAGTTTGATTAACATTTTATTTGGTGGGATATATGGGGTTAAGTCCAACTTTAAAGATGGGTGAGCAAGGCTAGGATTAGGAAGTATTCCTAGATTATTGATAGGTTTGGTTAAAGCGATGTAAGGGGATTTGATAATTTTGGATGCAGGTAGTTTGGACGGTTCCCTTATGGTTTTGAAGGAAGACATGTTTAATGATGTGATTGAGGTGATGATAGGTTTGGTGGTGGATGAAAGTGAGGTCAAAGTTTCATGTTTTTTTGATAGGTGAGACTAAGATGATGCCAAAAGGTGGCTCTATCTAGATTGGGTTGAGAAGATAATTCTAGACTTTTGACCAATTGATAAAAAGGTTTGTAAATTGGTTTGATTTCTTGGTTTTTGTTTCAAATATTAGGCCCATAGGTTGAGGTGTAGGAATGGTTTATTCACCCTTGACCTTGATGGAAGGTTTCAAGATTTGAGAGGATGTTGCCTTCATGGAAGGAGTAGACAAGATGATCTCTTCTTTTGGGATTGTTTCCAAAGAGATAATGGGTGGTTCTATGATATGAGAGGAAGGTATGATGGCCTCTAGTGAGGAAATGAAGGTGGTTGCTTCCTTTATTTGGGTATCCAAAGGAATAGTAGGTAATTCCACCACTTCAATAAGTGGAGTGGGGGAAGATGTAGTTGAGTCAATGGTTTCCTCGTTTGGTATTTCTATCAAAAGAGAAGTGGATAAGTCCATGGTCTCATCAAGTAAATAAGGAGGGGTGGTTATTTCCTCTATTTGGGTATTCAAAAGATTGGTTGGTAATTCTACTACTTCAATGAGTGGAGTGGAAGAATAGGTAGTTAAAGCAATGGTTCCATCAATTATAGCTTCACTAATAATAACATTGACCATATGAACCTCATGAGTGTGTTATGATTCTAGTTTGTTATCATCATGGCTAGTAAAGGGGGCATGATTGGGAAAGGGTTCATGAAAGATGTTAAGGGACTGATTCAAGGGTACTTTATGATTATCAAATACAACTTCTCCCTTATTAATCAAGTTTTGGACAATGGTTTTAAATGTGTTATACCTACTAACATCATGTACAATGACATGGTGGAAAGCACATAGGTCATTATCATTGTACCAACCAAACATAGGGCAAGAAGCATCAAATTGTTGGGGTGGTTTGATAGGGGGAAGTTGTATGATGTTGGATTTGAGAAAATTATCCAAAATTTAAGCATATGACTCTCTTAGCAGAGTGTATTATTTTGGGGTAGCTCGATTTTGATTTTGGGTTTGTTGATTGGAAGAGTTAGAGGAGATGGTTTGGTTAGGTCGGTTGACAATTGGAGGTGGAATAGTTTTAAGGACAATTATGTTTGTGGCTGCCTTTGGTTTAGTGTTGGGGTGGTTATATTGGTTGGTGGTCTTAGATGAGGAAGGGTCATTGGATTTGAAGCTAGATTTGTTTTTCCTCAGTTTTAACTTTCCCTCATCAATGGATTTGATTTCTAGTTTACATGCCATAGTGAAATCCTCATCAAAAGTTCTAAAAGTTTGAACTTGAAGATTAGGGGCAATGTGTTTGGCACAACCTTGAGAGAAAGGTTCAATAAATGTGGGTTGGGGTAAAGAGAAAGAGAATTGGTTGATAAGACCTCTCCATCTAGCTACAAAATCGGCAATTGATTCATCATCAAATTGCCTAATGGAGTAGAGGTTAGTGATAGAGACCTTTTTAGATATATTAACTGAGAAGTGATCTAAAAAGGTTTGGACAAGTTGGGAAAAATAAAAAATGGAGTGCTTGGTGAGAGAACTATACCAATCTAATGTTGGTACATATAAAGACATGGGAAAAGTGCGAAGGAGGAGAACATCATCATAAGCAATCAAGTAGCAAGAATGACAAAATACTCTTAAGTGTTGTTGGGGGTCCTCCTTGCTTTAGAATTTGGAAAACTTAGGTAGTTACCATTGAGGAGGATAAGGTTGAATAAGAATGGATGGATGAATAGGTTCATTATAAATTTGATCATAAGATAAGAAGTTATGATCCCCAAAGATAGATGATTCTAGGTTGGTAATTTTATCCATTAACATTTTGACCAAATCAGTTTGAGGTTGGGAAGCTCCATAATTATGTGGTAGGTTTTGTTTACTTTGGGTGGATGTAATATATGGATAAGTGATAGAAGTTTAAGCATATGTCACATGTTGGTATGTGGTCATTGAGGGTTGGGATAATGCCACATAAGGGCTAATGGGCACAAAAGACTTGGTAGAAGGTGCTATGTATCCTTTTATATTAGTAACATATTGGTAGGATGTCATGGTTATTTGTTGAGGGATTGATACTGGTTGATTTGGAGGTATGGATGGGTTGGTGGATTGGGGTTGAGTGGCAACTCTTTTACTAATAGGTGAAAGGGTAGGAGGTATGGAAAGCACCAAATTTCGGAGTGGGATGAAAATTGGTGAGTTAGTAGTGAAAAGGAGAATGGTATAAATAAGGGTAGAAGATATCCCCATGGTGGATGAAGCATAAGTAACAAGAGGTGAGGTTGCCCTTATGTTGGAGGTATTGGTTGGTGTAAGGGGGTGTTTGGCTATTAGTTGAGATGTTTAATTGAGTTTTGGTGGAAGTAGAAGATGGGTTACGAGTGGAAGAAGATGCTTGGGTGGAGGTAGTGCTAATCATAATATGGGGAGGCATACCATAAGGTGGATTTGTAGGAGGAATCGAAATAGTAGGGGTGTAGTGAGATAAGTTGTTGAGGTAATGTTGAAGGGCCATGAGGTTGTTATCAATGAAGGTGGCAAAAACTACATCACCTTAGATAACTATCTAAGGTATGGTAGGAGGGGGAGAAAGATGGGGAGAACCCTCAACATCTAAGGTATACTCCATGGAAGAAGAGGAAGAGGAAGGTGGTTCTTGGTTGGCTTGGTTCCTCAATTATTGTCTACTAAAGACCATGTGAGAATATAAAAGAAATGATGAAAATATCACAACTCAAACACAAAGCAAGCAAAATAAAAAGATCTCAAGGCAATCAAAACATACACTAAAGTATGTTTAAAACTTAGGATTATTTTTAGATCACTTTTGGCTTATGCCTTAGAAATTATGAGTAACTTTGGTTTGTAGATTAAGTACATAAAAGGAAGTATAAGGTTGGTTTTAGGTGTTAAAGGCTCTCAAAAATCTGTATTGGAAGTCAATACATGGATTGATATTGGGGCCTACCCCCTCACTTCACACATTGCATTGATAAGGGTGTCAGGTGCTTAGCCAAGATATACTGAATTTCAAAGTTTAGACTCAATTAGAGAGTTGAGTTTTGGTTTCTCTTATTGGTAATGACCTATAAATAAGATAGCCAAAGGGTACGGTGTATCGCTAGGTGATGAAATCATATTCAATCCTTATGTCAATTATTTTGATGTATTTATCGATTATGTGGTTTGGTAAAGTGTGTGAGAAAAAGAGTGAAACTATGATTGATTACTTTGATTTTAAGTTAACTAGATAAACTAAAAATATACAAGCAATCAATGTAAGCAAGGTTTATTTTATACCCAAAAGAAATATTCAATTTCATTGTATAATCATAAAATAAAGGAAGAAAAGAGTACCTAGATGATGTTAGGTCCCATCGGGCATGCCAAAATGTTTATCTTAATTTCTACTTATTTCTTAATTAAGGAAGAAGGTAAGAAACTAGTAATAAGGGTGTGGTAGAAAAACATGGTTGTTGTGCATGCATGATCCAAACAAGTGTGGAGAGCTCATTTTTATCTTGGAAGGATGACCTATAGGTAGGAAATTACTAACAAAGGGGATTGTTAGAAAGATAGTAAGGTGGACTGCCTCGCATGAGCTAGACCCAAGAAGCATGAGCTTGCTAGGAGGCTATTAATCCAATCTTTGATAAAAATTAAGTTGAAAGAGATAAATATGAAATACTTGAATCAAATAATATAAAGAATTAAAATTAAATACAAGAAGCAAAATATGCTTGATAAAGAAAACAAGCTAAACATAGCAAAATAGGTCAATATTAGTGCTAAAATAGATCAGGTTAGGTTTAAGAAATCAGGTAGGGGTCTGAGAATAGGTAGGGACACAAAAAGTTGGATTTGATTGGGGGTGAGGGGTTAGAAATAACTTATTGTTATTCCTTACCATAGTGATCATCGATAGTTGAGCTGACCATCGGTGGTTGGGTAACCATTGATAGTTAGAGGTGACTATCGATGGTTATGCTGATCATCAATGATTACCTATGGATTCTAAAGTTATTAAAAAAGGAGTTGTAAAATGGGTCAATTATTAGGTAAGGGTTTGTTAAGGGTCTGGTTAGGGATAAGGAAGTTAGAAGATAGGTGCAAAAGGTCTAATTTAGGATTGGAAGTTAGAAACCAAGCAAACAAAGCTAAAATACAAACTATACCTATTGCTTGATGGTTGAAGAAAATTTGGAAGAGTAATGGTACTTTAACTCAAGAGAAATTTTGGTATAGGTTCAGATCTATGTTGTAGTTATTGAATTGTTGGAAGGAATACTAGTTCGCTGAGAGCTTAATTACCTGTGTGCTAGAATGTTTGTCAGATATTTGATAGTGATTCTTATTCACCTCCTACTCTTGTATTTTTATAGGCAAAGAGAGATGGAGGATAGAAGGTTACTTAGGAGGTTAGGCTATTGATTTTTATGATTCATAGGTCATTAACACTGAGTAAGGTGAACATATTAAATTTTTCCATGTTAGCTTGCACACAACTAGTGTTGTGTTATAATGGTGAGGACTTGACTATTGATGGTCATACTGACCATCAATGATCGAGTGTTCAAAGGTAAAAGGGTCAAGGTGGGTTAAAAAGGGTTGGGTGAAGGGTTAGTTATTAAGTTAATGATTTAGTTAGCTTAGTATCTAATTATACCCAAGGTCTGATGGGTTGGTTAGTGGTCCAGAAGGGTTAGGTGGTCCCTAAGGGGTCTCAAAGCATTTTAACATCTAGAACCATTGTGTTTGGGTTTATAGTGTCTATAATCATCATCCTATCCAAAGAGTTATGGTTAGAAATGGGTCAAGCATTAGCATGTGCACTATGACAATTTATAGTATTTGGGGTACTCATAGTAGGATAGTTTCCCCACAAACATAGTTATTAGTGGTTTTATTGGTCATGTTTAGATCTCCATCAAGGAGATTGTATTTCCATTACATGTTAGACCAACACACATGGCCACTTAATTCATAGTAGTACCTATTACAGGCATGTTTGATATGTTATTGGGTATTCCATAGATACTGTTAGTAATTTTGTCTTGTCAAGGTCAAATTACTAGCCTACCATCTGAAACTCTCTCAAAATGGTCAATTAGCCTTTGAAGCTGGTCAAAATGGCCATACATCATCAAAAATGTCAAAATATGGGTTTAAAAGCATAAAAAATGGTTTCAAAGGTCATTAAATTGTCTCAAGAAGCTTTAAATATGTTTAAAAGTATGATTTTATCCTAAGTCTAAAATTTTAAATCATAAAAAGGTCATTTGATATGCCAAATAGCCCCAAATTAGCTCCCACATGTCATATCTAATATTATTATTAATATCCATATATTAAAAAAAAATTAAAATGGTATTTCATGCAAACAAAGTTGACTAAGTCAATGGGGCCCACCATTTCTTTTTTCAACACCAAAATGGATTTCTTGCAAAAACAAGAAAATTAAAAGATTCTTGAAAACTATTGTATTAATTTTTTGAACTTAAAAAAAAAGAAAAAAAGAAAAATGATATCAAGATGGATACCACTCCAAGAAGGAGAAGCATGCAGGTGGAGTTAGTAAAGGTCGACTTATTAAAGCTTGTTTCTTGATTTCCATGCAAAGGGGAATCTTTTCTTGTTACAACTCAACTTGAAAGAACCTTAAGTGGAGTTCTCTTTGGAAATATGGCATAGAATTTTATGAAAGGATATTTATCTTATGAAAATTGGGCCTACCATTATTTTCAACACCAAGATTTGGAGCTCATTATGCAATTTTTTTGGAATTAAGTATTTAATGAATAAATGATAGTAAAAGGAGTTAGTCTTGAGTTTAGTCAACCAAGACTAACCCTTATCTCCTCCCACTTCTTGTTTCAATGCCAAAAGGAAGGTTTCTTGTAAAGATAAAGAAATTAGATATTTAAAGAATGTTGTAATTAATTTGAACTCAAAATTGACTTGAGTTCACATCCACTTAATCTTATCATATTATTTCAATGCCAATCTCTTGGCCTTTTGTGTAATTTTTTATAAAATGACCTTTTGGGAAGTCATTAAAAAAATTGATTTTCAATAATAGATTCCTGGAAGCTGAACAAATTAAATTGATTCTAAGTTATATATTTTTTTGGGTTTTGGATGTGGGTTCTAAACAGTGTATATCTAACTACATACTAGTAATAAGTGGGATTATATCCCCTTTGGGCAGGTCCATTCCCCACCTATTCATTCCCATCTCATTCCACCTCTCTTCTCTTGCAGTTCATTTTAAGATGTAGAGCTCTTCATCTAAAATATTTATGCAAGGGTAATATATAACTCCATTTACATTTTTATTAACAGTGCCCAGAGAATATCATAACATTAAGGGGCATCACCCCATTAAAATAATTTTTCCCTTCTAATTTCCCCATTAGTTTGCCCTACCCCTCTTCATTTAAGAACAAGAAATCAATTAAATTTAATAGATAAATCTTAAGGGAACCAACCCTCTCTAGAGGTTCTTCTCAACATAGAGGCACCCACCCTTTGAGAAGATCCTATTGTTTCAATAACAGCAAGGGTTTGGTGCTTTTTCACATCTTCAATTAGGGTGCAACTCCAGGTTGATAATAGATAAATCATCTATAATCCATCCCATCCACAATTCATAGATGACTAAAAAACATACACACAAATCAAGTGGAAAAAATTGATAGTTTTCCATATGAGTATCCTCTACCTATCCCATAGGTAGTTACTTCACATTCACCAGTTATAGTTCTAACATAGTTACCAAATATAACATAGTTATCAATTATAGTTTAGAGCATATTTCCTATTGATACATCATAGTTCTTAGTAGATACACCAATGCAGACAAGGTGTACTATAGTATTGACATGTATACATATTCTCCCACAAAGACCATTATTAGATAGACCCCAACATCATAGATGTGTCACAAATTCTAGATGGCACTCCTCCACTTACTTTTTATTGAGATCAATATTATTGGGTTCTTAGGGTTCTCAACACAATGAACCTATTTTAACTACAACTTCTTCCACCAGATGGTTTCCCAAGACACCACAGTTAGTGCCATAGATTCTTATCACCATTACATAGGTAGATACAAATATAGATTACTTCGTACAGTAGATTATGGGATCATAGTTGCGCTTTCACATAACATGCATAATCATAGTTATTTTATTTGACATAGGTCATATTGATAGTGAGTCTCCCATGAGGCTCATCGGTTAGTATGGTTTCTCTTTTCTTGTACATACTTTCCCTCTCTTTTGGTCCTTGTACATAGTTCATTTTCATATTGCTTGTACATATATTATATTTAGAAAATACAAGAACAATATAACATGTCAAAAAACACAAAAACATTTAAATAATTATTTAGAAAACATAATATTTATAGATTATTTACACTATTATGTTTACATTTCTTATATTTTCTAGACACTAAATATGCTAGCTATCCTAGTATAGTTGGTTTTATCATACTACATGCTTCACTTGTTCTTATCGAGTGATTACAGATTGATTATAGGACTCAGGTCCACTACACTAATCTAGACTTACTATTATCTACCTACTAGGGTTATAGACACCAATTCATGGTTATTCACTTGACACAATCACTCACTTGAGGGCATCCTTTACACAGTTTCTATTATCATGTTCTATCTTTACATTCTCTACATTCCAAATTTATATTTTTATATATTGATATTGATCATTGATATTCATACTTATATTTTTTACTAACTATTATTAATTCAGACTGAAAATATGTACATCCTCACTCTTACATAGATTTGTATTACATACTCATGCATGCTTTCATTTTTAGATTCCATAGTTTATACTTGATTGTATTTTTATGCTTCTTCTATTTCAAGGTCATTTGAATATGAAAATTTTCTTTGTCTCTACACCACTTCTATTCACAATATGTATGCCTTGGACATATGCCCATGTTGCTTGTGTGTGATTTCCTAGTTATGTATGCAGACATTTAAACATGCCCTTCTATGTGGATTCAAGATAACTTGCTTATTACTTGCATATGTTGTCATTTGAACATGACCTTGTATGTCTTATTTTCTCATATTTAGTGGCATGTGCATATGTCCCTTTTATTATGGCCCCTTGGCCTATTTTGCATGCCTCATGTGTTTTTGTATGTATGTTTTCTTATATGCATCATGGCTATGACACTTGTCTTTAATTGTTACACATACCAATTTTTGATGCCATGAGGAACCTCATACATCTACCCTTCCTACTTAGGTGCCATGATGAACATCATGCCCCATCCCCTTAGGTAGCTACTTAGTTTTACTTAAATTTGTAGTTACATACATTGATTACATCTATATTGACACCTTTGCACAATGATAGACATGACATACATCTTACATTACTACTTATGTTCAGATTATCATATATTCCAATGTTATGTTTACACATTATATTGGATTATCATGCAGTTATCATATATGCTCTTGCTAACACATATTTTATAGAGATTTTTATTTTGAGGATAATTCTTGCATATGTTTAACAACTACCCTCAAAAGAGGGGACATTCTCATGGGTTTATCATAGAGATCAAGATCCTATATTACATTCCCAATACATTTTTTAGCACATGAGCTTAGTTACAAAAAATTAGACATAGGTAAACACAGTGGGAAAATAATGACTCAAAAAGGAGTATAATGACATAAAATTTAGGCCAAAAAGGCATTAACACCCAAATAGGGACACTGATTCCACATGGCACTATTGTCCAAGATGTGGCACTACTATCCAGTAGCCTTAGTTTTAAGACAACTTAGATTGGCTAGAATATTATAGCAAGTATAATACATGTTTACATAAATCCAATTATAGGTTTATCAATTATACTAAATTCTACTCATATTCATACTAGCTCAGTTCATATTCATATTAGCTACTTAGATTGGGGGCATCATGCATGGCATGATCATTCCCATATTTAGTTCAAAATATCTAGATACGGTTATTACAACTCATTCCAGAATCAATATACTCAGATACCAAATTGGGGGCATGTAAACAACACATCATTTCCATATGCTTAGTTACACACCAGTTGATCAAATGGAATGTAAAATTCTTTCATTATCTATGTTATATACACTTGACACCATATTCTATGTTGTCACTAATTTAATGCCTTACTCCATCTGCTATGGTTGGTATTTTCGAGTGGCCCAGGGTCACCTAATTTATTTAAGTGGCCGTAGAGCTAACATACATAGTTAGATATACCCAGTTAGACATTTCAAGTACTTTGTGTAATTTAGTTTTAGATGCATCTACTACACGTGGGTGGTAAATGATGGATTCATATTGTACTTGAGTTATTGAGCAACTCACTTGAGAGGGTTAGACACACTATCAGTCCAATCTAAGTTATTCACAGGTCATGATCCACCAAACTAGGTTGGGAAATAGTAGAGTAAAAAATGGATTGAGTTCTTAAGCCACCTGTACATGAAGATTGAGCAAGATATTAGCTTAGTCCAAGATATTCACCAATTGATCACTATATACATTCACACACATAGGGTATCACCAGGTTCATGCAATGGCTCATGCACCCAATAAGGTGTATTCATTCCTTTCCTCTTTCCCATCTCTTTACTTAACTTTACTAAATTACTTCTTTACTTAGCATAGTATTTTGCTTTTGATATCTCTTAATTAAGGACTAATTTATGCATATTTCATTTGAATTTCATACATTGGATCATGCTTCACATATGTAAATCCAACTTCACATACATAGATTCAGCTTCACAGGCTTCACTTCCTTGGTAAGTCCAGGTATGCTTATTTTTCCTTGATACTAGTCATTTCACTTTGCTATATTTCTAACATAAAAGGGGGAAAATATAATCACCTGAAAGTGGTATTTGAGGGATAATAGTGTTATTTGAGACTACCTATTCCTAGATTAGGCCTAGAGCTATCCTAAATCCTATTATCACACTTTTTCATCCTTCATGTAGGCCACATGTGTCCCTAGTTAGTTCAAACATAGTCTTAGACCCTCATTTCCTGATCCTTGCCCTTCATGCCTAATGTTCTACCAGCTAGACATTAGCGCCACATTAAGGACACTAGAGCCACGTGGTGTTAGTGTCCCAAAAATGGTGCTTATGTCCTTTACCATAACTTTCTTGAAGGAATATATTTTCAAAGGTAAAATCCTCTTAAGGTCAAGCTAAACATTATTATCCATGCAAGAAACATAACACTATAAATACATGACTTTTATCCCTCTTTCTACTAGATGGAAATTAAATATAAAATACCTATTCAAACACTAAATAAGTTGAGCATAATGAAGGTTAATAATTCCTATTATACCTTATTTATACATACTACCATCTGTAGTATCCCTGATATCAAATTTTACATATTTCCAATCTCAAGCACACTCAAGGAACTCAAGACCACTATCATACTGGCATCACTTTCACTTGCACCATCACTTAGGTGGGGAGAAGTACATCGATCTTGATCCCTCATTAAAGTATTGTTATGTAGGAAACTCTCTTCATAGTGGGGTGTTTAAGATGTCTAGCCTATCCTAGTAATGAACACACTTTTTATCTCATACCCTACTTAAAAAAGAGGATTAGGTTTTTTATCATAAATTATTTATTATAGGGAAAATATAGAGTTTTAGACTTTGTGTGTGTAAGAGCAAAACCAATAAATAGAGATATAGGTGCACCCAAAAGTTTAGGATAGTCCTGTGGAGAGGACACTTGGTATAATATCAAGACACTATAGCAACATGGAACCTTTATCCAAATGTGATACTACTATCTAGGAGGGTTTTTGACATAGGGATCTAGTTGACAACACTCAGACCTACTTCCATCTCAATTTCTAGCTCTTAGGTTGTTTATAGCATATTTATAATATATAAGTCTTTATTTGCACATATTTACTACTATTTTTATAAAGTCAAAGCTAGTCAAATCTATAATAAATTAGTGGCTATTTTATGCATATTATTTCCCTAATTTAGGCAACTCATCCCTTTAATCAAACATAGGATTTACATAAGCTAAACCCTAAACGGTTAAAACATATCTATTAATTTGTATTATTTAAAAGGTTTATTATCTATAAGACATGTATATAAGTGTACCTCATGTATAAACTTTATGCCCTGATTTACAATAGACATTATGGCTTTTGTTTCATGTATCTATGGTCTACGTAATAGTATGTTATAATGCAAGTGATTGGGTATTACATGAAGCATAGTAAGTAGTGTCTTAGGGCCTACTCTAATATCTTAATCAATTGATCCTAGTTTTTGGTGAGGTACATTATAAAATCATCTAATGTTTATATATGATTTATAAATAGACTCCATATTGAGACCAAATCTTTGTAAAAATGTGATATTGCATATGTTCAGTTATGATCCATTATTTATCAATACATGTTTGACTCTCATTTTTTTATTTGAACTTGATTTTACAAAGGGAGATTTTGACTTATATTGTTTTAAGTAGGAAATTAATACTTTTAAAAATATATCATGTCTTTTTTATTCTTCAATGTGTTGACTATTGATGTAAAATAGGTTTATTATGTCATTTGGTATATTTTTGCCTCTTAATGTAGCATATAGAACATTCTTATTGATATTTGACTTCTTGAGTATCTCTATGATAGATATTTTATCTTGGGTATTATTAATTTTATCAATGATATCATACCCTTTAGCTGAATCAGTTAGATGTTTGGGAGGCATAGGGGGTGAGGAGGAACATTATGAATTTTTTCATTTTGTCATGCATGATGGGGAACCCTACCTATTTTATTTGTAATGACATGGACCACATGACCCAATATAAGCCTAAGGGGATATTAATTCATTTAGTAAATTTCTTGGCTTAAAAAATAATATTTTAGAGTAGGATATCAATCAAATTGAAAGGGGAATGGTGATAGATAACAACTCAAGGCAAGGGAATAACGATGATAATGAGCGAGAAATGAAGTTTTCAAATCCTAACTTGAAAAGGGGGAAAAGATATGGTGATGGATAAAGGGAGATCATGTGGCCCAGTAGATTCAAAGCCATGTCAAGGGAAGTATTGACACAAGGAATCTCTCTTGATAGAGGTAATAGTTTTGAGTTTGTTAACTCCAAGCAGGCACCAGGTAAGACTTCTTGGTGTAAAAGATTGATTGGAACAATGGGTAAGAAGGAGATAAAACCTATTGAATATATAAAAACCATTAAAGATGGAAAAATTATACATGTTGAAATCACTCCCTCTCTTACAAATCATGCTTCATCAAGGATGGAACAAGCCTTAGTTGGAAAGTTCATGAGACAAGACCAAACATAAACTCTTTCAGAGCCTAGGCAAAGGAAAAATGGTGCATGAAATGGCATATACAGATAATATCAATGGTAAATGGTTTATTCATGATTATATTTAATAAACCTAAGGATAATATCAAGATTATCATAGGGGGTCCATGGTTTTTGAGAAATCAAGTCTTTTTATCAAAAAATGGGAACTAATGTTTGGACCTGAAAAGGAGAGTATTAACCAAATGTCGATCTTGATTAGACTTATAGGTTTCCCAATCAATTTTTGGGAGGATGATATATTTAAAATTATATCCAAATAATTTAGGTACCTCATAGCTCTAGATTTAATAACCAAGGCATGATCTAGATTGGTTCATGCTATATTTTATGTTAACACATTTATTAATCAATATTTACCAAACTCATTAGTGTTACATACCCCTTTTGGTGTAAGAACACAAAATATAGAATTTGAAAAATATGTCATGATGTGTGATAAATGCCACAAATTGGGAAATTTGGTAAAGTTTTGATTTATGAGTCCAAACACAGTAGCATGGTAAAGAAAGGGAGGAGCCTCATTTGAAAAATATACCAAAATGCAGACATCAAATGTGGAGACTGAGACTCATCTTATTTTATATGTAGTTGGTCCTATCATTTAATAGGAAGAAGGGGATAAGGTATGTTTAGAAGAGATTAAAGAAGATGTGTTAGAAGTTAATCACACAATAGAAAAGGAGAATACAACACTGTCAGATAAAGGAATAAAACAAAACCTATCTTAACAATTCACTTTGATAGAAATGTATAAATAGATGGACAAGAAAGAGAGAATTTTTGAAAAAGATAAAGTCATACATAAAATAAATACTATGGAAAGGTAAAGACATAAACCTGTAAATATTTAGATTCATAACAAATTTTAAATTTTGAAGTCAAAGGTAGATGTAAAAGATTTGATTGAGAAAATGATAGAATCAGATGAAATCACACAAAAGAAAGGTTCTACTTTGGTGACAAGCAGTGAAGAAAATAAGGATAACAAGCAAGAAATGTTATGCCTAAAAGCACTACAAAGTAAAAAATTATATATTCAATAGTCACTAGAAGAGGTGCCAAGGGTCTAGCTATCAAAACTTTTCCTAAGCCAGGAAAACCATCTAAAAAGGAGAACTTCAAAAAAAAAAACTCAAGTAGATATAGTGGATGGATCTCAAAAAACTCTCCTTTTTAAAGGGGGTTTCTCTTCTCAAAGTTGTTAATAATGTTGATTTTTACTTGGAATATAAGAGGGATGCATAGTATAGGTAAGTAGAAGGTCTTTAGGGATTTTAGAAAGAATAATAAAGTGAGAATTTTGGCTATCCAAGAATCTAAGATAGAGGAAAATTACTTTTTGAACCATAAAAAATTATACTAGAAAGAAGTGGAAGCAGTTTGTATTAGTGCTTCAAGAGCCTTAGGAGGTATGATTACATTTTAGGATCTTAAATATCTAATGGGGGAACCCATTCTCAAGTCCCAACACCATGTAGTAGTCCTATTTACATATTGTATTGAGAATAAATAGTGGATTTTTTGTAATGTTTATGCTCCCAATACAAGGACTACACGTAGAAAATTGTGAGAAGATATCAAATCTTTCAGAACTAATTGTGTTCATATCCCTTGGATTTTGGTGAGAGACTTTATCTCACCCCTCCATCTAGGAGACAAAAAAAGAGGTAATATGGTTTTTATAGATATTATGGATGATTTTTCCTCACTGCTAGCTAATATTAGGGCCCAAGTATACTTGGAAAAATTAGAGACTCGATGAGAATCTTACACAATGTAGACTTGATATAGTATTTCTCTTTAGAGTGGATTCAACACAAATATTTAGATTTGAGAACTTTGCCAAAAATTGGGTCGGATCATTCCCCTTTGGAATTAAGTATTTTTGATTAGTAGGTCAAAGATACTAGGTACCCTTTCCACATGGAACATATGTGGTTCACACATTTGGATATCCAGGAGAAAATGTTGAAGTGGTGGATAAAGAATGGTAATGGTTCAGCTATGTTCAATCTTGCTGAAAATTTCAAGAAGGTAAAAATTAAGTTCAAATAATGGAACAAACATGTATTTGTAAATGTACACTTGTAAAAAAAGGCCATTAAATCTAATTTATTGATGATAGAAGAGGAAATTGAGGGGAAAGGGTATGAATTAGAGACTCAGAGCAAGGAAAAAATAACTTTTATGTGAGTACCATATTATTGTGGCTATGGAAGAAACTCTATGAAGGCATAAATATAGAAACATTTGGCTTATGGAGGGTGATATAAACACATGGTTTTTCCATTTTTCTACTTTAAAACATAGGAAACATAATGCCATTAGGGAGATAATAAAAAATGAGGGTCATCTATCCTCTGATACTGAATGAGATTAATCAAGCAAGTGTTATTTTTTACAAGAATTTATACAAAAAGGATTTCAAGAAGAATATTGGTTTTGAACAAGAATTTTTACATGTGATTCTCAAATTGATTAGTTAAGAAGATAATGATATGCTTACAACTATTACCATAAATGAGGATATGAAATTTGTTATTTATAGGGTGATCCCAAATAAGGCTCCAGGACTAGATGTAATACCTATAGTTTAAAAAAAAAAAAATTGGGACATAATTGGTGATGATGTGGTCATTACAGTTAATGAATTCTTTGAATCTGGGCAACTACTTAAAGAGTTAAACCATACTTTTTTAGTTCTCATACCTAAGAAAGAAGTGGCAGTTAATTTTGAAGACTTCTAGCCTATTAGTCTGTGTAATTTGTTTTAAAAAATCATTACCAAGCTCAAAGCCCTAAGGTTGTAGCTAAGTATGGAAAAAATTATTAATCTTAGCATGAAGGTTTCATATCAAGAAGACAAATCCAAGATGGAGTAATTGTGGTCCATGAAGCCATACACTCTATGGAAAAAATCCAAAAGGTAGCTATGGTCCTTAAATTGGATATGGTCAAGGCATATGACAGATTATATTGGAGTTTTCTAGATAGAGTGATGGCATAATTTGGTTTTAGTGATAAGTTTAGAAAGATTATTAGAGTATCTAAAACCAATTGCATGTTTTCTATGTTAGTCAATGGTGTGGTTCAAGGATTCTTCAAGAGCATGAAAGGAGTATGACAGGGAGACCATTTTTCACCATTCCTATTCATCATCATGGTGGAATCATTGAGTAGATATATTTCCAAGGATTTGGTTGATGATTAATTTAAAGGCTTCAAATTGGCTAGGTTTGTTGATCTGGTGACACATCAACAATTCAATGATGACACTATTTTGCTGGATGAAGCTTCTATGTAAGAATTTAGAACTAGAAAAAAGATCTTGGTGATGTATTAAAAGGCATCTAACCATAAAATAAATTTTTAAAAGAGTTTGGTCTACTTTTTCAATACCCTAGTGACTAGACAAGCCAGGATAATTGCTCTTTTAGGTTGTCTAATCAATGAAATTCCTTCTTCATATCTAGGAATGTTGCTTTTCAGTAATTAGCTATAGGTTTTAACTTGGAATCCTTTAATAGAGAGATTTCAAAAGAAGATCACAATTTAGAAAGGAAAACTCCTCTTTTAGGCTGATAAGGTAATATTGATTAAGAGTGTTTTACAAAGTCTACCATTGTACATTCTATCAATGTTTAACCTACCCAAGGTAGTAAAGAATCAACTTATTAATATTTCACATGAGATTAAGGGCAAAAATACTAAGTAGGGTATAGAGACTAAGTAGGGCATGACAAGGACAATGGTAAAGATGATAACAAAGGAGACCGAGCGGGTCAAAGGGGATGAAGATGAGAAAGAGTTCAAAGTCTTAACACCAGATATGCCATCTAGTACACCATTTAAGGTTATAGCACGTCCCCTCTTTGTAATGATTCTCAGTCCTCAGGGCTTGGAATTT
This sequence comes from Torreya grandis, assembly GCA_037957365.1. Taxonomy (NCBI): domain Eukaryota; kingdom Viridiplantae; phylum Streptophyta; class Pinopsida; order Cupressales; family Taxaceae; genus Torreya; species Torreya grandis. Next base: position 2,858,916 of record JARHVA010001165.1, on the reverse strand, counting down.
CTAGATAGGATCAATTTGAAATCCCCAAAAAGAGGCTTTCAGGGGTAGACAAACTTTAAGGAAAAATGGAAGAATATAATAAAGTTTGTGCAACTAAATAAATGGATATTACCAGATATTCAAGAGATTTTAACATTGCCATTACAAATGCTTTACAAAAGAAAGATTCATCTAGATGGGAAAATTCCCTGGTGGGTAAGTTCTTGGGTGTGCACCCTAATATAGATAGGTTTAGAGTGTGGGCTAAAAATCATTGGAAGCCTAAAGGTGTACTAGACATTTATAGCTTGAGCAATGAATTTTTCCTGATAAAATTTAACAATGAATAAGATTGCACCAGTATGTTGTTGAAAGGCCCTTGGTTTATGGGTAGAACAAGCCTTTACTTGAAAAAATTGGAAGCCAGGGTTCAATCCAGAGTAGGAAAATATTAATATGATGCATATTTGGGTTAGGTTGCCTGGATTATCATTGTAATTTTGGGAATAGTTTTTTGTATTAGTATAGCCAAAACTTTTGGCTATATTATAGCATTTGATTTAGCTACCATAGCTATTATGTGGACTAATTACCTAGTGATTGCTAGATTCTTGAGTTTGATTAACATTAATTATCAACCTAGGGTGTGTACATTTTTCAAGGATGTCATCACTATATATGCATTATTGATTCAAAAATCATCTTGCTTTTCTAGTTGCAGTATAATGAAATTATGTTGAATTCACTAGATAGATATACTATGAAACTACTATTATAGAACTACATAATTACTTCACACTTATGAATCACACATGCACCACAATTATATAATCAAACTAATTAAAATCAATTTACACAACACACTTAAAGCTAAAGAGAGTTAGGATCTTCACTACAATTCCTTTTGAGGGGGCCCTTCCTTATTCAAAATTGAGTTCCAATCCTTCTCAAAGAGAATTCATAAACTTATCACAAAATCAATCTTCTCATTACTTAATTCTATAGCAATTAAAAATTGCTACATGAAGTTACATTATTCAGAGTGCAATGCTACAATTCCAATACTTCTACTATTATATATTCAAATTAACTAACTCCTAATCTAATCTAGGTTCTACCATTAAATACAGAAGGTAGTTTATTAACTCTTAACTAAAAAAACCAAACTAATAAAAATACAAATACTTAGAAACTACCCTAGTCAACCTTTAAGTGGTTAATAACCGAAGTTACTTGTTTTAGGTTTGACTGGGTTAGAGACAAGGCATATTGTTTTGATATTTTATTTCTTTTTGTCTTTTTTTCATTATCCTTGTCTTTCTCATCTTTAGCAGCACATCTAATATTTATTTGTCTATAAAGAATCCATACAATAAATATGATTCTTTCTAATCATTCATTTGGTTCCCAAGACAACTAGATGTGTCTTTAAGCTCTCCTCAACAATAGTTCTATTTTGCATAGTGGCTATTGGTAACCTAGAGGTGAAGATTAAAATTGTTATAGGCACTCTATAGTGGATGCAAGCAACTTGTAGGTGAAGCCTATAGTTTCTATTGGCATTTTGTAGTGACTATGAGTAAACTATAGGTGAAGCTTGTAATTACTACAGGCACTCTATAATTTCTATAGGCAACCTATAGGTGAATCCTATAGTTGCTACGAGCACTCTGAAATGGCTATAGGCAACCTGTAGGTGAAGCCTACAGTTACTGTAGGCACTTTTTAGTGGCTATAGGAAACCTATATGTGAAGCTTATAGTTGCTATAGGCAACTTGTAGTATTTATGGCTTAGCAAGTTTCTATAGCCTTTCATGACCCTTCAAATGCTTGTTAGATAAAATCACACTAATATAATTCAATCAAGGAAAAAACATTAATAATTTATAAAGTAACACACACACACACATGTATGTATGTATGTATATACAAAATCATAACTTCATTCATTCACTTGCATAAGTGATGAATAGTTATGAGATTTACATGGAAAAATACATATACTATGTATGGATGAGGCTATACAAGTAATAAATTGGTGGCCTCATCACTCCCCCCTACTTAACCTCTTGATTGACCTCTAACATGCCTTGGTTGCATTCTAAAACCACAAAATTTCCTAAATTATAGGGTTTTAGGGCAGCCTAACCCTTCAAGGATGTAAAAACCTTTAGCATTCTTAGTGTGTTCCCATCTTTTTTCTCTACCTCTCTATCATCTGGAACATTTCCTTCCCAGTCAGGAATTGGGAACTAGAATATAGGGGGTTGAAACATCAATCCAACCATTGTATTCTCCAAATCTTAATAAGTTTAATATACAAGTATACTCTATGGATGGCCTCCCTAAGGTTTTGAGGGGGGTACAATTCCTTTCTTTTCAAGGAATTTGAGAGTTATACCCATTTGTGAGAGAAAACAACAAAAGTTTACTTGCCATCTCCTTCTATAAGACTCAAATAGTGGTTCTAAACTTCTACCTACTTTCTGACAACCCATTTTTATGGAGTGTCTATGTTCATAAAGGATTTCTATTCATCTATTATACCATCTGGATCTCTTGATTCACTCTTGATCATTAAGGTAGCTTCTTTTTATTTTACTTGATATTTTTCCATATTTTTCCTTCTTGTTTCATTCAGAACATATGATGAAAATGCATTTAAAAGGACATCTTCTAAATAGATGTTTGGATTCCATTCTATATCATTGGGTACAACATATTGGTGGATGTCAAACTCACTTAACTAATCTTGAAGGTTATAATCAACATATCTATATTAAAAGATTTTGGGTCATAAGGCATGTAAGATTGATCATTATAAATCCTGTCATACCTAAATTTAAGCCATTTCTCTTCCAAGTACACAACATACACCTTAGAAGGGGGTTTTTACTCCATCAATAGTTTAGTAGTTTCATGCAATTTATCAATCTTTTATTTTAGATATCTGATCCTAAGTTTAGTAAATTATAATTTTTCTTGTAAGTCATCATGTTATTATTTTGATTCAACATATCCCTTGAATCTCTAAACCAATTCTTTGTGGTAGGCTTCATTATTACTAAAATTTTCTTTTAGAAAAATCAAAAGATCATTAATTTCCCCTGGAGTAGTGGTTGAGAAATCCACATCAATAACCTCTTCTACTATAGGTATTGGTGTAGTGGGAAATGGAGGAAGAAATCTATGACAAAAGGGTACTAAAGCTAGAGCATAATCTACTGTAGGTGCTTATGTGGTCAAAGAAAATGATGATGCTACAAGTTCCTCTATGGAAGATGTTGTAGGTCCCTCCAATACCTTTTCTCTATCCATAGAAGGATCTAAAAACTTTGCTACCTCCAAAAGTGTTTCAATGCTTCTCTTTCCTTTCAATTCTATTATCTCATTTCTCAAACAATATATTTTATTCAAAGCTTGTTCTAATGTCTAAAACTTCTAAGTATGAGGGAGTATTTATTGTTTTGCTCCTTTGTCCATAGTTTCTTCTTCTTCACCCAATTCCTCTTCTACTGCATGTTGCTCTACCATTATCAATTCCACTTCTATATACCCAATGTTTATGAGGAGATCAATATCCTCCTCAGTGAATCTAGATGGTGGAGGTTACTATTCTTCTTCTTCTGCCTTAATAGATTCCTCATCAATAGACCATTCTTCTATTTCAAACCCATCAGGGTTATTCCTCCCTAGGCTCCTTTGGTTTTTCATCATCACTGATATCAATGGTTAGGGAAGCTGTAGTCATATTTTGTTTCTTCACTCTTTGAGATATCCTAAGAGGATGTCTCTTTTTTGATACCATGGGTTTCTTCTCTTTGGTTTTCATTTTCCTTTCAAGAGAGGTGACTGATGGAATTTGTTTTTCTTGCATAATAGTTGATAGAACTTCATCTTGTCTAGAAGGAGATACTGTGGAGGAATCAATCTATGGTGAGAAAATAATGGGAGGAGGAATATGCTATTATGGAATTTCCTCCTATTTTAGATTCTTTTTTTCTTGCCTGTAGCCATCTCAAATGGACCTTTAGTAGCTATAGGCTAGCCAATAGCATTAATGCCCACAAAATCTTTTTGTACAATTTGTTGGGCCTGGTCCAGAGGAGATTCCTTCTTATCAATGCCTTCTTGCTGAGGTTCATTATTTTATAGGGCTAAAAATTATTCCTAACTTAGGTTAGGTTTGACAGAGTTTATTCCTTATTTAATTATTATCCATATTAGGAAGTGATCGGATAGGGATATTCCAACACCATTCTGATATTCTTTGGACATCCTTTTCAAAATATTTCATAATAAATTTGGAACATTAATCACTCTGTTATGCCTTAAGTGATTTAAAAACTTAAACTAAATAGTGTAAATGAGGGAATACCTTCCTTTATAGGTCATGTACTTGATGATGTATGATGTTATCTCCCTCCATGATATAGGTAAGCTAAGTCTCTCCATACCTCCTTTTTTTAATACCAGTCTTTCATTTGCTTGGCAAAACTACTGTCTAGCTTCTTGGCCATTGGGTTTATCTTGCCAGTTTTCTCCCATACTTGGTAGCCCAATTAATTGGCTCACCAAGTCTTCAATGACTATGAATGTGATGACATGTATAGTGGCTTGGTTTCCATCAAAGGAACCTATAAATGCTCTAGCAAGAGGCTCTGAGAAATGTTACAACTTCTCAAAATAAAGGATCCAACCAACCCTATTGAAGACATCCCAATTGGATTGGTCTCCCTAAAGTTTCCAATGATAAATGGGTTCTCTCCTTACAACTGACCCTCGAATTTCATCTTATTTGGTTGTCATTTCAACTAATAAACAATAACACACTCTATTTGGCCTATGGAAATATGCCTATAACAAAGCATGGCTTTTTTCAATAATGGTAGATGTGAGGTTGCAAGTTGTAAGGTTTTGTTCAATAATGGTGGATGTGAGGTTGTAGGTTCAAAATTATGGCATATAATTTTCATACATAGGGTTCTCATAATGCATGAGGTTTTAACCCATAACATCCTCCCCCCACTTAAGTTGTCACGTGTCCTCAGGTGATGTGGAGTGAATAGGAAGGAAGGGATAAGACTAGTCATTATCAGGAGTATAGTTATGGGCTTAGAGGTGATGTGATGGACATGAAATAAATGATGTAATTCATGGTTTGATATGCTTATTAATATTATACATGATATATTAAAATAATGAAGACTTTTTCATTGATTAAATATATGATGTACCTATTTATTAATGGTGTTACTGAGGTGACACTGAGGAGTTACACATGTGTTGGCATGCAAGTGTTTACATGTAAATGATTAATAGGACTTAATGATTAGGCTGAATGTTAGAACTAGACTAAAGTGGACCCCTTGTGGAGTGATTAGGAGATCACCAGTGGTTAGGCATTTATGATGCCCGTAGCTCATGTGCATGTGATACATGACAACCTACATGGACAAGAATAGAGGTTGAAGAATTGGATGAGAGATGATTTATTTCCTACCATAAGGTGATTATTGAAAATCTAGGTGATCTAAGTGATTTGTTAAATGATCCTAAAAGTGGGTAGCTGAGGGTGTTACTACTTAGTGACCTTCCTCTACATGAACTAGCTGATAATTATCTTGATGCTACTTATGCCCTACAAGTTTTATGCTTGGTAGACTTGGCTGTAGTAATCAGTAGGGTCTTCAAACATGGGGCCTATGTGACAAATAAATCTAAGATCTCACTGGTCAACATAGTGAAATGATCTTTATGAAAGACTAAAAACTAAAAATGAATCATGAGTGTCCCTATAGGCATAAATTTTGGTCTACAACACTTCTAAATGGAAAGGGAAGGTGTATGCTTTATTATGGCTTTGTAGCTTGGTATTTAGGTGTAGTTCTAAGAAATAGATGTTGCATTTTTTTCTCCAATCCTCCTTCATTATTCTATGAGGTTGTCTGATGACTTTCATGTTGTGCCCAAAAACTAATAAGTAAGCCATGGGTGAGAGTTGTAGAAGGATTTATCCTACATGATTTGTAGAAAGGTGATAATGGGCATGATAAGGTACCTAAAATAGCTACAAGTGAAGCTTTTATCAAGATGAAAAGTAATGCCCAACTATGTAGAAGGTGCCCATAATAGCTACAAAATTATCCATAGCAATTGGAGAAACTTTCAATGGAAAAAGTGCCTGTAACAAATGCATAAAATGTATGGTGACATGAATAGTTGTGATCTAAACGATTACTATTTCTTTGCTTTATTTCTCACTTTTTTTAACCCCTAAATATCCAGCAAGCTGGTTTTCTAATTAGGCCCATGTTACAGATCTAGGTAGCCAACATGCTAGTTTTCTACCTAGAAGCTGCCAATAATGCCCAAAGAATGGGTTTTCATTGTTTGGTTTTTCTTACTCTAGCTACTATTTGTAGTAGAATGTTTATTCAGGGTCCTTGCCAAATCATCTAGAAGGGTGACTGGTCAAGGACTAGGTGAAAGTCTCATTCATCATACCAGAGGAGGTCAAGGATGTCCTCTCCTTCATCTAAGTGTTAACTAGTGCTCCCTTTGTTTGATGAGATAACATGCCCATACAATACATCATTATATCCATCTTGTAATTACTAGTGTATGTGACTGGTAAACTCTTCTTGAGTGAGTGGCTTTTTTTACAACTTAAGTTTGTGGCATTGACCATCAAACAAAATCTTACTAGATTAATGGTTTGAATTTGTACTACATCTTTGTCATAAAAATGCTTAATCTCAAAAGGACCAAGCCATATGGTCTAGATTTTTCCCTTGTGATCCTTGTATTTGGAGTCAAAAAGAAGGGCCCAATCTCTTGTATTAACTATTTGGTCTTAATATACCTATGATGCCAGCCAATCCACTATTGTTATATAAGCTCTATGTTCTGTAATGCCTATTGTCTATATTCATCTAAGGCATTCAATTGTAAAAGCTTTTCTTTCTAGGCTTCAAATATATCCATCCCAATATATAGTGTTGTTCGTAAGGTCTTATGATCAAATTCAATTGGAAAGATAAGTTTCTTTCCATAGACCAACTCATATGGAGTGAAGCCTATAGTGGTCTTCCATGTGATTCGATAAGTCCATACAACTTTAAGAATCCTAGCTTCCCAATCCTTATGAGATAGACTAATAGTCTTTATTAAAATATTTTCTAACTCTTTATTGGTGAATTTCACATGCCCATTAGACTGTGGATGATATGAAGTTGATTTCTTATGCCTGATCTCATATTATTGGACTAAGGTAGTAATTAAATTAGTAGTGCATTAAGGTTCTTGATCAGTGACTATTTCTCATAGCACACCATATCTTGTGAATATTTTTTCATAGAGGAAAGCTACTACCTTTTCATCCGTAGTGTGTGTAAGAGCCTTTACTTCCACCCATTTAGTGACATAGTTAGTACAAACAAAGATGTACTATTTATTGTTGGATTTTGGATCAAAAGGTCCTACAAAGTCTAGGCCCCACTTTTTGAATGGTTCAATCACTATCTGAAGCTAGAAAGGCATTTCATCTGAATGTGTGGGTCTCTCCATACACTAACATCTATCACAATGAGCAGCATATCTTATTACATATTTATGAAGTGAGGGCCAATAGTATCCTATATTCAAAATTTTGACTGATGTACGCTTGACTACAAAGTGGCCACCATAGGGTTCATCATGGTAGGCTTTAAAGATATCTTGAACTTCATCTTCTCTGAGACATCTTTTGAGGATGGAGTTAGGCCCAGTGTAGAAAATAAATCTAGATAGCCATGAATATCTAACACTTTTGTGAATCAAAAACCTTCTTTGTTTAGGGAAGAAGTGTTGTGGAAGTAGCCCTATTATAAGGTAGTTAGCAATATCAGCATACCAAGGTGTGGTAAGGGTGAGAGATAATAGATGCTCATTTGGAAATGAGTCATCTACAATGGTATCTTCTTTATGGGTTTGTAGGCATGATAAAAATTTAGCCATGACATTGTCCTGACCAAGCTTATCTACAATAGTGATATCAAATTCTTGTAATAAGAGTAGCCATCTTATCACTCTGACTAAAACAACTAGTTTGTTCATAAGGTACTGAATGGTTGCATGGTTTGTATGAACAAAGATTTGATACCCTATGATGTAGTGATAAAACTTGTTGATATCATAAACTAACATTAAATACTCTTTTTCAATAAATATGTAATTTAATTTTGCTACTTACAAGTTTTTGCTTACAAAATATATGGCATAATTGAGTGCTTCCTATTTTTGGTTGAGAACAACTCCTAGGGTAGTATCTAAAGTATTTGTGTGAATATGGAAGGGAAGCTTCCAATCAGGACCACATAGAATAGGGGTGGTGGTCAATAATTCCTTCAATTGTTTGAAGGCTATATCACATGAAAGAGTGTAGAGAAATTCAACATCTTAAGTCAGAAAGGTGAACAATGGTGCTGCTACTTTGATAAAATTAATGATGAATATCTTATAGTAACCAACATGTCCTAAAATATTCCTAACATCTTTCTATTTTTTAGGAACAAGTAGGTTTTTGATGGTGTTGATTTTTGCAGGGTCAACATTATTTCCTTTAGTAGATACATGGTGGTCTAAGACTACTTTTTATCATAAGCATGTAGCATTTCTTGTGAATGAGAGACAGATGGTGCTCTTGATAGTATTGCAACAATTTTTCTAGGTTTTTGAGGCACTCATCAAATGTTTCTCCATAGACAATAAAGTAATCCATATAAATTTTTACATATTCATTGGCCATATCTATAAAGATACTCAGGACAAACCTCAAGAATGTTGCAGGAGCATTACATAGCCCAAAGGGTAATACAACATAAGCATAATTAACCTAAGGACAAGTAAAGGTGGTCTTTTCCTAATCCTCAAGAGAAATTCTAATCTAGTTGTAACCACTGAAGTCATCCAAAAAGGTAAAATATTTCTTCCTAGCTAGTGTGTCCAACACTTGATCAATGAAGGGTAGAGAAAAGTGATCCTTTCTAGTTGTTATGTTGAGTTCCTTGTAATCCATGAATACACACCATTCTCTATTTTACTTTGGTAAAATTATCAATGGTGAAACCCATTCACTATTTGAGGTGGGATATATAAATCCAGTAGTCAAGAGTTTTTGTAATTCCACTTTGACTATTTCTTGAAGAGCTGGATTCATCCTACATTATGGTTGTCTTATTGGTTGGCACTCTTCTTTAATATAGATAAGATGTGTGCATGTTTTTAGGCTGATTCCTTTCATATCCTCATAATCCCATGCAAAAGCACATTGGTTTACATGCAACATGTTGACTAAGCACTTTTCCTCATTTAAGTCCAACTTGCTATTAATAAGCAATATTTTTTATGGATAGTTTTCAATTTGATGTGAGAGTGCTTTCATCAAATTTTTATTGTTAATAGATTTGGTTTGGTTGCAGCTATGAGGCAGTAATTGGTGGAATATTTTTTATACAAATGCATCAAAATTATCCTATTTGTAAAGGCTAGAAAATGGGCACTCAATATGTTATATGTGGTTCACATCTGTAAGAGTTTGATAATTATGCTAAAAAACACTGGAGAGAATGGTATCTTCCTCCTGATCAGCCAATGTGCATGCATGGTCTTTGGTATATGCAGGAATCAAGGGAGGCTACTTTGCCTCATCTTATTTATCCCATAATAAATGTTCAAGTGTAAAAATTGGTTGTGATGGGGGATAAAGGACCAACTTCTTAGTGTAGTTGCTATTGGAGATCATCATGTTACCTAATCTACAACTGATAAAGGCATTAGCTGTGGCAAGCCAAGGTCATCCTAAGATAAGAGGATATCCACCCAAATTAGACTTAGGTTGTATCAAAATGAAATATGTAAGATAGCCCCAAGAATATATAGAAATGACAAGGTCTTCAATGATTCCTTCTGGTCTGACTGTAGACCTATCAGCCATTTGTAGTATTGTAGATGTGGGACAAATATTAGTTAGCTATAATTTGTGCATAGTTTTGGTTGTCATTATATTTATTGTAGCCTCTTGGTCTATCAATGTGTTAGACATAGTCATGGATCTAGACTATTATTACAAAGCATCCTAGATTTGAATTTTTCTTTGATAGGGTGTTTCCCATCATGATGTCTACTAGCTGGCCAATCACATGTATAGTATTGGGATCTTTTTTATTCCTTCTTGGTTTCTATAGAAAGAGGTCTCTAATAGCTTTGAAATATATACGTACATCATTGATGTCCTAAAATAGAGGGATTTTTACACAAAGATTCTTGAGCTATCCCATGAAATCAAATTCAAGTTCAATTATATGGCATTGAAAGCTGAGACATTTTAAAAATTTTGGGGCTCTTTCATCAACAAATTTATTTGTTGGTTCAAAGAGTTATTTAGGTGATGGAGGTGGGTTAGCATCTTCTTTTAGAGTTTCATGATCTGACTCCCTTATTATGGGTGGTGCTAGGGGTGGTATAACTTTCCCTAAATGGAGGTGAATTTCATTGATGTTCATCATGTATGTTGGGTACTGAATAACCTCAATATTGAATGTGGGTTAAATTGACTTATTTTTTGGATTATATATAGGTTGGGTAGGTATCTGGTTAGGCTTGGGTTAAACTTATGTATTGGGCATGAAAATAAGAGGTTTTTATTATTGTTGTGGAGGAAATCCTCTTAGAGAGCTTCCCCATGGTTGGTTAGGTCTCTAAGGCTGTTGCCACTGATTTGTGAAGGGTGGAGCTTGAGGTGGTTTCAAAGATTGTATGCAAGATGGGGATACATTTTGTGGAGGCTACCAAGAGGTAGTGGGGTAGCTTGCTTGAGGTGGTTGCCAGCTAGAATTGGAAGGTAGAATGTTTATCTAAGGACTAGTCCAATTAGGAGTAGTATTTATAAATTATGAATTAAAGGAGGTAGAATTTTCAAAAGATGGATTTTATCCCATATCTTGATAAGATGGTCATTGAACACATGGCCTTCTTTATGCAACATAGAAAAATTGGTCACTATCTCTTCCTATAGCATGTAGCTCTACTATTTCTAGTTTTTTACTTATGATGCGAGCTACTTTAGCCCAAAATTTGTGACATCTACAATCGACCTTTTTCTTTTTATAGTTTGGATAATAAATGGTCAAGGCTTGATCCGAAGCTATTTATTTTTTTCTTGAGTGCAAGCTATCCAGTTAGGTGGCCAAATGACTAATGATATCTTTTTTTATGTCTTGTAATAGGTTACTAACTTTAGTTTTTGATAGGCCATTTGTAGCTACCAATGGGAGCTTGTTACCCTTGACTTTGTTTATGACAGATCTAGAATAATTTTTGTTCAACTCTTTGATATCTGAGAATGGTAGGTGGGAAATATCCCCTCCACTCATTAGGTCTAGGGCTTCCAAACAATATTTTTTGACTCCTTTTAGGAAGATGATTTTTAAAGGTTCTTCTCCAAGTACACTTTGCTTGAATTTTTGTACACTGAACATGAATCATTTAACATAGTCTTCCAATGATTCATCCCCTTCTTGAGTCATCCTGAAGATGTCATTTCTTCTATAACTTCTTCCTCTTCCATATTGCTAATACTTGGCCAATGTTTTTTTCATCTCCTTCCAAGTGTGGACTGAATTACTACCCAATGCCATGAATAGAGAACGTGCTAAGTCTATGAGAGTAGCTGGAAAAAGTTTTAATTTCTATGCATCTTGCCTGTAGTCATAGCTTCTATAGAGGATATCGAATTTGAACAAGAATGTGTCTAGATCTTTTGATAATGTACCTCTAAAACTATGTAAGGCTAAGGGTGGAATGTTTTTCATTTGTGATATGTCTATTGCATCTAGAATAGGAATTTCAAAAGTAACTGTGTTTGGAGTCCCATTGTCATCCACAAAGTCTCCTTCTCTACTCATGATGGCTTTTCTTGTGATATGGATACCAAAAGTCCTCAGGATCTCATCCTCAAATTTGGTATCAATCCCTTGATCAACATGATAATAAACATTTATCTACTAATCCTTAGTATTTTTTACTAGATGAAGGGTCTAAATATTCTCTTGAGCTTCCTTTGATTTGATCCAGAAAGCTTTGCTAAACTTATGTAAATATGTTATTCTCTAGAGTGTCGAGTTTGTGTAGTTCTTCTCCTTTGTTTCTTTTTACCAGCTTAGCTAATGCTTTCTCTACTTCTATTTCTTTTTTTAGAGCCAATAATGCTTCTTCTATAATTTGCGTCCTTCAATTTGTAGTGTTTTCTTCTTCAAGATCCTTTCAGCTTATGGTATATTCTTCAATAGGATTCTTAGTTGCTATAGGTATTTTTGGTTCTTTCTCAGTAGCAACTTATGGCTTGTTTGGTAGGAATTTCCATTGAGAATCTCTTTCTCTCTGCATAAACATTATACCAAACCTTCAATTATCCTATCCCTTCCTACATAGGGTTAGTTTTTTTGTCATGTGTTCAAGGGGGTTGTTTCAAACTAAAAAAATAATGCAAAAATAAAGGAGTGAAGAAATCAAAACAATAAGAATTGAAATTATACTTCTAGAAAGCAGTAAAAAATTATCTACTACAAGTGGGAAAATTATTCTAGAAAGAAAGAAATGAAAGTAGGAAACTTATCCTAGAAAGTAGGAAATGAAAGCAAGAAAATTATCCTCGAAAGTAAGGAATGAAAGTAGGAGAATTAAAAGCACACTTTTTAGAAAAATCACTTTTACAGGAAATAAATTATAGAAACATGAACTAAGTAACTTATGCATCATTTTCTTCTAGAAACTTAGACATATAGCATAAGACACCCTAGTTCCCTCACTTGACTTGCTTTACTAGAACTATATGTGCATGAACTTAGACATTTGGCATAAGACACCATAGTGTCTTCACTCAACTTACTCAATTGGGTAGAATAGTGCACTAACCATTTTTTTAAAAATAATGATTGACTTTAGAAATAATAATTGACACCCTCCCTGGTAACAGTGCTAAAATATTGTGTAGACTAATTACCTAGTGATTAAATGATTCTTGAGCCTCATTAACATTAATTATCAACCCAGGGTGCATACGCTTTTCAAGGATGTTAGCACTATATATGAATTATTGATTCAGAAATCATCTTGCTTTTCTAGTTGTAGTATAATAAATTTATGTTGAATTCACCAAATAGATATACTATGAAACTACTATGATAGAAATACATAATTAATTCACACTTATGAATCATACATGCATCACACTTATATAATCAAACTAATTAAAATCAACTTACACAACACACTTTAAGATAAAGAGAGTTAGGATCTTCACTGCAACTCTTTTTGAGGGGGCCCTTCTTCATTCATAACTGAGTTCCAATCCTTATCTAAGAGAATTCATAAACTTCTCACAAAATTAGTCTTCTCATTACTCAATTTTGTAGCAATTAAATATTGCTACAATAAATTACAATATTTAGAGTGCAATGCTACAATTCTAATACTTCTACTATTATCTATTCAAATTAAATAACTCTTAATTTGATCTAGGTTTTGCCATTAAATAAAAAAGGTAGTTTATTAACTATTAACCAAAACTACCAAACTAGGAAAAATAAAAATACTTAGAAACTACCCTAGTCAACTGTCAAGTGGTTAGTAAACAAAGTTACTTGTTTTAGGTTTGATTGGGTTAGAGACAAGGCATACTATTTTGTTGTTTTATTTATTTTTGTCTTTTTCTCAGTATCTTTATCTTTCTCATCTTTGGTAGCACATCCAATATTTCCTTGTATGTAAGGAATCTATACAACAATTATGATTCTTCTAATCATCTATTCGGTTCCCAAGATAACTAGATGTGTCTTTAAGATCTCCTCAATAATAGATCTATTTTTCATAGTGGCTATGGGCAACCTATAAGTGAAGCCTACAGTTTCTATGGGCACTCTACAGTGGATATAAGTAACCTATAGGTGAATCCTACAATTTTTGTGGGCATTCTACAGTGGCTACAAACAACATATAGGTGAAGCCTACAGTTGTAGTAGGCACTCTACAGTGGTTACAAGAAACCTATAAGTGAAGCCTATAGTTGTTATACAAAATCTACAGTGGCTATGAGCAATATATAGGTGAAGCTTATAGTTGTTACAGGTACTCTATAGTGGCTACAAGTAACTTGTAGGTGAAGCCTATTATTGCTTTGGACAGCCTGTAGTAGTTATGGCTTAGCAAGATTATATAGCTTTTCATGACCCTTCAAATGTTTTTCAGATAAAGTCACACCAACATAATTAAATCAAGGAAAAATCATCAATAATTTTTATATATATCAATGTCCATACAAAATCATAACTTCATTCATTCATTTGCATAAGTGACATATATTTATGTTGTTTACATAAAAAAAGACATATACTAAGTGTAGATGAGGCTATAAATGTAAGAAATAGGTGGTCTCATCAATAGCTAAAACCTACATGGTCCATGCTAGATTCTACGTAAACACCATCATGGATCAAGATTTACCCCCTTCATCATTCTCAATTATTTGAGTGGGGAAAGAATTCAAAAAATATAATATGAAAGATTCAAAATATAATATGAAGGTTGTAAGAAATGGGGACACATTACAAGAAATTTCCTTGTCTTTGCCAAAAAAGGAAATGCCTATGTTTTCAAAAAATATCAACACACTTAGATGAATGAACATTCTTTCAATAGTGATAAGCCTACAATAAATTATCTAAAAATCCAGAACAAGGACAAGAACACTATGAGCACCTCTCCAAACAATCCACTCCAAAATACACAAATCTTGGTAAAGGACCTTTAGAAGGAAATCACATATACTAAGGTAGGGAGCCAACCTAGATTAGAGAAATGTTAGGTCAAAAGTATTATTCATTTTATGGAGTATCACAAGCATACCACAACCATGGAAGAAATGGATTTAGAGACAACAAAGGACTACTTAAACTTGGGAAATAGTCAAAAGGAGCTAACTATCCAAGAAAATAACTCTCAGTCATAACATGAGGTCTCTTTTTTAGAAACAAATAACACACTATTCAAGGAATTTAACTCACTTGTCCACACTAATCCCTTTCATAACCTTGAAGGATTAGATAAAAGTGATCTAAAGCTTGATTTCTCTTTTTTTTCTCTCCATTCAAAGCCCAAAACTTCCACCTCATCTGGTTTGGAAGTGGTTAGAGGGATGGAAGCATTCAATAAAAGAATAACATCAGTTATCATATCCCCTATCCTTATATAGGAAAAATATAATTTATAGAAGGACATCCCTCCTAAAAGAAATAAAAGACAAGTATATATAGCTCCCAAAAGCAAAAAAAGGAAGAAATTTAAAGGAAACTACTAGAAAGAATCAAATATAAGAAGAGATTGCAAATAGTACTCAATCCATGCTAGAGTTAAAATTGGCAAGAGAATACTCTAAGCAATGTCTTAAATTAGATCATGAAGGTAATAACTTAGAATATCAGAGGCCTGAACCATAAAAATAAACATAAAGTGTTCAAGGATTTTATTAGCAATAATAAACTGACTATTCTAGCTATTCAAGAAACTAAAATGACCACCAATGTCCTCAACAACACCAAAACTCAGCTTTGAAAGGAAGAAAAGGTTTCCAGTGTGGATTCTAAGGGAGCATCTAAGGGAATAGACTCTTTTTGGAAGGATAATGGATTAAATTGTGACATATTGATTATAAACAAGCATCATTTAGCCATCCTCTTTTCACATAAAAATCAAGATGATGCATGGATTATATCTAATATATATGCTCCTAATTTGATGGCTACTCATAAAAAACTATGGCACGAACTGGCCTCCTTTAGAAGAGCATCTACTAATATCAGGTGGATGTTGGTTGGAGATTTTAACACCCCTATTTGTGTGAGGGAAAAAAAATGGGGCTCAATATCATTTGAACATCATGGAGGACTTGGTTAAATTCATTAGTCTCATCAATATGCTTGACATTGAGCTCAGAGGATACCCTTACACCTAGTCTAATAAAAGGATGGGTAATAGCCTTATACAAACCTACCTAGATCATGTTCTTATTTTGCCTAATTGGTTTTGTGCTTAATGTTTCTCCCTATCCTCACTTCTAAGAATATGATCCTACCATAACCCACTGGTTCTTAATGTCCTTAATAGACTCAAAACTTAGTAGTCTCCCTTCAAGTGTGATCACATGAGGTTATTTCACTTGGATCTTATAGATAAAATAAAGGAATGGTATGGGTTGGATGTACTAGGATCAACTATGTATAAACTAGTGAAAAATTTAAAATAGGTCTAGAAATAAATATGCATTTAGAATTTGGAGGTTTTTGGCAACATCTTCCAGTAGAAATAATAAATCAGATTAGATATTTAGAAGATTAAAACTTCTATAAACACCCAAGGACTAGAATATCATTCTTTCCAATAGGATTAGAAATTTTGGTTGATTATTATTCCATCCTTAATAAGGAAGAAGCATTTTGGAGACAAAAATATTGATCCACCTAGTTGAAGGAGGGAGATCACAATACTAGTTTCTTTCACATGGTCACTCTCAAGCACAAAATTCATACTAAGATCAACAATTTTTTTGAAGAGGATAGATCCTTGCATTTAGATCTATTCATCATTAAAAATAAAGCTATTATCTATTTCAAATAAATCTTTGCTAAAAATTTAGAGCTTGATGGAAACCCGGAGAAGGATTTTCTTCAACATATTCCTTCCCTTATTTATATAGAGGATAACCAAACCTTACTCAAGGACATCACCAAAAAGGAACTTAAGGTTTTGGTGTTTACCATGAATAAAGATAAAACATTGAGTCTGGATGGAATTTTAGTTGATTTCTTCCAAATTTACTAGGATATCTCAAACAAGACATGTGGGTAGTTGTGAGGGAATTCTTCTTATCAGAAAATATGCTTAGAGAACTTAACAAAACCTTCATATCCCTCATTCCTAATAAGAGTGGTGGCTCAATATTTAAAATTTTTAGGCCCATCAACATGTGTAATTTAGTGTATAATATTTTTACTAAAATTTTGACTATGAGACTACAACCTTTGATGGTTAAAATTATTTATATCAATCAAGGGGTTGTGTCTTAGGAAGAAAAATTCAAGATGGCATTTTGGTCATGCATGAAACTATTCATTTCATGGAAGAAATCAAAAAGGCAGGAATGGTTTTCAAAATTGATATGGCTAAATCCTATTATAGAGTGGACTAGGGTTTTTTTGATTTGGTTTTACACAAATTTGGCCTTAATAAACACATTAGAATGACTATACATAACTAAATTTCATCTACCATGTTCTTTATTATCACAAATGGAATTCTATCTAGTCTTTTTAGGAGTGAATGAGGCATAAGACAAGGTGATCCCTTATCTCCCTTTTTATTCATCATCATGGCTGAATCATTGAGCAAGAATCTCTTAGATGCACTCAGAAATGAAGTTTTGAAAGGGTTGAAATTGGAATCCAACATTAAACCTTCCCTTCATCAGTAATTTTTTGATGATATGATCATTTTAGCTACTACCTCGATTAGAGAATCCAAGGAGATAAAAAACATTCTCATTCAATATGCTAAGGTTTCTAAGCAATTGGTTAACTTCACAAAGAGTTATCTTTTTTTCTCAACATCTAGAGCCACGTCAATTCAAAATTGATCATATTCTTGATTACAACATCAAGGAGTTACCATCAACCTATCTAGGTATGCCTTTGTTTAAATTTAAATTGAAGGAGGAGCATTGAAACCATCTTATAGAAAGATGCCAAAGAAAAATGGATGGTTGAAAAGGTGCTCTTCTATCCTAGGTAGGAAAAGTTATCATTTTAAACATTGTTATGCAGAGTTTCCCCATTTATCTTATGTCCATGTTTAAAATTCCCAAGAAAATTTGAAATAAAATTGACAGAATCCAAAAGTGATTCCTATAATAGGGGATAAAGGACAAGTTCAAATTCCATATGGTAAATTGGAAGAAGGGTTGTCTTCCAAAATAATTTGGAGGATTGGGTATCAATAATCTTTCCATCATGAACAAAGTGATAGCCACCAAGCTATGTTGGTGATTTATTAAAGAGGCTAATCAATGGACCAACATTTTCTATGCTAAATATCTCCACAACATTCTTCCTTTAGCTTTCTTGTATGGGGAAAAATTCATCAAAGGTTTGACTATATGGAATTTTTCTCCAAGAATAGAAATAATATTCTAAAAGGTCATGCTTGGAAATTAGGTAATGATTTGAATATCAAGTTCTAGAGAGACACTTGGATCCTGAAACATCATCTGGAGGCAATTGAACCATGACACCAAATCAGCCATCATTTTTCTTGTTTAATAGGTGAGAGAGTGGTGGATTACTTCCAAGGAGGGATCAACAAAAAGAGATGAAAACACTTGAGCATAGACAATGCGGATGTCAACATAACCAACATTATCTCGGACCTAAACTTTATTCTCCAAAATATACATATTTCTAATTTGAAAAAGGAGGATGCGTTAGTTTGGGATAACTCACTAGATGGTATTTATCAGGTTAATTTGGGTTATTTATTACTTCAACCTAGCATCATGGTAGCTAACTCGATGGATAAAGTGTGGAATAAAATCTTGATTCTAAAGATTAACATTTTCTTGTGGTTGAGTGTTCAAAATAGGATCCTCCTAATGGATAATCTTTGTAAAAGAGGTCTCACCTTGGCTAATAGATATGTTCTTTATGAAGGAGAGGTAGAAATGGTTTACCACATTTTCATTGAATGTGCCTTCTCTTTCAAAATTTGGGGTTTGATGTATAAGAGATTACAAATTAATTGGGCTCACCCCTTTTATCTCTTGGATGCATGGTTGGCCTGTAAGGGCCCTTTTGCACACCAAGAACTTATAGCCTTTTGGTAACTTGCCTTACCTCACCTCATTTAGGGATTATGGAAGGAATAAAACATGTTTTTTAAGGATATGAAAAAAGTCATCTGATAAAGTTGCCAATATTATCTTTTCCCTCCTTATTAATAATGTTAAGAATATTATCTGGGGTAAAAATCATCCTTTCTCTCCTTCTAAGGAAGTAATTGCTAAAGAATGACTTATCTCCATGGATAACAGACCTCAAGTAGATCCTAAAATTATCCTTAGGCAAAATTTTAGATGGATTGTTACCCCTCATAGATGGATCGAACTCAACTTTGATGGGGTATCCAAAGGTAATTTTAGAGTTTCTAGAGGCGCAGGGGTGTTTTGAGATAATCAAGAATATTTTTTGGTAGCTTATGAAGGAAGCATGGGTGTTCAATCTAACCATTTCATGAAAGCTTTATCATCTTTATGGGGTGTCCAAATGACTTTTGATTTAGGCTATCAGTGTGTTATAGTTGAGGGGGATTATCTCAACATCATAAATTGCATCAACATAAATAATGTGGTTATCTGGACAATAGCTCACGTCATTGAGGAAATTCAACTTTTGGCTAAGAACTTCAAAAGTATCACTTTATATCATACCTCCCATGAAGGTAATATGCTTATTGATGCATTTGAAAATAGAGGGGTCTAGGATAGGCAATTCAAAGTATGGGATGCTATGAAGCCATTACCTAATAAGATTAATGAGATATCTTATAAGGATAACCAATTATAATCATCATGGGATGAGTACTACTCATTAGGTTTAATATGGATCACAGTATTAATAATGATTGGAATATTAAAGATGGCTAGGAGAGTAAACTTAACAACCATCATTATAGGTATAAAAACACTAAGTCTAGTTTGGAGGCTTCAAAATAAATTAGAAAATACTCACAGGGCATACAAATGTAGAGACATAATATCAAACTGAATGTGAAGGGGATCGTGGGTCTATAATCTAAAATAGGGGTGATTTAAATAGGTTAGATCCACTATCAATGGATAAAATCATGAACAAATTGAGGGTTTGGGAGATCCTCCACACTAGTGGCATCACTAACTTCATCGACTACATTTATGGAATTGATAAGCATCTATCCCATCAATTTGCCAAAAAATAGAGGAATAAAGTGATTTTGATTAGGAATATCTCAGTGGAGATCAATGAGGAGCTCATTTTTAGAGTCACTAGGCTCAAAATTGAAGAGCATAAATATAATAAAATTACCAAGTATTTTGAGCATGAAAAATAGAAATTACTTATGGGTAATGAATGCCTTACTCTTATTCAAGGGGGTTTCAAGATGGAAGACCTTCCTACTCAATTCCATGAGGTTGTTGAGAACTTAATCAGGTATGTGACTCTAGATGGGAGCTATAAGGTCATTCATTACCATAATTTTCCATTCTTGAATTACTTTCACCAAAATATTCCCATCAATATTCCATTCTATATCATGCATTCATTAGAACAATTGGTCTTATAGGTTAAGAATGAGAAGAAAACTAAGGATCTGCTTCATCAAGTAGTTATATTCCTTATTTATAAGTTTTTTAGGCTCTTCATCATGAAATTTAGGGCATGTTTAAAGATCAATATCCTCAATGGGATCATTCAGTCATGTGGTCCTCTACAACTTAGTATTGAATTGAGGGGTAGACCCCTCAATAGCCTCCTATGATTAGGCATTGTACTAGAATTATTTGTAGTAACACCAGACCTAAACCTAGGAAGCATTTTGAGGTGTTTACCACTATGGGTCATGTGGAACATTAGTTTGAGAATCCTCTTAAATAGGAGAACATTCTAGTGGTTGAACTAGAGCAGCCCAATGACAACTAAGAGAATCCCATACACATCAAATCCAACAATTTCATGGCTTCTCTTGAGAAAGAAAATAATTCAAACTTGGGGTCTAGTAGCAGAGTTGGGAAGGATAGGCATGAAGACAAGGGTGGGGATCCTCCCTCCAACATTAATAACAATTTAAACTCCAAAAACATGGCTGACTATGTCAAGAGCCAAAACAAGCTAAAAGAATTGGAAGATGAAGTCAATCTTCACAAAACTTTTTTTCAGATGGTTCATGAAAAACCATACCTGCTTGAATCAAGAAATTGGAAAAATAAATCAAATGGATGGGCTATATTACACCAAGGAAAAGGAGGTAGAACTATTTTCTATGATTGAATCACTCACTAACAGAGTTTATAATCTAGAAAAGGAAAACAAAGACCTCAAAGACAAGCTTTCTATCTTGGGTCAAATTTAGCGAAGTCACGATCAACAATGCCATGAATAACATGGAAGGCCTATCCATGTGTTTCAACAATAAATAAGAGACTAAAAAATGAATTAGACTTAAGAAATAGCTCAAAGGTATTACCAGTGGTAGTAAGGAGGACAACATCAACAGAGTCATCAATAAAAACCTCAAGAGCATGATCGAAGAATGGACCAAGGCTTATGAAAACTAGAAAATATTCAACACCTAGTTATCTTAGGTGCTAGACCGGTCTTTATGTGTGTTATGGTTTTGCTATGATTTTATTGTATTTATGTTATTTTTATTCTTTTTGGATTCTTTTGTTCCTTGGGAGCTTGAATTTCTTTATGTCTATGGGTACCCATAGGATTGATAGCAATGTACAGGTTGGGTACCCTTAACACCCAATTTTACCCTCAATAAAAAATTATTAAGATTCAAATACATTTCCTATGGGTTGTGATGGAGGAAAAAAGCAAATTCCACCCAGTGGCGTGGACTATAGTTTATAACAAAAAAATATATGGTAGGATGGGCATTAAAATTTTATAGCTAATAAATAAATCACTTATATCTAATTTTTTTTTGGAGAATCATATCCAAGAAATTAGTTTGGGATAAGATCCTCTCCTTTAAATATCTTGAATGGAGAGACCTGATATCCATTCTGGTCGAGGATAAATTTATGAGAGGTTCACATATTTGGAACTTTTTCACATCAAACAAGGAGTTAATCAATGAAGGCTTGAAATGGAAAATACGAGATGGAAAGAGGATCAATTTTTAGAAAGATAATTGGAGCCCAAAATTGATGACCTTATAGAAGGACATATGTATTCACCTTCAGGAGAATATGAGATAGAAATATGGGGATAAATTTGTTGATTAATAAAAACTAATATAGAGAGATAAAAATTGTAAAATATGAGTCTGGATGACATAAAATAAGAAGACATTTTGAAGATATAAGAATTAAATAATGTGATACAAAATATTCTCATCCCAGGGGTAGATAAAGAATACTAACTGGTTTGGATTGACTCATTTGATGGCCAATATAAAGTAAAATTAGGGTATGATTTAATTTTTTAGGAACAAGAAGTTATGCTAAACTAGGAAGGAGTGTGGGGTAAATGGCTTACTCCTAAAATTAGTTTTTTATTATGGGTTGTTATTTAAAATTAAATATCAAAATTTGATAACTTGAGGAAAAGAGGATGAATTATTATTAACAGATGTGTGTTATGTGAAGAGTAGAATGAATCAATTTTTCATATTTTAGTCAATTGCTCTTTCACTCAGAGAATTTGGAACTATCTCTTTGAAAATTTTAATATTTCATGGGTACAACTAGGTTCACTAATGGAATTTTAGCAGTCTTGGATATGTCCTTTCTAGTATACTCATATCAATAAGATATGGAAGTTGACTCTACCTCACATTTTATGTGGGATTTGGGGAGTAAGGAATAATATAATCTTTATGGGTAATAGTTGTAATAGCAAGGTAATCTTGAAAAGAATATTTAATTACATCAAAGAAAATTACAGGTCTATTCAAATTTAAAAAGGTAAAAATTTAATCCCTTTTGAAGAAATAATAGTGTTGAATTGACAAATAGACTCCTCAAATTTAGGGAAATCAGACCCTAAAGATGAAATTAGGAAAAGAACGAATAGGAACCTCCTCTCGAGGGATGGATGAAGCTTAATTTTTATAGAGCTTTGAAAGGAAATACAAGGGTAGTGGGGGGAGGTGGAACTATCAAATATTATGAGGTTAATTTGATTGTTGCTTATATAAGAGACATGGGGTTGAGGTCAAACCATTGGGCATAATGTCTAGCTTTATTACAGGGGATCAAATTGGTGAAACAAATAAATGTTCAAAATATCTTGGTGTAGGGATATTTTTTGAATATTATGAATTATTTATTTGGTAAAAATTCTACAAGATACTCTATCAAGCATGTCATTAATGAAGGTAAAGTCATTTTGAACTCTTTCCAGTAGGTGAGCATCTATCATACTTATAGGGAAGGGAATGGGATTGCTGAGTAGTTTTTAAATAGGGGAGTCAATAATGTGGGTTTTAAAACTTGGATAGGCCATGGGGACATCCCTATGGAGTTTAATGTAAAGGTAAATAATTAAGGAAATAACAATGCCAATAATGTGATAAAGAGGCTTTTCTAGAGGAAGGTGAGCAATTGGAGTAGTTACACAATAAATTTGATAGGAAATTCCTACCCATACCATTCACAGAGGTAGATTTTAATTTAATACGATACATTACTTGTTATCACTTGGATTTTAACCCTTTCAGGAGATGGTAAACCTCTCATCATCCAATTGGCATAATGAAAACACCTCTAGACTTATGGGTAACCTAAGAATGAGGTGAATCTCTAGATAGGTTAGCTCCCCTAACGTACCACTTTGGATTGAAACTATACCTAAAGTTTGGGGGTGAAAAGGGAGAGATATAATTGAATGAAAACTAACCTAAGGGAGGTTATAAAAAAAAATAGATGATGAATTTTATCTAGTAGCATGTTACACATGAAATCAAAGGACAAACTAAACATACACTTCTTCAATCTTCATCTTCTCACATCATTGTTACATTGTGAGGTTATGGATGAATGTGAAATATAGGAGGACTAAAAAAGAGGCCTTGAATAGCACTAATGAATATAATAAATCATTAAGTTCTTGAAATTTACTTGAACACTTCACATACCCTCTTACAAGAAGCTTTCCAACTGCAAATGGGATGTAAGAATGAGACAACATGCTAAGGAATTCATAGACTTCACTAAGAAAGATCAAACATTAAAGTAAAATAAACTAAAAAAATCATGAATAGATAAAAATAATTAGTATTATTGATCAAATGGTATGAAATTGAGTAGGGTTTCACCATACTTAATTGGAGCATAGATTGCAATGGCCAAAATGGCTAGTTCTTATAGAACTTGAGAGAGCGAAGAGAAGAGAGAAGTCCAAGGGTCACAAATAGAATTGTAAAGTTGATAAAAAGAGTTAATTATGCATGATAGGAGGATATTAGATAAACCATGTAAGGTCAATAATCCCAAGTGTCCATCTAAGTCATCAAACTCTTGCAAAGTGGCATGAAACTCCTTGTCTTGGCTAAGAAAAATTGCCTTCATGATTGGCCTCCTTTGAACACCACATAACTGACTAGGAATAGGTAAAAATATTGGAAATAAAGGGAAGGGTATCAAAAATTCCTATCCATGTATTGGTTGTGGTCTTGGTCATCTGAAATCAATTGGAAAGGAGCCATCATCATCTACAATCTAAAAACACTCTTCTTCCATGCACCCTGCACACTTGGATTCAAATTTGGATTCATTTGCATATAAAAATATATGTAATGGAGTGTATGAAAATTTTTAAGACCCAAAATTTCCTTAGAAGCATCATTCACACCTTAAAATCACTTTATTTAAAGTTTTCCACCCTTCTCACTAGCTTGTCCAATATGCCAGTTTTGACTGGTTGAGATGAAGCTAATTGTTTGCATACTTAGAATCCTTTATAAGGAATTAAATTAACATTGGGAGTTATATAAAGTCTAAATATTTCTCATAAAGTTGGTTTCATCCTTAAAATCCTTCTAGAACCTATAAAACACAAAAAATGGTCAAAAATACCCTGTTTCTCACCCCATCCATACAATTTCATATAAATAAAAAGAATTGGAGGTATATTGAGTGTTTCTTATGTAATTTTAAATCACCTTCATGAGATAAATATTCAACCATATTATCTTTCCAATTCCATTTCCACAAACTAGTCACTTGCAAGGGTTTTATACCTATTTGACCTCTTAAGGTTCATTCATAAAGTTATGATTTTGGATTTGTAGAAACATTCCAATAATTTGGTGTTAAGGACACATAATATCATTACCAAACTCATTTATCCTCCATGAAAATCATAAAAAAAGATATGAGCATCTAGACTTGCCCTATCAAAAACTGTTTCCAATTTTTGACAGACATAATGTTGTTTAAGGCCCAAAAAATGGCTTATTTATGTTTTGTATACATTTATATATATATATATATATATATATATATATATATATATATATATATATATATATATATATATATCCACCCTAAAAACATGTTTAAATCTATGGTGATGTCTATCTCATGCTAGAATGGTGGATGACCCCCCATTTGGCCTTGGCCTACACCTTGTTCAATAGGCCTGCCTATAACTTTTGTGTTCTAGGCCATTAAATTTAAATTTTAAATATTACCTAAGATTTAAAACATATATAATTATCCTAAAAACATTATCCAATAAATTTGGAATCTCACTTAGATCCAAAAGTGAAGGTGTCCTCTTATTTAGATTCTAGGTATAACCATGTTTCATGAGCCTGTCTGCACTTTCAGAGGTCTTGACCCCTCTATTTGGTTTCCTAATTATGTGAGTTATTTATCATGTTTATAAATTTTTTTTTCCATATTTATATACCTTTATTAAATGTTTACCCAACTCCTCATCTTACTTTTTGTCATTGCTTCTCAAATCTACTAGTTTGGGCTCATAAGGGAGTGCCCTCTATCAGAGATAAAATAGAGGGCACTCCCCTATTTTACTAGAAAAATGTGAATATTTTATGAGCCTCATTAATTCATGGAGGTTATATGTACAATTTTTTTTCTCTTGGTGACATAATTTTCCCTTTCAAATCATCATTTTTTCTTGGTTTATGAGAAATTTGAAGAGAAAAAAGCATGATTTAGCCATCTAGAATTGCTCTCAAAAAGCACTTCACAGGTTGATTTGGTACAGAGAGTTTTATTTATATTGAGAGATCAAGGTGAATTTAAAAATTCATTAATAAAATTTGAAATCAAAGGTGGTGGTTGTGGACTTGACTTAGGCAATGTCTTAATATTTGGTGAAACTTGAAATCCTACCTTAACTAGTTTCTTCCTATTCATTTTTTTTGGTATATGCACTATACTTCCCAAAATTATCTATAAAAGATCCAAACCAAGTATTATCTCTACTAATTTCTATAATTTTTATTATTTTTGATGATAAATTAGGCACATAGGATGTGTACCCTTCAAATGAATGATCCATGTTTGTGACTTATACTACATTGAAACTTAAACTAATTTTAATTCTATGAATCATTATAACTTCTTCAAAAGATTGTTCCTTCTCTTCTCCAAAAAATATCCTCCCTTATAGCTATGATCTAAAACTACCTTATAACCAATCTACTCGCTCCTCTTATATCTTTCCTCTTTCTTACATTTTCTCAACATCTCTATCTATTTTTGCACTCTCATTTACACCTTCTCTTCTCTCAAGCCTTATATTTTCCTTATCCTCATATTTTATAGTTTCTCTTTCTCTATTATTAACTCTCATTATTTCATTATATTCTATACTATCTACTCTACTTCTACTCATAGATATATTATGATTATTCTTTTTTTTTTCAATCTTTTATGTTATCACAGGTCTTACTCTAACCCTAGAATTTACTTTTCACTTTGTTTCACTATGTCCTTCATCTTTTAGGTACAGGTTCAAGCTTCCATTTTTAGTTCCTCATCATTCACTTTGTTATCGTACACATCCCTCTAACACCTAAAGTGACTAATCCATGTTGGTAAGAGTAGGCACCATGGCCTTTTCTACAACCAACATTATGATAAGAATAAGTGGTCATTGTAGAAATTTGCTTCTAATTCATCTCACAAATATGCCTTGTGCAAACTCAAATATAATATAGACCTATAAAACAAATTCAATGATGTATTTGTTAATGGTAGTTTTAACCCGATGATCTATTGCACAAGTACAATCAATATCCAAATTCTACATGTTATCTAATCTCTCTCGTGTCCAAATTAAGAAATCTATTTTTCTTAGGTAAAAATAGTAGTATTTGAGTCTCGATAACCATGCAGCTAGTAATCTAAACACTTGACACCAAAAATATCATATATTTCACCGTATATATGCTCATGAATAACTTATTACCTAAAACTTCTAGTTATTTTTTCTTCTTCTTCTAAGAAATTATGAATTCATTCATCAAGCAATGATTCTAAGTCTCTTTGTCTTGGTATCCATCTCAACATGTTTTAATGTTCCATGCTTACCACACCATTATTAGTAGAGGTTCTTAGAAAACCCATCAAAACATAATACATAAACAAAAAATGGGAAATCGCATAGAAACTTTACATTAATCCAAGAATGACATATAAATGGAATTATCATGATTTGTAGATGTAATCAACTCAAAATAATAAGTGTTTTCATAATGAACCGAATACAATAAAACATAACATATTAACGAAAGGAACATA
Source organism: Torreya grandis (assembly GCA_037957365.1). Classification (NCBI taxonomy): domain Eukaryota; kingdom Viridiplantae; phylum Streptophyta; class Pinopsida; order Cupressales; family Taxaceae; genus Torreya; species Torreya grandis. The sequence goes on along the minus strand of JARHVA010001165.1, from coordinate 2,831,311 downwards.
AGGAAACATAAAGGAAAACCATTTCTTAATGTCTATATTGATCTCAATATTTTACAACCCTTTTTAAATATAAGTGAATGTTATTTATATAGATTTCCAAAGACTATGTCACTTCACATTCCAGCCTTTTGCTACAACCTAGAAGAAGACTTTTGATATATAATGAGAGACACATACATACAAAAATAATATGCTATGTAAAAAATAGTGAGAAACACATGCTTTTCATATAACTATAAACTATGATTTTATAGCCCTATTTTACCACCAACATGATATAAGAGATGTCACCAGTTCTGGATTACATAAATGCAAAGGTCAAGATCACACAAGGTGAGTCTTGTGCACACCACAATGTTTTTTAAGTAAATTTAAATCACTCAAAGACAATATTACAAGGGATACAAATCAAGTGGAACAAAACCCAATCTTTCATTAAGTTGAAAAGCTCTTAAATGAGATGAGTACATATAGGAAAGTAAAAAAGTAAATCCTATACAAAAGGTGGTCAATAGACCCCAAAAATATAAAATTAACTCCTCCATAAAAGGTGGTCAACAAGTCCAAGAATAGATGAGTAACTCCCATACTCGAAATAGCCAGTCAAAGGAGTTACTTCCTAGTCACCTAGTCAACCTGCACACACAAGCAAGCTTTTCAATGAAAGTAGGAAAACTCCAAGTAAATAAAAATGGAAAAAAAAACCCTACTTTAGCACCACCCCCCATAAACATAGCTTAGGTGGGTAGTTTAAAAAATAAATGTGTCTCAATAAATAGGCCTAATGAGGTACCCATGTATAAAGTAATCTCTCATAAAGTAGAGAAAAAGAGAAAATTTGTAGGAAAAAACTCCCAAAAGAGAGACATATAAAAAGAGAAGAGGATAGAAGGCCCCCCTGAAGATGCTACTGCTACTGATGTAGACTTCACCCCAATAAGAGATCATATATGAATGAACTTGCTCTGAGTGAAGGGTTTGGTAAAGATATCTACAACTTGCTATGAATACTGGCAAAATCTCAAGTTGATGACTTGACCATGAATAAGCTCCTAGATAAAATGCATGTGAATCTTAATGTGTTTAGTCTGCTAGTTTTGAGTTAGATTCTTGAATATCTATATAGTACTCTAGTTATCATAATATATGATGGTGGGCTACCTGAATAGAATGCCAAACTTAGATAGAATTCCCTAAATCCAAATAGCCTCAGTAGAAATGTTAACACCTACCTTATACTCTACCTTTGTGGATGATATATCAATAGCATTTTTATTCTTGCTAGACCAACTGATAGGACCAAAACCCAAAGAAAATTTTTAACCTAAAGTGGAATTATAATTTTGAGTATCACCTACCTAATCTGAATCTATAAAACCAATTAAGTCAACCTTTGTGCTAAATTTATAATAAGTCACAAAATTTTAAGAGCCTGAATGCAGTGTAAGATCCTCTTAGCTGATTTCTAGTACAACTCATGGTGTTCTTGCATGAATCTAGTATGAGCTAGATAAATAAGGCTACCAATAATTTGTTGATACCGAGTGGTATCGACCAAAGGTGTAGAAAAGTCAGCCTCAAGCTTTAATCCTAATATAAAAGGAGTTAGAGATGAATTACAATCAACCATGTGAAACTAAGCCAAAATTTTGAGAGCATACTTGGGATATACAAGTGAAATTCCTAAATCAGACTGTGAAATCTTGATGTCAAGAAAGTAATGTAGAAGACCCAAGTCTATCATGTCAAATTTGTCCTATAAAGCTCTCTTCACCACTATAATAGATGATAAGGAACTCCCAGTGCTCAAAAGATCATCAACATGAAGGACCAATATAAATAAAGAATCATCTTACTATAAAATGTATACATTAGGGTCTAAATGACACATGGTGAAACTTGAAGCAAGGAGGAAGGAATCCATCTTGGTGTACCAAGCCTGAAGGGCCTATTTGAGGCCATAGATGCATTTCCTATGTTTGTAAAATAAATATGAATCTTGAAAAAACCTAGATGGTTTCTCCATGTAGATATCCTCCTCAAGGTCTCCATGAAGAAAGACATTCTTCACATCTATCTAGTGCATATCCTAACCATGTGTTGTGTCTATAACTAGTATGAGTCAAATAAAAGTCATCTTTGGAACATGTGTAAAGGTATATGAGTAGTCAATGTTAGCTACATGTGAAAAACCCTTAGTGATAAATCTTTCCTTTTACATATTGACTGACCCATGTAATACAAACTTGGTCTCATATATCCACCTATGTTGAACCATCTTCCTTCCCTTAGGAAGTGAAGTCAAATTCCAAGTGTGATTTTTGATTAAGGAAGAGTATTCTTCCTGCATAACACTATCCCACTTAGATATGTTTGAAGCCTCTAAAAATGTTTATAGATCTAAAAATAAAGCAAATAAGGCATATTGACCACTCTAATAGGACCAGAACCCAAAGAAAAATTATAACCTAAAGTGGACTTAAGATTCTAAGTATCGCCTTCCCAATCTAAATCTATAAAACTAACTAAGTCAACCTCTATGTCAAATTTATAATGAATCCCAAATTTTTAAGAGCCCTAATGTATTGAAAGATATTCTTAGTTAATTTTTATTGTAACTCATGGGGTTCTTACATGAATCTGGAGTCAATCCCACTACAAATGAAATTTCAAACCTAGAATGAGTCAAATAAATAAGGTTTCCAACAAGTTGTTGATATCGAGTGGTATTGACCAAAGGTGTAGAAAAATTAACCTCAAGCTTGAATCTTGATATAAATGGATTACAATCTACCATGTAAAACCAAGCTAAAATATCGAGAACATACTTTGGCTGTGCAAGTGAAATCCATGAATCAAATTGTGAAATCTTGATGTCAAGAAAGTAATGCAAAAGACCCAAGTATATCATGCCAAATTTCTCCTATAGAGATATCTTCACTATTGTAAAAGATGAGGAACTCCTAGTGATCAAAATATCATCAACACAAAGGACCAATATCAAAAGATCATCAACACAAAGGACTATTATCAATAAAGAATCATCTTAGTGTAAAAAGTATACATTTGGGTCTAAATGACACATGGTGAAATCTAAAGCAAGGAGGAAGGAATCCATCTTGGTTCACCAAGATTTAACAACCTATTTGAGGCCATATATGGATTTTTTAAGTTTGTAAACTAAATATGAATCTTAAACAAACCCAGGTGGCTGCTTTATGTAGATCTCCTACTCAAGGTATTTGTGAAGAAAGGAATTGTTCACATCCATTTGGTGCACATCCCAATCATGTGCTATGGCTATAACTAGTGGGAGTTAGATAAAAGTCATATTTGTAATAGGTGCAAAGGTATATGAGTAGTCAATGTTGGTTACATGTGAAAAACCTTTGGAAACTAATCTTTCTTTATACTTATCAACTGACCCATCTACTAAAAAATTTGTCTGATATATCCACCTACATCAAACCATATTCCTTCCCTTAGGAAGTGAAGTCAAATTCCAAGTGTGATTTTTGATTAAGGAAGAATATTCTTCCTATATAGAACTATCCCACTCATATATTCCTGAAGCCTCTCAAAATTTATATGGATCTAAAACTAAAGTAAATAAGGCATGTTAATCACTTTGATAATCTATTGGTGTACGTTTGTCATCTATTGGATCCCCTACCCAATTACCTACACTTTAAAGTGTCTACCTAGCTTAAAGGGGCCTAGATATGGGTGAGTTAGGTGTTGACTCCTCATCCTCCAAAACATGACTAGAGGTGGATGTGGATGACTCCCCATCATTTTCCTCTTTATAATAACTACAAGATGAATAAGATCCTAGCTCAAAAACCTCCTCTAAATGATTTGAGTCAGAGGAAGAATCATTAAGTCTAAGTGAATCCAATTAAAGAGAAGAAGTATTAAGTGTTGAGTCTTTGGGACTCTCTTAAAAGTGAACACTTCTCTCTATGAACAACTCATGTGTGGTTGGATGTATAAGGTTGTACCCCTTGACACCATCTAGATAACTTACAAAGATGCAAGGCTTTAAATGAGGTTCTATAACTTGGCATATCTTTTTTGGTATACATGTCATACCTAGAGATCTAAAAACCCTAAAGTTCTCAACTTTAGGTTTCCTTCCATGCGAAGCTTCAAAGGGTGTTATGCCTTTCAAAGCTTTTTGAATAACCCTATTATGAATATAAAAAGCATAATTAATGGCTTCAGCCCAATACTAAGGTGCTAAGGACTTAGATTTAATCATGCAACTAGCCATCTCTTTCAAGAATCTATTCTTGCATTATACAACTTAGTTATATGAAGGACTGTAAGTAACCATCTATTGCAAATCAATCCCCTTTGTGGTGTAAAACTACTCAAATATATTTTTGACATTTTCACCTTAATTTTAAGTTTGAAGAACCTTGATGGATTTATTAGATTGTTTCTCAGCAAGTGCCTTAAATTTTTAAAAATATTCAAACACTCCAAACTTTTGCGTAAGGAAGTAGAACCGTGTATATCTCAAGAAAACATCAATGAAAGTGAGGATGTACTTAACCCTTGTAAAAGATACACTAGGAAAAGGCCCAAATACATCACTATGTACTAACTCCAATGCTTTTGAGTCACACATGTCTTTTATAGGAAAATGCACCAAGGCACACGAAACATGTAATCATAAATAAACCATAAAATCTATGGTAGTGGTTGCCAATGAACCAGATCTACAAACAATAGACTCTAACAAGGATGAAAACTCCCACAAATGGATTTTATACCAAGATTTTTTTACAAATAAAAATTTCATGATTTCAAAAGATAGCTTAACATCAATAAAAAACCAAACATATGATTACCACGGGTGGCTCTAATACCATATCAGAGATGTTGCCAGTTCTAAATAATTCAAATGCAAAGGTTTAGATAACATAATATGAAGCTTTTTCCCACCACAATGTTGTTGAAGAAACATGAAATCAATCAAAGACAATATTTCAAGAGATAAAAATTAGGTGGAGAAAAACCCAATCTTTAATTAAGTTAAAAAGCTCTAAAATGAGATGAATACACATATAAAATTAAAAAAATAACTCCTCCACAAAAGGTGGTCAATAGACTCTTAGAACAGATAAGTATCTCCTCCACAAAAGGTGGTCAATAGGGCCAAGAATAGATGAGTAACTTCCATACCTAGAATACCCAATTAAGGGAGTTACTTCCTAGTCACTTAGTCAACTTGCAAACATAAGCAAACTTCTCCATGAAAGTAGGAAAACTCCAAGTGAGGGAAAAAACCCATAATAAATAAATGTGGGAAAAAATAAAACCCCTAATCTAACACATGCATGCATGTGAGATATGCATTATTATTTTTTATTTTTGGAGTGTCAAGTTAGGTCAATGAGGAGATTATTCTATATTTCATGTTATGCCTAATAGATCAATAAAGCAATGGTAAAATCATAATAAGAAGGTGACAATGCACATTAGCTAAAAGATCAGTCCATGAAACCCTAACATGACAAACACAACCTTGATAGAATTGTCATGGCCAAGTTCATACAAGATTTACCCACATAATGCAATGGTCTATCTAGGAGCATAATATAGTTTCAATTTCCAAATTTTAGGATCATGTTGCATACATTAAGTATAATCAATTTATAGTCTCAAAGTTTGAAAACAACAAACAAGAGTGATCATGACATATCCTTTTCTCATTTACATTGCTTAGTTTAGTTTCATTATGACACTTGGACCTATTTCCCTTCATAAATTATTAGATAAATATGAACTTTATACTTTCATTCATGTGTGCTTAGATCTATTTAATTTTAATTAGTTTATTCCTTATTTTGTATAGAAAGAGAATTAGGGTAAACATAAATGGTGAATCCCATCTCTTTCTCACATTAAACCTATGATTTTTACAAGCCCTCTTTCCTTTTTGGGTTTTCATTTCAAATATAATTATTCAAATTGGTATTTCATGGCTTGTATTCATTTTATTGTTGTAACAACCCAAAGGGGTAGGCCTCACAATATTATCATTTCCTCTTTTAACCCCCAAAGTGGAACAATCTAGGATGTCCCTACTAAAGCTTATAATCCTCCACCCCCTCTTCCTAGAATACAAATTAACAAGCCTTGTGATCTAATGGACTAACTACAAAATACACAAGCTAAGATTTTTATCTTAGAGTTACTTAGGCAATCATCAATTTTCAAAGACCTATTAAAAGATTCTTTTAAAGATGTTATTGTGTTATTTTACCTTGTTTTTTATTAATATTATCTAAATAAGCATAAAACCTTGAATATTCAGACTACAAAATGTACACAATAATCATTCAAGATTGAATGTTACTTATGAAATATTGCACATACTAATTACATAATTGATCAAACATCTAAGGGATATAGAGATCTTATGTTATTTATAGGCTTATTATGTGTTCTAATTCTATTGCTACCCATTAAATACACTATGTAATATCTATGTATGGGTTTAGGTTAAAAGTGAATTATTATGACTATTGATTATTTTGACTGATTTGTCTAAGAAGGCAAAGCCTGATTATTTTCATTAAAACATGTGCACATGTGTCTATAATTTCTTTTTGTGTGTTTTATCACCTTTGGACCTATGCATATCAAACTTTATTTTTTATCCTTTTAAAAAACCCTAGTTCTTTCCCTCTTGATTAGAAAGCCCTACATAAGTGTTAGTATTTTAGGTTGGACCGACCTTAGCCAATCCCCACCAACTAGCTAAACATTACCTACATTGCTAATACTCTGAAGAGGGCTCAAACTGCTTGTAGTTATCACTTTAATGAGAGTGTGTGTGAAGTCATGTGGATGTAAATATAGATGCTAATTTGACTAAACCCAACCTTGATCCAAGCATGCAAAATGGAATTTAACCTTAGAGAAATTCATATTTTGCAATAGATGATGAGCTAAGAGCATTACACACTTTGTATGTAAGATTTGTAATAATGAATGCATAAATTTAAATGTCTTTAAGGGGATTTATATAGAGAGAGCTCTAAAATTTTAATTAGGGGGCTATTTATGTGCAAAATCTGACCCAAGATCAATCAAACATATAGAATATATAGTCATAAAGAAAACTTGCCCAAAATAGAATTTAAAAACACTGCTGGATGATACCAAAATTTTTAATCTTCAACATCATATGTTAGCATATGTAAATTTTAGACTCGTTTGAAATCAAGGAAAAGTAAAAGTCAAGTGAAATAGGTCTAGGGATCCCTATGACAAATTAAATGAAGATGAAAGTAATAAGACAAAGTACTATAAAATCAAACAAAAGACTAAGATGGATGTGCAAATAAATTTCTTATTTGATAATGAGGACCTATATATTCAAAGTCTCATAAAATCATAGTGAAAACAAGGTTTGTACCAATTTGGGTATCTACACATGCCCCCCCTTTAGTATAGTATGTTAGAGGAACTATAAATACTAGTTTAAAGGTAAAAAGAGAACATAAAGCTTTTTATTATCCCATAGTGTCCATGTGTTCATATAAAAATGTGATGTAGGTAATCAGATAGATTATTATCCAAATAAAGTATAGTCATAATAAGAAATCAAAATATATTCAAAGAAAAATTACACATGTATGGAAATAATACTATGTCACTGATGGAGTATGGTCATGCTGCAAAGAATGGAGATGCCATGGGTCATCAGTTGACCTGATCCAATAAAGAAGGGTGATTTTATTCTAGTTCATTTATTAGATAGGGAAATGGACAAGCTTACAAGTAGTTTTGGGAGTAGTGTTTAAGCCATGAGTGTCATTGAACATGAACCACACCACTCAAGTAACCAATCTTGTAACCCAATATGCTAAGGTGGGAGCCACATATGAGCTCACTTTGAGTAATGCCAATGTCGTTGAACTTAAAATTCATTACTAAAATATACGTGAATACAACCATTTTAGATGAACTTATATATCAAAGGAGGCTCACTTTTAGGTACCATCAAATATGTTTGAAAATAGGACTACAAGAGTGTGCATTTTCATGAATAATGTTCATGCCCCATAATCAATGTTAACATGATAAAATGTAAGAGTAGATATATGAACCATGTTCTTATTCCCAATCTAAATAAATTAGTGTCAACATCTACCATGAAATGACATAACTTTTCATTCAATATGACCAATTTTCTAATTATTGACTTATGTAATGTGCATGACATATGCACTGCATATGACCTAATTTGTATAAATATGTAACCTATATTTATTTTTATTCTAATTTTGACCCAATTTGAAAAAATAAAATCAATGTGAAAGACTGTAGTAATCCAAATAATTGTATTAAGCTAAATAATTGCACCAAGTTTTATAATTGTACCATGTTGAATAATTGTATCAATTTAAATATCAGTACCAATATTAAAAACTATATAATCTAAATAATTGTGCCAATTTGAATAATTGTACCAATTTAAATAACTGTATGAAATTTTGAAAATCCCATTATATGCCCTCTTTTTGATAGGAGGGTCTCAGTCAAATCAATCATGTCAAAGGATGAATGCACTTAAATAGAAATGAGACCCATATGAAATTGCTAGGGTATTATGATTATAAACATGTCACTTTAGTTTGACTATTTTAAGATTCATGTCTTGATTAACATTTGAATAATTTATATTTGAATTGAGTATCATAATTTTAACTTTAAAATTTATTAGCTTGAACTTAGTATTTAGTTTGACTGTAATGGACACTTGAAATGCTCATCATGATTACTTTTCTCATTGAATGATATTAATAATTAATGTAGGCAATATTACTAGACATCACAATGGATTGATGTTTCCCCTATTAGATATAATTAAATCGAAAGTATGTATGGGTATATTTTCAAATTTTTTTCTTTGAAAATTTGTTCAAAATGTTTATGGAAATGTTACAATGTGGAAGAAAATCTTGCATGTGTTCCAATGCAACTGACTATGAGTGAATTCAATATACAAAATATGAGATATCATGTGAACATCAAAAGGTTGCCTATTTAATTCACACCATGTTCACCAATATACTTACATTATTTTTATTAATAATATCTAAAAAATCATAAAACATTGAATATTTGAATTGCATAATGTACACAACAATCATACAAGTCTGAATGCTACCCACAAAATATTACACATATTAATTACATAAATGATCAAACATCTCAAGCATAGAGTGTGTAAAACCTAATATTTTTTACTTTATCACTTTAATAAAAATTTTTCTTACAAAGGCTTGTTGGTGCTTTAATATCCCTAAGTGTACATACTCATGAGTGTAATAGGAATGGGATGTGATAGGCTCATTTTAATTTACAAGAGATGTTTGCATATTATTGTCATAATTTCATTACTATTAATCTGACCTCCTCTGAGTCTTTATCTATGTTACCTCTTCATATACTTCCTTTTATATTTACTAGCCACCCTATATTCCTATTGTATCAACCAAGATGATAAATTTTGACCATGTCCCTATCAATTATGTTGTATCAACCCTGCCTATACAGGTATATGTCAGTTGACATCTTTTTGACTATATCAGCATGGTTGATACCATTGGCTAATATTTTAGGGTTAATTCCAAGTATTACAAATAAATATATAAGGTTCATGTTATCATTTCCAAACATATATCACACTCATTTAAGCTACTTTCACTCACATTTCTGCTCTTAAGTTGTAAAATGAGGAGTTATAGGTAAAAGTATTATCTTGGAGGTCTAGTCTTGCTTAAAGGTCTTTGAAGATCAATAATAGTCATGCTGAGGAGAAGCCACGTCAAGGAGGTTTCCTAGTCTTTGGAGTCCCAAAATAAAGATATTTAGGAATTATTGAGCCATAGGGGGAGACTATTTGAAATTTTCACTTGACCAAAGGAGGAGACTGATGCACTGATGAGTCCATTTAAAGGTAAGTATATATATCATTATTTTCTTTCATTTATTTACTTAGGAGAAAAATATACCTTATTTATTACTATAGTGGATGTATGTTGTTATCCTTGATTACACACCTCCCTATACTAAATAAGCTAGTATAGTTATAAGGTTACTTAAGCTTAAAATTATCACCATGGGTTACATATATCACCCATCGGTTGACCAATGCACCACTTAGTTTCTTGTTAATTTAGTATGTTATAGATATCTTGAATCTAGGCTATCCTCATTCATCACTTCCTTTAATGTGGTATCCTTATTATATCATTGATATGCCCCTTTATTACCATTATTATATATTGAGGCTTGATGAGAGGCACACCTTGTATCATAGGCATAATATTTTGAACCCTATCCTCTTGACATTTTAGTGTGGATTGCCCTCTACTAGGTATGTGGATATTTTAGTTCACTACCCACTAATCTGAGTAAACACATGTTCTATTTTTATGACCATGTTTTTATACTAGTCTATTGAGAGAGAGCATTATTATTAGTCATCTTAGTCTGTGCATACATTATGGTGAACCCAAGATAAATGTTATCCCACCATTAGTTGGATTGTATTCATGTTTCCATTTTATTCTTAACATTGTCTTCACTTTGGATTCACCATCATAATACATTATTGTGAACTTGACATGAATCCTATCCCACCATTAGTTAGATTTTATTCATGTTTCCACATCTTGCTTCTTAGAGATTTTGATTTGAAAAACACACATTGTCAAAATTTTCCATATTTTTTCAATGATGTCTCCTCTTAGAATTTTTTTAATGAGCCTCAACCCATTATATTTTTACATGGGTCAATCCATTTTACATGCCACTATTGAAGATTAATCTTCATGGTTCAATTATTCCACTACATTACCCATGGTTGAAGATCCCCATTAGAATATTCCCACTTATGACTATCCCAATGATGACACCTATAATGAGATTGAATATCCCCAATATGGTCTTCTAGTTTTATGAAAATCCCTATGTGGATCCATTTATCATGATAGTGGATCCCTTTTATTTCACTTATCACATGGTCTAAAATCAATATCACAATTTTCCCATCTATGATTATGTTTTTATGATGGAGGTGAAAACCTTAGCATGATAGTGGATCTTCCTATTTATGATAACCCTCCCACTTATGATGATCCTCACATAATAAAGGATCCCCTTTCTTTCACTTCTCACATGGTTGAAAATCAATATCATGATTTTCCCATCTATGATGATAATTTTTATGATGAAGGTAAAGACCCAAACATGATAATATATATTCCCATTGATGACACTTCTAGCATTGACAAAAACCCCCATGATAGTTTTTCCATTTATCACATGATTTATGGTGATCTTCTTATTTATGATCCTAATGATCTTTATACTTGGGCTAAAGAAGATCCTCCTATTAATGATTATTACGACATATAAAGAAATACCTCTCACAATTTTCCCTATTCTACTAACCCTCATTGTAACTAAAGTAATGATGAGCATAATTGAATTGATTCACACCCACCATCTCTCTCCCAAGGAATATTTTAGGTGGATGAATCATCAAACTTCAACTCACAATCAAACTTATGCTATACAACCAACATTTTTCAATACATCAATTTATGAAGAGTACCTAATTAAAATTGTTATTCTAAAATGCATTATAAGTCATGTTGATTCTTATCCTATAGCTAATTGTAATTATTAGACCTATCCTATATGTACACTTTTAGTTTCAAACTCTTTTTAATCATATAAATTTTCACAATCAATTATTTATAAATGTATCATCTATATTGACATAGTTCTATTACATTCAACTCAATATAAATGTATCAAACAACTCGATACTATTTAATTACAATCAATTACAAAAAACTACATCAACCATGACTAAAAATGTGTTGATATAGTTCTTCCTATTTTATCCAACTGAACCATCTATGACACAAAATGTTCCAATATAATTTTCACTATTTCACCCAACTTCACCATCCATGACATAAATTGTGTTTATACCATTATTCTTATTTCATCTAACTACACTGGCCTAACATAAAATGTGCTGATACATTTATAATTATGTCTCTTATTATAAAAAAGTACATCAATCATGATGCAAAATGTGTTGATACAATTATAATTATGTTTCCTATTACAAATAACTACACTGGGCATGACTTAGAATGTACTAATACAATTTTAGTCATCTTACCCAAACGTATCAACCATAACACATATTATCCTGATACAAACTTAATATATCTTCCTAAAAATTAGAATACCTAAAAGAAACTAAAGTATATTGATCAACATCCCTATGTTTTAACCAATTGTATCATCTTATTTGATATAGTTGAAATTAGTTAATGATTGCCTAACTATATCAACCAACCTGATATAATTTAGTCCAATTTTGTTACACTATACTATATCATCTTGGTCAATATCGTTTAACATAATTTACTAATACCTCCCAAATATCCTAATATTTTCTTAGATACCATATTCCCTATTTTAAGTGTTTTATCAAATTTTGGGAACTAGGAAAATGTTAGACCCTAATTAGACAAACTATTATGCAATATCAAAACATTACATATATACAACAAATGACACAAAATAATTTAGAACATACTAAATATAGAAATATACCAAATAATAAAGTATAAAGGAGAACACAAACTTAATTGAAAAACTAAGATGTAAAATTATTTATAGAACTAAAGCCAATATGAAAACTATGTTGATTGAGTGTAGGCTCAAAAAAGGAGTTGATAGGGCTTTTAGACATGAGTATTGTAATTAGAAATAGAGAAATGCATTATTATCCCTAGGGAACACCAATGATTGATAGTTAGGAGATGCCTAAAATTTATGGGGTAGGTATCCCTTCACCTATCTTTTCTATGGATTATGTAGGAGCTTATGATCTGATGCAAATATCATTATGTATCACCTCTTTCACTTGAAATCCTAGCTCAATGACATAATAAGATGAATGCAATAATTGAGTAAAAAGGGGTTAGCAGTTGAATTTTTATTTGACCTTCACACCCCCATGTTGAGCATTACCTAGATATCAACATTTTGAAGAGGTATTAAACTCCATGTAGTTCTCCCATACTAGGGTGGTGTGCACAAAAGATTGGTGAAAATGCTAGATGCTAATTTAATCTTGGTGTGATTAAGTGTTTCAACTATGAATTATAACATTGAAAGTGTATTTAGACTTTAGCTCAGGGTTATTAGGGTTTTATGTAATCAAAATTAGGAATTTTTCTCTCTATGTGTAATTAAAATTATGGTAATGTTGAGTGTGGATGCCTCTTGTGTACAAAATAGTTTTAAATGTGGATTTATAATGGTATTTTTAGAATTCAGTTAGATGGGGATTTCTAAACTTACGGGTTAACCCTTTCATGAATTTGATATTTTTGATTTAGTCATTATTTGACATGAAGATAAGAGCAGTGGATATGGATAAGAGAGTAATGCATTCATATCCAATCAGGGTGTTATTGTTTAAGGAACACAAATAGCTGATTGTTTAACCCTAAAATCTAGATTAATGGGAACTTAAGGTTAAAAGGGTAAGAGATAGCCTAGGGCATAAGGTTGGTAGACTATCTCTAAAGCATGACAATTATTTACAATTTTCATATAGAACATATACTAAATTTATTATGCTAAAATGCTAAAGATATAAAGTACAACTATGCTAAATATTGAAATGATAAAGGAATAAGATACTTAGATAGTTATGATGTCAATACATATTTGGATCTAGAAATAAGATGAAAGTAGACTAGATTTAGATTCTAAAACAATTACATGATTCTAGAAATTATACCTTTATAGCCACAGACACTTGCACTAATCTGGGATGTTTGCATCAATGATACCATCTAAACTAGACATAGGTGTCTTGTATGGATTAAATTTTGAAACTAAATGTGACCACCTAAATTGTTATGGGTTTTGTGTTGCCTTCACTATGGTGCATTCATATGTGGGTCATGGATTGTCACTCCTCCTCAATTAGCAAAACCCTAGTTCTTCATCTTCATATTGGCCATGGGAAAAAGGGGTTAGTGGGCACATGATGTAAAGTTTCCCCAAATATCCCACTATTAATAAGTATTTCCTACATATCCAATACTCTGAATAGGGCCTCAAACATTTGTAGTTCTCTCCTGTGTGTGAATCATGCAATGTGTGATAAGAAAGTACAATAATGACCTAGCTTATAACTTGGAAAATATGGATCTTAGGATATTAATTCAGTACTTTAGACTTGTAGGTATGCTATCCTTATTTATGATATGGAAATATGATAAAATAGGAAAGCTTTTCCCAGTTCAGTACTTTTTGGTATATACTCGATCTTTTTAGGTGAGGAATGAATGAGGGTTGATCATGTATTTATAATAATCCCTTTAGAGAATATCTCACATTAAATCACTTAAGCTGACCATGGGAATACATTTAATTTACAAATTAGATAATTTTAGGGCACCAGACACTTACTTTAGGATAAGACATTTGTGTTAATGTAGGCATCTGACTGTGATGCAAGTGTCCAGATAATTAGAAAATAGGTGAAGATCCAAAACTTGTAGAGATATAAGTTAGGCAAGTTTATAACATTCTAGGAAAGATAAAAGGTATGCGTCATAAAAATAACATTGGTCAGACTAAGAGATAAACAATTAAGCATACAGATATAATATATGCATGCCTTTTGGTATTAGGAAAGGTATAGAAGCTAAAGGTATATCCATAATATGTATTTTCTAAGTGGATAAGACTGAGGTGCTATACAATTCAAAAATAATGTCTACTTTCCCCCCACCCCTTAATCTAGTAATGAAATTATTGGTTTAAAGGAGAATAAATGCATACTTGGGTGTGTATAACACACCTTATATTTATTTGAGTCTAACTTGAGTGCTTTATGGGTGATTGACCTAAAACTAATAACATGTTATAATATATAATCCGTGCATATAATCTAAAATTAAAAACATTAAAATGATTGAAATTAAAAGAGAACAAGATTTAGGAGTACACATGTGTATCAATGCAACAATATTGCCTTTTGGAAATTTAATTTAAAATATGTATCATTATGAATCAATGAAATTGAGATTAATACAAATATAAAATCTAGAAAGTGCATATATTTAAAGAGATAGAGAGAGATTGGAAGATACACATCTCCAACCTTGGAGAAAATTGTGAGTTGTCACCTAGTGGTTGAGACTAACTCAACGATGTAACCCAATCATACCTATAACTTGGTGAGTGAACATGAACCAAGTCAAATCACACTATAAATTTGGTGAGGCTAGATCATATAATCAATTCCAACCTATAAACTTGGAATATTTAATGATTTAATCACCTCAATCATACCAAAAAGTGAACCAACTACTATAGTATATTGACTCAATATAGTTCACAACAGTCCAACATGGTGGGTGGTGATAGTCATATTAGCCAATTTGCTCCCCCTGTGAAAATTAGCTAAATACAATGTCCTTATTCACTTTTGTTTTGTGCTAACAATGTACACAGGTGTTTTCTCTTTGGAAACTTTGCTCAATATTTTGGCCAAATCCCTTTTTCTATCAATAAAGTTCTTCAACTTCTTCTTCAAGTTTTTTTTCAATTTCTTTCATCTTCTTCTCCTTCCTTCATCTTCTTTTTTCTTTCCTTTCTTCTTCCTTTCCTCTTTCCTTTGCTTCTTTATTCTTATTTTCTTTCCTTTTCCACTTCTATTTCCTCTTCTTTCTTCTTTTCTTCAAAGGTGCCCTTTAAAAAAATCCAAAGGGTCACTTTTCTTCCAAGTACCCTTCAGATTTTTTCTAAAGAACACTTTGCCATTAAAAGTTCCCTTCAAAAAAATTTTGAAGGGACACTTTATGTCAAAGTACCCTTCAAATTTTTTCCAAAGGGTCACTTTGTCTCTTTTCATCTTTGAAAGTGCCCCTTGGAAAAATTTGAAGGGTCACTTTTCCTCCAAGTGCCCTTCGTATTTTTTCTAAAGGACACTTTGCCTTCACTTTTTTTTTCAAAAGTGCCCTTTGGGATTTCTCAAAGGGTCACTTTCCTTCCCAAAGTGCCCTTTAGGATTTCCTTAAGGGTCACTTTACTTTCCCAAAGTGCCCTTCAGGATTTCCCAAAGGGTCACTTTGCTTCCTAAAGTGCCCTTTGAGATTTCTTGAAGGGTCACTTTCCTTCTCAAAGTGCCCTTTGAGATTTCCCAAAGGGTCACTTTCCTTAGAGCCTGGACAAAATGGTAGGTGAGCCAAGAGATGTTAATTTTAACATCATGAACTAGCCATTAAGAATCAATCAGGTTTGAAAGGTTTGAAGTCATCAATCTTGAAGAGTTTGAAGCAAGTTAAGCATCTTTAAAAACTCAAATGACTCTCATAGTACAAATTGGGATTATCTAGGTGCTTTAATTATGAGATTCATAAGTAGATCAACTCAAATACTCTAAAGTAGGTGAGTCTATAGAACTTAAATGGGTCTACAAAATCTAATTAGGATTTTACAAGTGCTTAGCTTATAAACTTTATAAGCTAAGTAGGTCAAAAAACCTGAATGGGTCTACAAGTGCAAATTAGGTTTATAGAGCCACTTAGCTTATACGCTTGATCCAATGGCTGATCAATGGTGCACAAGATCCATGAATATAAAAATGAAAATATACCATGTGGAAAGAGAGGAACATATGGAGAATGATCTATAGGGATTCATGCCAAGCAGATCAATGACATAGAATCATGATTCATGGCATTCTTTGAGAGCGATCAAAAAGGGTGAGAAGCCAAGGAGAAGAGGTTAAGCATCAGGATTTTTTTCTAATAGGTGGTTCCTTGTTACAAACATTTTATTGTCATTACTAAAATATCTCTTTCTGTTAAGCAACCATTGGATAAGAATCTTCAAGGGGCAAGCCAAGGGCTTTCGAGAAGGTGACATGGATCAATCAAAGTGCTCTAACAAGCATCTTTGGCAAAGTTAGTTACAAACAAGGATGGAAACCTCTAATAAAATGGATTCCTTCCCTTTTGTTTTAAAGGCCTCCTCATCTTCTCCTCTTCAGCTATAAATACAACCCTTGTGCAATAGAAAAGGGGACCAAGTAGCATATGGTGAAGCCCTGCTAGAATGATCAAAATTCAAACCGTTAAAGCATTTAGCATAAATCTATTTCCTTCAAATTTTTTTGGAGTTTTTACTCTAAGTGTGAGAGAGGTGAATAGTGGTATCATGAAATTATGTCACATCCTTTTACCCACTTTGTCCTCCATGACTGTGAACAAGGATTCTTAGTCTAATTGGTCACACAATGTGTACTTTGGTGTATTTAATCCCTACATGTGTAATACTACCTTGAATGTGAAAAACTTACCTTTCATCTCAATTGCCTTGCATCATTTTTTACTTGTCTTACCTCTGCATTGAAACACTTTTATTAGAATCTTTAAAGTTTGGAAATAGTTTATACTTTTTCCATATTGTGCATAGGAGTTTGACATTCATGTGGAAAAATAGTTTTAGTGCATCAAAACCCGTAGAATAGATTTTTTTTTCTTAAAATTTTCCTTTCTCACAAATTCCTAACTCTTTTCTTTTTAAGAAGGCTATTTTAGCAAAGGCATAAACATGGAGCTAGCCCTTTCAATCTATAGGTCCATTTCTAGCATAGGTACACCCATAGGCCTTGGAAATGTTCCCATTTTGCCCAAATTTGGGAGAGGACTAAACACTCTCTTCCATCATGTGAGATTTAGAACCACTAGTTTTAGCATACCTGATGGGATGAGGTTTTATTTTCTATGTCAAGGTGAATGCTAGTCTTGATAAGCTTAAAGTTATAGAAATATCCCTAACCCAACATTTGGTGACTCCATTGGGGATGTGAATCCCTAGTTCTAGACCAAGTTTTACACATCATAATACATGGTCCTCACAAGGTCATCTAGGATTTTTGATCAAGCCCCTTTAGTTGAAGCTCTACTTGAATAATAATGCCTTGAACCACTCCTAGCCCTGAAAGATCCTTGGCAAGGAGGTTTTGGAGAGAAAGAAGAAGTTCAAGAAGAGGAAGAAGTTGAAGAAGATGAAAAAATATGGGATCAAAGGGAAAGAATAGAAATGGGGGAAAGAAGAGATATGGTTAGACATCAACCTTTCCTAGATTTTAACACGCAAAATCGCATTGACCTTCATGCATATGAGCCTATTCCCCCCAATGCTACCAAGAGTCTCCCTAGTTTCAATGGTGAAGATTCTATTACACCATCTAAGAATATTAGAGACATTTCAAACTTTTGTAATTTCCATAATGTCACCCAAGACAATATAGCCATTAGATTGATGTCTATGTCTCTAAAAGGCAAGGCACTTGAATGGTACAAAACATTGGAAGGTGGCTACATCACAAGTTGGGATGGTTTTGAAGAATTTCTGGTAATAAGATTTGAAAATAAAAGTGACCATACTTTGCTGATTCATTAGTTGAATGTAATAAAAAGAGGTCCTAATGAATCCATGGGGTATTTCAATTAAAGGTTTCAGAGGACATGGGATAGGCTACCTCCTATCATGAAACCCCCTCCAAGCTTTGTGTTTCCCACTTACCTCAAAGGTATTGGGACTAATGTAGTTATTATGTTATAGTCAATGGGAGGTTTCACTCTACCAGGTGCATATGAGTTAGCCATTAAAGTTGAGAATAGCTTAATATAAGATGGAAAGCTCCCTCTAAGAGTTTTCATGCCTTTTCTATCCCACAATTCAGTTAAAGCTCCAATCATAGTGCAATTTATTAATGCCAATGTGAAGCCAAGAGCCTTCCCTAAGAAGATGGATAATGTTGTGGATAAGGATGAAGAGATATGATCATTGTGAGCTCAACTCAAACAAGCTTAGTTCTAGATGAGTGCTCCACCTAATCATCAATATTATTCTCAATAAGGATATAAATTTTCACCCTAATATAAATACCAAGGGAGAGGACAAGGTTATCAAAGTTACAATAGGTATCCCAATTCTTATAATTTTAACACCACCCCTCCCATGAAGGTAGTTGTCCCAGCACATGCTAATCTAGTCCAAGGAGAAGATCATTTTAACCACTGGGGATATCCTCAAGATAAATTCATGCATCATGATGGAGGAACTAGCAAATCTTTGGCAACACAAGAGGAGTCCACTCCTTACATGACTTTAGATGAAGCAAGTCCCAGTCAAAGAGATGTTCATGGAGAAGGGAGTAATCAAAGTATAGGCATGATGAATTTTCAAGTCAAAGATGACTACATGTTGAATAAAATCATGTAAGTTGCAGCCAACACAAGAGCCAAAAAGAGAGCTCTAGGAGATATTCTAGGGACACATGTCACTCTAAGTGATGCCCCTCCAAGGCCTCAAGCTGCAAGTTCTAGCACAACACCTACTAACAATCATGGTCCTTAGCAAAATAAGAATACAAGTGGGGCTGTTAAGCCTATAGTGAAGTAGGTTGAAAATACCTCACTACCTTAAATTATGTATGAGAAAGTAAATAATTCCCCTATAAACATTATTGATTCATTGAAGAATACCAAGACAAGCATATCTCTTTGGGGAGTCTTGCATATGCCTGGTTAGAAAGAGCTATTGCAGGAATAACTTGAAACATTCATGTACACCCTCAAACTTCAAAGAATAATGGTGTATCACTTACCAATGACCCAATCCATGTCTTAGAACCCTCCACCAAGTCTAAAAAGCCTACAACCTTCTATCTCACCCTTGTTGTGGGAGATAAGCTGGTCCATAATTGCATTATGGATAGTGGAGCAAGTACCATTGTCATGCCTAAAGTGGTGGTTGACAAATTGGGGTTGAAATATGAGACACATAGCAAGGGTGTATTTCAACTTGATGGGACTCTAACCAAGATAGTGGGATTGATCAAAGGTCTAAAAGTCTTTCTGCATGACTGCCTAAAGTTTCCAATTTTGCAAGACATTGTGGTGGTAGACCTTCTAACCCATTTTTATATCTATTTGTCAAGAGATTTTATAGCTAAGATAGGAGGGTACCTTTCTAATAATTTGTATTTTTTCTATTTTAAAATAAGGTATGGAGCCAAGGTAAATATAAGGACTCAACCTTAGCAATGTTTCATATTGAGCCATACATGAAAACAAATTCAGCTCAGAATTGTCTAATCAGTAAAGAAGAAGAAGGAATCATAAATGGTGAAACATCTTCCCCTCTTCAAGGTATTTTTGATATTTTTACTAAAAAATACAACACTGAATCACATGGAATTGATCCATATACTTTCATTGAAGAGACTAATTTGGGAGTTTAATGCATGCATGAGAAAGATGTTTCCATTCCTTTACTCACTAATGAAGATCATGAGCTTGAAGGAATTTGGGAAATATTTTTTGATGGCTCAAGAATAAAAGTAGGTGTAGTGGATAAAATTATGTTCATTTTTCCATCAAATAATCAATACTACTCCTCGTAGATATTCCACTTTAGCTGCACTTGCAATGTAGCTGAATATGAAGGTCTAGTCCATGGTCTCCAATGGGCAAAGAGAAGATGAATCAAGAATCTAAAAGTCTTTAGAGATAATGAGATATTCATCCACCAAGTAAGAAGTCAAGATATAACCAAAAATCCCTTACTTAAATCATACAAGCATAGTGTATGGGGCTTACTTGAAGACTTTGATACCTTCAACATACAACCCATACCAAGGGATTCCAACAAGCATGCTGACAGATTGACTACCATTGGTGAAAGGTTCGATACAACTATTGATGTGGGACAAGAGAAGGATCAATCCCATATTAAGATCATTATGAGACCCTCTATCCCAGATAATGAAGTGTCATGGTAGGTGCTTGAAAGTGATGAACACATTACACACTTCTTGTAGAATGAGGCAAGTTTATCCTCAAGAAACCAAAGAAAATTACATAATCGGTATGTGGAGAAAATCATTTAGCTGATGATGAAAAAAATACCTAAGGGTTTGATTACCTTAGAGAGTTTTTTCAATGAGGATGACCAAAATAATAAATAAAGAGTGAGCATGTCAACAAAGGAGGAGAACTATGAAAGAGTCATGATTTACAAGGATAGGCTCTTCAAGATTGGTAAGCTTTATTCTTTATCTGAAAGGTAGGCCTTTATTGAACTATGCAAAGAGTTCCATGATATATATACTTGGAAGTATAAAGATTTGATAGTGTTTGATCCAAGTCTATCTCATCACACCATTGAGCTGGAACCTAGAGCTAAATTAGGTAGGTAGAAGCAAAGGCCTATCAATCCTAAGATAGAAGAACCAATGAAGAAGGAACTGACCAAGCTGATTGAGTCCAGGATTATATTTCCTATCAAGCACTTGACTTGGGTAGCTAATGTTGTACCTATCCATAAAAATAATGGAGAAATTAGGCTCTACATAGATTTTATAGATCTTAATCAAGTGTCTCTTAAGGATCATTATCCACTACCTTTTATGGAGAAAATTCTACAAGTTGTTTTTGGTTCCCAATGCTTCTCAATTCTAGATGGGTATTCAGGCTACAATCAAATATTATTCAATAAATAATATCAATTCAAGATAGCCTTTACTATGAAATGGGGGACCTTTTCTTACAACAAAATGCATTTTGGTTTATCAAACGCTAGAGCCATGTTTCAAAGAGCAATGCACATTACTTTCAAAGGTTTGATTAACACATTTTTTCTGGTATATCTTGATGATATAACCATTTTTTCCAAAGATGCTACTGATCACATGGAGCACCTAAGGTAGGTATTTGAAAAATTTATGGAGTATGGGATATCCCTTAATCCAAAGAAATGCATCTTTGCTATTCATAAAGGCAAGCTTTTGGGACATATCATTTCAAACGGAGGGCTAGCTATTGATCCTAAAAGAATCAAGGCTATTCTGGACTTGTCCTTGCCTCAACACAAGAAGGGACTGTAAAGCTTCTTGGGAAAAATAAACTTTGTAAGGAGGTTTATTCTAGGCTTTACAACTTTGGTAAAGCCTATCATAGTGATGCTTAAGAACCAAGTTTTTTCTTGAATGAATGAAGGCAAGAGAAGTTTTAAGGCCATCAAGCAAGCAATTACAGCATCCCCCACTCTCTTAAATCTAAACTACTCCAAGGATTTCTTTATTTATAATTTTTCTAACCTAGACACAATCTAAGCTATGCTCATGTAGAAGAATGATGAAGAGGTTGAGCAACCAATTACTTTTTTTAGTCAAGGATTGGAGGAGTATGAGGTTAAGTATTATTTTATTGAGAAATAGGTTCTAACAAAGATTAGAGGGCTAAAGAAATTTAGGCACATGGTTTCCAATAATAAAATACATGTCATGGTTTCCCACCCCAGCACCAAGGAGTTCCTCCTAAGCAAGGACCTCAATAAGAAGAGAGCTGGATGGATAACAAAGGTAATGGAGTACGATGTGGATATCAAAGTGACAAACTTGGTAAGAGGAAGAGGATTGTGTGAACATATAGCTTTAGATCTTCAAGAGCCAAGAAAGGAAGTCTTGGCCAACCAAGTTAAACCTCATCCAGTTGATCAAATGCAAGCTCAAAGTTGGACACAAGACATCATTAATTTTGTTCAAAATGGTGAGTGTCCCAATAGCTTGAACAAATGTCAAAGGAGATATTTTAGACTGCAAGCCATTCCTTACTATCTTATAGATGGCATTATTTTTAGAAAGGATGTGAATAATGTGCTATTGAGATGTGTTAACAATGACCAATTTGACATGCTACTGGAAAAGTTCCATAATAGTGTAGATGGAGGCCATTTATCTCCTAGAATGACAACTACAAAGATCATGAGGGCTGGCTACTACTAGCCTAGTCTTTTTAAATACTATTACTAGTGGGTTAGAAAGTGTTCTCAATGTGCCTTCTTTGTAGGCAAACCAAAGCTTGCAGCTCTTCCATTGAGACCTATCTAGGCAGACCAACCTTTCATGTAATGGGGTCTCAATTTCATTGGCATGATCAATCCTCCATCAAGTGTTGGACATAAGTGGATATTGACTACCACTGACTAATTTAAAAGGTGGATGGAGGCTATTACTTTGAAGGAAACAAGCGAAAATTCTATCATAGAGTTCTATGAAAACATTGTAACAAGGTTTGGATTCCCCTAGGCCATTATTTCTGATAATGTACTTGACTTTATAAGTGCCAATAATTATGATTGGGTAGCAAGAAATGGGGTCTATTTGAGTAATTCATCCAATTATTACCCTCAAGGTAATGGATTGGCTGAGTCTACCAACAAAAACCTCATCAAAATAATCAAGAGAATGTTGGAGACTAATCAGAGGGCATGGCACAACAAGCTAAAGATAGCCTTATGGGCTGACATGATTACTCCCAAGAAATTAGTTGGTAACTCTGCTTTTGTGCTTATCTATGGGAGGGAATCCAAGCTATCCATAACTCAAGAACTCCCTAGTCTATAGCTTGCACAATAGTTGGAATTGCTTGAGAACACTCCAATAGAGGTCTGATTAATAGAATTGATGCAGCTGCAAGAAATAAGGGGTGATGCACATAAAGCCATGGAACATCACCAAATACTCATGAATAAGTCCTTTAATAAGAGGGAAAATGCAAGAGTATTTCAAAAGGGCAACTTAGTTTTGAAGTGAGATGAATATAAGGAAAAACTAGGTAGACATATAAAGTTTGACACTTTTTGGAGTGGACCCCATATCATCAGCAAGTGTAAGCAAAGTAATTCCTTTCAACTGACCAAAATTAATGGAGAAGATATACCTATCCCAATAAATGGGATACATCTAAAACTTTTTTATTATCCTTACCAACTTGTCTTGTAAATAGTAGTCTAGGTGTGTGTTTATTTTTTTTTTCTATTGTGTTCCCTAAGTGTTGTGTAGCACAAGTTTTTTCCTTCCTTTTGTTTGCTTTGTGTGTGACCATCTAGTTTTTGTGTTTTGACAAGAATATTGTTAATTTATTTTGAGTTCCTTATGCATGACTCCATGCCTAATGGAAGGATTAAGGTAACTAATCTTAGGCATAATAGTCATGCCTCCCTTGTGAATCACCAAACTGTTAGCCAATTTGCACCCCCTATGAAAATTGGCTAAATAAAATGTCCTTGTTCACTTTTGTTTCATGCTAACAATGTACATATGTTTTTTCTCTTTGGAACCTTTGCTCAATATTTTGGATAAATCCCTTTTTGTATAAACAAAGTACTTTAGATTCTTCTTCAAGCTTTTATTTAGTTTCCTTCATCTACTTCTCCTTCCTTCATCTTCTTTTTTCTTTCCTTTCTTTTCCTCTTTCCTTCTATTTTATTCCTTTCCTCTTTCCTTGACTTCTTTCCTCTTCTTTTCTTTCCTTTTCCTCTTTTATTTCCTCTTCCTTCTTCTTTTCTTCAAAGGTGCCCTTCAGAAAAATTTGAAGGGTCACTTTTCTTCCAAGTGCCCTTTGGATTTTTTCTGAAGGACACTTTGCCGTCAAAAGTACCCTTTAATTTTTTTTTTGAAGGGACACTTTGTCTCAAAGTTCCCTTCAATTTTTTTTGAAGGGTCACTTTGTCTCTTTTCATCTTTGAAAGTGCCCTTTAGAAAAATCCAAAGGGTCACTTTTCCTCCAAGTGCCCTTCAAATTTTTTCTGAAGGACACTTTGCCTTCACTTTTTTTTTCAAAAGTGCCATTTGGGATTTCCTAAAGGGTCACTTTCCTTCCCAAAGTTCCCTTTTGGATTTCCCAAAGGGTCACTTTCCTTCCCAAAGTGCCCTTCAGGATTTCCTCATGGGGCATTTTCCTTTCCAAAAGTGCCCTTCAAGATTTCTCGAAGGGTCACTTTCCTTCTCATAATGCCCTTAGAGATTTCTCAAAGGGTCACTTTCCTTCCCAAAGTGACCTTATATATTTATCTAAGGGTCACTTTCCTTCCCAAAGTTCCCTTTGATATTTCTTGAAGGGTTACTTTCCTTCCCAAAGTGCCCTTCGAGATTTCTTGAAGGGTTATTTTCCTTAGAGCCTAGACAAAAGCTTAAAGGAATTTCTTCAGACAAATTGTCCAAAAGAATTCCTTTGAGAAAAAAACCCAAATAAATTCCCCTTTACAAAAATCCCAAATAAATGTGCCTAAAGGAATTGTCCCATGACATGCTGGGAGACATCAAATTCAAGATAAAGAAGTAGCCATTGGGATTCAAGTATCTTGTGATGAGCTAGGAGATGCCAATTTTAACATCATAAACTATCCATTGAGAAGTAATTAGGTTTGAAATGTCTAAAGTCATCAATATTGAAGAGTTAAAAGTAAGTTTATCATCTCTAAAAACCTAAATGACTCTCATAGTGTAAATCAAGATTATCTAGATGCTTTACTTATGAACTTCATAAGTAGAGCAACTCAAAGACTTTGAAGTAGGTGAGTATAGAAAACTTGAACGGGTCTACAGGAGAAAATTAGGATTTTTCAAATGCTTAGCTTATAAAATTTATAAGCTAAGTAGGTCAAAAAACCTGAATGGGTCTACAAGTGCAAATTGGGTTTGTAGAGCTGCTTAGCTTATATGCTTGAACCAATGGCTAATCAATGGTACACAAGAGCCATGAATAGATAAATGAAAAGCTACCATGTGGAAAGAGAGGAATATATGGAGAATGATCTATAGGTATCTATTCCAAGTAGGTCGATGACATAGAATAATGATCCATGCCCTTCTTTGAGAGCCATCAAAAAGGGTGAGAAGCCAAGGAGAAGAGGTTAAGTGTCAGGACAAATTTTATTTTAGGTGGCTCCTTGTTGTAACCATTTTGATGCCATTACTCAAATATCTAATTTTTTAAAGCAATTTTTAGAGAATAATCTTCAAGGGGGCATGCCAAGGGAATTCAAGAAGGTGACATGGATCAATCAGAGTACCCTAACAAGTATCTTTGGAAAAGTTAGTTACAAATGAGGATGGAGACCTCCAATAGAATGGATTCCTTCCCTTTGGTTCCAAAGGCCTCCTCATATTCTCTTATTTATCTATAAATACAATGCTTATGTAAGGGAAAATGGGAACAAACAACATATGGAAAATCCCTATTGGAATGATCAAAAGAGCCCTTTTAAGCATTTAGCATAAATCTATTTCCTTCAAGATTTTTTGGAGTTTTTATTCTGAGTGTGAGAGAGGTGCATAGTGGTAGCATGAGATGATTTCACATCCTTCTACCCACTTTGTCCTCCATACATATGAATAAGGATTCTTAGTCTAACTAGTCACACAGTGTGTACCTTAGTGTATTTAATCCTTGCATGTGTAATACTACCTTGAATGTGAAAAACTTGACTTTCATCTCAATCGCCTTGCATCATTTTTTAAATGTCTTACCTCTATGTTGAAACACTTATATTATAATATTTAAATTTTTTAAATAGTTTATGCTTTTACCATTATGTGCATAGAAGTTTAACATTCATGTGGAAAAATAGTTTCGGTGCATCAACACCCATAGAATAGGATTTCTTTTTTTGTAATTTTATTATCTTACAAATTTATAACTCTTTTCCTTTTAAACAAGCTATTTTAGTAAAGGCATAGACAGGGAGATATCCCTTTCAATCTAGAGGTCCATTCTAGCATAAGTACACCCACAAGCCTTGTAAATGTTCCCATGTTGCCCAAATCTGGGAGAGGACTGAACACTCTTTTCTAGGGTGTGAGATTTAGAACCAACAAGTTCATAAAAGTAATTGAACTATAAAAATTATTTGATTTTGAAATATTAGGAACACATTCCATAACATATGCACCTTATATATGTTTCATGCTAAAACTATGTATAATAATGGTACCAATGTATATAATTCTTACACAAATGTGTACATGAATCATATAACTATGCAATTTGTCCAATTTAAAATTGTGTAAGTGTGGAGAACAATTTTTAAAAATATTCCCCAACTATAATTTAAAACTGAAAAATGGTGTAAATGTAGAGAACATGTTTCCAAAATATGCCCCCACTGTATTCTAAATATGAGAAATGGTGTAAGTGCCAATGTGGAGGACATTTTTACAAAACATGCCCCATTATAATATAGGTACATTGAATACTAAATAAGTGTGGATATTTTTTTTTAAAAACATGCCCCCACTAAATCTAAAACTATGACAAATTGGGGGATCATGTTTCCAAAACATCCCCCCAATATAATTTGAATATGTGAAGTAATGGCGAAGTCATGCCTCTATGGCATGCCCCCACTAATATGTGCCTGCTCCCCCATTGAGGTGAGGGAAGTATAAAATGGTAGTTACCTTACCTCAAAAGGATAAGATTACCATGTAAACTATTAATGTATCATGTAACATAGAGAAGGAACATGTCTAGGTAGATATATATTTGAAGTATGAAGAATGTGATCATACCAAGCCCTAAGATGCATGATGTAATTTAGGGCACATCTAGATAGTAATTGTACAAGCTCAAAAAGTTATCAAGCACACACGTAAGATCACTCAAAATCAAATCAAGATACAATGGTCCAAGGAGACCTCAAATAAGGGGCATGTTCAAATGCCACACAATCGAAGGGATATGACTAAGTCAAATATCCATCAAATCAAGAATGACATTCAAATGCCAACATATAATAAATAATGACATATGCAAATGTCAACATACAATAAAAAATGGCATATGCAAATTTCAAAGAGGCAAATAAAGGTGTGGGCACCACAAATACTGGAGCATATTTAAATGCTTAAACAAGTAAGATAATAATAAGGCAAGACACTAAAAAAAGTGTATAAATGAAATCATAAACAACTAACATAAACATATGATACTAGTCCCTGGATATATGTGTTATCAAAAAAATTTAAATACATAACATATCAAGAACATTGTAAAATATATAAGCATGGATAAAGGCATGTGTAAGTACATATATGAGTTCAAACATGGTAATGTAAAGTCACCATAATATGATATAATATGGATGTATTGTGATCAAATAAGTAGATGCTCCCAATGTCCATATGATATGAGTAGAGGGGAAACCCAATATATGAAAGTGCATAGATCATGTGTTTGTGTATGCCTAAATCACACTTAAAATGTGTGTGAAACACATGTGTATATATAAAATATACATATGCCATTGACGAACATGGAACTAATAACATATATGCCAAGGAGCTAGTAGGATACGTAAATGCTAAACATATTTTTTGATTTTTGAAGTTTTTTTTTGGGTATTAAACTAGAGAAGCTACCCTATGATCTCATCCAATAGATGATAACTTTTTAGGGGTGGTAAATATATTACCTTTATGGAATAATATGTGCCATATGTGTGCATAGTATAAGTAGGAAATGTATCATGGTATTTTGGTAATTTTTTATTTTGTATCTTTGGTTTGCATTTATCTACATTTGGTTTTTCATTTGATGATGATGGATCTAATAGATAGGAATTAGGTCCTATAAGTATGAATAGATTATGTGGTATGTTATCAAGTGAATTAGAGCATAGTTTACTAAACTATTCATTTGAAGATTGTTTATCATCTACATGAGCAGTGGATTTAACCTAATGTAAAGAAATTCTTGTAGTTTCCTCCTTTATAAAAACATTTATAACCTTATATTTTTCAATTGGATCTTAAATTTTGACTTCATTTGTTAAAAATCTTGGTTTAAATATTTGATGTCCCCTTACTCTTTTTGTGATGATATATTTTCTATATATGATTTATTCTTTGACTTGTCCTCATTTTTAGGTTCTTGTTCTTTTGTATTATCCAAATGTATATTTGAATTATTTTAATTAGTATTAACAATATATCCCAAGCCTTGATGGTAATTATGATCATATGTGGAAATAGGAAAAGTGACGCATTGGGAATTTTTTCCAATCCTTGACCATGATAACCAAATTTTTATAAATATTTCATTCAAAATCCATCTATTTAGAAAATTATGTATCATTATTGAGAGGTATATTTGTATCCTTTTCTTGATCTAATTTTTTCTTTTTGAACCTTTTCTTTCTCTATGTGTGATATTTGCAACTATTTTGCTCTAAATTTTTCTTTGGTAACCACATTTGTTGTTTTTTTATTTGTGGTTTAAGAGAGGTACTCATAATGTGAAAGGTGTTCTTGGTTGATGTATTAATTATATGATCACCACTACCTTTGTGACTTTATATTTTTTTCTTTAATACAAATTAATAATCTATATGATACTCATGCATTATATGATATGCACAATGGTATTTGGATCACCTTATAGGATGTGTAGGAGGTAATTTGATCACTTTGTCTTGAATCATTTCTCTTAGAATTTTAATTAGTATCTTAGTAACCTTTGGTATAATATTTATATCACTTATTTTATATGTAATTTGTTGTAGCTTTGATTTTGGATAATACACCTTGTTTGGCATAACATTGGTAAAAAAGGATGAAAACACATGATCAACACTACCATGTGTTGGATTATATAGGTGTGTAATCTAATTTTATAAAAAAATGATCTTTGAAATGAAATTATTTTTCCACTCTTCTATTGAATTTCTCATAAGGATGATTTGATCTTTTAAGGCTTCACAAGAACAAACCCTAAGTACCTTGGATTGAACATGCATACATACACCATATACCTTTTCCCTTGAAAGAGTGATAGCATGGACCTGGTTATAGGGATGGTAGCTATCACCTTACTTAGGGTTAGGAGGAAGAGGCTTGATACCATTACCATATGAATTGTAAACAAGGCTTAAATTTTTGTTTTATTTTGAAATCCTCTCGTTATATTGATCAAGTTGGTTACTCCTTTTAATTGATTTCATCATACATGAAACATAAAAATTAAAAACTACCATGATGTACTATAAAATGAAGTAACTCAAATATATATACATATTAAACATGTTTATAGAAAAGGTAAATTTTGATTTTAAATTTTGAACACTTTGAAATCTAGATTTAGAAAAATAAGGAAACCTTAGGTTAATTGGGGTTTTGAGACCAAAGGTCAAGGTCACCACAATGTGTCAAATGAAGAGAAAGTAATATAAATTAATTGGATAAGAAATTTTGTAATTTGAAACATTTTTTTTATGAAAAATAGGAAATGAGACAAACCTTAAAAACATGGAAACAAAAAGTACAATGTACGGTCTGCAGGGATAAATTTACTAAAAATAGTAAAATGCTAAATCTGAAAAAGACAAAATATTTTGGATAAAAAATAGGGTTTTTATATATAAACATAATTATGAAAAACCTTCGAGTAATTCAAAATTTTATCTATCATGAATGAAAATGGCAAAACCCTAGAATATTCTCAATAAAGAATCAACAAATTTGATAAAACATGTTTTTATTTCATAAATTTGAGAGAGTTTTTTGAATAAAATATTATTTTTGATGAAACCCATAAATTAATTATAAAATAAGTACACCATTCACCTTGTATGCCAATATTTACTAAAAATAATAAATTAAAAAAAATTAAAAATCTGTACCAAATTTGGGTGACCAAAAAGAGGTTTTTTGGTATACCTACCTAAGTAGTAAATACCTGTTATAAATTTTTAAATTGATGTGTTTAGATAACTAAATGTGTTAATAAATTTTTAAATTGATGTGTTTAGATAACTACATTAAGCCCTTGTGACTAGAGGAGGGTAAAACCCTAGGGTAATGTTTTAAATCTAAAAATCCATCACAACAAGATAAAAAACTAAGAATTTGAAACTCTAGATCATAATTTTGTTTTGAATTCACATGAATTGGGTTCACCAAATGTTTAACCCTAAAATTTAGATTATGGGGAATCTAGGGTTAAAGAGGTAAAATATAGTATAGGGCATAAGGATGGTAAATAATCTCTAAAGTTGACCAATTATTTGTAAAACTCAGATAGAACATATACTAAATTTATTATGTTGCGATTCTAAAGATATAAAGTACAAATATGCTAGATATTATAATGATAAAGAAACAAGATATTTAGTTAGTTTTGATGCTAATACAATTATGGATCTGGCAATAGGAAGAAAGTGGATTGGATTTGGATTATGGAATAGTCATTTGATTCTATAAATTATACATTTGTAGCCATAGACACTTACATCAACATGGGATAGTTTCATCGATGCCACTATTTGACTCAGATGTAGGTGTCTAGTATGGAATACCTATTGAAACCAAATTCTTCTAGGTTCTGTGTTGCCTTTGATCTAGTGTATTCAAATATGGATCATAGACTATCATTCCTTGTCAAATAATAAAACCCTAGTTATTCATATTCATAGTGGCTATGGGAAAAATGGGTTAGTGGGCACATAGTGTCGAGCTACCCCAAAAGACCCTCTATTAATGAGCATTGACTACATAGCCAATAATTTGAATCAAACTTATGTAGTTCTCCTCTATGTGTTGGCTTGTGTGTGAAGCAATGTGTGATAAGCAAATGTAATGGTGACTTAGCTTGAATAATGGAAAATATGGCTCTTTGGATACTCCTTCAGTACTTCAAACTTGTAGGTATGTTGTCCCTATTATTGATATGGAAATAGGATAAAATAGGGAAGATTTGCCCAATTTACTACTTGATTGCATAATTTTTAGTCTATACTATGTCTTTTCTAGATGAGGAATGAATGAGGTTTGATCATGTATTTATACCAATACCTTTGGAAAAAAATGGATGAATTTAGGGAATTAGACACTTGCATTGGGATATGCCATTTGCACAACATAGGCATCTAGCTGGGATGAAGTGTTTGGTTGATGGAAAATAGGTACAAGTTCAGAACTTGCAGAAACATAAAATAAGTAGGTTTATAACATTATAGGAAAGATATAAGATTTGAGTCATTAGAATAGTGTTGGTTAACTAAGAGAAAAGCAATCAGGCATAAATATATGGTGTATGTGAGCCTGTTGGAAAGGAAAAAGGTTTAGAAGATGAAGGTACATCTATGATATGTATTTTTCAAGTGTACAATATTGGGGTGCTATATAGTTTAGAAATAGTGTCTACATTGATCTAGGTACCATAAATAGTCTATGGGTATCTTCTATGATTCACTTTATGATGTTTGAATTTTTTTTATTGTATATTGTACCATAATATCTTAATCTCTAAGACAATCCATTGTGTATGCCCCCTCTTTTAAGGTGAGTTGTCAAGCCTACACAATAAATTAGAAGAAAAATTTATGCAATAGATGTTATATAAAATATGTAACAATGAGTAATAGTGATAACATGGAGGATCATGGCATCACCATGTATATAAACTAAGAATAATATTAATTTTAGATGCATGGAGAAACAAGCATACATAGTGAAATTTTCAAGACAAATATTAATAATTTAACATGCAAATAAGTGATCAAAACTGAGTACTGAAAGTTGAATATAACTAAATGGGGAGAGATTCATGAGATCCATCATGGAATCCAAAGGCTAAGAATATGCATGATGTCCATCATGTCAAAAAAACAAATGCCATGCCTATGACACACATAAATAAGGAGTACACACAAAGAACACAAAACATGCAATAGAAGGCCAATGGGCCATATACCAAGGACATATTCAAATGTCTCTTGGATGCATAGAAACATATAATGAAGGCTTAGAACCACACACAAGGACATGTTCAAATGTATATGAGCTAAATAGATAATACACACAAGTCATGAAGTAGGAAAGTATACATGAAAAACATGCATAAACACATTATTTGATTAACATAAGTAGTTCGTAACATTAGTAGATTCAGTAACTTAGGTAACAAGTATGATATTAGTGTGTTACTATGTGAGAAATATCGATATATGTTATGCCATATAAATAACTAAGGGTATGAACAATAAAATATAGCCAAAGAAGGATGAACCTTGTGTATAAGATGCCCCCAATGAGCTTTCTCATGTATAGACAAGTTGTAAGAGGCTTGTATCTTGTTTGGATATGAGAATTGATATCATATGCTCAATGGGATAAGATAAGGGAAATAAGACAACAATATGGTGCACTCCTATTTGAATAAGGTGTTCTTGTTAGTGTATTATTTCTAAGTCTGAGACAATGAAATAACCTACAATTGTGTATGAAGATGGCATCCTATATGCTTTTTACTCACTCATGTACACTTGTGAAACATATATGATAAGAAACTAAATATAAATAAGTATTGGATAGATATGACCAAATTAATTGATGTAAATGACTTAACATAAGCATGCATAGGTCCTAATTTTTTATTTTTCTTGAATATTTTAATTTTTTGTATTTTTAAATATCTAAACTAAAAATGTGTAGACACTAAATATAAATTATATAGAACCTCAAATTTTTACACTTGGAAAATAGTTATCATGGTTGTGCCCTTCATATTTTAGACCTTCTCACTATCAAAAGGCTCACATCCACTATCTCTTTGTGACAAATTACTTATTTCTTAGTATGGCCATATGCTATTATGATGATCAGACCTTCTATAATGTACAAAGTGTTCTAAACCTGATCATTATACTTGTTTGCCAATTTTGAACTTATAACTATTTTATATCTTCCCAGACACTTGCAATATATCCATAAGCCTACATCAACATAGGTGTCCCTTTTCCAACTAAGTGTCTAGTACCCAATAATCATCCAATTTTTAAATATAACATATCCTTATGGTCAAAATAAATGATTTAGTGTGAGATATTTTTAAAAGGGATTGGTATATATATAATATCAACTATCATTCATACCCCACCTAGTAAATTCATACCTCTCTCATAAAAAACAATAAAAGAACTATCAATCAAGCATTCAAATGAGCCAAGCTAACATGTTCATTCTTGTTTCCATATTGATCATAGGAAAAATATATTTACAGGTTTGAATTAATGAAAGAGTAGCCCATGAGCCATATTTTCCAATTTATAAGATATGTCATTATATGCAATTATTGATCACATATTACATCCTTATGCACACACAAACCAACATGTCATGGAGAACTACATAAATATGTGTCCCTCTTAAAAGATTGACTATGTAGGTAGTGCCCATTAATAGAGGGGTCCTTGGGGTATCTCAACACTGTGTGCCCACCAACCCATTTTCCCATAGTCACTCTAAGGGTGAAGAAGCTAGGATTTAATCATTTGACAAAGAGTGACAATATGTGTTCATGATCCATATACATTAAAATAAATATGGAAAAAAATCTAAAAGGTTCTAGTTGGTTGCATCTAGATCCAGTTAATATTTTTTACAAGATACCTACGTTCAAATCATACACCTATGTCGATGCAATTGTCTAGATCTAATGCAAGCATCTGAGGCCATATAATGCAAAATTCTAGGTTCTGATAACTATTATAGGATCCTAATCTAGTCCAATTCTAACCTATTTTAGTTTAGATCTACATGCACATAGTAAAATGAAGTACTCTTGTTTCTAATTTATCTAAATATCAATCAATAGTTGTCATTTATATTTTTATTATTTTATAGTATTTAAATTAAAAATATTATTTATCTAAGTTTGTAAATTAATTGGCTTGCTATAGATTTTTTTATCACCCTTACGCTTAATCATTTGTATATTCTTAACCCTGGTTACCCCATATCATCAATTTAAGATTAAACATTTGGTGAATCCATCTCTTTATGAAAACACTAGCTTACCCTAGTATATTCAGCCTTATGAGGTTTTTCATTACTATCTTTTTCCATTTTTACTCTGTTATTTGTATGTAACATAGGCATATCCCTAGATTATTTGGTGTTTTTATCAAACACTTAGAAATTCCTCATTGTCCACCTAAGATGGTTTAAAAAAATGAAGTAACAAATCCTAAACCTAATGAAGATGCCAATAATGAAAGTGAACCAAATATTGAATAGGTTATCGTATAATATGATTATAATCATGAAAACAATGAATCTAATGAAAATAATGAACATGAAAAAGTAAATCAAAATCAAGTACTAGCTCTTTCTATGTTTTAAGAGCATATTTGACAAAACCCAAATGATCTTGATGAAATCCTTAGAACCATATTAGAAACAAAAAAAAAAAAAAAAACATAGATGGATAACCAGGTGTATTTATTGATCATGCTATTAGAGCTATGGGACATCCCCATATACTAATAACCCTCCCTTTGATCACATCACCACTAATAATTCTAAAGGGGGCATAGGTTATGTGTTTATGCCATTGTTCCCTGAAAAAAATCTTACTATTGTTATATCCTCCATGGGAAACATTAGCCCTTTAAGCCAATTAGCCATTTCAATGCCTATATCAACTCAAACTATGAGTACACCTCCTTTGGTGACTTCTCAAACTTAAAACCATAGTGATCAAAATATGCAAGATCTTGTTTAAACTATACAATGTTTTCAAGCTAAGGCTACAAATATAGAACAAAATTATATAAATTCACCTTACATTATTGATTCATAAGAGGTGTGGAATAACCCTCTTGCACATAAAATATGTTTTCACTCCTTGCCAATTGGTTTTATTGCACCTAAGTTCAAATTTTATGATGTCAAGGGTAATCATGAACAACATCTTTGATCTTTATATGTGGCATGCTTGATTATGATTCCAATAATTTTTTTGACTATACTATTTCCAAGGAGCCTCAAGGACTAGGCTCTAAGGTGGTTCTATGATTTACCAATATAATTAATAAAAGCATTCAAATATATTGCAAGTTAGTTTTTGGCACACTTCTCTATCAACATTACCAAAAAGGTTTTCTATGCCCAAATTTTAAAGATCAAACAAGGAACCAATGGACCTATCAATGAATATATTTTGAGGTACAAGAAATTTTGAAAAAAATGACCAATCTAATGGTAGATAAGGAGATTCAAGACATCTTCAAGCAAAGTTTTTTTGCCCTATAAGTCCATTATTTTCAAAAATTTCAAATCTTTTGATGACCTATGACATATTATTCATTATCATTGAATGAAACTTATTTAATTGAATAAACTTAAGTATATAGAAAACACATGAAATAAATCCAATACCAAGTTTACTATCATACTGAGTTACAAGGTGAAACCTAAAAAACCTAAAATGGAAACTATTATCACTCAGAATTGCACCCTTGCAAGAATGTGTGTTTGTTCAATCTTGTTGACACAATGAAAACTCTCCAATGTGTGGGTGACCTTATATTGTAGATAATACCCAGATGAAGGGCTGGTTCCATTTGGTACACTCACCTAATTCTCTCTAAACTCTCTAATTTAGTGATTTCTTGACTGAGAAAAGGTTAGAAGGAGAAATTATCAAGATGAAATTAGATATGAAAATTGAAAATTTAGGGTGATACACCAATGTTAAGTTCAATTATGCATATACTTGACATACTTGGGAAGCTAAATAACTTGCATAAATTCACCTAATCTTCATACAATGGATCTTACATCAATATTTAATACAAAGGTATTTATAAACACTCACACTAGCATGGAAATAATGAAAATTGGTTGAATTCACTTCCAATTAGGTAGAAATAAGACTTAGACACTTTATATGAACTAAAAGAATTCTCATTTTCTACATAAAATCAAAAAATTTAGGCTTAAAAATATAAAAAAATCATTTACTAAGTTACATTAATGAACATGAGAAACACAAACACACTTAATAAACAACCTAAAAATGGAGGGAAAATTAGCTTCTTATTGCTCTAAAAGTCATGTAGTACAATTTTTAGTAGAGTTTCTATATAGCTAAAAGCATAATCTGATAAATTTCTCTAAAAAATGAACATACATATAAAAAAGGAAGGAAGAAGAGAGGAGATAAGTAACCTATTACTAGGGATGAGTCATCCTCCTAGTCATACTTCACTCTTAGTTCAACCCAACTCACTAAAATCCAAACTCCTACATAGTACATCTTGAGTTTAACCTTCTCTTCTTGGAATATATCATAGGAGAGAGAGATCAACTTGTTGATGTTGTTGAAAAGTCAAAGGTTCTCATGCATGCTTTGATGGTCTTCAATCTTAAAGAGATCTTGATAATATTTAGTTAACTCTTTGTGAATATCTTGTTTAGTCTCTTTGAGATTATTCATCTATATAGTGAGTGACTTCAATTATCTTCATTGCATCTTAGAGTTTAACCTCAACTATCGTAATTGCATCTTAGATGCATGTTTCTCTCTCTGAACCTCTTCAAATAACTCTAAGGTGGCATAGTAGGAGAGATATTTCATGTTGTTTTTTTAAAGAGTATCCTCCGTGAAAATGGGACTGATTGGCTTGATCAAGTCTTCAATTGAACTTCCCTATTCTTTCATGTTTGAATCTTCACCTTTCTCAGGGTGATTAAAGACTTATTCTTATTTGATTGAATTTTTATAAAATTATATCAAAGGGGGCATATAAGGAGAGAGATTTCATTATAATGTTGTTAAAATCTTATTAAAACCTTGAGTTCATTTTTAAAACAAACACTTAACCCTTTCTTGATCTCTAGATAACAAAGAGCACGTGTTTGACTAGGAAAGGTTGTTGATAATTTTAATGCATTGATTGATCTTATGGACTATCTTCTTACCCCAAGGTGGAATATAAGGACATATACTAGATTTTTATGTTTTTGAAAACTCCATGAAATATAATTTTTTAAAGTATATTTGATGATGCCAAACACAACTCTCCATACTGGTTCTTCTTGGATATGCCTATCTTCTCCAACTTGACAAACTTATTGAATGCACCATGAGAAATTATAACTTGATAAATTTGAATTATTTTGATATATAAGGAGTGTAAATAATATTTTAACATCATCACCATTATGTCACATATCTTAAAACAATTTTTTAGCTCCAAACTCCACATTCAACTTCAAAAAATGCTCTTTTGTGCTCTCTAGGCATCAAGAAACCTTGATTTAGATTTGAGAATTTAAAATGAGTTATAGGATTAAAAATACACTCATAATATTATAATTGGATAGGTATCAATGGGAAATAATTATAAATTTTTAAAAATCTTTAAAACTCTTCACCAAACTCTCAAACAAAAATCTACAAAAAAGTACCTGCTTGTTGCTCTAGGGTAACTTGGAGATGTTTTTCTTTGATTTGGGACTATTTTGAATTGATTTTAAAATTATAAGAATGTATTAATAATTTATAATTAATTATAAACCCTATAAAATTATTTTTTACTCTTGTAAAGATCTGAAACACTCATTTCTAACTCTATTTATGAGCAAAATAAGTGAAAACCTTAATTTCCTTCATGATGCAAACCTATGTTTTGCCATTTTATCTCTTATTAGGTAAATTAAATACATGAAACCAATTTTAAACATTAAATTACATTAAAATGGACCTAAATTTTATATTTAAATATATTTAACGTAATAAAACTCAAAATATGCACTTTTTAGTGCTTCCTATCTTGCACTTTCTCATTTTTAAATCCTTGTAGGTCTGAGTTTTGGAATTTTATTAAGTTATAATATTCACTATAATATTCAAATATTTTTTATTTAATTATGAACTATAATATTTTAAATAATCATTACATCCATTATATATTCAAATAATCTCTTAAACCTCTAAAAACATGCCTTTTCTGACTGTCTCTCTTGCATGCTTGAAACCCTGCAACATGTACCTTACATTTATCCATTATTTGCATTGAAATTTTGATTGAATAAGGTGTATTAAAATTATTTATTCCCAATAAAATATTACATAACTTTTTATTTTCAATAAATAACTAAAAATTCAATCACATCTCCTAAAACTGAGTTATTATGATTTTAGAAGGGTTTAAGAGCACCTTTTATTCTTAACGATTGTTCATAAATTTAAGCCCATATAACATAAAACCAATGCATGGATTATTAAAGGAATAGGGGATTATGTATTAAAATAAAACAATTATAACCAACTCTTCTTCTCCTTCATGAACTAAATTTATAAAATTTTTCCTTACTAGCTTGTAACTAGCTTACTAAAGGAATAGAAGAAACTTCTGCCAAGATTTGGACTTGTGAGAAGTCCCTGAGCATGGTTCAGGATTGTTGAAGGATATAATATGTTTTATAAATATTATTTAAGCTTCAATCCATGAATGTATTCTTATTTAAAACCTACAAATAAGCAACCTTGACTAATGGTGGAAAAATTTGTCAACATTCTTAGTGATCCTACAAGGATGTTTGCATGCTAACCACTCAAGAATAGTAGCCTTAACATTTGGGCTATAGATATAATAAAATTTTAAATTTTAAATTCCCTCAAACAATAACAATAATTTTGCATAAGTACTCATGGAATTGAAAACTAATATAAATACCAATTGAAAATATGCAAGATAACACTTAGAGAAAAGTGAAAACTAAATTACTATATACAAAGAAGAACCCATCTTTATCAATAATGCTTAAGATGAATCCTATAAATTGGAATTGAGAGATCTTCACCATCCATATTAGATAGTTATAAGGCATTGTGAGGCTTGTAACTTAATATCATGTAAGGACCAATCCAAAGCGAGTCAAAATTTGTTTGTCTTCCTGGTTTGGCCGAATGTTAATTGCATTTGAGAACCAAGTCACCTTCTTTGAAGTTAATTGAATATGATATTTTATTAAATGTTTTATTTACTTGTTCTTGATTCATATCCATAGATAACATGGATTAATTTTTGATTTATTCCAACCCCATAAGTTCATCATATCTCACTTCCATAGTTTCACTCTCTAATAATTTCTGTTGATGCATTAGCTCCAAATCATAGAGATAAAGTGAGATTGGCAATCTAGATTCTCTCCCATACACTATCTTGTATGGTGAATTGGAAATAGACCTCTTAAAAGTGATCCTATCAGCCCATAAAATTGAATTTAACTTCAAATTACATGTCCTTTGATTGTCTTCAATGGTTCTCTTAATGATCTTCAATAAGTTTTTGTTATTATACTCAACAAGGCCATTGCCTCATGGATAATAATTGGAAGAAGTGCTGAGATACACACCATTTTAGACAACCCATTGACTAATTTTATCCCCTATAAATGCCATAGCATTTTCTAAGTCAATGAAGTCCTAGACACTAGATTCATTTTCTTCCTT
Organism: Torreya grandis; assembly: GCA_037957365.1. NCBI lineage: Eukaryota > Viridiplantae > Streptophyta > Pinopsida > Cupressales > Taxaceae > Torreya > Torreya grandis. The sequence goes on along the minus strand of JARHVA010001165.1, from coordinate 2,791,073 downwards.
CAAATCCACTACTTATAGCCATCTAGTATAGTAATCTATGGCTATAAGACTCTACTTGTGGCCTAAGCTAGACAAAGGGATGATCTAATAAAATAGATTGAAGAGGTAAGGCAATGATTTTTTCTTTTCCTACAAAAAGTGCACACATTTTTCACTTCCTTACCCAAGTATGAGAATCTCTAAATATGTTTAGCTAATAATAGCCACCTCTCATGATTTTTAGGGATGTTTTACTTGATAAAAAGTGGCCTTCACCTTGTTCATCATGAAATTATTCAAGTAATATTTCAACTTGACTTGGCTCTATGCATCTCAATAAGATGCCATTAATATCTTTTTTGAACAATACACAATCAAAAAGTATAAAAGGAAGAGACTACATCCTAAAGTACCTTCTCTTTCAACCACTTAAGTTTGGAGGATACATAATAATTTTAATACACCTTACCATACTTTGAAACCAACTTGATGAATTTGTATGATTAGATATAATATGTTCATCATTCAAGACCAAAACTACCTCTTTGCTTTCCTAAAAATCTTGAGACAAGTGCTCACACAACCCTTTGCCTCTAATCATCTTTGATCTATAAACTGAAAATGGAAGTGTGGCAAATTCGAATAACTCACTTTTGCATTTAAAAGATCTTTCTATTTTATAACTTTTTCTTTAAATTTTGATTAAATAAATTATAAATAGAATTAAAAATGAAGATCATGATTATAAATCAACATATAAAAATTAGAAGAAATCACCAACAAATTGATAACAGAGTTCAGCTTCAATAGCCTACGTCTCTGGGTCCGTTCGAAGTGAGGACCATTATCATTAATTTTGTGCAACAAATGGCTTCCAAAATCAATACAAGTCTTCAATTCACCTTCTCTAATCTATGATTTCTTGTATTTATATCTCTCAAACCTAAAAATAATGGCCCAAGGCTGTACAAAGCAAAAATAAGACTAACCTTCTTAAAACTCCTTACACAGTCAAATTTTTGTGTCTATTCAAGTATAATTTAGTCCCTTTTATAACACTTCGACCTCCATGGCTGAAGTGGTCAAGGCATTAGCCTTTTGCACCAAAGGTGTAGGGTTCAAAACTGTCGACCACCTTTCTAGGTGCTTTGGCATGAGGAAAAGGTCGGCCTCTTCCTTTTAGGGTGCGCTTTGACTTCTTTTTATCCCACATTTGCTGGGAATGATAGTTTTCATGATATAAATAGGTAAGTTGGTTTCCTTTTCAAATTCCAAGATTTAGGTGCCAACTTAGGCTACACTTTGACTTGGTCTTAGCATGATTGGTGGGATGACGTGGCGGGTGACATGGTAGTTTGGCCTTTGGCACCTTCTTTAAACGTTTGAAAATTTCTCAAATAACATGTGGATAAAAAAACCAAACCAAATTTTTTTTACACCTAATTATTTTTCCATGTGTAAAATGGCTATTGGTCCACTTGGCATATTTCCATAGTGCCACGTCACTTTTGACATGTCGCAAGATTTATTCAACTAGCTATATCTTGAGCATCTGGACTCCATTTTTTATTCTGAAAGAAGTGCTAGAAATCTCTCAATGAATTTTATGATGTACAAATGATTAGAATAGAATTTGAAGACTGTTTAACAATAGAAAGATACATGGATCCACCTGGATCATTCCTCCCCACTAGGAACTTTTGGAACTCCAAAAGTTGAAATTAATTGGTATTGAAGTGAGGGTATTTTTCCCTCACCTTTTTGACTTCCATCCATCTAGCCTTGCTCAGGTGCATCCCTTTGAGACCAACACAAATATATTTAGCATTACCTCTTCATGAAGTTTGCATATTCCTATCAATTATAGTATCTTCTTGTAATTTTGTTAGATATTCAAGAGAAAAATCATCAATGAAAGGAATGGAAACACTTTCATCATGATCAATTATCATTGGAGGCTCATACAATTTTAGATTTTACACATTTACAATTGAATAAATCTGCATGTAATCGGAAGGCATTTGTACCAATTTTTTTTGTTATCTAAAAAGGACCATACCGAATTGGTTTCAAATTTTTACCTTCACCTGTCAGTATTTCCTTAGTAATGTGAAGCCATACCATATCGCCTACAACAAATTAGTGATCAATATGATGTTTGCCATGCCTAGCTTTTTACTTGGCTTGAATTTTCTCCAATTGAGTATGAACAGTCTGATGTATGAGCTATATTTGTTCAATGAACTTCTTGGCTCGAATGGCTTCTTTTGGTTCACCAACCGCTATATCCTATCCATACCAAACATCTAGAGGAGATTTAGGCAAGTATCCATAACAAACTTCAAATGGAGATTTCATAGTAGAAGAATGAAGTGCCCAGTTATATGCATGCTGTATTTAACACAATTGTTCATCCCATAACTTTGGATGTTTATTGCTATAACCCTTAAGCAAATGTACCACAGTGCAGTTCACAACTCTGTTTATCCATCAGTTTGTGGATGAAATGCAGTGATCTTTTTTAATTTAGTGTCCATTAGTCCCCACAAAGTTGACCAAAACTCCCCAATAAATTGACAATCCCGATCAAAAATAATTGAAGTAGGCAAACCAAAATGAATCCATACATGTTTAAAGAATAAATGTATAGTTCCTTTGCCAGTAATTTGCTTAGTGCAAGGAATCAAAACACACATTTTGCTAAATCTATCCATAACCACATATAGATAGTAATGTTTTCTTTGTGTCATAGGCAACCCCCCCACAAAATCCATGGAGATACTTTCCCAGGGGTGAGTAGGAACAACTAGAGGAGTATAAAGTCCCAGTTTCCTATTACTAGGTTTACTTGTGGCATAAGGAGTACATCCCTTTATATATTTAGCAACATTTTCCTGCATAGGAGGCCAATAACAATACATTTTCAAATGTACAACCATTTTATCAACTCCAAAATGACCAAAAATAAGAGAAGTATGTGCTTCTCTAATCATGTGCACCCTCTCATTTTGAGGAATACATAATTTACCCAAATGATACAAAATATCATTGTGTACATGATAGTCCAATTCTTCTACTTGTCTACTACTCATCAAGTATTTATAAACATCCTGAAAATCAAGATCATTCACATATTGTTTTTTATAACCTTCATGAGACAAAGAACCATGTTGTAAAAGAATAGATGCAACAACCATAGGAGGCCTAGATAACATATCTGTAACCTTATTCTGAATACCTTTTTTATACTTGATCACAAGATGAAATTATTGTAAGAAACCCATCCAATGAAAATGTCTAGACTGTTTTAGTTTGGTTTGTGATTGGAGATACTGTGAGGGATGATGATCTGTATGTATTATTGTTTCTTTACCCATTAAGTAATGTTTCCATTTTTTAACACTTTGAACCAATGAATACAATTCCTTATCATAAGTTGGATATTTTCTTGCTACACTTGTAAAGGTTTCAGAATGATAACAAATTGGTTTCTTACCTTGCATTAAAATAACTCCCATAGCATACTCACTTGGATTCGTCTCGATCTCAAATGGTTGTTGTATATTAAGAAGTGCCAAGAATAGAGAAGTACTTATCTTTTCCTTCAAAGTGTCGAAGGCTTTTTGATGTTTTCCTCCCCACTAAAAGACCTGTTTCACACTTGTCAAAGAATGCAAAGGTGATGTAATATATGAAATTTGAGCAATAAAGTTTTGCCAAAATTGTACTGCACCAAGAAAACTTCTAACCTCAGTTGTGTTAGTGGGTGTAGGCCAATTAAAAATGACTGCCACTTTTGTGGGATCAATTTTAAATTTACCATGTCCTACAATGTAACCCAAGTATATCAAAGAGGTCTTGCCAAATTCACATTTTGACATTTTTAGATAAAGTTTTTCCCTTCGTAATGCATCCATGACTTTCTTAATGTGGATCACATGCTCTTCCCAAGACTTGCTGAAAATCAATATATCATCTAAGTAAACTATAAAAAAATCATCAAGGAACTGTCTAAAAACATCATTCATCAATATCATGAATGTAGCTGGGGTATTACACAACCTGAAAGGCATAACAAGCCATTCAAACAATCCCTGTTTTGTTTTGAATGTGGTTTTTCACACATCACTTTCATTTATTCTTACTTGATGATATCCACTTCTCAAATCTAGCTTAGTGAAATAAATAGCATGTTTTAATTGATCCAACAAATCATCAATACGAGGAAGAGGGTAACGATTATTAATAGTAATTTTGTTTTAGGCATGAAAATCAACACACATTCACCAAGTGCCATCTTTCTTTGGAACCAAAATAATTGGTGAACCAACAAGAGATGAACTTGGATGAATAACACCTCTATCCAATAGATCCATTACCTATTTTTTGATTTCCTCATTTTCCACCACTAATAACCTGTACATGCCAATGTTAGGGAGAGGAGAATCTTGCAATAGCTGAATTTCATTTTGAACTCTCCTTTTAGGGGGTAAGCCCTTAGGATCCTGAAATACATCATCATAAGTAGAAATGATTTCAACCAATTCATTCTTGTGTCTAGGATCACACTTTTCCAAAGCTTGAGAATATTCTTTTTCCTCAGACTTAATCAACATGAGACAAAAAGTCTTGCTTGAATTAACTAGTCTTTTCATTTGCCCTACTGTAACCAAGGAAAGACTTGTTTTAATGTGATATGCTCTAACTATATATTCAATGCCATCCTTAACAAGCAAGTACTTATTCTCCTCTCTATAGAAGATTTATTTTCTATCATAAAGATATGGGCTTCCCAAAACAATCCCACATATGTCCAATGGAACAACATCTAACTCATCCTCATCTATGAACTTGGATGTGATGGCAAACCTTAATCTACAAGTTTGTGAGACTTGTAGCTTCGCATTGTCACACACCCAACCTAGTGGATAAGGCTTTAGATGGGGATTGGTTTGTAAGCCTAGCTTCTTAACAACCTCTTCATAAATTAAATTTGCTTGTGAAACACTGTCAAATAGAGTGTCAATCTTAGTATGTTTTGAAACAACTCTAATGTGGAACAATTCATTTATTTTCTTATCAACATGCATATAATTCTTTTTAGAAGAAGATGCATCATTTGATGACTTAGTGATAGAAACTAAAAGAGAAAAATCATTATGTAATCCCATAGCTATGATCTTAGTTTCATCACCTGAATCTGAACCTAAGTGCTGAACCATAGCATTAGCCTTCTTTTCTTTCTTTTGATACCTCGTAGGCCTCAACTCAGGGCGTAGTTTCCAACACTTAGACTCATCATGATTTTTCTTTCAATGATTAAAAAATGGTTTTTCTTCTTCTTTTTTTAAAAATATAAGTAGATTTTTGTTTACCCTTTCTTGATGAACTTTCCCCTTTGGATTGCTTAACATTAGATTGCTTACTTTTTACTTTAGGAAAAGATTCTTTTGATTGTTTTCCTCTAGCCTCTAAATGAGTGGCTTGAACACATACTGCATCTAAATTAGTGGGTTGAACATAAGAATCATATGTCTTAAGTAACTATGCAACCCACCTATATATTTTAGCAGTGTTTCTTGTGTGTATAGAGGAACATTCAAAAGTAAAGCTTTTTTCCTAAATTCTTGTGTATAATATTGAACATTTTTGGCCTTTTCCTTGTCTAAAACTTTGCCAATCCATCATGTCTTGTTGCATATATCCTAAATGATAGAATTTCTTTCTAAGTTATTCAATAAACTCATTCCAAGTAGAAATCGAGTTACCTTTTTGAAGCTCAGCTTCCTTCAACTTACTCTCCCACCAGATGAGAGCTGTGCCTCCCATACAAAGAGTAGTCAAATGAATTTTCGACTCATCCCCTACAAGATTTTGGACCTTGCAATAAAATTCAATCTACTTGACCCAATTATCCAACTTTTTAGCATTAACTTCACCATTAAACATTGGTAATTCAAACTTAATATCCAATTTTAGTGAAGGGAGAGATTCCAATTTTTTTTTACCATCATCCGATGAAGAAGGTTTTTGATTTATTTACCTTTTGATTCTCATGAATCACCTTCTTTTTCATTCTTGGATTTCCTTTGTTTGTCACAGTATAGTTCCTCAACCATGATTCTCATGTCCATGAAGGCTCGGTGGAAAGCTTAAATAGCCTACGTCTCCAGGTCCGTTCGAAGTGAGGACCATTCTCATTAATTTTTTACAATAAATGGCTTCCAAAATCAATACAAGTCTTAAATTCACCTTCTCTAATCTCTGCTTTCTTGTATTTATATCTCTCAGACTTGAAAATAATGGCCCAAGGCCGTACAAAGCAAAAATAAGACTCTAACCTTCTTAAAAATCCTTACATAGTTGGCTTTCTGTGTCTATTCAAGTAGAATTTAGTCCTTTTTATAACACTTCAACCTCTGTGGCTGAAGTGGTCAAGGCATTAACCTTTTGCGCCAAAGGTGTAGGGTTCAAAACCTTTGGCCACCTTTCTAGGTGCTTTGGCATGAGGAAAAGGTCAACCTCTTCCTTTTAGGGTGCACTTTGACTTCTTTTTATCCCACATTTGTTGGGAATGATAGTTTTCATGCTATAAATAGGTAATTTGGTTGCCTTTTCAAATGCTAAGATTTAGGTGCCAACTTAGGTTGTGCTTTGACTTGGTCTTTGCATGATTGGTGGGATGACGTGGCAGTTTGGCCTTTGGCGCCTTGTTTAAACATTTGAAAATTTCTCAAATAACATGTGGATAAAAACACCAAACCAAATTTTTTTTCCACCTAATTATTTTTTGATGTGTCAAATAGCTATTAGTCCACTTGGCATATTTCCATAGTGCCACGTCACTTTCGACACCCCTTTTTTTTTGCCTGTTGCAATATTTCTTCAACTAACTATATCTTGAGCATCCAGACTCCATTTTTCATTCTAGAAGAAGCGCTAGATAGCTCTCGATAAATTCTACAATGTATAAATGATTCAAATAGAATTTGAAGACTTTTTAAAAATAGAACAATACATGGATCCACCTAGATCAATCTTGGTTACCTTTATTTATAAATCATATTCCATGACCCTTATTATCCATCATGTTTTCTTTTCACTTATGTAATTGTTAAATAAGAACTCTCTGATGATAGGATGAGTAACCATCACATGGATCTTGTTGTTAGATAGTAGCTACCTAAATTTTTTGAGACCTATGATTATGAAAAGCACATGCTTCTCAATGAATGTGTACCTTATTTCATACTCTTATAATCCTTGAATAAAAAATACTAGTGGCTATTCCAAAACTTGTTGATTTTTTTGTCTCAATATTCCTAAAATTGTATCAACATTAGCATATGCATACATCACAAAATCTTTGGAAAAATTGGGATTGATAAGAGTGGGAACACTGGAAATGGCTTGCTTTGTTTATTTAAAATTCTTCATACTCTGCTTGGTCCAATTAAAATGCTTAGGCAAGGACAATGCAAGAATATAATCTATTTTTTTTGGATCAATACTCAAACCATGCTTATAAATAACATGAACAAGGAGTTTATTCTCGTGCAATGAAAACACACACTTATTTCAGTTAAGTGACACCCCATATTGCCTACATCTCTCAAATACCTCTCTAATATGAAGCATGAGATCACTTGTATTCTTTGAAAATATTGTAACATCATCCAAATACACAAGAACAAACCTATTGATCAAACCTTCAAAGGCCACATCCATGGCTCTTTGGAATGTTTATCTTGCATTGGAAAATCCAAAATGTATTTTTTTCTATGGAAAGGTGCCCCACTTGGTGGTGAATGTTGTTTTGAAATGATATTCTTTCACAAGTATTTGGTTATATTTAATATAACCATCTAGCAATGAATACCTTTCCTAACCAACCACTAACTATAGTATTTGTTCCATTTATGGCAAGGGATAATGGTCCTTGAGTGAGGCCTTATTAAAGTCATGAAAGTCCATACACAATCTTATTTCTCTATTCTTCTTGTTCATAGGAATAAGGTTAGCCACCCAAGTGGAATGCTTGATGGGAAAGATGATAGTTGATTCAATCATTTTGTAAATCTCTATTCTCATCAAAGATTCTAGATTTAGGTTTATTGGCCTTTGCCTTTGCCTCACTAGTTTTGTATCATCCTATAGTTCAATGGTATGCTAAGCTAATCTAATATCAAATCTTTTTAAATCACTTTACTCCCATGCAAAAACATCAACAAACTCTTTACATAAATCAACAAAGGATTCTTTTTGAGCTTGGGAGCATAATTTACCAAGCTTGAGAGCTTTCTTATTGATTATGTCAATTCTTGCATAATTTTCTTATTTTTTAGACAATTTTTTTTCTTCCTTATTACCTCATCATCCCTAGTGAAAATATTCTTAAGTGTGAAAAGACCCTTGGGTAACTTGTTGGACTTGAGCTGAACTATTTGATCACTATACTTTTGTAAAAGTTTTGACTAATTTATGAAAGAGAATTCAACCTCTTATTATAATAAATTATCAAAATTATAATCATCCTCAAAGACTTTCCAATTCACATTATTATCAGGAATGGAGGGCCTTACCACAATCTTGATGTATGGCTGATTTTTATCATTATTTACATCAGCTAGAATGTCAAACTAAGATCTTATTACAATCAACCTATCTGCATACTTATTACTCTCTCTAGGAACTACTTGTATTCCAAATGCATCAAATTATTATAGAATATCCTATTATAAATTTGGCCTACCAAGGCCAAATTACAACCCCTATAACTTGAAACTTTTCATGACACTGATCCAAACCTCTACATGGTGGTCTACTATATGTATGTTGACTAGAAGTGAAGGTTTTGGTCTTTATATGATTATTTTGGATAAAATACACCTAAAAATACCCATAAATTATTAATAATATATTAAAACACCTTCATGTTCATGTCATTACCTCATTTTAAAAGTTTTATGGTTTGAAAATATCTCCTCATGTAAACATAAAGCATAATTTTGCCTCCAAGAGTTCCCATATGTGAAATATGCACCTATTTTGACATCAAAAGACTTATTTATTGTTCTAATCTCCCTCTTGACTTGTATTCTTCATTAATTTTCCCTAAATTTGTGGTTCAAATCCTTAAGTTTGGAGAAAATTCAAGAGAAAGGCCTTTTTCATGTGTTTTCATGCAAAAATATGGATTTATATGGACTTTCCTATACAACAAAGGTCAAAATATTGAATATGAAGTCATTATAGGTGTCTTAGATAATATTAAATGCAAAAATATCTCATATAGGCTCAAAATTAGTTCTCTTCATCCACCTAGATTCTTTGGACCTTGGGAGAGCCATTCAAGTTTTTAGATGGTACACCTATGAGAGAGAAAATTAAGATCTAAAATTTTGGGTAGAGAAAATCATATTTGAGAGATTACATATTTTTGAATTGTTTATTAGTTTGTATCTCTCTCTCTCTCTTATGAAAAATCCTTTAAAATTTAGGGTATTCATTATGCCTTCTTCATTCAAACAAGCGACTAGTTTTCTGATATTTCTCCTTTTCTAAGCATCATGATAGAAAATTGGAATTTGGGAGCTTGGTAGGATTAGAACCACCTTTCCATGAAATTAATTAGATTATTTACACATGTGTGAAGGTACATTGATTTCAATAAGACATACACTACAAATCTATTGTCTATAGGTAGTTTGGAGAGATTGTATGGTTTAGTGGTTAATCCATGGGTATCAAGACTCATCATGACATGGTTTGTAGGTTTATTTCATTTTCATGTGTTCTTATTTCAAGAATATAAAATTACCCTCAAGGTAATATATAAAATAATTAATAAATTTTCTCTCAATATCTTCATGGAGTCTCAATTTAGTAGAATTAAGGAAACTTAGCATTTGTTAAGGTTTTTTGATGATTCATAGGTTTCCATTTTAACAGTGTATGCTTGTTCAAATACCTCCATATTAGTATGTATAATTGAGGAATATTTTTATGATTATCTAATGGAATTCATGAATATCAAGGTGTTATATTCATGTTCATTTCACCTCCCTCTTGTGACATCCCATCTCACAGTCTTGTCACTACCTTTTCACCATTGTATAAGCTTATCTTTCCACTCTTTTCTTAGTTTCATAGATTCCCATAATCCATTATCATCTTACCACATATATGTAAAATTACACCTCATGGATACACTATCAAAATTATTCAATAATGTTTGAGAAACATCATGGTTATGCAAACCTTAAAACACTTCTAAACAAGGAAGAATCTCCACCTACAACCAAGATCATAAAGCATCTACAATATATTGTTAGAGTAAATTTAAAGGAAGGTATATGTATTGAGGTATCAAAATAAGGTTTTCACTATAATTTAGATAAGATAACACCATGGACATATTGGTAACCTCCTCAAGCTATTATAGCATCAAATCTTATAAATAATATGTACAAGCAACATAATGATCATCACCTACAACCATGCTAAAAAGAGGTAAGATCAAAGATGAAAAAAGTAGAAACTTGGATGTATGAGGATAAAATTAAACTCAATGAGAAATTAAAGGAAGCAAAGAGAATTAGATTGAACTTAGAGGTCTGTTAGTGTCAAGTTCAAGACTTAAAATTATGCCTAGTCCATACAAGGATCAAATTTTATATATAGTCAGGCCTATCTGAAGATCATCCATTTCTTCAAGATAAAGTGTTGATAAAGATATGAAAGATGTTTAAACATAGTTATAATATTTGAATAGGTTTTTGGACCATTAAGGGAGATACTAGGCCATTTTGGCATGTCAAGACAATCCTAAGAATTGAATTGATGATCCTAAGACACCTACAAGTGACTCATGAAACAAGTTAGTCTTAATGGCAACGAGAGAACAAAGAGATTATTTAAAAAGGAAATTTAAGACCAATCAAGACTCTATCTATGTTTAAGAGGGTCATAATAGGTTAGCATCATATACATGAGGACTAAGTTCATAGATGTAGTCAAGACCTTCTCAAATCATCTACAGGGCTATTTGAAGAATAAACTCAATTTCAAACCTAATGGAGAATGTCAAGATTGTTTGAGAGACCCTTGAGCCTAATTAAAACTTTATTCAAAATTAAATATAATAAAAAAATCAAGTATGTGGGATATGAAATCTTAAATCATAATGTGTAAAATCAAGATGTCTCATGACCACCCACAACCATTGTCAAAACTCAATCAACCAACTCAAGGGAGTCCTTGTCATGGAGACATAACCCAATGAAAATCATAAAATAATAAAATACTTGAAAGATCATGCCAGGATATATGAGAAATAAATGGAGTCTTATAATTTTACTAATAATCCCCTTAGTCTATACAAACTATACAAATCTCCACGTACAACCATAAGATTACAATCATGCTTAGTGAGATAGGTAAGTTCAAATGGTCTTGTGATTAATATATGTTTCATGGATTATAAAGAAATGATAATAGAATATCATGGTTGATATAATCATAAATTCAAGGGTTATATGAGATGGATAAGTGGCCTATGTAGTCAAAAAGTGAGCTACAAGCCCCAGCCTCTAGGTCCTCCTTTTGAGAAAATCAATATCAAGTCAATGAGGTCTACAAGTGCAACACAATGTGAGTTATAAATTTAGTGAAGTGTTTAAATCGCTTATGAATATTTAAATAGTTTAAAAAGTTTTAAAGGATGATTATATATTGGATAAATTCTCAAAACTCTTGAGAATAGTCAAGTCACTCAATCAAGTCATACACAAGCTACAAACTCAAGATACCAATTAAGCCTAAAAAGAGAGCTAAAATATGAGGTAATGAACATTGATTTATACCTCAAACAAGCCATATATTATTTAATAATGTTTATTCCAACATATATGATAAGGAGGTTATAAAATGTCAAACCCAAAACCTCAAACATACATAGCCAACATGCATCTACACAGTCATATACACGTAGTCAAAGCTCAAGAACCAGTCTTAGAGAACTTTATGATTTTAGAGCATCTATAGGTGGATTTATGTTCTCATTTTTTGGTATAAATTATAATTTTGACTATATAAATATTATTATACAATCCTAAAGGTCATGTCAATAGTGGAAATGGTCATTATTTTGTCACATACCTCATATAGTCTGTTAGCAGTCCTAAATGAGACTAGATGCACATTTGGAAAGTTTGAGGGCAAGACATGATGTTAAAATTAATGAGGGGTTTTTTAGGTAATGAGATGTTATTTTTAGTGTCTTCACATTCTCTTTTTTATTGACAAAAATTATTTTTTAGTTTAAAAGTCTTAAGGGCTTATAAAGAAAAGAAAACTAAGATAGGCTTGTGCACTATTTTGATGACATCCATGTGTATTAAATGGTATTTTAAGACCTTAGGAAAATAATTTAAAGGTAATAGGGGTGAAAATGGAAATTTAACAAAATTTTATGATAATTTAACTCAGGTTTAGCAAGGAAAAGCATAAAACCTAGCCATCAGGGTTTCATAGATATGACTGCCAAGAAATCGTAGGCTAGAGGAATCAAGGCATATAAAGCATAAGGTGACTTTGAGGATTTGAAAAAAGAGTATTATAACTATGAGATAATTTTTTATATGTTTAAAACTCCATAACATATATTCATGAATGAGGAATAACTTGCAAATCTCTATCTTACACACACACAGACTAACATTGTAACCCTACAAGTAGCCTCATGAGGTGATGAAGACATAATAGGTTTTGATAAGATTGAATAGTTATATAAGGTTGAAAAAAAAAGTTTAAATAAGATAATATGATTAATCTGAACCCCAAACTCACCTAAAAGTCACTCAGACCTCCAATACTTAGATTAGGCCAATTAGGCCTAAAAACCAGTTTTAGGCCTATAAAGCCTATACCACTACAAGGGCACCTGTATAACTTTAATAAGAAACATGACACCATAAGAAGGTGTAATTAAATGTTTAAGATCATAGTAAGGTAATTGAAATCAATTAATAATAGGTTAAAGGTCAGTTTGGTTTTCAAAGAGCTAACTCAAAGTATGCAATCTATACAACTAGTTTGACCCACCTTTTTCAATGCTCATACCTTTCACCACAGGAGGACTTGAGTAAAATTATATTAAGATTTAGGAACCATATGGAGATTTAAATACATTAAGTATTGAGGTTGATTGAGTATTTAAGGTTTATGAACCATCACTAAGACTATAAGCAGGTTTAGAATGCATGTAGAACACTACAAGTTAACTTCTTTACATACATATCTTGGCACACTCATTGCATGGGAACCTAAGATTCTCAAGTAAATTGAAGAGGTATATTGAATAAATATCCATGGAAATAAGTTATCGGTTAGAGGTCTGTACTTTATGAACCATCATTAAGAAAGTGGACCTTTAAAACCCTCCCAAAACCCTAATACATACCAATTTTGAGAAAAGTGACATTTCTTGCATCCAAATACCCATTAATCACCATAAAATCTATTTAAACATGAATTAAACTTATATAGGGTCCTATCCTTGGTACCATTATGTACAAAACTATATGAACCTATCAAAAAATAGGTTTTTTGAGGAAAAAGTGTAGAAATAGAGGTATAAGGTAGTTTATGATGATGCCAATCATTGGAAAATGAAGTTTATAACTTGTTTTACCTTATAAAGTCATCAAGTTATTAAAATTATGTCTATAAATGCCTCTTTGAACTTATTATAATTAGCCAATCAGTAAGATTAAAGGACAAGGTGACCTAGTCACCTAGTTTGCCAAATTTATAGGTGTTTCTTACCCAAGAATGCTTCTGTCATGATATGTGGCCTTATTTCAGGCATAAATATCACTTTTTAATAGGTTTCTAAATTTTCATGTAGGTTTTCATGGTCATCAAAACACAAGTAGTTAGGCTACTAGGCCTAATTGGCCTAGTGGACCTACTTGGTCAATCAAATGAAGTTGAGGATGGTGTCAAAGACCATTGAAAAGGTTAAATTAAGTGAAATCAAGGTATAACTAAGCCTCATGCCACATAACTTCAACTACAAAACACATGCATAGATAGTCTTCAAATGGAAATTTTCATACACAATTGGTCTTCAACTATCAATCACATGCATAACTGATTAGTGTTAATTCATGAGTTAACTAATCTTAAAGTGGAAATTTATGCATGTTCCATGGTCTTAATGTAAATATTTTATCTTAAATTAAGTCTTACTCTAAATAGAAGTAGATATACACTTATGATATCCCACCACCTCATTTCAATGTCAAATAGCTCATGCAAAGATCATGCAACACCATCAAACATGGAGAGATTCTTAGAAGCTATTGGTAATTAAAGTCATGCTAGAGTTAATGATAGATGGAGGATATTTTCTCCTTTCCTCTATGCCATTCCACAAATTCTTCTTCTTATTTATTTATTATTCTATATATTCAAGCTTTTAGGCCTTATTTCAGGATCCCTCTCTTGGGCATGATGAAACTCTACCAAAATTGAGCTTTGTAACCTCTTAAGATAATAAAAATCACTATTTTTTAGATTCATTGATATAGGTTTAGTATGTTTATATTATTTTTATTTTCACATGTAGTAATGTTTTCTCCCTTGATAGGTCCTAATCTCACCTAGTTACTAGTATATCATCTTATGCAGGTCACATATAGTGTTTGAATGTTGAGTGACTGAGCTTGGAGTGGATATATTAACTAGTTAGTGCTTTGAATCAAGGCTTCCATCATTTCCCTCATGATTTGATCACTTTATGAAACCTTTATGTGAAACACTATTGCATAAGAGTCCCTTGGAGTTGTAAGATTCATTGATTTGCATTGCTTATTAGTGTTAGTTGGAGTTCAATATGAGTGGATGAATGATTACATTAGGTAAATCATCATCAATAATATAGGTTTTCCCTTTTATTTATCTTTCTAACTCTTTCCCCCAAAATCAAAGTAAGTTTTACTAAAAGGATTCAAAATTGATATATCAGAGGATCTAGCCTCATAATCTAGAGGTTTGGTCTAAGATACAAGTACCCCACAACTTGTAGACCAATCTAATGTTAGTCCTAATTTGAAGAAGATATGAGCAATCTACTTCAACAAGGTGAAACTTGGGTTGATAATAGATCTCATACCATGTGTTTTTATGATTTTAGCAATGGATTTTTACATAAATTTATCCCTCTTATTTGATGTACCACAAGTTCACTATCTATAAATGCCTTTATGAGGTTAGCTCCCATCTTTCTAACCCATTATAAACCATAAATTAAGGCCTCGTATTCTATCACATTGTTAAAGTATCCAAACTAAAAATTTACAACAACATATACCTTTTTTTGGAGATCCATCAAGTTGAAAAACACCCTTAGTGTTTGGCTCATACACCAAACCCAACTTATCTACAATTTGTTTTGGCATTAATATGATACTTGCTCCACTATCAACCATGCAATTATGAACTAGTGTGTTGTCAACAATAAAATAAATAGAAAAAGGAGGTGTATTACCTGGTTTTGCATCATTTTAATTACATTTACCCCTTTAAATACCTACTGTACTTGTTGCTTTTCTTGCTGTCCAAATTTGCTAAAACCATACTTTTTTCTCTGCTAGTTTTGTAGACAAACTAAGGCCTAAAAGCTCATAGATAAGAGTATCATTTCGTCTTGGGATTTATAATGACCCACATGGTAATGATGATGTTATATTTATTCATATGATCTACTATGTTGAAGGAGAAGCCTCTATTATTTGGCTGTACTGTTGGATAAATAAGATGCTCTTGTACTTGAGGCACTTGGTGAACCTTGCTTACTTTAACATACTATTTTTAATGAGCTAAAGGGGTATAAATATGATCATTATTATCTTTAAAAACAATATTAGGAACATTTTAAGCATGTATTACCTCTTATATCTCATTTAAAGCTTTTTTCTTGGCTCTTATAATGGCTGCAACAAAGTTGTTTGATTTTCTAGGCTTACCAATTTGATTTACTACCACATGATCATCAACCTAATAATTCACCAAGGTTGCATCCAATTTTACTTATCCATGATTCACTTCCTCTTATTGCATCATAGATTCATTATGTTGGCCTCCTTGAAGAAAACATTCATCTTGTGTCATTCAATGAATTTCCATATTTTATGCTAATAGATCTTGATTTTGCACATCATTGGTGTTAGAAGTCTTCCAACTTGAATCTTGCATCAAATTATTTTTTACTGGTATAAGGGCCTTAGTTTTGGAAGGACCATTGGGGTCAATTGAAACATATGGTTTGGATAGTATAATGACTCCTTGAGCTTGGTATGGAGGCTTATTATCTCAAAAGACTTGGTAGGGAGGTATTTGATCTCTATATGGCTAATATGTGGGATGATTAGGTGCTTGATATGGCCTATTGGCTTGATATTGTTGCTTATTTAACTAAACTATCTCATTACCAAAATATTGTAGCATACCTTTTAGTTCACCAAGCTCACTAGATTGACTATGAGGAGTTTGAACTTGACTTTGAGGGGATGGAATTTAGGCTATTGATGGAGATTGAGGAGGTGGAATAAGATATGTTTCTATAAAAATGGAATTAGAGGCCTAAGTACAAGTTTACCAGCTTGAATGAAACCATTTTTAGCTCTAATGACAACCTCATAGGCATCTAGGAGTGTCCTACCACCCATGGACTGAATCATAACTAAAATATTAGAATTCAAGGCTCTTAAGAAGTATAGGAAAGCATAATAAAGAGATGGCCTTATCATGGGAGGTATTCTATTCCATGTTTTTTGAAATCTAAGATTGAAATCAGTCATAAATTTATGTAGTGTTATCTTTATGGTAGTGAGCTACTCAATAAGGGATAAATGGTCTAATTTATCTTTAAATTATATACAAAATACTGCACCTAAATCATCTCAAGTGGCAATGGAGTTCAAGGGAAGGTTCCTATACCATTACAATGCCTTTCCCTTGAAGGATGAAAAAAGTAAGTGGATGATAACATTCTATTGGGTAACATGGTGGAATGAACATAAGTTGGCCACATCTTTGATATGTTCATCAGTGTAGTTTGATCTTCACCTATAAAATATGGTAGGATTTTGAGGGTTGGAATATCATCACATTGGGCCAAATTGAGAGGGCTTCCATCATTGGAAGGAATAAATACTTGGTTCCTATGGATAACCATGTTAATAGTGGGATTTAAAGTTGAAATGGTTTGCACAATAGGCTAATTTCGTGACTAGAATAACCTTGTAGGATATGGACTATTCTTAAAAACCTTCTTCTTCTATGTAAATGCTAAGATAATTCAACAAACTCAAATGGTATACCTCTACTTTCAGACCTTGTAGTGATCTTAGGCATGAAATTGATCCTTATCTACTACTATAAATGTATTTTTTCAAGCTCTAATCTATGTCCCACTTGGTATGCTAGAAACTATTATAATTTAGAAGTGTACCTTTGCAAGAATGTGTGCTTGTTCACTCTTGTTGATGCAATGGAAACTTTCTAAGGTGTGGGTAACTTTATATTTGAGATAATATCTAAATTAAGGGCTGGTTACCTTTGTTACACTCACCTAATTCTCTCTAAACTCTCTAATTTAGTGATTTTTTGATTTGGAAAAGGGTAGAAGGAGCAATACTCAAGTTGAAATTTGATATGAAAATTAAAAATTTGGGGTGATGAACCAATGTTAAGGTCAACTATGCATATATTTTACACACTTGGGAAGCTAAATAACTTGCACATATTCACTTCATATTCATAAAATAGCTCTTAACATCAGTATTTCATATAGAGGTATTTATAAACACTCATACCAGCATGGAAGGAATGAACATTAGTTGAATTCACTTCCAAATTAGGTAGAAAGTAGAATATAAAGTTTATCTCTCTCTCAACCTCTTCAAATAGATCCAAGGTGGCATAATAGGAGGGAGATTTCATGTTGTTTTTTAAAAGAGTCTACTCCTTGAAAATGGGTTTTATTGACTTGATCAAGTCTTCAACTGAACTTCTCCATTCTTACATGTTTGAGTCTCTATCTTTCTAGGGCTTATTGAAGAATTTTTATTGTTTTTTTGACTTTTTATAAAATTAGCTGAAAGGGGAATACAAGAAGAGATATTGTATGATGTTTTTATTGAAATATTCTTGAAACCTTGATTCAAATTTGAAAATAAAAACTTAACCCTTAATCTCCAAACAACAAAGATCACATGTGTTTGACTAGGCAAAATTGTTGAGAATTTCAATGTATTGATTGAGGTTATGGATTATCTTCTTCCTCTAAGGTGGCATATAAAGAAAGAGACTGGATTTTTCTATTTTTTAAAAATCCTTTATGAAAAATCCTTTATGAAAGTATATTTGATGATGACAATCACAACTCTCCATTCTAGTTCTTCTTGGATATGCCTATCTTCTCCAACTTGACAAGCTTGTTGAATGCACCATGAGAACTTAGAACTTGATTAATTTTAATTTTTTGGATATATAAAGAGTGTAAATATGATTTTAAAATCATAACCATGGTATAAAAGACCTTTAAACAATTTTTTAGTTCCAAACTCCACATATAACTTCAAAAAATGCTCTTTTGTGCTCTTTAGACCTCACAAAACCTTGATTTGGATTTGGGGGTCTAAAATGAGTTTTAAGACTCACTAGACACTAATAATATTATTATTTGATAGGTATGAATGGGTAATACCTAGAAATTTTTTAAAATCTTGAAAACTCTTCATGTAACTCTCAACAAAAAATTCACAAAAAAGTGTTTGCTTCTTGCTCACAGGGTGACCTGAAGATATTTTTCTTTGATCTCAACCTATTTTGAATTGGTTTTCATTATATAATAATTTATTAAGACCTTTAAATTAATTATAAACCATATCAAATCAATTTTTCCCCTTTCAAATATCTAAAACACTCATTTTTAACTCCATTTATGAGCAAAATTAATCAAAACCCTAATTTCCTTCATGGTGTAGACCTATGTTTTAAAATTTTATCTCTCGTAAAGTATATTAAATAAATAAAAAACTTTTAAACATTAAATTACATAAAAATATACCTCCATATCAAATTTCAATATATTTCACTTAATAAAACTCAAAATATGCACTTTTTAATGCTTCCTAGCTTGCACTTTCTCATTTTTGAATGCATGTAAGTCTAAGTTTTGAAATTTTATTGAGTTTTATGAGAAATAAAAATATAATTATGTTTTAATTATAAATTTTAATATTATATATATTCATTCCAATCATTATACATCATCAAACAATCTCTTAAACCTCTCAAAAAATGCCTTTTTTGACTGTCTCTCTTACATGCTAGAGACCCTACAACCTATACCTTTACCTTTATCAATTATTTTAATTGAAATTTTTATTTATTGAGGTTTATTAAGGTTATTTATTCACCATAATATATCACAAACCTTTTCATTTGTGACAAAAAATTAGAAAAAGCAATCACATCTCCTAAAACTAAGCTATTTTAGGGTTTTATAAGAGTTTTAGAGCACATTTTTTCTTAATGATTGTTCATAAAGTTAAGCCCATATAACATAAAAATAATGAATTTAATATTTATGGAATATGGGGACATATATTACCCTATTAAAATTCTAACCAACTCTTATTCTCCTTCATGAACTAAGAATCTAAAAATTTCCCTTACTAGCTTGCAACTAAGTTGCTAAAGGAATAAAAGAAACTTCTGCCAACATTGGACCTGTGAGTAGTTCCTAATAATAGTTTATGATTGATGAAGTATATAGGATATTTTATAAATCTTATTTAATCTTCACTGCATGAATGGATTCTTCTTAAAAATGTACACTAAGCAACCTTGACCAATGGTGGCAAAATTTATCAACAAAAATAAATACTACCATTAATATAATGTCACAAAAACCTAATTGGATTATATTATATAATGAAATAATATAAAATTTTCACACTTACTTGAGTCTATGGATTAGTTACTATTGAATCTTGTGGAGTGTCACCTCATATCTCTCCCTCCTCTTATAGAGGTTGATACAAGTTGACCTCTACAAAAAAGATATGATACAAATGCTTATTGTGACTATCACCAAGGCATTAGGAATTACATGAATATATGTTTTACCTTGAAGATTAAGATTAAAAACCTCATAGATAACAAAAAAATTAAATTTGATGATCTTTCAAAGGAATTAGGTTCACAACTTTGAGATCATCAGAATCATAAAATATTTAACAACCCTTTGCAAGACCATTCTACGAAGGATATAAAAGTGAAAATGACATGTAATGCACATCCTCCTTTATAAAATTATGGGAAATCATTATATGGGATTATTATTACTTATAAATGATACACACCTTCCATTAATTAGAGACCTATTACTTTTGATGACAATGAGATTGTGGATGATGACTCAGATCTTCATTCATTATTAATTTAAGCATACCTTAATGAGTAGCATATACACATTATTATGATTGATAATGGTGATGGTAAGAATGTTTGAACCATGAAATTACTAACACATTTTGGATATACACATGATGATTTACACCCTTCAACCAAAGTGGTCAGAGCATTTGATGGGACCTCATAACAAGTTCTTGGTGAGATTAACTAACCTCTATAGGTTGGCCCAACATGTGTGGTCATTAAATTATCAATTATACCCAAGAGAGAGTCTTAAATATTTTATTGGGATGACATTGGATACATACACTCCATGCAGTACCTTCTATAGTGTATACATGGTGATTATAATTTTTATAATTTCATATGAACATCCACTTGAACAAGAGAAGTTTATACCTAGATAATTTATTATCAAACCTGATAAGGATAATAATATACAAAAGGGTAAGCAATAGAAAATACCATTTCCTAGGTGGTAAATACTTAAGAGACTATTTCAGTAAAGATACATAGTGGATTCCATGAAATCCTCTTTTACTACTACACAACATATTTAGTCACCTAAAACAATTGAACATGTTCCTATTTATGATATTCAAAAGAAACCATAGTGTATTTAGTGATGGGTTACATGAACCCCTATTCACTCTATTATTTCCTCATGACCACAAAGTCCTATTATAAATACATATCTCATCATAGTACTTGTAATGCCAAATATTACACATATACATGCTCATTAGTAGTATCACTAATTTGTCTAAACAAGTTTCGAGTGGGGAGATAAATATGAGAATCCATTAGATGAGATAATAGGATAATATTTTATTTTCAAATATCTTGAAAATACAAAAAAAATTAAATTTTTTAGAAAACCAAAAATATTCAACATTTTCATGTTTTATTAGCTCCTTGGCCTCTATGTTGTTGGTTCCATGTTGGTGGATAACATATCATTTCTTTCTATATACACACATTTGTTTCATGCATATTTTGAGTGTGATACAAGCATACCCAGGCACATGATATATGTACGTATGGATGTTAGGCCTTCTCTCTACTCATTCCATCAATACATTAGGGGCATCTACTTCTTTGATCATGATATACCCAATTTATATTTTTCTATGATCATTTTACATTATCATATTTAATATTATGTACTTACACATGCATTTATCCATGCTTATTTATATCTTTCACAATGTATTTTATATGCTATGCACTTAATATTTTTTTCTAACACATATATCCAATGACCACTAGGATATGCTTATGTTGGTTGATTATGATTCCATGCTTTCATTTTTTCACTTCCTTGAGTGTCTTGACTTTCTTGATCTTGCTTTTTTTTTTTGAGAATTTGAATATGCTCCATTAATTGTGACCCCCATACATTTATTTTCCCATTGTGACATTTAAACATGTCATAGTTTTTCATATGTGGAAATTTGAATATGTCATTCTATTATCCATGGACAGTTGAATAAGTCATGTACCATTATTTTTGGTTTTGGTTTTGAGTGCTTTTATATGTGTTCTTGATTACTCACTAAGATTTTAGAGTTGGGTAGGATGATCCCTATCTATTATATGGTTCTCACTCCTATAGGTCTTTTTTCCATGGGATGGACCATATCTATCTAAGGGGACTCAAGAAAGAAATACTTAATATTGATTTTATCATTCTTGAGCCATATACAAGTACTCAAGATATGGTAACTAGTGAGAAATGAGATTGAGATCGATACAAGATTAATAAATGTTACTTTCTAGACATTTACATGATCTATATCATGCATTTTATGACTTGATGTGATCACATACTATACCCACCATTTTTATATCTACCTAGAGATACTACTCCTATATGCTACATGATCCATACACAAGTTATACAATTATATTATCCTTTTAATGTAAGGTAACTGTTAGATTTTATTTTCCCTCACCTCAAAAGGGGGACATATTAGTCGGATCATGTCATAAAAGCATGGCTTCCACAGTTTCATAGTTTCAAATTTTAGTGGAGGCATGCCAAAAAATGCATGACCTCCACACTTATTTAGTACTCAACATATCTAGATTATAATGGGGGCATGTTATGGAAACATGTTCTCCACACTTACAATAGTTCTCAAATTCTCTAAATTCAATGGAGGCGTGCCATTGGATCATGCCCTCCACACTTAAAAAAATTCAAATCGGCCAAATTTCATAGTTATATGATTCAGGTTCACATTTGTGCCAACATTCTATACATTTGTACCATTATCATTCCTAGGTTTCAGTTTGAGACATATATGAGGTGCATATGCCATACAAAAGTCACCTAAAATTGAAAAATCAAATTAGTTTCTAGATTTAAAATAATATTATGGACTCTTATCATACCCATAATGCACTTTTATGGATGTTTATTTAGCCAATCTACTATAGTAGTTGGTTTACCTTTTGGAAGGTTGAGTTGATTAAATCAATCAATCTTACCAAGTTTATAATTTACACTTGATTAAATAATCTAACTTCATAATATTTATAGGATGGAGTGACTAAATCATCCAAATTCACTATACATATGGTGTTATTTTATTGTATGACTGATACTTGATAGGTTATAAGTATGATTGGGTTACACGATTGAGATAAGATCAATGGCCATGTGGCAACTCACCTTTTTTTCCAAGGTTGGAGGCATCTTT
This sequence comes from Torreya grandis, assembly GCA_037957365.1. NCBI lineage: Eukaryota > Viridiplantae > Streptophyta > Pinopsida > Cupressales > Taxaceae > Torreya > Torreya grandis. The sequence continues at coordinate 2,767,899 of JARHVA010001165.1, read as the reverse complement.
TCCTCAAATATCTCTATGTATGTATGCACTTATAGGTTTCAAAATTATCATAATCTCAGATCTATGGATTCATAATGAGGCATCCTTTAAAATCAAATTACCAACAGGCAAGATGGTTGTATCAACACACAGGTGTACTCCTAACCATGCTCTTTATACTTATAAGCATTTCAAATTATTTCAATTTCAGATTTTATACACTGATTATATACTATAACATGATATTGGTTGTAGGCCAGTCACCAAGAAAGCACTAAATGTGGGCTCATACAAATGTAATGTGTATTATACACACCCATGTACATATTTATTTTCCTTTAAACTATAAATTTCATTACTATATTGAAGTGGGTGTGGGAGGAGGAATGTGGACACTAAATCTAAATAATATAACCCCTCATTTTTTTACACTTGGAAAATACATCTCATGGTTGTAACCTTCGTATTTTAGACCTTATCATTACCAAAAGGATCGCATCTTCTATCTCTTTGTGCCAAATTAATTATCTCTTAGTTTGACCATATGTTATTCTAATGACCATGCCTTTTATACTGTATAAAATTCTCTAAACTTTATCATTATAATTATCTACTAGTTTTGGACCTATACCTATTTTATAGCTTCTTGAATAATTGCATCCCATCTATATGCCTATGTTGAAGCAAGTGTCATTTTTCCAACGTGTTAAGAGCCCAAAAGTCATCCAATTTATAAATATAATGTATTCTTATAATTGGCTTAAGTGCTTTAGTGTGATATATTTATAAAAGGTATTGGTATATATACAAGATCAACCCTCATTCGTACATCATCTATAAAATTCATACCTCTCACATATAGAGCAATAAAATAACTATCAATCGAGAATTCAAGTGAGCAAAGATGGCCTATTCATTCTTATTTCCATATCATTCATAAGAGTAGTCTATCTATAGTTCTAAAGTATTGAAGGAACAACCCATAAGACATGTTTTCTAAGTTACAAGCTAGGTCACTATATATACTTATTTATCACATATAACATCCTTATACATATTCAAACCAACATATAGGGGATAACTACATAAATATGAGGCCCTATTATGAGTATTAGGTATGTAGGTAGTGCCCATTAATAGAGGGGTGTTTGAAATAACTCAACACTATGTGCCTACTAACTTATTTTTCCTATATTCACTCTAAGGGTGAGGAAGCTAGGGTTTGATCATTTGACAAAGACTAGAGACAACATGTGTGCATGATATGTATACTTCATAATAAAGGTAATAAAAAAACTAGAAGGCTCTAGTTGGTCACATCCAAATCCAGTTATTATTCTATATAAGATACACTTGCATATAAATTAGACACCTGCATTGATGCAACTATATAGATCTAACACAAGCATTTGAGGCCATAAAATACAAAATTCTAAGATCTGATGACTCTTTTAGGATCCTGATCTAACCCACTTCTAGCCTGTTTTAGTCCATATTTGCATGCACATAGTAAAACTAAATAAGTACCCTTGTTTCTAATTTATCACAATATCAATCAATATATGTACTTTGTATTTTTAACATTTCTTATTATTTAAATGCATAATATTGTTTATCTAAGTTATAAAATTAATTGGACTACTATAGATCTATTTATAACCCTTATGTTTAATAATTTCTATATTTTATCATAGATACCATGTATCATCAATTTAGGGTTAAACAAAAATACAAAAATGGAGAGAAGGATGTTAACTGATGAGTCTTATAAGGGATGCACAAAAAATGGGCCCTATGTCTAAGATAAGAAGGGTAACTTTAATGAATGGAAAGGCTATATTTTTATGATTTAACTAAGTTGAATGAATAATCTAAGTTATGATTACCCTTTATACCATAACTTCCACTATAATACTCATGATATGTAGCATATTGTGCTTATTATTGAGCATGACAAACCCTAGGGGTATTTTGAGCCCATTGTAGAGTGTATGAATCTTGTGTTGGTTTCTTAAGTGAGATACTCATAGTTCCTTATAATGTCAATGTCAGGCATGTAGGATTAGATAAAGGCTATCTCAAGTCTATGATAAATATTTATTGAAGTGTCCATTTAAGGAAAAACCTCTATGGAAGGGTATATACATGATGTGGAAATATCTGAGTAGGTTGCACCTTTTTAGGGGGCTCAACTAAAATATTCTATATAGGAACCAAATATGTCTATGATAGGGGGTAATAATATTGGTAACCCCAAAATTTTATGACCTCATTGGCATAGATGTACTTTAAACACATATTAATTATATAACTATATATGTGAATCTAAGTGCATCCTAATAATATATCGAAGACCCCTTCACTACGTACTAATGTAAATATAATGGACACATGTACAAGACTAGCTTGTAATGGTAATATAATCTCACCAATGGAAATTTGAATGTAACCATTAAATCCTAGTATTTCCATGGTGGTGAGAAGTAAATTCTAATATGTATATCCAAGATGATTAATAAGTGTGATTGTACACATACTCACACTTAAACTATTATTGACCATGACACTCTTTAGAGGCTTGTAACCAATGTGAGCTCAAATGAATAAAAAGTGTAAATTTGAGTGATCATATACTATCTCATGATCTTCAAATGTGATGAGTGGCCTAGATGGCACTCAAGTATGGTAAGTACCAATAATACTATTTGAAGGATGTGGTACCTCTATATGAGAATGGTAAGAAACTAGTGGAGGGTGTGCATTATATGCATAATTTAATCCCAATGTATCTACTGTCTCATTATTTTTATGATTAGGAAAATGATCACTGAAGATTTCCATTGCTTTTCTTTCAATTAGTTGTTCTTTTGAATTGTATGTTGGTGTTCCTGCATCAATGATGCTTGCATCTATCAAATATTAAATCTTATGCAACAAAATGATACATTTGTAAGTAGTGTGGCTTGGTACCCTATGATAATAAAAAAAGACATTTTGATCAATTTTTTTTGGAAGAGGCTTATTCATATCAACCTATTTAATAGGAGGGAGAGATATGAGATTTCTGATAGTGTTTTGAGGACCTTATATGGAGCTTTTGGTAGATTGGTAAATTATCTCCTTGGATAAGCTGATAAGATAATGTGTGGAGTGGGATAAATAAATATAGATATTGTTGTCTTTTGATCATTATTATTAGTTAGACTCACCTTGTATGGTGGCTTGCTTGAACTCTTTGTGTTGGAATCTGAATTGGCTGTATAATTAAGCTATTCATTGCCAATAATTTGACTTCCCTTTCTTTTAATATGTGGCTCAAATATGTGAATGAGAGATTTTTTTTATACTTGATGGCCTTATGTATGGGTGAAAGGAAACTTTGTTTGAAAATATCCTATAATTCTTAGTCTGTCATATGACTTGTCATCTTAGATAACATAGTCTTGTATCTTAAGATATATTCTATGATTGACTTGTTATATTTCTATTTGAGTTGAGAAATATGAGCATATAAAATATTATCCTTGATAATGAATAAAAAACATTCAAGGAACTATCGACCAATGGATTGAGTGCATGCACCTATTAATGAGGAAAACTATAAAACCATTATAGAGCATATTATTTTAGACTCTTTAGAAATAACTTAGTCCATAGCCTATCATTATAAATGTAGTCCAAACATTATATATGGAAGGCTATGAGGTATTGTTTTGGGTCACCTATAATCTTGGGTGCCAAAAAACCTATAGTTAGGGGATATATTGTTATATGTTGTTCTAATGGAGTGTGTAATTAAAAGTGAGAAACTAGTCCCTAATTAGGTTTTGAAGCACCCTGCTCCAAATATAACACCTTAGTTTGTAGATATTGAATATTGTGCATAAGGGATTGTATATCAGGATAACAAGAATGTGTGATACCCAAAGGTAGTGCTTCCAATGACTAAATAAGAATTTACATATTGATCTATTGAATACCTTAGGTTGTCCCCATGTAAATGTTGACACAAAATTTGTAACCAATGGAGTATAAATCTCAAATGATTGTGGCATACTTACACTTTTTATGTCCAAAAGGGTTTTGACAATTGTAGGATAATCAATAGGTTGTTCACATAGTCTTTCTCAAAATTTATTTATAAATTTATCTTTGTTTAATTTTATTTTTTCACCACTGATAGTTGGGAGTATATCCTGGTGTCCATCTTGAGGACCAATGTTATCTTGATTATACAACCCATGCTCTGAAGTAGTGTCATTGATATCTACATATTCACAATGTATATTAACATCAAAAGGTTATGATATAACTTTGTTCTTGTCCATGCTATTAGTAAAATGAATCTAAGTATGCTTAGTGGGAATACCACTTAATCTAACACTTCTAAGAGATGTAGAAATAAATTTTGTATAGTGAATAAAATATGAAATGAAAACTTGAAAGACTACTATGACTAAAGAATTTATTAGATCCAAAAACCCTTGAACAAAATTTTGAAATATAAAAAAGAAGGATAAAAAATATAAAAACATATATGGTGAGTTTTTTACAACATTTGGAAAATATACGGGTTCATCAATATGTTTTATCAAAGTTTGGGGAACTAGGAGAATGCTAGACCTTAATTAGACAAGATACCAAGCAAAATTAGAATGCTACATATATGAAACAAATGACATAAACTAATTTAGAACTCACTAAATATAGAAATATATTAAATATTTAAAATACAAAGGAGAACACAAACTTAGCTAGAAAATCAAGATGTAAATTATTTATAGAACTAAAACTGATAAGGAGACTGCATTCACTGAGTGTGGACCCATAACAGGATTTGGTAGGACTTCTAGACCTGAGAAATATTACTAAACAATAGAGTAATGCATTTTTATCCCTAGAGAGGACCAATGTCCTATAGGTATCAGAGTTATAAAATTTCTAGGGTTAATTCACTTTTGCTTATGTGTTTTATGGACTATGTGAGAGCTTTCAATCCAATGTGAAAAACACTGTGTATCTACTCTTTCACTTGAAACCTTGGGTTAATGACATAAGAATATGAATGTAATCATAGAGTAAAAATGGGTTAGTGGTTGAAATTACGTTTGACCTCAACATCCCCTATGTTGTGTGCTACCTAAGTACCAATACTTCAAAGAGGGATCAAACTCCATGTAGTTATCCCATGCTACACTGGTGTGTGTGAAAGACTAGTGTAAAATGCTAGATACTAGCATAATATTGGTGTTATTAATAGATTCAATGATGACTTGTGACCTTGGAAGTGTATTTATAATTTATCCCAAGGATACTAGGGTTGTATGTAATTAAAATTAGGAGAAATAGGTAATTTTCTTTCAATGTGCAATTAAAATTCTAGTGATTTTTAGTGTATAAGCCTCTTTTATGCAAAATGGTTTGAAATATGGATTTATAGTGGTATTTTTGGAATTCCTTTAGGTGAGGCTTGTTAAACTTGTTAGATGAACCTCTCATGAATTTGAATTTTATAAATTAGTTATTAATTGGTAGGAGGACAAGAGAGGTGGATTTGGTAAGAGAATAGTGCATTGCTATTTGATTAGGGCACTATTATTTGAGGAGAACAAAAAATTGATTTGGGTATTAAGAATAGTATATGGGTGAGACTAGAATAATTTCCATGAGGAATAGGGATATTTTTGGGTAATTGGTTTCCTTATAATAATAGGTCATTTGTGATGAGGGAAAGTGGTCAAAATGCCCTAGAATAAGTTGAGCTGTGTGTAAAAAGGGTGATAAAAAATGTATTTTTATAGCTTAAAAGTTTATTTATGTGATTATAGTAACAAATAATCACATAGAAGATGACACCATTACTAGGTTTTCCAATATTGAGGTTAAATCTAATTCACCTACAACCCAGAGGTTTGGGAATTTTATGATCTTATAATGTTATTATCAAGCATATTTAGGCATATTATGATGCCCACCTTATTCATGTTTCAAATTTTAGGGTATCTCCTATTGCCTATTCTCCCATTCACACACACTTTAGAGGCATTTTATGATGCCCATCCTCTATCTCTCACCTTCTTGATACCTCATCCTTACAACGAGGTAATAATCAAGAATCTTGTAAACTCTAAAGATAAAAAAATTCAACTTCAATAAACCTTATGATATTTAACCTCTATCTTTTGAATAATTCCTTTTTCAAGATACATTATTTATTCTTGTCTTGTAAGAATAACCAGGAGATACACAAGAACACAATGATCAATCTAGGAGAGAGAACCCACATCAAAGAACCTGCAAAACAATTCTAGGGAATAAATAAAAAGATTTATTTATTCACACATCCAAAATAATAACTGATCTTAATTATCTCAATATTCTTTTTATTCAATCTATTATATTTTCATAAATATATAACACAAATAATTTGTTATGTGACAACAAACTATTTGTCATGAATAAACAAATAGAGAAAACTAAAGATATTTAGTTTTCAAATACTACAAGAAAAATAGTGTTGAGAGAATCTCAACAATAAAACAAACTAACATAGATAAATAAAATTAACCATAGGTAACAAATAACTTACCCTAGGTAAAATAATTATCCCTAGGTAAGCTTAGACATACATTATTTCAACATGTATCTAGTTAGTGTTCAACCCTATTTTTTATTAAATAATATTAATAGGTATAAAACTTGATTGATCAATTCAGATTGCAATTTATGACAAATAAGCATAAATTTGAATGTAAATTAGATTAAATTAAAATAATAAGATAATTAACTTTTATGATTTATAATTGATAGTAACTAATGTTTGATAGTGAAAATCATGATAAGATAAGACAATGACAACTCATATCTAGAGGTAGAGTTTGTGGATATTTTTGGACAAGTCTACACTCCATGGATAATAGGGTAGGTCAGTTGTGTCCATCGATTATGGACTTGCACACCTTTAATCTAAAAAAATTGTGATTTCCTTACCACCTACACCTGTGTCTATTGAGAGGGCTTATCTATTTTGATTTTGTAGATGTCATGAAAATATTGTTGTTTTCCTTACCTTTTCCTTGGAAACCCTATGGGTATTTTTGAGATATAAAAACCTAAAAAAATAGAAGGGAAGTGTAATGGGTTGAGATAATGTCAATAACCCTTATTGATGATTAATCACTACCTAAATATATAGATAATCTAAGAAGGGAATCAAGCCACATGTAGTTCCCCCACCCAGAGTGATTGTCAAATTATGATCTTTTAATTTATGTATGTAGCTATAAATTTGGCTTTGATATTTGACAATGGTAGCTCTTGACTTGGTCTAAAAATTTTCATACTTGGCTTGTGTTTGATCCTAGTGAATGATCTTGAATTTGGAAAGAGTAGGAATTATTTTATCAATGTGTAATAGTGTATAAGTGATCAGTAGTTAGTGCCAAATGGAAATAATAAATAGACTTTGATTTGTATATATAGTGAAACCTTTTGATAATTATTGATGCTAGAATTGGTGATACCAAAGTCTTTATGCATTATCTAATCTATCGAAGGTGTGAAATCAAATTCTTATGCAAATATGACATGTCACATGTAGGAAACACCTTCTTAGGATCACACACCAAACATAGGATTGCCAACTAAGCATGATGCTAGCTAGAAAAACCCATCCATGTGCATAAATAAAAAATAGACATAACTAAGAAATGCAAGACCCCATGTGTTAAAAAGTGACATTATAAATCACAAATGATAGTGATGGAAGTTATTATTATTGTAGGAGTTTGAAAAACAACTAGGAAATGGAAACACACAATGAGGTGGCTAACTTGGATTCAAATGCCATATTAATTTCCAGATGAGTAGGAAAAGCATAATAACTATTAATTTATGATAGGTGAACTAACAAGCAACATGCATAGTAGATAAAATTCTTATAAAAATTAGGAACCTAGCATGGACAAAAAAGAGAGAGGAGAGATGACAAAAAGTGTTTTAGAATTATCAGTAGAATGTTTAAGACAGATATAATCATTTTATACATGTCTGATACTGTTAAATGCTTAAGAGAATACACTGCAACTACTAGTCATTTGATATGATATACTTAATTAATGTTATTATTATCATGATATGGGATTAATTATCTTTTTTAAAGTAACTTAGTAGGCTATGGACATAGAGTGCATGAAGGTTAGACATGCTAGTGTTAGTGTGATTCATTTTGCTAAAGTGTGTCCTAAGTATAGTAGAATAGGGAAAAGATGGATCAATGTAATATATACATTTACAACTAATCTTGAACCATATTGGTTATATCTCTATACACCTTAAATGAGATTGTGAGCCTAAACTCATGTGATTTTGTAAAATAGAAAGTGAGGGGGTTAAATTTTTATTTAGCTTGTGAAAAGGCTAATGTGTTAGTAATTTCTATAATAACACAACATTTTGTCTCTATTATTGAGACATGATCTTATTTTTTTGATATAATGGTAAGTAAAAATGATGTACAAAATCTCCTTCAAGAATATTGAGCATTGGTTGGAATAGACTGAACAAAAATTCATAAAGAACCACCCTAATTATGGTAACCTAATGCCAAATAAATGAGTCAAGTACAATCATTATGATCATACGTATGAGGATTTTTTATATAAATTAAAAAATAATATATGAGCATAGATTATGACATATATGTTGGGTAAGTGTTAGTAGAGGTTCCTGAGGCATCAAAACATGCTAAGGATAATGATAACTAAGTTTTACTCAAGTGCACAGGATAGTGCAGAGAATTCGTATTCAACAAGGAAAATAAAAGCATAAAAAAGATGAATTATTGTGCATGTCATAAGAATTACACTCAACCAATTCTTCATTAAAATTTATAGAGCATTCAAAGTAACTACGATAGGATTAATCTAAACATTAAACATGATAATGTGTATAAGGAACAACATAAGAAATATAATAGGTAACCATAACCAAATAGTCTATATTGATCTCAAAAAAGGTCTGTCCCTTTTTATATAAGCATACATATATATAGTCATTATTGTCTCTAACTATTCACATTCTTCTTGTACTCTAGTGCCAAAAAAGGAGACTATTCATCTTTTATCTATTACAAGTCATGAAGGATAAGACAAAATACATATAGCCAAAAACTGAATACATAATGCATGAATATTTGAAGAATATCCTATGCAAATTTACTATCCATTTTATTCTCCCAACACTTTCTCAAACTTAAAATGTTGTCTCATCCTGAGACAACATTTTAGGATCATCTAGAAGTGCACACAGGGCAAAAGCTGAAGAAATGGTTAGACTAGTAAGATTCGTAGTAATCGCTCAAGGAACCATTTATAGTTTTCACCTCTTACATACTACTTAGCTACCCTTTTGGGTTTTCAACTAAGTAGTGTACCAGCCTACCACCCATTCAAGTTTTAAATAAGTTGGCATAACCAGGTGGCTACCCTTTATGCTTTTTCAACCATCTTTTCCCCACTTATCTTACTAATCATTCCCAAATACAAAATTATTTAATTTTTTTTCAAAATTTACACCTTGCGTAATACTTAGCTTGAAGGAGGTGACATTGATGCAAATGAGGACTAGCTAGTAGGATCCTTAGTCCTAGACTGTGCAGCCTTACACTATTTAATGACTCACTAAAGCTCTAATGGTGGCTTATAGACTAGAACATTAAGGATCTAGGAAACCTCACTATAGAATGAAAATAGGTCACTCTTGTAAATATGCTAGTCAATCATCACTTCCTAGACCATGTGTAACAAGATGCACATCAATACATGATATCTGATGAGTTGTTTCAATTTTAAGTCATCAGTGATGCTCATGGATACATTCATATTATTGACCCTTGTTTAGATTTCTCCACTCAGTTGCTCTAGCTTGTATGCATGGTATTTGGCTTGGAGACCTATAAATAAACTACATCAAATCTCACTCTGATAGTCAAGAAGTCTATCATGCACATTATCCTAGGCATTGAATGAGTCCTAGAGAGATTGATCATTCTCATCCACTGATGTGGTTTGACTATCCATGGTTGTCTTGGTAGTTGCAACTATAGTGAAATCTATGCTGGAGTTGGCAAGAGAGTCATCAAGGTGCTACTTCTAGTCTAATATACTTCATGCAACATGATGTGATTGAAGGGATGCAACATTCAACATGATCTAGTACTCTTCCAAGAAATTCATCAATATAGCTACCTCAGTATTCATACTCTATCCTAATGTAATGACTATCTAGAGTTGCTAGGCTATACACCAGTCCTTAATGAGCTCTGAGACTAATGTTTTGAGCCTACATTGGTTGGCATGACTTGGCCCTTGATCAATTGAGTGACCAAAGATAGATAGGTGTCTTGAATCATCTTTTTCACTTTATGAAGGTGGACATTTAGCTCCATGTTCTCTACCTTAGATTGATCCCATTCTTATTCTAGGTAGGTGGCCTTTTATGCAATTGATTCTTAGAAAACTACTATGCCCTCCATCTATTTCTTCAAGGGTAACTTGGAGACTTAAAAGGAAGCTTCTTACTTTAATTTGAGTTTATCCCACATGCTTGTAGATGATATAGGGTTTAGATGTGGCAAAGTAGAAAGTGGGAGTGAGAACATGGTACACTGAGCACCCACTATGGGAACATCCCAAAGTTTGATTCTGTTTAGTGGTATATTTGATATCCACAAACTTGTCAGAGTGATAGTAGGTGCTTCATGCTATGTGGGATGCTCTGGTTGGATGTGAGGTTATGTTAATGCTTATTTTTGATGTGTTGTGGCATTTACTACTAGCTTGATTTGCTATGTAATATCTTCAGCCTTTTTACATTTGGATTCATCCTCTTCCTTTTTTTTCTTTAGCTCTTGCTACATATCTTGAAGCTTTACCTATTCTTCTTGGGCCTTCAATTGCTTTACCCATTATTATTATTCTACTTTATTCTTCTCTTCCTCTTTTTTCTTCTTCTTCTTCTCTTCTTATTCCTCTTTCTTCTTCTTATCTTCTACTAGGGTTGTAGCCTTGGATTGCTCTTATGCAGCTTGAGCTTGCACTTGTGCTTGTGCTTGAGCTTATTCCTATGCCTGTTATTTCCATAGGGATTCATATTCTTCCTCCTTTTTCTTCTTAGCTTCATCTACCTTTTACTGCACATGCTTTACAACTTTTATGGCCTACTGGGCTTGGGATACTGCATCCTATTTTCTCTTCTCTTCTTCATATAGCTTTACTTTGGTAACAAGTTCTTCTTATTTTTCCTTCCTTTTTCATTCCTCTTATGATTTTTGTGTTGCATTAATTTCTTCTTGTGCCTACTTGACCACATCCATGGCCTTCTATGTATCAGCCTCTATGTCTTTATCCATTTGTGTGGCCTTGGCTTCTTTAGCTTTTTGTTGTACTTATTATTTTTGCCTCTTCTTTTCCTCCTTCCTCACTCATTATTTTGTTATGCAAGATGCTTCTTCCCTTATAGCCTATTTATCTTCTATAAGATACTCCAATGTGAGATATTTAACCTCTTTAGCTTGGGGTGATGGTGGTGAATCACTTAAGTGCACTTCTAAATTAGAAACCTGTGCCTTCCTCCACATGATCATGACTAGTCTATATTTTGGTGGTGGTATAGTAGATGCAGGAGTAGGTTATGGTTCCTATGTAGTGATTGGTCAACCAAAGTTACTCTCTTCTAGTATAGGGGAGACCTTTTATTCCCACCTTGTTTGTGGTCTATGCATAATTTTTTTAGGTGGAATTTTTGAAAGAGGTGCAAATATGTCCTCGATTATGAATGTAGGAGCAAGTTAAGGTGGGAAGAAGTTAATTTTGTGCTAGATTTGCTCCATTTCTTCTTGGATGGTGTAAACAACTATGGATGGTGGGCAATCTATAAGGTCCACCCAAAACTCTAGGAGAACCTAATTTCATAATTAAATCATGCACATAGACTTAAATAAGAATTCTTTTTCTACTTCCACATAAAAGTATTTATCCATGTTTTTAATCATGACCTAGTAGACTTCCTACTCATTTGTGCCAATCTCTAAAAGGTCACATGAGCTGATGATCCATGGCACTTTTAGGTCATCGAGCCAAGTTGATATACTATGTGTCTTTCATTTTAAGGGATGGGACACTAAATTCTATTCTACTTTTTGCTTTCCCTTTAATGGCTATGAGCTAGTTGCTTGTTCTAGTTGTTATATTACAGGGATGATTATGCCAGGTGGTACAAATTCAAGTGGGGTCATATGCCTAGATATAAATGCTTTTTATCAAGAGAATTTAGCCTATATCATGTCTATTATTACAAATAAGGGGAGTGTTTGGAAGGGTGACCATGATAAGTCATGGATGTTGATGAACACTCTTTTGGGTAATAGGGTGATAGTTGGGTGGTGGCCCATATATTGCATGATGTCTGGTAGCACTCAAGGATATGTTGAAATTAGATCTAGGCACTCCTCCCACCAAGATTTGAATTTACCCTCATGTACTAAGGCTCCATGCTACTAAATCTAGATAAGATTCCAAAATTATTGCATAACTAATAGTTTATATCAGGGTTCACTTCTCCCTCTAGTGACTTCCATTGTGTGAAGTAGAGTATGAATATTAGGCATTGGTATTAAAACATCTACCTTAAAGAGTTGCAACATTTATTGATGTTAGTGAGTGACTCTTGAATGAAATACTATATCTATATGAATTATTCATTTCTATGGATCATCCAATGGGTGATGTCCATGACCCCTTTTGATATTTGCTTGGAAAACTTGGTTGTCTACCAAAATCTTTTGGTGATGCACTCCATGAGGATGCATACTAGCTCATCTAGAATTTCATCAATAAGAATCCCTCTGTTACCCTACACATACAAATCCTAGAATTCTTATAGAATAGGGGCATTTTCATCTTGTATGGAGCCAAGGAATCTCCATGTGTAGGCATGCCCAAAGCTTGGGTCATGGCTTGTGTATTGATTACAATAGTGACATCCAAGCCTAAATAGATGTTACCATCATTGTATCACCCTATCAATACTTAGATGATTTCCATCAGGTCACCAAAGTTAGGTAATCATAGTAGGCACTCAACATATATATTCTAAAAATAGTGGGGAGCTATGAGAGTGAGTGGTTGCACAACATCAATTGGATCTAGTCAAAATAGCTTATGTTATGCTTGTCAGAGGTAGTCAAATTATTATTGGTCATTAAACTTAGTTTTCCTGAGCATCATTTCAACACCTATAACTTATTTTTTAGAATTTATGAGAGCCATGATGAGCTATGAAGTATCCATATCTATGCGAAGTGAAGGAATTAGGATGCTATTTACTCTCTATGCAAGAAAACAAGATCAACTTATTGCAATTGTAACGCATGAAAAATATACACAAGGATGAAATGCTGACTTGGTATTCAAACTTAGATTTTATAGAATTTGTGCCTATTGGATTCTGTATCAATGACATGCTTATCTATCTAATAACCTTGAATACAATGATCAATGTAGCAAATATGATCCAATTTGATAATTAAGGTAGTTAGTTGTTTGCACATGTGGAGAGATACATCATTATTCTCTTTAGTGTCTGCATGGGGGTAGAATGGATGATGTTGATAGGATACCAATTTGTTAAAGATTTTAGTCTATCAAAGCTTGCATTATGCATTTACTTCAAGGGGATGACCATTATATGGTGAAGATCTTGTTGATGGTATGTTTCTATACCTTTCCCTGACTTAATTTCTTTCAGTTACTCCTCTTTAACTTTCTTGGTGGCACATGTGGATCCTCCTATGCACAAATGATGCACATAATGCTTGGTATTTTTATTCTTAATTATTATTTCAAAGATCATCTAAAAAGATACATGAATAGAAAATAAACACATAAAAAACATGCAAAACGTGGTAAATCCTAATCTACTTGGTGCTACGTAGCACCCACTTACTTTACAAAATGAGATTAATCAAATATTGATAGTAGGGATTAAGCTTACATCTATTTAATAACCTTAGTAATATGGTTCCATGAATATCTCTTAAAACCATGATTCCTTACTATATTAGGTCATTAATAATATAGGGCACTTTCCATCAGATCTATAACTTGCCTGAAAATGCTCTAAAATGACTATCATATAATAAGACTAGTTAATCTTTATGAAATTCTTTCTGGCATAAATTCCTATCATTCCATGCTTTCGATCTCTACTTGTGTACTGCTAGGGTCCACACTACTTTTCATCTATACTCATCCATATTATTTAGTTCAAGTATTCTATTGGTTAGGGAATCATGATCTCTTAGTTGCATGACCATGACAATACCTAGACTAGGCACTAGGTATTCCATTGGCATGACTGATTCAAGACCATACACCAAATAGATTAGCATAAACCCTAGGGATCTCTTGTAATGTGTACAATATGCCCATATAATCATAGGGATACAATATTCCCAATCATCCCTCTTAACATCACATATATATTTTTAGCATTTTATGCAATACTTTATTGGAAGCTTCATCTTGGCCATTGGCTCGAGGATGATACACAATGCTTTTGTGATGAGAAATCATAAATTTTTCAATTAGAGCCTTGATGGTGTTGTTCAAAAAGTGCATTCATCTATCAATGAATAAATTTATAGGGCATCCAAATATTGTAATGATGTTTTCATAAAGAAACTTTATTGTATCTTTCACACCAAAACTAGGTGTCACAATATCTTCAACCCACTTAGTAAAATAGTTTGTTGCATGATCATATGCCTTACTTTACTGTACTTACTCAGTGGATTAATAGGTCAAAAAAAGTCAAATCCCAATTATTCAAAATGATACTTAACTAATAAAGGATTCAAAGGTATGTCATCTTTTTATATTAGTTTACCCATGGATTGGTAGACATCACAGTGTTGCATAACTCTATGTGCATCTTGGAATAGATTTAACCACCATAATCTACTCTATAGTAGCTTTATGGCTGTAGTTTCTATTCCAAATGTCCTCTTGTGTCTCCTTGATGTGCCTCCTAAAATAATTGAGGTCATTCATGTTCTAGAACAACCTTGCATAGGACTTTGTCCTTCCCCAAGTGATATAAAAGCCCATTAATGATGGTATATGGTAGGGATCTAGAAAGAAATTTCTTCTTATCATGCTCTTGATACTGTGCAAGAAAGACTCCTTGTTTGAGGAAGTTATAAATGGATTTAAATTTTTTAGGAATCATAGAAACATGAAAGAGGTGAGCATCAGCGGAGTCTTCTTGTAATTCTTCTAGCTATTCACCATTAGGAATATGGTTGAGAGGGTCTAGTCTCATGTTCTCTCTTCTTGGCTTGACATTAATGTGGAATTGAAATTCCTAGAACAACATCAACCATCAAGAAATGCATCCTCATAGCATTGGCTTGTTGACTAGGTATCATAGGGATTGATTATCAATGAAGACTTTTATTGGCATTGTAAGAAAATAATGTCAAAATTTTTGTAGTTTGAACATGATGGCCAATGCTTCTCATTCAATGGTTATGTAGTTCTTTATGTTAGATAGTTTATGGCTATAAATTTTAATAGGATGCTCAAGTCCACCATATCATGGATGTGCAATCAAAACAATAATGATGATACCTAAAGCATCCACATGTACGTGAAAGGGCTTGTTCTAGTGTAGAAAAATAAGGATAGGCACAATCACTAATCTTTGTTTCAGCTTGGTGAAGGCTGCTTGGCATTTTGAAATGTAGACAAACTTCAAATTTTTTCATAGTAAGGATTCCAATGGAGATAAAATAGCTATGTATCCTTTGATAAACTTATGATAATAGCTTATATGTCCCAGAAAAAAGTGCACTTTGGTGGAACTAATGGGTGGATGCATACTTGGGATTACTACAATTTTTGCCTAATTTACTAGAATGCGTTTGATGCATACTACATGTCCTAAAAAGACACCAAAGGGTGTAAATAATAAGAATTTATTTCAATTTAAAACTATGAATAGAGCTATACATCATTCCAACATAAGGCACAACTTATACAAATATTCTTTGATTAAGGCAAAGACTTCCCAATCATCAAGGTAGACTTCCAGGAAGTCATGAATGAAATCCTTGAATTCAGTCACCACTACACGAGAGAATGTCATAGGTGAATTATTAAGGCCAAAAGGCATGACCTTATATGAAAATGATCCCCATTCCATAGCAAAAGTTTTTTTGGCTCTGTCTTCTTCTATGATCAATATCTGATGATAGCTGCTAAAACCATCCATAAAAGAATAAACTTCATGTCCTGTGATAGACTCCAAAACTTCATCTATAAATGGAATTGGAAATGGATCATTTAACAAGAATCATTCAAAATGCGATAATAACCATATACTTAGATTTTCCCTATCTTCTTTGGCTGTACTACCATAGGGCTTACCTAATCTACCTTTTTGACTTGATAGATTATTTTTGCATCTTGCATTCTATCCACTTTAGTCTTTACTTTTAGCTTTATGTTTAGATTGAGCTTGTATGGATTATTCTTTTTAGGCCATGCACACTCCCTCAATTCAATATGAATCTCACCAAGAGATGGGTTAATGACTCAAACCTATTAGAATTTAGTGGGAAAGACATCTTTATAATCCTTCAAAATTTGTAGAGCTTTTGAAATTTTAGCTTCTATCCAATAGTTGCCTATGTTCACCAATTTTAGAACCTCCTTAGTTTTGATGTTTATTACATGATTTTTGGTGGGATGCAAGTAAATCTTTCACTTTTATTTATTGATAGATTCCTATATCCACCATTTCCCTTCCTATTTTGGAATGTGTATGCTATATATCTTGTATTCTTTATTTGGTTTTGTGCCGATGTCCTTGAGTGGTTCTACAAGTCATTTAGGTTCAAATAAACCCTTAAAATCCAGATCAATATTAGAATTAGAATATTCAATGCCCTCTGCTTTATTTTATATTTGGTGACATGTTTATCTCAAGGATTATTCTTCTTTATTAGTAGCTTTGTATTTTTATAATGCCAAATTAATATCAAATGCTATGTTCTGTTGTATAGTAGATTACATCATGGTTCTTAAGTATTCTATGCACCCATATCATAATAATTATTTGATTTTATGGAGTACATTGTGAACCAAAGGGTTGTCATATTCAAATGCAAATGTTTGAATAAAATTATTATGATATTTGGACTTATACCCAATGCCTTATTTCCTTTTTGCGTTCTTGATGCATATACCAAGCTGCTAGTAATAGAACAAGTGTATAGTGGAAAATGTGAACCCAATACTTTGGAGCCACATGTTCCTCAGTCTAGACTTCAACACATTTATGAATATGAATTTTAGGACACTCACCTTCTTGAAATAATGGCCAATTATTTTGGATGAACTATGGTAATTGGAGCTTACTGATCATGAGCTCACAGGCATCATCCCACATTAGCTAGTCATTTTGATGAATTGCCTAACATGTCACAACAACTCCCTTTAGAGCATAATTTAGAGCACTAACCCAATGGCTGATGGTCAATATATGAAATTGCAACCATAGAATGAAGTAATTGATGTCCTTAGTTTCATAGTACATAATAAGTTATTACTCATGCACAAAAACCATTCACATTAGTCAAAGTTCATGATCACCTCAATCCTACTTGAGGAGGTGTGTGTCTGAGTCTCCACTGATAGATGAATCTATTTCCCATGGAAAAGTACCTTCCTTGGTCAACTCTTTGTAGTCCTACATGTGATTGTCAAATTGATAGATGAAGTCAACTTTTGATTGAGTAGGGGATTTTGTAGACATAGATGCACACTCTTTAATGACAAACTAGTTTGCCACTAGTTACATAGCTACTATTTGTAGACACCTAAAACTAGCCACCAATCACCTCTGACCAAGATTCCAATGAATTTATACACAAAATGCATAATTTAGGCCAAAATCACTTAAACATGCTAAATGGTTCAAACTTGTATAAAAATGCTGATTTAGGCTAATTTATGCCTAAATGGGGTAATGCATTTTATGTGATACCTAACTTTGATCAATTCATTTTGAGTCAAAATGATGATTTCACACCTGGGTGCTATGTATTGCTCTTTTCTACCAATTTTATTGCATGTGGCATGTGTCTTTTTTATTTTATGTTGGAAACATCCCAAATGGGATAATGGTTCCAATGCATCTAACATCACCTTGTAATTCCACTCCAGTCAAATTTTGATCCAATAATATGATATTTTGACTAGTTTGATTAATTGAGCACCGATTTATAAAGAATTGCACCAAAAATTGATTAATCATGTTTAAATATAATTAATTTAAATCAAGAGCTTAAAAGGATTTTCCATGGAGGTTATTGATTATTTTATTAATGGAAATTGATTATGAATAACTGCATCACTTAATGACATCATCTATGGGGTGATATCCATAAGCCATAATTGTAGCAAATATTTGATTAATCCCTCCCATGCCTCTTTAATGCATCTCTTTCCCAAATATTTATGAGGCTATTTATTGATTTTAGCCTCCAAAATTGAATGGATTCATGGCCACACATATTCATCTTGATATGGATGGTTTAGGTTCATTATAATCAAATGGGAAAATCTATAAATAGAAGGCTTCACACTCATAATTTTAAGCTCTCCCAAGCCAAAGTTATTATGCTCAAATATATTTAAAAGTGATTTTGATATAGTGTTATTATTTCAAATTATTGAGTGAAGCTTCTCAAGCCAAAGCCAAAAAGCCAATGATGTCAAGAGGAGGTGGATATAGCCAAAGGTCCATTAACAAAGACATTTGAAGCACAAGTTGAGCAAGCCAACAAGGAGATCCTTTGGAGCATTCAAGCTAGGTGAGAAAGTTTGTTTTCTTGCATTTTAGTTATGATTTATCAATGGTTTTTCCTCACTAAGCTCCCCCTAATATCTAAGCTTAAGGTGTTAGTTCATTAGTGTGTTTAATTTTGGATTTGATTTCCCATGCTAACATGATACTAATCTCCCCTTATCAAATTCTTATGTTCATAAATGGCATGATCAATAGGACCACACCCCACAAATTTACTTAAATATCACCTAAAATCATACTACTAACCAATTTCATGTATAATCTTGGAGTTTGAGGCCAAAGTGGGTGAAAAATTTGAGTAAAAAGACATTTTTTGGAAGTAACGATTTTATCACTATGGACTTGTGATTTTCCTCTAAACAATAAAATCACAACTACACAATCATGCTTTTGACTTTCAATCATGATTTTATATTTCAGCTATATTTTGGACTAAAAAGTTCTCTATCTATATGTCAAGTTATGATATTACAATACCGTAACTTCCTAGTCATGATATTGTAATATCATGATTTTGCAAGTTGTGATATCATCAGTTGTAGTTGTAGTTTTATGGTTAAATTGCTAACAGTTTGTATAGCTTTTGGGGGTTAAGTGAAAAAATCATAACTCTTAAAGTTGTGGTTTTGCACTATGACTTGTGGTTTTGTCTGTTAGAATAGAGATTTTATCTTTTTTGTTTAAACCATGAATTATGATATTATCTTGACCAGTTGTGGTTTTGTAGAGTTGTAGTTTTGGACTACGTATTTGTGGTTTTGCACTGTACAAACCTAAGAGCATACTTTTCAGAGTTACTTGTCTCATTTACAAAAGAACATCAAAGCTAAACAAAATTCTAACAATTTTCTTATAGGGCCTACTTGGAAAGTGATCAAATAAAGCATAATTAAGTATTTTAAAACCTTTTTTGGATGCTTAAAAATAATTAGGAACTTCCATTTGGTGCTTAAATAAAAACTTAGAAGTTTATTTGAATAGTTTTTGTGGTTATTTTTCAATTTTTTTGTAAATTAAGGCCAAGGGGCCAAATAACACCACCAAATCTTTCATTTTAGTGCTTTAAAATTAAACTCACTTCAAAGTTAAGTTTTTTTTTAGTTTAAATCATTTGCTTAGTTAAATTTGTTTGAGCAAGAAGGAAGTTGTGCGTGTATGCTCTCCCCCCATTCCCTATAGGGAACTTATGAGATCAAAAGCACCATATTCATTACAGATTATACTTTAGTCCAAAGGTGTAAAAAGGATGTTGTGAAGGCTCTCCCTAAGACCCACATGGCTTGGGTGATCTAGAAATAACCATGAAGAATTTTTACTTAATTTTTTTAGTTCACGCATTTTGGCTTATGAGGGGGACTTCATTACCTCCCATAAGTTCTTTAGAGAAGCTTTGACTTGAGGCTTCATCTCCTTACATCATCTTCAAACCCTCTCCACGGGGGGAGGTATATAAACTAGGATCCCCTCACGGGGATTGTGGTTTGAGTAGTTAAACCATCTCTATTAGTAGAGGATAATCCTAAGATGTATGATCATTTTGGACATCACACTACACTGAACAAGGGATGGATGTAGTGGTTATGAATAGGACTAGAAATTTTCACAACAAGCCATTTGATGCAGACCCAGTTGATGTGCTACATATATTATGTGATAACGTGAAAGTTGGTACACATGGGATCCATCTAGATGGTAAAAAATTATAGGATTTTAGACAAACCCCATTTTCTATGGAAATATTATTGATGCAAGGTGCACCGTAAGGTCCATGTCATCATATTATCACTTGAGAGAAGGGGGTGTGTGTGTAAAAACCTTACTATATAATGCAATTTTATTTTGTATGAACACTTAAATTCCTATTAAGTTCATGTATAAAGATAGACTTCAACAATATCATGTAACCTTGTCAGTTTAGGGCTTAGGATGATTACTTAGTTGAATTTGTCTTTATCTTAGATTACTTGGTATTGTTTTGAGTGAAAAATTATTTGTTAATAAAATCCACAACCAAACACATTGTCTACCAAATTTATTGAAAAAGGAGGTGTTATGCTATCCAAGTGAAAATCATATTTTTCCTTGATCAAATTTTTTATTTTAAACATTGTGTCATATCATCCAGATGGTACAATTATGCTACCCATTTGAGTCTAGACCACTTTCCAATTTTTCTTAAGTCCATTGATAATTTAAAATTTGAAATTTCACATTTATAATTTCATAAGGTTGAGGTGTTAAGTGGGTGCACTATTTGCACTAGACTTGAGGGAACGAGGGTTAAATTTCCAATTTAGATTGAGGGTTGTTTATAGAATCATTATCATTTCTCATCATTGATGAACTTAGGTCCTTTTGTGCATTGCTCACACTCTAAGTTCAAGAATGAAATTTTATACTACCCTTCCTACTACCATTCTTGTTGTGCTACGGTAAAGCGAGTCTTGAGTTTATTTGATACAATACTTTTGAATTAGAAATTTCTCAAAACTTTGTGAGTGTGTGTGTCATTTGAATTGAGGAGAGTAGCATTATGATACCCAAAATGTGTTAAACCATTTTGCATTTAGTCTTGAAAGAAAGCATTTGTCACACCTCTTGAGAATTTTAACATTGTTATACTACTCAAATTATTTCATAGACCTACTTGAATAGAGTCTAATTGTTTTTCAAATTCAAACCAATTTGAGTGTACTTTATGAGTCTTTATCTAGTGCAGTTATGCTATTCACTTTTGTCTAGTTTATTGGTCAAAAGAGTCTAGTTTATGCCATTATTTGGGAAAATATAATCTATGTCCAAGTGCCTTTTATTTCATACTTCATACCCATTGACCAAGTTTATGTCCAAAATTCAAATGCCTAGTCTATGTTGAAGTGTTTCAAACCTGCTAGAGTAAACATCTCACTTTGTTTTTAAAGTCTAGATTTTGATGCCATGTTTGGACAAAAGAGCTATCAATTAACTTTGTTTGAGCCTATATTTTGATTCTTCATTTGACCAAAATACCTAGCAACCTTTATTTTTCCTAGATTAGATTCATTTGAAACACATTTATCCTAGAATTTGGCATTTTGATTTTTGATCCATCTATTTGACCTTTTTGTGTGAGATGTGTAACGTTAGACATTTGAAGTTAGCTTGTTTTTATCAAAATTCATTGTATAATTTTTTTTGGATATACATATCCATCTTATTAACTAATTAAGACCAAGTTTGAACCTTTTGCCTTTTAGACATTGCTTTTTTAGATTTTTTAGAACTCTATCCCCTTATGGTAACAAAGTATTTACTATGGATCCCAAAATGTCTTTCTAAAATCGTAGTGGCATAATTTAGAATCCAGGGCTTAGTAATGTAGTCATACAAGAAGAAATGGCTCAAGACACTTATGTAGAAAATGTTTATGATATATATCCTTATCCATCTTATAACACTCAAATAGGGGCATAAAACCAAGACCCATTGGCTCATTATTTTATTAACACACCTCCATACTCAGAGCAAGATAAAGAAAAATAAATCAATACTTAGATACAGTACCTATAGTAGAAGAACAATTTCCTAAATAACCATACTATGTTACTATGACATCCACATATGATCCTTATATTTTTGAGCATCACTTATTATAAAACAAGGATGAGGTTTTGGTCAGAGCTATATAAGTAGGGGCTAAGTTTTCATCATACTTCCCCCATGAGAATTTGTCAAGTTTAGTACAAATGCCTCACAACATACTGTATAGTCAACATGGTTCTTCTAGCAAACCTCTATCTCTAGTCTCAATTACATATTAAGGCCCTAGTATGCTTGTCAAAGGAAAATGCCTCATGGAGGATAACTTTTTAAAAATGTAGACAATATACCAAACTTATTTGAACTTAGCATGTAAATTTAATTAGATGACCATGTTAAATAGGCCTTTTATTGGTTTAATTCCTTCAACAAGAGTTTTAATAGAATTTACTGGTTAATAAAATTAGAGTTTAGACCCATTTATGTAAAACCCTTTAGTCAATAACACATTCTATACCCCAAATATCAAAGAAGTGTCTTTTTTTTCTATACAAAACACTGAGTAAAACATAGTAGACAATGTACAAATAATGTCTAATCTAAACCAAAGTAGTGTTAACACATAAACACGTAGTCTACAAATAAATGTGCCTCTAGTTGACACTATGAGTGGTTCTCAAAATCAAGGAGTAGGGGTTTTTACACCCCAATATCAAACAACTACCACTAATCCTCAACCAACTAATTCTTATAGCACTCAACCAAGATGGTTGGGTAGTCATCCTATGAGCAGTGCCATGACACAATAGAATGTGATGAATCTTACTCCTCCCTAATAGGTGATGAGTAATATTACACATCAATAAGCATCATCTAATAAACCCATGTAACAAAGGTATAACATATTACCACTTCAATAGGGGGAAACTAATGTTCCACCTTGATAGTTAATAATGAACATACCTCTTTTCTTATAGACTAACATACCAATCCAAAACCAAATGATGTCTAACCAAAAACATGTAAATATTAATCAGTGATAGATGCTAAATATCCAACATGCATCCACTTCCCAACCAAGATTTATGTAACAAAGAGGTTCTAATGTTCCTTAAATACCTATTAGACAACCTTTGCATTTCGTATATAACGTGCCATAAGTTTAGAGATAGGGTCTTGGTCCATAAGTCCCCCCTCAATAGCAAGGTTTGATTAGCTAGATACATATCCCTATTCAACCTCAATAGGCATAATATGACCATATTCCTCCATCCTAACCTCAAAATCCTTAAAATCAAGCCTACATACCCAACTCCAGCCAAAATATCACATTGTAGTATGTGCAATCTCAACAATTGTACCCTAATCCATGCATGCATATTTTGGGTCCATTCCCCAACCAACCCAACTTTCCATAACAAACTATACCTCCATCATATCCCAGTCAAAGTGCTCTTCTTGTGACCACCCAAATTCTACCTCAAACTAATGTTCTTTCTAGTTTCCTAGCCAAAGAATTACAATAAATGAAGGATGCAATTATTTCTATCTAAGATGGAAAATAAACCAAAAATTTCAAGTTAGATTGCATTATGTTTATATCCTTTTAACATGGATTAAGTGTAGATACCATTTCCTCCTAGATATGAACCACCAAAATTTGACAAATATAAGGCAAAAAGTGACCCCAAAGTACATCTAATAGAGTTCTTTATTGCATGCCAGTCAATATCATATAACGACATATACTTTTTATTATTCCCAAGAAGTCTGGCAAGACAAGCCTTGGAGTGGTTTTTGAAGTTGTCTAAGAATTTAGTATCATATTTTGATGATATTTCAAACAAGTTTGTGCATCACCTTTCATACAATCTTGAGCATTAGATTTCATTGGTTGACTTAATGCAAGACAAGCAAAAATTTTGTGAATGTTTTGAAAGTTATTTATAGTGATGGAGAGCCCTTGTAAGTTGATTCACCCATAGTTTACCAAATAAATAATTAGCCACCGTGTTTACCAAAAATTTTCACAGTGAGATATCCTATCATCTGGAACTATAGTGTGTGCATACTTTTAAAGAGATCATTGACAAAGGTTTGTTGATTGAGTGAGCCCTTATTAATAAAGGGGTCTTCAAGCTTACTTTATCAAATCAAAATTAAACTATGAATCAAGGAAATGGCTAGAACTAAAACCAAAACCAAGTCTAAATGTAAGCATCACAACTAGTATAGGCCAACAACTATGAAAAAACCAAGCCATTTAATAACAATAAGAATGTTATAGGAAATGGAGTAACTAATTCATGACATGTCCAAAGGGTGAAAAAACCATATGTTTAGCCTATGAAACATATGCACATTACCCCTAAACCACAACATTTTTAGAAAATACAACAAACACAATAGCCTAGGCCCACACAACAAACACAACAACCTTTTCCATTACAAACCCCTCTTCCAAGGAGAAAAGTGTTTACTCATCAAATTTTTAGTGACATTAGAGAACCTATTAAACCTATGCTTTACAAGCTCACCACCACTAATATGATTAGCTAGCCTTTACCAAAAACATTATCTTGAGGGCATTCCTTATCTTGATTGATACTAAAAGGATGAATTCTATGAATATCATTGGGGTTAACAAACATATTTTACATTGTTGTGTGTAAATCAAACATTTGATTCAAAATATGTTGGATAATGGGGAGTTAACATTAGATGGTGGTGATTCCACTTCTAATCAGAACCTTAGAATCTATCAAAACCCTGTTCCATAACATAATAACCAACCATATCAACAAAAATAATAACAATGGATATTACAACTTCAACAACAATAATATCAACAACCAAGGCCAAACCAATATAATCAACTGAATAAAAAATAATAGAACCAATAATGTCAACCTAATGGATATGACCAAGGTTTGAATGAGAATAACTAGTAGACCTACCATGTAGTTACACATGACTACAATAGGGTTGTAAGCCATATTGTAGGAGTTTGCATTTCCACCATCTCCATCAATCTAAGATTAAATACCAATCAATCAAGACCTTTGATAAATAATGCTAATTAACCAACTCACATTGATAATCCTTCCTTGACTTGGGATCACATATAGGCATACCAACAAGTAGAGATTACTAATGTTAGACCTAGTTCCAATAACTCATACTTGCTTTGTGATCATGCACAACTGCACTAGTAATCGAGACTTATCCTATCTGGTCCCCCATTGCCACCATCATTTATTAACAACCATGGTCTTATATGCTAACCCAATATTGCAATCAAAAATTGATGGTTAGATATTACCATCCTAGGCCCCCAACCATCTACCACTTTTCTCATCATCCAATGAACCATTCTACCTTGAAACAAGCCATTTAACATTATTCAAGAAAATACATTTGACATTATGGAACCATTGAAAAATATGCTAACACATATCTCCATTTTAGATTTATTGCATATGTCAACAATCCACAAAATATCTTAAATGAGTTCATTATCCAATCCATAGTTTCAAGTGACATATCCCTTGATAAATTTCAAGCTTTGGTTGGACACCTCACTCTAGACCAATAAGTAACCTTCAATTAAAGAAATATGTCATCCTTTGGCTCACTGCATAATAATCCATTATATATTGAAGTTTACATAAAGTGGTACAAAGTGAAACATGTCCTTATAGACATTGGATTAGGTCTAAACATAGTGTCTCTAAATCTCATCCAAATTCTTGGGTACATGATAATAGATCTCCAAGTAGAAATAATAACCATTAAAGCCTATGACAATGAAGAATGAGAATCACAAGGTACCATTTTTTTGCTAGTTATCCTTTGGCCCTTAACCCATGATACACTTTTCCGTGTGATTAATCTTGATTTGTCATACAATATGCTTTTGGTAGACCTTGGTTACATGAAATTCATGCAGTCCCATCAAAATTACACCAATGTATCAAGTTCTCCCATTCAAGAATGGAGCTTTGTATACCAAGAGATTTGCATCCATAGGATCATTGCAAACATCTAGAGGCTGAGTTCAAGAGCTACAACTACCATTTTAGCATGAATCTACTTACCAAAAAAGATAATGGAAAGGAAATACTCCTTGATTTACCAAAGGATAACTGCATTGTTCCTAATACCCTTGAGTCACTTTTGCATGTCACTTCTTGAAATATCTAATCATTATACCATCTTGGCTAATGACCCAAGAAAATATCTAACCCTTGACACCTTTCACATTTCAAACCTTCCACATAACCCTAAGTCCTTTAAAATACCTAAAGCAAAACCACTTCATCTAAAATGGAAATAAAGGGGTAAAGGAAACATCTATAGTCTAGAACCCATCACATTTATACGAATTTCTAGCCTAGAATAGGACCCTCTCAAATATGATGAATCATGGTTGTATAATGAAAAACATGCCAATTGTTATCAAAATTTAAAGTATCCTATTCCTAATAGGATCATGGTAAATCAAGACTATGAAGGAGGAGGTCTTGGACTAAATCAATAAGGAACATTTGAGTCGATTTTTATGACTAAGTATAAAAGACCCTATAGACTTGGATTTAAACCACCTAGGGGTGACCTCATGTACCTTAATCATGTTTCAACACTTATGACTAGTGATGATGATGCCAAAAATAAAGCAGAGTCTGGTCATATCCTTTTTGATGACCTAACTAAGACCAATCTGTTTGACACTCATTCCATTTATACCCTTAGATGAGTCATTCATCACAACCCACTTCCATTTTATTATTCCAAACTAATAGACTGGGACCAATAAGAGTCCAATATGTCAATTTATGAGTTTCAAAATGATAAGGCTTTCTATGATTTTCTAGGCCTTAGGGACAATGTTTCGTTAGGGCACCATAGATTAGGGTTCTCAATCAAGTTTGATCCTAAAGCCTATTTTATATAATGGGTGAACACCCTTAGTCAAAAGCAAATAAATAAAACATTGAGGTCCCAAAGTGAAAACCTCTTTGAAGTGCTTTTTGACCAGGGAAAAATTAAAGAAAAAATCTAATCTAGTGGTGAAAACCTATTTCAGGTGTCACTAGATGGGGTTATTCAATCTTCTTCAAGCATAACTCAAGAGACCACCAATGACAAACTTTTCCATGATTCTAAATTCAATTTTAAATAAAAACAAGATTTTAATCGATTCATTCAAGAGTTTCCAACTATCTTTATCACATGGTCATATCTCCCATTTGGGGATTCTAGTTCATCATGCCTAGAATAACTCAAAGAACACATCCTAATAAAGGACTCTAACATTAACAATTAGTTCAAATCATTAACCACTATCCTTGAAGATGGTTTGACCCTTCTAGTGGAAGATACAATAGAGGTTAACATTGGGACTCTATATGACCCAAAGTGGATCAATCTAGGTGCATCCCTTATTGAGAAGGAATGTGAAGTCCTTATAACCCTTTTGAGGGATTGTTGACATATTTATATGGGCCTATTTTAACATGCTAGGTTTGGACCCCACCTTAGTTATGCACCACCTTGTGGTACATCTTGATGCTAAATTTGTGAAACAAAAGTTCCATAAGATACATCTTCACATTGATGTATTAGTAAATAAAGAGTGGAAAAACTCTTAGAAGTAGGATGTACTCAATCAATCAATTATTTAGAGTGGATTTCAAATGTTGTGCCAGCCATCAAAAATCTAGAAGGAATCAAAATCTGTATTGATTTCCATGATATAAACAAAGCCTACCCCAAGTATGACTTTTCATTGCCAAACATTAACATGATCATTGACTCCATAGTGGGTTATGAGATGCTTTCACTGATGGATGAATTCTTAGGATATAATCAGATCTGAATAACACTAGAAGACCAACATAAAATAACATTCACCACTCTGTGTGAAACATTTTGTTATCAGGTTATGTTATTTGGTCTTAAAAATGATGGAGACACATACCAAAGGGCCATGACCATCATATTTTAGGATATGATGCATGACATTATTGAAGACTATGTTGATGACATTTTTGGCAAATCAAATATTAGGGTCGATCATCTAGTAATGCTACATAGAATATTTGAAAGACTACATGAGTACAAAGTTAGGATCAATCCTAAGAAGTTCATCTTTGGAGTTACCTTAAGAAAATTTATAGGATTCATCATGTATCATTAAATCATTGAAGTCAATCCAACCAAAGTATAAGCCATAACTCAGATGCCACCATTAACTAATTTAAAGTAGCTTCATAGTTTGTAGGGCAAGTTCTAGTCTATCCGATGCTTCATATCATAGTTAGTCGATAAATGCCACCCTTTTATGCATTTTTTGAAGAAGGAAGTCACATTTCATTGGGATGATCACTACTAGACAATTTTTTAGCACTTAAAATATATCTAGTGAATCCCCTTATTTTGTTGCCTCGTATGCTGGGAAAGCCATTTATATTATATCTATCAACTACAGATAATGCCTTGGGGTAAATTTTAGCTTAGCATGATGATAATGGAAAGAAGCACATAGTGTATTACTTAATCCATACACTGGTCATGTATGAACATAATTATACACCCAGTGAAAAAGCTTGTTTAGCTATGGTATTCATAGCTCAAAAATTGTGCCATTACATATTAAATAATAAAACCATGGTTATTTAAAAAGTAAATCCACTCAAGTATCTACTATCTAAAACAAATTTACAAGGTTGCATAGCCAAATGGATCATTCTTCTCAGTGAGTTTGAAATTGAGTACATCAACCAAAAATCCATTAAGGGGCAAGTTCTTGTAGATTAGCTTGTTAAAATACCCCTTGCTAATGCAAAGCCACTCATATTTTAGTTTCCCAGTGAATCCATCATGACCATCATTGACACACCTTTCGAGGAGTAACACTAGAAGCTATATTTTGATGGATCATTTACTACACATAGATTGGGGGTAGGCCTTTTATTTATTACACCATAGGGGGATCTAATCCCTAAATCATCCTAGATCAACTTTCCTTATACCAATAGCATGGTTTAATATAAAAAACTTATTATAGGGATTATCTAGGTAGTATAATGGAACATACATTATCTTAAGGTTTATGATGATTCTTAGTTAATTATCAATCAGGTTATAGATCACTTTCAAACCAAAGATGGAAAGATGGTGCCATACAAGGCCATGGTTGACACTCTCAAATAATAAATTGATGACATCCAATTTGAAAATATACCAAGGGAAATTAATATAACTATAAATGCTATGTCTACTATTGGATTTTTGATTCAACAAATAGACATGGCTAAAGAGTATCAGTTTCTCATTGAGAATTTATTAGTACCAACTCATGTAACTTCAACCATTGTGATGATATATCATATTATTGGTCCTAGATTTATTTAGTATTCCAAATTATATGAATATTTACATGACCATGTTTTTCCACATGACTTATCCCATAAACAATCCAAAGCCTTCATTCACCAAACCACTAATTATACCTTACTCAGATCAACCCTTTACCACCATAGTTTTGATGGAACTCTGATTCATTGTTTAACTTTGATAGAATATTTACTAGCATTATGAGAAGTTCATGGAGTATGTGTATCCCACACTAATGGGGTAGTCCTATCCAAAAAGCTACTACGTATTGGTTATTATTGGCCAATAATGGACACAAATGTAGCTGTATATGTCAAGAGATGCAATAAATATCAATGACATGCTAATTTGATTCATGCCCTAGCCAAGATGCTAAAACCAATGTTGACACCATGGATATTTGATACATAGGGCCTTGACCTCATTGGGAAGTTAAACCCAACATCATTAGACATCCATAAACATATCCTCACAACCACTAAATATTTCACTAAGTGGGTTGAAGTTATACCCCTCAGTTATGTGACTAGAAAGAAAATTTTCAAGTTAATTTTTAACCATCTTATATGCTGCTATGGTATCCCCTATAACCTTATATTTGATAATGGTGGATCATTCAAAAATAAATATGTCACATTGCCATGTGCTGATTACAAGATTACTCAACATTTTTCCATGACATATTACCCACAAGGTAACAAACAAGTAAAAGCATCCAATAAAACCATTTTCAACATCCTTAAAAATATTATCAATGATGCTGGTCATGATTGACACCTCCAAATATTATATGCCCTCTAGGCATACCACACTAATCACTGTAACTCATAGGATACACTCCATACTCACTTTTTTATGGCACTGAGTCTGTCCTTCCTATTGAGCTTGAGTTACCTTCTCTATGCATCTCCTTGAAGTATGACCTAGATGATGAAGAATATTGAGTAGCTCACCTAAAAGATTTATAACTACTTGATGAGAAATGCATGGCTTCACTCAAAAATCTACAAGCATATTAGAACCACCTCCATAGATAGTATAATTAGTGTGTCAAGTATAGAGAATTTAAACTTGGTGATCTTGTCCTTAAAGAGAACCAAAAGAATACCATATCCAAAAAGAAACATAAAGGTAAGTTCAAACCAAATTGGATAGGCCATTTCATCATTGTTGAAAATTTTGGCACTAGAGCATATAGGCTCACTACACTAAATGGGGATGAAATTGATGAGATGAACATTATACACCTTAAGCAGTACTACACTTTTGTGACATGATATATTGTCTATGAGGACCATTTCAACCTCTACCATAATATCAATATTTTTATTTATACCATACCATTCTACCATTCTACCATCCTTCCTACCATCCTACTAGCCTATCATTATCTTATCACGTATCCATTCTACCATACCTTTCCCATTAACTGAGTTATTTTATCCCTCCCTACCTAGCCCTTTGACTTTGGTTCTATTCCATTGGTTCCATAGCCACTTTTAACATGAGGATTTAGATTTAATTTCAATAGTGGATTCAACATTATAGATAGAGGTAGTATTTTCAAGTAGTAAGATAGAATTATGGTAGTTGCATAATTCATTTCTTGTTTCATTATCTTTTATTATCATGCTACTAATTATAACTGCCTATGATCAAATTAGTGTCATTAACCTGTGCCATTATTTCCTAATTATAAATACCCATGGGAAAATTAGGGGAAAACATTCTTTATCATGCCTTGAAGTATCACATTGCCATTACTAAGATGTAATGTGCCATTTACCATCTTTTCCTATTTTATTTGAATTGGTTTCTACACTAGTCAAAATTTCTGCAATAAGGTGGAACTACTATGACCTAGGCCTATTTTAGTACTATGTGGGTCATGTTTGATTCATGTTAAGGTTAGATCAGTTCCCCTTTGCCATCGTGTTCTCACCATTTTGTGAGAATTCTTTCAAGTTTTTCCATGCTCTCACTATTTTGAGAGTAATGTAAGCTACACTCACCATTTTGTGAGCAATCTAAGCCATGCTCTCACCATTTTGTGAGTAACCTAAGCAATGCTCTCACCATTTGTGATCTTGGACCATTTAGTGTCTCATAATTCTTGATTGAGTTGAGATATTCAAAAATTCCAAAAACATTTATAAAATTGATTTAAAAAAACCAACAACATTGACCACTTCTTTAACTTTAGGATTCTGGGAACCCTCACTAAGTTACAAGTAAATCACTTATCACTTAGTTTCCCCATCCTTTTTAGCCTTTTTTACCATGCACTTACCATTTTTCAAGACCATTACTATTATTCTATCACATCCATCATGTTTTTTTACATCAATTATCATTTTCTTCCCATTTTTTAGGAGAATTACATTTGGCATGAAGTTTTTATTGGATCATCATGTCCATGGAACTATGTAGGCAATGCTGACTTGCCTAGTGCATATAGAGACAACTCGATCACCCGCTTATTTTTTATTCTATTCCCCTTTCATGTTTGTTTATTAAGTTGTCACCTACTTTCTAGGGTCAATGTTCATCACATTGTTTGTACTAACATTAGGACTAATTGTTATTTATTTCTTTGCTTGTTTATTTGTTATTATTTCTATGCCTGTTTGTTTGCTTTTAACATTGCTGCCTTGATTTAGTC
Organism: Torreya grandis; assembly: GCA_037957365.1. NCBI lineage: Eukaryota > Viridiplantae > Streptophyta > Pinopsida > Cupressales > Taxaceae > Torreya > Torreya grandis. The sequence goes on along the minus strand of JARHVA010001165.1, from coordinate 2,735,408 downwards.
TATGTGCATTCATTGGGTGATTCCTTGCATATTTTTAATTGTATTCATCCATATTCATATGTCTACATTGTAATCATGTTTTTTATCATTGGTGCATTGTTTTGCCTTGAATATTAGATATCAAGAGTCAGTCCTTATGTATCTTTTGGCCCAGTCTTCATGATATTATATCATGATGCCTACCATCACATGCTATATTAAGAATCAGCCTTAATAAGTCTATGCAACAATGGTAACATCAGCATCTCCTTGGAATTATCATTAATAACATACTGATCGAATCTTAATCACATCCCAAATAGAGTAATTAAATAATGAAAGAATTTCAACCTTTGTCAGTTTAGATGAGCATTTCCATACTAGTAGGTTGTCCCAATTCATGTTTATCCTCTATATAAAGTTATCATCATCATCATCATATATTAAATCATCAAGTAATTCAACATGTTTTCCATAATTGGGGTCTAATAATTATAACTACCTATGGGAAAATCATTGTATACCATCCCATTTGCATTCTCAATGATTCTAACCACCTTTGGGAAAATCATTGTGTTCTCACCAATTTGAGGGTTAATGACTATAACCACTTTTGGGTAAATCATTTAATTTCTTCTACCTAGCTAGGGAATGTGGTTATCCTATTTGTCTATCCTCACTGGGGTAATTCCATTTTAATGATTATAACCACCTTTGGGCAAATTATTATGTTATCATACCATGTTACCACTATCGAGGTATAATGCTTATAACCACCCTTGGGAAAACCACTATACACCATCCAACTTGCATTCTCAATGATTTTTCTCAACTTTGGGCACATCATTGTGTTTCTAACCCATCATTTTCATCCTTTTGGTCCAATCTTTTCCTCTTTTCAAGGGACCGATTATTGACCCATTTGCCAACCATTCCCTCGAGGGGCATGTATAATTCATACATTATCATTAAATTTGTAGGCATAAAGAACATTTAAATTCTTTGAGAATACATTACTATGCCTATAACTTAAAACACCTTCCTAAATAGGGGCAAACTATAGATACCCAAAATTGGCCACCAATGACCTATGACTAAGCTTTAGACTAATTTATACCCAAAATGCACAATTTAGGCCAAAATCACTTAAACATGCTAATTTTTTTGAAATTATTGTATACAAGCACCAATTTAGGATAATGTATCCCTAAATGGGGCAATGTGTTTTATGTAATACCTAACTTTAATCAACTCATTCTGTGTCAAAATGATGATTTCACACCTAGCTGCTATGGATTGCTCTTTTCTACCAATTTTCTTACACAAGGCATGTCCCTTTGTTATTTTGTGTTGGAAACATCCTAAATGGGATAATGGTTCCAACACATCTAAAATTACCTTATAATTCCACTCTAGTCAAATTTTGATCCAGTAATATGACATTTTGACTAGTTTGATTAATTGAGCACCAATTTCCAAAGAATTGTACCAAAAATTGATTAATCATGTTTAAAGTTAATTAATTTAAATAAAGATTTTAAATGGATTTTACATGAAGGTTATTGATTATTTCATTAATGGAAAATGATTGTGAATAAATGCATCACTTAATGACATCATCTATGGGGTGGCATCCACAAGCAACAATTACAATAAATATCTAATTAAAACCTCTCATGTCTCTTTAATGCCTCTCTATCCCAAATATTTATGAGGGAATTTATTAATTTTATCCATAAAAATTGAATGGATTCTTGGCCACAAATCTTCATCTTGAGATGGACGGTCTAGATTCATTTTGATCAAATGGGAAAATCTATAAATAGAAGGCCTCACACTCATAATTTTAAGGTCTCTTAAGCCAAAGTTATCATGCTCAAATGATTTCAAAAGTGATTTTGATATAGTGTTATTATGCCAAATTTTTGAGTGAAGCTTCACAAGCCAAAGCCACAAAGCCAATGATGCCAAAAGGAGGTGGAGATAGCCAAAGCTCCATTGACAAAGAACTTTGAAGAATAATAAAAACAAGTTAATGAGGAGATATTTTAGAGAATTCAAAGAAGGCAATAAATTTTGTTTTATTGCATTTTAGTTGTGCTTTATCAATGGTTTTTCATCACCAATCTTACCCTAAGATCTAGGCTTAAGGTATTAGTTCATTAGTGTGTTTTTTTTGGATTTGATTTCTCATGATAATACAATACTAATCTCCCCTTATTGGATTCCTATGTACACACTAGTTTGGGCCTCCATTGTTCTGATGTCTTAAGTTTTTGAGTGAGAAATAATTATACCTAAGATTTTGTATGCTCATATTGGAAGTTACATTCAACTGCATGCAGAGCTTATGGGTTTTTCTTAGAGTTTACCTTCATCCCAATTATTTATTGCATAACGTATGGAGAATCTTGTTCAACTAGAATTATGTAAGGCTTATGCACTTTATTGAGAGGAATGACAACAAATTTATCACCTTGGTGTAACTCTAATTGGTTCTGCACTGTATTGATAATAATCTAACTATCATATGCCCATTTATTACCTATGAATGTAGGATAATGTGTTGTTATGGTCTTCATGTTGATGACTTCAAAGGCACCTCACAGTGTCATTTTTTAAAATTTGATATCCACATATTCTAATCTAATAATAGGCTCAACCCTTTCATAATTAGTTAAGCCTAAAGTTACCAGGTTGTAACTAAGAACTGGTCATCCAATGGATTCTTATGTAGACATAAGAATCATATTGATTATGTTTCCAAAATCAAAGATAATATTTAGAATATCATAACCATCAACCTCAATGTCGATGCATATGTCAACATACTAGGGCTTCTTTATGTTGACATACCAGACCAAATTTTCCATCTTCTATTACCCATGCTATGCACACTCTAGTAGATTATGTAGTAGGTTTGTGATGTTTTGTGAGATGTCTTCATTATGTAGTGTGCTTAAAAGGTTTAGAATATTTGTGAGTGTAGTGATAACTCCATCTTGACACATAATGCATACGATCTAGACATATATTTGCGTATTTATTACTTTAGCATCTCCTTTAGTTGTGTCTTGATGTTGGATGTTTTTCAACATCTACAGAGCTTCATACATGAGGCCCTTTTTAGTATCTAGATCTAGGCAGTTATCCTATTTAGCTTCTCAAATTCCTTAATCCTGAGTCATCTCAAGTGGAGGTAAACCTTTATCTGTGTGCTTGTGTCATGTAATAACATTCAAGAAGCATTTTATTTAGGCTGTGCACTCACCATATTCACATTCTGAATGGCCTTGTCCTCTCTCTAATTCTCTAAGATAGGATAATCTTCTATGTCATACTGGTTATAGATTCTATAATATGTGTAGTATAACTATCTTTGAGGATTCAATGAGCAATTTTGTTAGACATGATTTTATTTTCTGCATAGGTAACATTGTAGAAGAGGCCACAGATAGTTGTTTCCTCTACCTCCTTGGTATCCTCCTTTGTATCCACCTTGAGTTCCTACTCTATTAGACTGATATCCACCTTTATATCATACTTATTTTTGTATAATGTTCCAATGCTGATACTTTTGATTATTATCTCCAAATTTTAATTTTTATTGCATGACTAGTGGGGTCTAAATCATTTGTTACTACAACGTCATGGTTGAGCTCTAGGGTGTTGCATACTGGTATTGTGGAGATGGTGTCTAACTCAGTAAAGGAGGGGTCCATCTAGCTATACCTTGAGGATGATATTATGGTGAACTAGGAATCTATTGTGGACCTATTTGGGTCACACAACCTTTATTGACCTCTGGGCCTGGGATAACTTGCTTCACTGAGGACATTTATTATGTAATAATGGCAAATATGTTTTTGGTGATGCATTCCTTGAGCTCTTACAAAGCCTTACAATTATTTTCATCACGATTGTTTAATTTATAGAAGTTGCAATATAAATTATGTGGACTCTTGACATATTATTTTAAAATATGGCATTATGTTATAGCATGCCCCACTACTCAAGATTTCATAAATTTCTATCTTAATCTTAGGATAATCATTCCTATGATGTCCTTATTTTTTGCACTCCATACACCAGAGATTTAATTTAGGATTATCTACCACATGGTATTGATCCATTATTTTCATAAATTCTTATATTGTATTTTCAATCTTGGATTTGCCAACAAGGGCTTCTCCATAACCTTCAATCTGCTCTACCCATAGGGCAATAACTCTAACATTTACTTTTTTAGCATATTAAGTTTGCACAGTGGTAAACCTAATTCTAGAGTGCAGTCCTTCGATGAACAATGCAACTTTGTATTTTTATATTAAATCAAATTCTACCTTATTCATCACATCAAATAATCTATGGTCATAATCATAGACTAATTCTCCAAACTTTTGCCTTATCTCTTTTAGGTCCTGTATTATCTGATTAGTGCATTTTTTTATCTTAAATTATATGATAAGCTAGTTATCCATATATTTTAGAATTTCTTTTTGAACATCTCTTTGGTAGATGAACTCAAGTGCTCTTCCATCTAGTTACCCTAAAAACTCACATTTTTTAATAGCTTCATTAGTGATGCCCCTAGCTTTCCATCTCATCTTACAATTTAGCAAGTACTATGTAGGATCTATGAACCCATCATAGATGGCTAAGTTCATGAATCCTCTTTGATGACCCACCATGTTAATTAATATGGATGGAATATATTGTGTAATTATTATTTGAGGATGCTACATTATGGGTTATCTTTCCTATGTACTACTTTATGCACTAGGAGAAATATCATGCACACTTTTGTTTATCTATACTTCCTTCTTTTCTTTGTTTAGTTTTAACTAATCCTATGGCCTTCAAAGCCTTTTTAATTTATTTTTTTTGAATTTTGGTGCCATAATGATTCAAATGCTTTGAAAATGGTCCTTCCTAACTACTATCTTCCTATCTACTTGGCTAAAAACTTCTACTATAATATAAAATATTAGGTTATATGGACATGTGCTCTTCTGATGAATGGCACTTTCTTGAAACTTCTTATTTTGATATGTTTGAACCTATATTTAAAATATGAATGTGTTTTATTTCTTTATGTAATTCTTCTTCTTTTGATAGTACCCTTTCTTGTAGCTATGTACCACACCTAGCATCTATCCATTCTACTTCTAAACTATTCTTGCCCTCTTGATTACACATCTCATCTTCATCTCATTCTTTGTCATTTCACTCTATTTACTAACATTCATCATCTTATTTATTCATCCTTCATTCATCCTATCACTCATCACATCTTCACACTCATCTATCATCTAATCTACTACTACTCTTACCTCTACTCATAGCTACTTGGTTATTCTTCTATTTATTCCATGTATTCTATTATCATAGTTCTTGTTCTAAATCTAGAATTTTATTCTGACTCTTCTTCCCTTATGTCTTCATTCTAGATTCAGGTTCAATCCTTACTCATCATCATGTCATACACACCCCCATATAACTGAAGTGACTAGTCCATATTGGTTGGAGTAGGTACCATGGCCTTATCCACAACCAACATTTTTACCAGGAGAGGTAGTCACTACAAAAAGTTTCCTCTAATTGTTTGGACAAAATAGTCCTTCATAGCTTTCAATGCTATATATCCTTATACTATAAACTTGGTGATGTATTTATCTATGGTGGTAACAAACCAATAGTCTATTGCTCTCATCTAGTCAATTTGTAGTTTCAGTAGCTGGTCTATCTTCTGTTCAGTCTAAATTATTATTATTTTTGTTCTTGGGTTAAAGCAATAGTATTCCAATCTTGTCAACTAGTTGGATAGCAGTTAAGGTAATTCATACTAGAAAATTTCATATATCTCTCCATAGATGTGTTTTTGAATAATTCTAATTATGGTAAGACCAGTCTATTTGGATTCTTCTTTTGTATAATTCCATACTTTTTGGTTTAACCATGTCTCAATGTCTCTTTGCCCCAATAACCATCTTAGCATAGTTTAATTCAAAAGGAATGTTTCCATGCTCATCACACTATTATTAGTAGAGGTTCTTGATGTATCAAATCATGCTAAAGATGAGGATAACTAATTTTTACGCAAGTGCATAGGATAGTGTAGAGAATTCATATTCAACAAGTAAAATAAAAGAATAACATAAATGAATTATTATGAATTTGATAGGAATTAGGATCAACCGATAATTCATTAAAGTTTACAAAGTATTTAGAGTAAGTTATATAGGGTTAATCCAAACATTAAAAATGATAACATGTGTAAGGAGAAAAATAAGAAATACAATAGGTAACCATAACCAAATAGTCTATATTGATATCAATAAAAGGTCTCTCCCTCTTCTTCATACAAGCATACATATATAGAGTTATTACAATCTCTGACTATTCTCATTCTTCTCATACTTTGGTGCCAAAAGAGGAGACTATTCATCTTCTATCTATTATAAGTCATGGAAGATAAGACAAAATACATATAACTGATAAATGAATACATAATGTCTGGATATTTAAAGAATATCCTATGTAAATTTACTATCTATTTTCTTCTCCTAACAATAAGAGAAGAAAATTTTGACAAAAGTATCCTTGGATTGAACAATGCGTGGAACTTAGACATGGTCTACACCAGAGCTATTAATGTTTGGTGGTGAGGCACGTTGAATAGCTAAGTGTTAGAATTCACCTTATCCATGTATTTTTATTATGAATAAGTTGAGTACCAATTTTTTGTAAGCCAAGATTCTCTTACCTAAGGTATCTACCAATGGATATCAAAAAACTAAAGGTAGATAGTGGGATTGAAGATTTACAAATGTATGACTAAGTCCCTTCACATGAAAGCAACATAGAGGGTAGAGGATGATGAAGGCATGGTGACTAAAATAATAAGGTAAGACCTCAACATGGAAGGAATAAGTGGATGTGAGCCCCAAAGGCACAAACATGCTAAAAATTGACTAGAAAAAGTAGCTAAAGACCTTAGATGAAGGGGACAACTTAACTCAAGATATGATATGAAGACCTATAGGGATGGGAATAGAATGCGGATATCTCTTGTGTAAAATAATTATGCTCTAATATAAAAAATTATGCACCAAGGAGAAAAAATGGGTCTTGGGAGAAGAAGTTAAGGTACCATAACAAGGAGTTGAGTAGAGAAGACCACCATGGAGATGTCGGATTCATCTTTACCTAAAGCTCCTACTCAAACACCTCACCCAATATTATTAAAAATTTATAGAAGTATTTTTAGCTCTAAAATTAGAAATTAAAGGGTTCAAAACATGAAAATAGAAAAAGTAACATGCTAAGGAACATTGGCCTTCACCAATTGATCATATTAGTAATTTATGTATACTATGTGCATTTAACAATGCAAATTATAGTACCACCAATGAGAGGGGATTCAATCCCTCATAAAAGTGGTTAAATGTAAAGTGGAAGAGCCAAGTCTAGAAGGCCACTGATGAATCAACAAACCCTTCAAGTAGTTGGGGCTAAAGTGTTACTGATGGTTCAACAAACCCTTCAAGTAATTAGTGGTGCAATAGTACTACTCATCATGGGAGGTGGTGTTGTCATACCACCACTATAAGGGACTGATACAAGTAGTCATATTTTAGAGGGCCTTTAACTAGTTCCCCATTAAAATAATTACCCTTTAACTAGTTCCCCATTAAAATAAGTACCACAAGTGCAAATTCTAACCATAACTTTCCCTCATGCCATCTACATGATGTCCTTTAGTCTATCAAAGTATCAAGGTGGAGGGTGGATAATGTTGTAAAAAATGTACATAAATGTGAAATTATATGATGCACCAAGGGAATTACATCACTTGACTACATGGTGAGTCAATTTTCTATGACATTGTAAGATCATGCGCACATATGGTATAGGAAGCATGACCTAGGTCAAAATATTATAGACTATTACCTCCTAAAATAGACTTCCTAAAGGAGTTTGACATCCATAAATTAAAGTATCAGAGCATTATTTCATTTAAGGAGACCAAATAAGAGGTAATTGAGAACATTCATACCTATGATGCCTAATTTAAGACCCAATATCTAAGTTATCTATTGGATTTCACCCATTTTAGCATGCACATCATTTTTTTGGGGATTACTTGCTCCCTAAAAGCACACCCTATCAATAAGTACTCTCATTGAGCATCGAGAGGTATTGGAAGTCATGTTAAGAGTTTAGGATATGGGAGGCAAACATTTTGGATTTAACTCATCCATGCAAGTACATATTTTGTCAATTAATTCACTATTATAGAAGATGATAGGTAATAACACACATGACACTCAATGGACTTTAGTAAATGGATTGTGGAGTGGAAGGACAAAGTAAATATAATTTCCTCAGACATAACATGCATACCCTAAGAGTATGCATGGAATGCCATAACATACAAAATTACCCCTAATTCCACATGTAACTCAAGCAAGAGTTTCTACTTTAGATTTTTGACACCACTAATCATACTATCAAGGATTATAGGGTAGTTAATGAATTGGGAGACTCATGTGTGAGGTAGGTGGTAGTAGGACCATTTGATCAAGATTATGATGGGTATGGATAATATTGTAGAGAGAGTTTATGAAGGTAGAAGACACACTAGTGGAAGGTTCCCACTACACTATTGTTACAAGTGTGGGGCACTCAATCATTATCAATATTACTACCCTATGTACCCTAATTAGTGGTATTTATGAGGTAACCATAAAGTAGAGGAGTGTCCATACCTATATGAAAATATCACACATAAGGGAAGGCCTAAAAAGGGTATAAGAATGATCCATTGTAGACACAACTTGAATCAATGGGTCTTGAAGGCTAAGGTTGAGGATAATACAAACCTAAAGATGTAGGTGACAACTAGGAGTGTCACAACCATGTTATTGATAATCATTCCCATTGAGAAGGTCAAGCTAGGATATGAGCCAAGGAGGTTTGATGATCACATGGTGTGACCTAACCCCACATAAACATAATGCCTAGATGGAGTGCATTATAAAGTAGTACTCTGGGAAGCTATTGATGTAATCCCAAATCTCCAAGGTGAACTACAACATGCATTTGACTTAGATGAAAAAGAAAGAAAATAGATCCAATCCCAAACACCCATTGACATTAAGAGAGATGATCATGTATAAATATTGTCCATTCTACCCTTGATGTGATAGTGTCAATGATCAAGAACCTATTGGTTGATTACAAAAAAAAGTAGTAGATTCATTTAGAGGGCCCTAACATGGTAGGAAGATATGAATTAAGGATCATGTTGAATTTAGGATATCACAAAGAGTTATTGATGGATACAAATATTAATGAGTGGCTAGTCCATGCCATTATAGTAAACACCAATGTAAAAGTAAACATTTTAATAGGGTATGCTTAGTAAAAAATGGGTAGTCCTCCCTTATGACCTCTCCCCCATGTTTTTTTCATGGAAAATAAAACTAAGGCCTAGCCTATCGTGATTCTTCCCAACACCAGATTTGAGATATTGTGTGTAAATTTTTAAGTAGACTTTAAGGTAATTGAGCTCAAAGAAGCCAATAACTACCCAACATTGATTGATAAACCATGGTATTATGCCAATAATTGGGATATGCAAATCAAGTAATAGTTTATGAGTTTTAAGAATGGGAATAACATGTGGTAATCCCACTATAATTTTAATAAACCAATGCCCCACACCCATCCCCACCAAACACATGGAAAGTGTTGATCAGGAGGATGAGATAAACAATATCTACAACATCACTATGTAAGGAACACAAAACCTTGAGCAAAGTGCAAAAAGAATCCTAGACTTGAATGAAACACAAATAGTCTTTGAAATGAATGATGGGTAAAATATTCATATTAGGTGGATAGATATAATTACAACATCATTTTATTAAGGCCCTAGTCTCAACATGCATAGTGATCCCTTCACACCAACATCAAAATATCACATAATAGCCAAAATATATGGGTACCATGTACCACAATGAATGTTAAGTGGGTAATACATATAAGTAGGGTTAAGATTTCCAAATTTATTTTATCAATGTAGTGTACATAATTATTACAACAAAGAGGACAAGACTTTATGGATGGCACACAACTGGCAAAACACAACTACAAAATAGAAGCTAGTTTTTAAACTAGAGAAAAAAACCTCAAAAATATGAGCCTAGCCACTTGTGTGTTGAAAATTTGTAAGGAGAGTGATAGGGGGATGAAGTAAAGGAGGAATGAAACCTTTAATACCAAATAAATTTAAAGATGACCAAGATTAACATAGGCTTAGAGGAATAACTAAATATTTCTACCATTAGAGAGTATTAGTCATATATAGAATTTGTATGCATTATTAATATCCTTTAAAAATTTCAATATGTCTTCCTAGGAGTTATGGAAAAATGAAAGGAGTGCACCCATATTTGGGAAAAATGAATATCAACTTGGTCAAAGATGCTAGGACATTAAAGAAATGAACATACCAAATGCATCCCAACCTTTGTGTCAAGGTAAATATTGAAATTCGATGCAAGTGTAATCTACCCAATGGAGTTTGAATGGGTGAGCCCCATGGTGATCAACATCAAAAATGATGGGCTCATCAGGATCTATGCTGGCTATCACTTCCTTAATGTAGTATGTGTAACACACCCATTTACCACTCCTTTCACTAAGGATATTCTTGAATGGGTTGTAGGCTATGAGGTGTATATATTCACTGATCTCTTATATAGTGATCATCAAGTCTAGATTTAGGAGGAAGACAAAAAAAAGACCTCATTTATAATAAAATGGGCCTTATTCACCTATAATGTCATACCCTTTGGTTTTAATAATGCCACTATGGTATTCTCATGGATAGTCATTATTTCCTTTAAAGACTTTGCCCATTACTTTATCTAAGTATATCTTGATGAATGGATGGTTTACAAACTGGAAAAGGATCACCTAAAAAACTTGACACTCATGTTTGAGTGTTTCCACTAGTTGTATATTTCTCTAAATTTTAAGAAGTGTAGCTTTGCCACCCCTTTTGGCACATTGATCGATCACATCATCTATAAAGGTGGTCTTCTGGTTGATCTTGCTAAGGTGGCAATCATTATTTAACTAGAGGCCCCCACAAATAGTTGAAAGGTACATGCTTTATTAGGACATACCAGATATTAAAAAAAAAACATTTGACACTATGCCAATATCATTGTGTTTCTAGAGGAACTCCTACAAAAGCATGAACCATTAATTTGGGGTGAAGTGCAAGAAGAGGCATTCAAGATATTAAATAAAAAATTGGCTAATGTGATAATATTACAATTAACTAATTAGAACACTCCATTCCATGTCAATTTTTATGCTTCAAGAATAAAAATTAGTGTTATTCTCACCCAATTAGGGGAAAATAAGATCAACCACCTGATCTAATTTGAAAGCCATAAGCTTATGCTAGCTAAGTAGAATTACACCACCATTGAGTGTGAGGCCCTAGAAATGATTTATAAATTTCACTAGTACTTATTGGCCACCTCCTTTATATTCTTCACTAATCATGAGGATTTTGATTAATTAATCAACAAACTCATTCTCTAAGGAAACATTGTCCATTGGATAGTCCTCTTTTAAGAATTCCAATTTTATGTGGCCATGAAACTAGGGAAGTAAAATTTGGGCCCCAACCACTTATCTTAACTCATCATTAGAGAGGATGCATTCCTAATCAAATATGATATGATAGATGAATAGTTTTAAAAAGTAAAATGTGTCCCAAAAGAACATGTAAAAATTGCTACCATCTTCACTTTTGGATTCATTCTTTAAAAAATCTCTCTACCAAGGAGAAGAAAAAATTAGCCATTTGTGCCACCCCTTATGAATTGATTGAAGGGGATCTATATAAATTAAGTTTTGATGAGATCATGCACTAATTTATTCCAAATCATGTGTATGATGGTGTACTTTAGGAAGCACATGAAGGCATAGTTGGTGGCCATTTTACTGATAAGGCCATTGCCAAAAAAAGCCTACTATCCGGTCTTTACTAACTAACCTTTTTTTAAATATTCATCACATTGCACATGAAAATATTATGTGTAATAGAGGATTAGGAAATATAATCACAAGGATGAGATTCCTAATCCCCATTCTCATCAATAAGCTTTTGAGAAAATGGGCCATTATCTTTATGGGTCCTATTACTCCTATTATGTGAAGCTGGGGTGTACGATACATCATCATTAAAACATACTACTTCACTAGATGGGCCAAGGCCATATCCACAAAAAATTGTATTATATCTATAAATGTGCACTTTCTTTGGGAAATCATCATCAACTAGTATGGATGCCTAATCAGTCTAACCAATGACTAGGGCACCCACTTCATCAATGAAAGTTGATAGATTCTACTTTCTAAATTCATGATCATACATAATAAGACAACACCATATCATCCATAGGAAAACAAAATTGTTGAATATTTAAATAAGATATTAGGTAATTACCTCAATAATATCTATGATGTAGGACATAAATAATGGGATGACCTAGTTTTTGTAGTCTTATGGGTCCATCACACCATGTACAAGTGCTTAAACAAGTCTAGAAATTTCAACTGGTGTTTAAAAATAAATTTATCCTACCCATGGAGTTCATGTTACCTTCCATATGTATCACCCTATTTGGTCACCTTAATGGCATCATGTCCCTGATTGCATGCCTAAAAGAATTAATGAAACTAGATGAATGATTCAACATTGTTTGATGAAGCTAGATTGTAGAGAAGGCCAAATAGAAGTCCTAAAAATATAAACATATAAAGTGAAAGATTGATCAAGGGAACCCTTATTCTCTTCTATGATTCTCAATACTTGAATCACCTTAACAAGCTTCAAATTTTATGGCTTAGGTTCTATATCATTCACATCATTCTAGATACTGGTGTATGTAAATTATGCATGCTAAGTGGTGAAATGCTACTTGGGAATTTCAATGAGAACCAACTCAATATGTGTCATATATTGTATGCTTGATAAAAGTTTTAATAATGCATTTTCCATTTTTTTTTGTATTACATTTTCTTTCTAGTGTAGATTAGTTTAGGCTAGCTTTTGTAGTAATAGCTATGCACAGTTGATGTAATAACACACACATACATCATGAGTTCAACTGGGTGAGTTGAGTGAAGGATTTTTTGGTAGGCCTTATACTATATGCCTAATTTCCTAAGGGAGTAATACCACACACTTTTTAAAAATATAACCCTCTTTTTGAGGATTAATTTGGTAATCTAGGATAACTTAAATGTTTAATCCTACCTTGGTAATAATTACAAATGGTAGATATAAAAGACCTTGGGTATTTAATTATGGGAAAAATACCTCTTGAATATACCCACCCCTTATAAAAATTCATGGGAAAAATATTTTTCACAGTGAAGGATTAAGTGTATAATTTAGTGTGGGGTGGATGCAGAGAAAAAGTATCAAAATTTGGTAGGTATGAAGGAACACAACACAAAAAGTGAAGGAACTAATAGGAGGAGATGTAGAGTCTAATTACTTGGAAAATGAAACTACAGGGAAAGAAAGATTGTAATATAGATGGAATTAACATACCTAAGATTCTAGATATAAAAGAGTATAAAAATAAGGATGACATCACTTACAAAATTCAAAATTCAAAATTAGATGTGTTGGATAGATGGCATGCATTAGTAATTAATGCAAAGGATGGAAAAATTAAACACTCAAATGTGGGAAGAAGAAAGGTCATTACATTAGGGATCGATTCATTAAGAAGTGGACCTTGGTAAAAGCACCAATAAGGTTGAAAAATTCAAATGCATGTTACTTCATCACTTTGTATTCAAAATCCCTGAGGAACCCAAAGAGCCTGAACGAACTAGAATGATAATATATTTATGTATTTGAGACCAAAACAAATGAAATACACCATCTAAAAAATAAAATAAATATACCCAAGGGTTTTTGACAAAAAAATTATCAATTTCAAATCATTACTAAAGGTAAAAAGAATAAATTTGACGAGCTAAAAGTTTTATAGGCCGCTAGCTACCATTAAAGCCTTGTGAAGCTTGGAGCCAAGTTAAACAACACCACTTTTGGTGTAAGGGAATAACAACCAAGATTTGTGGATTCAACCAAATAGGGAAGAAAAGGATGAAATAGATAAGTTTTAGGTTAGGTATGAGACTGAAGGCTATGTCATCAAGAAATAAGAACCACATTCCAAATGCATGGTTTAAAACACCCATAGTGGAAGAGGAATATGCAACATCTGACAACACATGGTTTGAAGGGACATCAACCATTATTAAAGAAGGGGTGAAAAAAGTACCAAACTCAAAGGAAATAACAACCTATACTAGATCCAAGAATATATAAGAGGTATGACTAAGTAAAAGCGTGCCCAAGGTTAAAAGAGAGAAGACACCTATCCATGCCATAGATAAGAGTCAAGTCAAGAATTGTAAACTTGATTTTTTCAAAAATGTAACACCCTAATAGTGTAGAGCGTGATAAGGAATGTGATTACATGGTGGATAAATGTAGTGTGAAATACTATAACCATCACACTACATGCAATGAGGTCAACTTAAAAAGTGATTACCTAGTTAATACTGGATGGAGGGCCTCTAAAGAAAACTCCATTTTTGATGACTTTGTCAGAAGGTAGATGGAGAGAGTTTGATTTTTCAAACTCATGAGCTCCCATACATTAGCAAGGATGAATAATGGTGTATTGTAAACCATCACACATTCATTAGGATAAGGTCTACTTTACATGATGAAGGATGAAGATTATGATGACCTAGATTCATAAGGTAACTAGGTTGGATCAATTAGTTAGGGACATTAAAGAGGCACTAGAAAATTTAAATAAGATCAACTTTATGGATCAAGAGTTTAATTACAATAAGGGACTACTTATTTTCCTCATCACCAACATAAAGGATAGGGTCACTAGGATTACAACATGACTAGTGAGTGATAAGATGTATAGATCAATCATTGAAGAGATATTAATAAGAGCTTTCTCTAGATCTCACATGAAATAACAAAGGAAACCTCATTCAATATCTCTAAGTTATTAGTAGACTCAATTATTAAAGGCACATCTAAGGTATATATGGTTTGGGATAAGTTTAGATATGGCATAATCCTCATATTATTTTTGTTTGATGAGTTCAATATACTTGAGAATGCTCAAGAGGTGGCTAGTCATATGCCATGCATGATAAATCCCCAATGGTTTGTTAACATTCATATAAATTCCATGTTATTATCACCCCCAAATACAAGGCGAGGGTTGACCATTGGTTTATGTGATTAAAAGAGGACATAAGAGAATAATGGTGTATAAAAAGGATGTTTTTAAAACTAGTAAAGGGATACACATAGTTCATCATCATGCCAGACAACTCTATAACAAAAATTAGATTGGATGATGGAAACATAAATTCATGGTTGAAGCTACCCAATGGGTTTATAGTTTATTAATTTTTTATTTGGTTAGAGGCATTAAAAATTCAAATAAAATAAGAATAAACACTTAGAGGATTGATGATATCTACACCCTCCATGTAACTTATGTTCACATTAGGGAGGCCACACTAAATATGGACAATAAGGTAGATAATAATGAGTGTGCCCTTATACTGATATAAATTGTTAACATTAAGGGATACTCCTATAGTTTTTACTAATATATGAATAAATAAGGAGTCGGTGGAGTCACGTGTCTCCACCTCTGAGAAGAATAAACAAAAGGGGAAGGATACTCAACCTCTTTCCCCTGTGAGAGATAGTTCAAAGGAAAGTAGGTTCAAGAAGGAACCCAAAAATAAAGAGTAACTAAAGAAGAATAAGTTAAAAATGGAGGGGGAACTGCCAAAAATTTCACTAGAGGGATTGGAAGACACCACATCAGAGGAGGTCCCCTTGGAAAGGAAAAAAACACAACAAGAGAAGTAGACAAGACCACCCTCTCCAAAGCCAAAAAAATAATCACAACTAGAGATTAGGAAATAAGTGCCATGAATAGAGTTTAAAATGACACTTGAGTAGGGGAAAAAAGTTCCACCCCCAAGAGAAAGGAAATGGAAAGGATCTAGTTATATGAGAAATGATAAAGGATCTCCTTAGCACTAGCAAAAATTGGTAAGAATCATCAATAAAAGGGAATCCTAAACTAGAGCTGCACATCGGAGGAATCCTTGAGATGGTACTATTGACATAATTTTAATTTTATTCAAATTGGGTTAACCCCTAAATATTTAAACTTTTAAAAATGTTTCCATATGCCTAATAAGGTCTCATGTTGGTCTAAACCTCTTATCTATCCTTGTCTTTGTCCTTGTTGAAGCCTACCTCCCTTGTACTTGCCTAATAAACCAAAGTAAACTCTAGTCAAACATGGTAAAAGTTAAAAATTGTGTTTAATATGTCCTAATATGGTCTTTTATATTTTTTAATATGTTCACAAGTTATTAATTTATATTTTACTATGTCTCATATTCAAAAATGGCCTTTTGGTCATATTTCTAGCTCAATTAATGACTTGTACAGATGGGTTGAGTAAGAAAATTTGTCACCAAGATTTAGTTCAACATAGAGGAGGTAAAAATATGTAAGGATAAGTTATATGTCAGTCCAAGAAGTATTTATATGTATAAGGTAATTTTTCCTTGAAAATAGGCCATTAATGGCATTTGTACAGACTTGGGAAGTCCTCGTTCAGTAAAAAAAAATGGGATGGTGTCTCTTCAGAACCCTAAGACATTTTAAATTAATTTTTTGAAGATTTTTCATCATATAAATCATTTTTTTCTTCTATTCCCTCCTTGTCCTCGCAAGCTAAGGAGAGTCAACTTCTGATGCATAGTATAAACCATACAGTTGGAGTTAGGAGGAATGATTTTAGGAGTTGAAATTAATATAAGCATATTTAAAATCCATGGTAAGAAGTATAAATTTAATGGATTCTCATTTATAAACCATCACTTAGACTCCAGGTAGCTTTTTATGCATTCACCTCCATGAGGGGTCTCCTTTCCAAGTAGTTTTAGATTTCTTTATTTTGGTTTAATGGTGTTGATAGTTTTGTGTTTTTATTTGGGATTATCCATTGTTTTTCCATTTATCTCTTTATTTTGGATGTCTCAATAGTTCACAAGCCTCTTCATAGGCTTGTTTTGGTATAGTTTCACCCTCACTACTCTATACTCAGAAAATGACAACCTACAAGTTCCTTGAAGGTGTTTTGAGGTTGTTTTAAAAAGTGTTATTAATAATGGTTATAAAATTAAGGGTTGAAAATTGAATTTGAGGTGTTAAGAAGACTTTTAAACAACATATTAGCACTCAATTCCATCCTCTCTACCTTATAACTTAGATTTTTGCATCTACAGGACCCTGCTAATGTCATGATGATGTATGGAGAGGTAGATAGGTGATAAAATTGCTTAACATTGTCTAATGTGCATCAAAATGCCTAGGAGAGATTTTCATAAGATTTTTTTAGTATTATATCACCTTCATTATCATGCATACATTCAATTGCATACCTATAGGTGACATCAACAGGGATTGAAGGTTTATACAGAGGTGCTTCACAAGGTTGAGCCCTAATTTAGGTCTAAAAATCAAGTTGATGGATTAGAAAGCATGCCTAATACCCTTGGAATATCTCTAGGTATTGGAGAAGAATCTAAACTAAAACTTATAAGTTTTAAGACCATTTTCCAAAAATTGACAAAAGAAAAGATCTGTGGGTTTTGTAAATAACATATACTAGAGTCTTAAGATCCCTTTGATGCTCCTAATATTGTGGCCTTATATCCCTTGGCATGGAGAATGAATGTACCAAGTTTAAAAGTGTGATTTAAAGTGGAGAGAGTTATTATAGAGGTCTAAAATTTTCCTTAAACACACTGAAGATAGTAATATCTATAGGAATGTGAACCAATAGACCTTTTGTCACCCCAATGTTTCAATTTTAAATCATGCTTCATGTTGGAAAAACTTTGATAATAGATAAAAATATTTTAAAAGATTCAAGGGATAAAAAAAGAGAGGATGGATTTTTTGAGACCTCCTCATGTTCACACCCTCTTCATACACAGGGCAAAATAAACACCTACAACTAACTAAGAAGGACTGAGACAATAACAGGCATAAAAAACTCAGTTGAATAAGCCTAAATCATGGAGATTTCAATGATAGTAAATGGAAAGGTTATAAAATGAACATGGAATAATTAGAAAGAGATACTCATTTGACATGATAAAGTCAAGAAGAGCTAGCACATGCTTAGAAACATGCATCTACAGGTAAGATTTTGGAGAAATTGGTCTTAGTTAGGAAAGGGCATAGTTTGAGTTCCCAATGAATAAAAATGTTAGGTTAAATTGGAGTAAGAATTGTATTACCTCCATAGGGTGTTAAGAGAGTATTAAGGAATAATTTTTTCCACAACAAAATCCATGTTTCATCTATAGGTAGGGGTCTGCTAAGAGGTTGCCACAGTTAGCCATGACAAGCCCAGTCTGGTTTGAGTCAATTGGGAGGATGTGTGGTGGTTTGGAGTGATAAAGAGGGATATAAAAACTTTAAAAATTTTCACATACATATTTCAAGGCTCTCATAATGAGGAAAAGTAAAGAAAGAGGCTTAAAATGATAAAAAGCATAGTCAACATTCAATACCCTTGTACAGTCAAGCTATGCAAACTTAGTCTTGGAGATTTATGGTTTTGAATGACCAAATCATGAATTAAAGAGATAATTTTTTTTGTAAATAATCCTTGTGAATTTTAAAACCCCATATAACACTTTTTTTACTGATCAACTAGGGTAACATGCCTCTTTTCTATCTCAGAGGTAGGGCACTTTTTAGGCTCACAAGCCCTACAAATTTTGGGAAATAGGATAAAAACATGAACCATAAGGTGTGGAGACATTTAAATAAGGTTTTTTTAGTTTTATTACATCTAAAAAAACACAAAAAAAATTGAAATAGGGTCTTAAAATGAACAAGGTACTATATGCATCTAAGGTTGCAGTCATGATGCACTTAGCTTGATAAGGCTTATAGGTCAAGTGGGAGGTCATTTCAAGTTATAGCCTTAGTGAAGCATTATAATGATTTGGAACATCTTCATGGGGAAAATTTGATATTTTAAATCCATCTTAGAGGTTTGGAGGGTCAATAATGAGGTCTAAACCACAAGTTACAGGTAAGGCATAGTAGATCTAATGTGATGTCTAATGCCTAGAGAGGATTCACACCACTTTTGTAGTTAGATGACTATTGAGACCTATTGGAGAACATTATTTGGAATATATAGAGGTGTTTTAGCCTTATTTTTTTATAAAAACTCATCAAGAAGCCATTTATTGGTTTAAAATACACATAGGCCTATGCATAATACTAAAGGAGTTCAAGTGGTCATTCTAGAATGCTTAGAATTTTCATGACTCTTTACATGGGACCTCAAGATATTTGAATATATTAGTCAGGGTCCTTAATAATTTCTCAGTAGAATTGGGTGAGATTTTAAATATGTAGCCTTTATGAACAAAGGCTAAGACCTGAAACTGCTCCAAACCCTCCTTAAGGACCTGATTAGGAAGTTGAAGTAGATAGAGCATCCAAAGGGGGTGAAAATTACATGAAACTAATTGGAGGTTATATAAAACTCTTTAGGTATCATTCCCATGTAATTGATCTATAAGACACCTATACAAATGGGGTCTAACAGGGCTTATTTTGATTATTTTATATGTTTTGTAGGCATGAAAAACTTTCAAGAGATATAATCACTTTTGGGAGATAATTTGAGACTTGTTATAAGTATCCATGGACATTTTATGAGATATATAAAATCTTAAGCGTGCCTGTTATCTTCTCCATCTTTGCCAGTCTAGTGGGTAGATGGTGAACACTTAGTAAAAAAGAGGGAAGATCTAATTAAGAAGCCTTTTAAGGATTATTTCATGAACTTGATGACTTAGACACTCTTTAAAAGTGTCTTACCTCCTTGTGCATGGATCAAATTATATAATTGGAAAGGTTTTGGGTGCCAAGTGTGAGAGGTGCATGGGAATGAGTCATTTAGAACTATCAAGGATGCTTTTGAATGGCCAAAAGAATATGGATGATTAAAAAATGATCCAATACATGTGAGGGCATGTTTCAAACCCCTCATACTTAGATCCATCATTATAACTAACCATTTTTAGTGATGAGGTAGTTTTGTGAAGGTAAATGATGAGGGCAGTTTCTTATGCAAGCACAAGGGAATCTACACCACATGTGGAGGAGTTAAACAAGTTTGAGATACATTTGTCCTTATTTACATTTTAGGACATATATCATACTAGATTCCATGAAAATTTAACTCCTCCTTGTTTTAAAAGTGTCTTAATGACCCTTGAGCTCCCTTTCTCTCTCTCCTCTCATAATTGCTATAAATTCTAGCCTTTTTGGCTGTTGTATGGATCTCTCCACCTAGATATGGTGAAGCCCTACTAAATTTTTTCCTTATGATAATAAATATAATTGTTTTTTACCTCATTAAATATTCCATTAAGTGCATGTAATTATTTTTGGTCTTATGCAAGTGTATTTTTCCTTACCTTCACAAGTTATCCTTCTTAGTGCCTTGTGTAGTTTGAGATCTCTCTTTTGTAGGTTAGAAAGAAGTGTCTAATGTGGATTGTAGGTGTAGTGAGTATTTTATTCAATATTTTTTCTAGAAGGCCTATTTTATAAGTCCTCATATCCTAGGCTCTCGTCAAGACCCCATGCTTGAAACATTGATGTGGAAGAGAAAATTGTCATTGAATGAAGTGTATGCATAGACTTATTTTGGTTCCAAGTGCATGTTAAATGGTGTGAGTAGACAAAATATTTAGTGTATCACCTCCCCTATAATATATTTAATTTCATTTATCCTTCTCCCTTTTCATCCCCCAAGAGTTAGTATTAGTTTGATCAAAGTGGTACATCAAGGGGAATTGGCCCCAAATCTAGATCCACCTCAAAGTTAGGTCACTCATAGCCCTGAGGTGGTTCCATTGTGCCACTTTAATGAGGAGAGACTTGTCATCTCCTCAAGAGGTACAAGTTCAAGTGACAATATGTACTACCTAACATAGATGATGTAGAGGAAATGATGGATCATGGAGTGGATGCAACTATACATAAAGCTAAAAATTTGGACTCCATGGAAGAGTTCTAGGATGGACACCCTGAGGATGAAGGGTTACAAAAATTACAACCTAAGATAGAAGAAGAAGAATAAATGAGGGAGGATGAAGTAGAAACTATACTTATGGGAGATAACCCTCCTCATGAAAGATAAGATATATAATAAAGAGAAGTTAGAGGCACCATCTAGGTAAGGATTTAATAAGGAATACTGATAGAAGAGCTATACTTTTGGAAGATAATGAAGCCTAACCACACCAAACTAACAACACACAAATAAGTATCTTTTGACCTAAATTACTATTCAAAATAGACCCTTTTTTAAGTCCATACAATAATAAAAATAATTTTGTCCAAAAGCTAACTAAGGACCAGACTCATTTTTGGCCAATCTAATGGCTATGACTGGTGCACAAGCCAACAACACGCTAATGAAGATAGATATTGAAGTGAATAATAATTTTTTTTAAGTATCAAGGATTGTAGGGAGAAACATGAAACCATGAATATTTAACCAATGCTCTTGAAGATAAGGAGGGTAAGTGATCCTTATCTAAAAAGGCACTAGGGGAAGCCAAGAAGAAGTAGGTTAAGGTTGAAAGATCACTCATATTAGAATGAGAAGGGTGGGAGAGAATATGATGACATAATAAGTGACCCACTCACTCTCTCAACAACTATTTTCTTCAATTTTTAAATGATTCTTTTTTTTGATCTTGATTATCATAAAACTCTTTTTGAGTATTGGTCTTAATAGACCAATAACCTTGCTAAGATTTCTATCTTTTGTTTTGTTACAAAAAGGACTCTTGAACCTCTATATTTAGATGAAAAAGAACTCTTGAACCTATTTTTTAAGATTAAAAGGCACTCTTAATGAATCAAAAATACTAATTTTTAGGCCCCCTTATTTTTTTAAGTATAAGATTCATGCCAACACGATAACCACATCAAAATGAGGGAATCATTTTATTTAATGAATAAAATTTTGGAAATTTGGCACCAAATAGAGGTTACAACACATAACCTACACCAGATAGAAGGTGGTTAGCTAGTTCCTAAAATTTTGAGGCATTTTAGATGATTGGGTGATACATGATAACTACACCATGAACTTCACAAGGTGATGGAGATGGCATAAATTATCACCAAAGTTCTAGCTCGATACTCAACTTGCAAATTCCACACTAGAGGAGATGTTCTAGAAGGCTATAAAAGGAGCTTGAAACAATTGATGTAGGGGACAAATATAATCAAAATGAAGCTCTATAAAATGGAGTTACTCTATATTCATGCATCTAAAATCCATTAGATAAATGGAGCCTTCATGGCATCCATTTGTATGAATTGAACATATGTTCTACCAAAAATGCTACACTTTATTTTAAATTGGATTAACGAAGATGATTGTTACATTAAATGGTACTCTATATAGATTATGCATATTTTATTTTAATTTTGAAATGTGGGATGTTTGTAATGGTATAATTTTAGTTCAAGTATGTTGAGTAATGTTTATGAGCTTCTAGTTTACATCATTAATGGGATTCATGTTAATAAATGATGATGTCATCATAATTCTATTGAGAGTATGAGTATAGATCCTACACAAAGAGTTACTATCTTTGATATAAGTTCAATCCTAGTATGAGTACTTGAAAGTGAAGTAACCCTTTTACCCTTCAAACACCTATATGATGATAGGATTAGTTTAACAAATGCTTGCACCCATATGACTCTAGGATTAGTCCACCAAAAGGCTTGTGCTTATAGGTCACTAGGATTCACCAATGAAAGGATTAAACCTATGGATCTACTTAAAGCCTTATTTGAATTTAACAAGTCCTATAATTGATATCTTATGCCATGGCACAACTATCCCAATGTGAGACCTAGTTCCTTCTCAGCTACACTTCATGTGATTGCATAAGGCCAATGACTTATGTGGATTGATGCTGGTGCAACCAAGTGTTAAAATGTTGAGTGAAAAGGGAATATCACTTGTTTATGCCTAGTTTTAATGATCCAAGAACCAACTAAGACAAATTTATGCACCCTTTTCTACAACATTTTTGTTCTATTGTTAGGACCCTTGTTAAATTTTGTTACTACAATGATGCGGTAGAATGATGTACCTAATTTATCTCAAAAATTTTGAGTGTTGGCTAAAATAGGTGGAAGATAGATTTGTATTGAATCATCCAACCTATAAAGGACAAAAGTTAAGAAAATGGGTTCAGAATAACCTATATGATTCCTTTATATGAGGTCTTTTTCTGTGAGCTACTTGAGCATGTGTACCAATGGTTGATTACATATTCAACCCATAGAAGAAGGAGATATGGATATAAATTTGAATGGAAAAAGAGTGCTTAGAGAGGATTGAGACCCTAGATTCTACTTGGATTAGAGTATTAGATAAATGGTGGCAAAGAATGTTGAATGGATACATACTTGAGTTCATAGTCTCAATATACTCATGCCCAAAGAAGTAGAGTACCAGTTATTTCACAACCCTTGAGGCATGTTTGTGAAGCAATTAAGCACAAAACTCAAAAATATAATGTTTTAATGGTTTTAAAACTTTGGGGATGGAAGGCTAAAGTCCTTTTGTGTATGGGCAATGTAAAGGGGGAAAAGCGAATGTGTAGGTGAAGCATAATTGAAGGGGATGAGTAGATTGACACCCAAGAGCTTAGAATATAAACCCATAATAAGAGATGATGTAGACTAATAGAAGATATAGAACCTGAAAGTGTCAATAAAATCCATAATGAGTGGGAAAGGTATGGGGAAGGATCTCTTAAAATACAACATAAGGATGAGAGATATAATGAAGTGATGGATTGATCTTAACACTTGACAAGTGTAAATATTTTTGGATTCTTATAGGATTTTTTGATTGAAGATACACTTGAAACACCTACCCCATTTGAACCTATGATGCATGCTCATACACTAGATCCCCCACTTGAAGAAATTACATAAGTAATAATTGACTCTATTAATGACATAGATCTTTGATGTTTTGTAGAATTGGAGTGTAACTTTGTGATTGAACAAATTATACCATATAAGGAGGTGAGTGAAAATACCTCTAGACCATTGGGTGCTAGCTAACTAACATATAAATTGAGTGCAAAAATAACAACTTAGCTTATGTTAGCAATGTAAAGTGGGCAGCAACCCACAAGAAGTGGTCCGATGCCATAAGTAAGCAATATAATGCCATTGACATCAACTACACCAGTAGTAATGATAGGACCAATGCTTAACCTAATAGATAAAGGTGTTAAATGACTACCACCAAGACAAACACTAGGGGGGAAAATGACTCAAATACTAGTTACCCCTTATAACAAATCTACTATGAGATGGCTATGCACTTACTAGAGTATTGTGGCATAGAGAATGCCATAAAATATATGCTAAAATATGAACTATAGTGGCATGTATAGGGTATAATTTAATATAATTTATTTTACCCACACTTGGTATACAAAATTTGATCTTAACCTTGCTATGGTTGACTATGATACCTTAAAGGATACATTCTTAAAGGAATTTAACATTCTAGAGTTTGAACAACAAAACATCACTACATTAAAAGAGATTACCCAAGGACTCTTAGAAAGCATGCACCTATATTATTCAAGATTTAAAAATCTCTTATATAAGCTCCCATATGATATTCACCCTTTCCATCATGTGTATTATTTCATTAGAGGGTTGATCATTCCATTCTGAAGAACACTTTCTATGAAGACATTTACAGACCCTCAAGAAGTGCTTGAAGCCACACTCAAATTAGAAGCCATTAGAAGGTAGATACTAGGATCAGCCCATTTATGGAGGTACATATTGCATCTATGGCCTCTTAGCTCAAAATTTTTACCATGATCTCATTACATGATGCTCAAAGTGGACTATGTCTCATTAACTGTGAAGTAGAAGGCCATAATAAGACCAACTACCCACAAAAGAATGTACACACTTTGCTTCTAAGTTATGAAGTCTTCAAGAGGTACATGACATCTGTAACTAACCTTTGTTACAATGTGCTATCCAAGCCAACACAACCATCTAATATTATTTTTGTGATACCTACACCCATACCACTACTAATTGCTGGGTGATTGATGAAATGCAAGAGAACATAAAAAGAGGCACACAACAGGCTACCAAAATAGTCAGAGGGAAAGTTAACCAAGGAAATAAAGGTTATGGTCAACAAAACATAAGCTTTGGAATGTAATGAGGTGCCAAAGGGTGAGGTGGAGGATGTGGCAGTATAAGGTTCCCACTGTGCTTATGTTATAAGTGTGGCTTGATAAAGCATTATTAGCATGACTGCCCTACACATCCCACATGTGGGTATTTTTGAGGGTCCCATAAGGTTGAATAATGCCATGACTTATTCAAAAATTTGACCTAAATTAAGCTTATCATATTCAAATATGTAGGAATGATAAGGCACAAGCAAAAAATGGAAAAATGGACCCCAAAGGCATAACCAACATGCATAGAGACAGTCCAAGTGTAGGTAAATACTCATATTGGATTCACCATTCAATAAATAATTACACCAATACCCAAGTTATGTTTAGAATATAGGGATAAGGGTCATGATAAGTGCACAATATGGCCTAAACTTGAAGCTATGCCTTACCCAAACCTAACATGCCAAAAAGATGTATTACAGTAGGTCATGAGTGTAATATAAAACTTGCAAGGGGAGATCAAATTAGAATTATACCTAAAAGCATAGGCTTTTACCTCTCAAAATAAGAAGGATAGACAAAAAGTTGAGATACAAGAATTAATTGAGATCTTACACCTCCTATAAATAGAAGGAATGTTTCCCCTATTGAAAAACTTGCTTCTGGAGCATGCATGTCAAAATCAAGTTAAGGTCACTACACCATGAATGGAGAGAGCATGAGAATTTTTATATACACAAAATTATGAATATGACCAAGAACTCCTCATGGATGCCACTATTGATGGATTGTTTGTCTATGAGGTCTTTTTAGACATATGCATTGAGGTTAACATCTCAACCAAGAATTTCTAGGAGAAAATGGGTAGGCTAGTCTTAAAACCTTCTCCTCATGTACTCTTCATGGCCAATAAGACCAGGACACAACTGATCAAAATTATAAAGAGCATAATTGTAAATATCATATGCATCAAATTATAAGTTGACTTTGAAGTAATCAAGTTAGTAGAGTAGGATAACTACCTGACACTTATAGGAAGGCCATGGTGTTATGTAAACAATGTAGATATGTGATTCAAAAGGCACTACATGACATTTGATAATGGAAAAGAGAGGGTATTTATACCCCTCTCAAATAAACAAGGACCCCCTATGTCAAGAGCATGGACATCAAGGATGAGATTAACCACATCTATAATATCATGACACAAGGTGTCAAGACTCTGGACCCTGATGAATAGGGAGTCCTCTCTTGGAAAGATAGGTAAATAACCTTAGATACCACTGATGTTGCCTATGACTACTGGGTCAAAGAAGCATATGAGACCACTAGTTGAAGGTGATACTCGGTGCATGTAAAGGCACCAAAACTAGTAAAGATAGCATGGGTCTAGATTGTTCATGTTTTTAAAAGGTGGGTCCCTTATGCCAAGAAGAAGGGAAAAAGAGTGATTTGCCTTAATAAGGGAAAAATTATAGTTCTCCCAAGATATAAAGGGAGTAAACTAGTGGAAGATTATATCTTTGACCTCAAATCATGCATCCCAAAAGAGGTGGATAAAATGGGCACACTAGTGTATACATTGAAAAGCAATGCTACTCATTGGTGGGCAGTGCAAAATCCTAGCTTGCCAAGTTGGAAAGATGTGAAGGAAACTATTTGCACTAGATTCAAAAAGAGTAATGAGGACCTAGACATCTCAACCTCCTCTAGCAACTCTAACCCTATAGTGCATATGCATGTTTTTGAAGAAAAGTGGGCTATCTATGGTGAAAATGCCCCAAAGAATCCATGGTGTACACCTTCTATATGACCTTAAAGACTTGGGCATAGTATATTGTCAATGAGATGTGCCATGAGATAGCCAATTAGGATACCTTTAAGGGGTGGTTTGTTCACACTTTCTCCTTTTATTTGTAAAACCTTGAATTGATTGAGCCATTATAGGTAGTTTGAAGGTTAGTTTTTTAAGACATTACAATTTTGGAGGAGTGCCTAAAAGACATGTTTAGTGAAAATGGGTTAGTACTCCCAACCTTATTCGAAGAGAAAAATCTTAATAGTGACTCTAGTGATGAACATGATGAAACATGGATTTTTGTAACTAGAAGAATTTGATAGGCAAAAGAAAGTTAGTGTGCCAAGTTGAAGATAACACCCTAAAAGAAGAAGACCCTACCCATATTTAGATATAAATTAATGAGGGAAGAAAACAAGTCAAGGATTCACACCAAGAGAAGAATGAACCATATCACACACCATTAAAAACTACAAAGGTAGATATCCATTTAGGGGAACCAAAGATCACCACTCTGGGTACCTATTGGTCTGACACAAAGCTGGTGCATATTGTGTACCTCTTAAAGGAATTCCAAGACTTGTTATATCAAAATTATTGAGATATGAAAGGCACACACACATCTCTCAGTAAGATGGGCATCAAGCTAGTCAATGGTGCAAGACCCATCAAGAAGTGACCTTATAGTATGAACCACAATATTCATGCCAAGGTCAAAATGGAGATTGATGGTATGCTAAATATAGGCATCATATACCCTATGCAAGAATCTGAATGGGTTATGCCAATGGTCATTAACATCAAGAAGGATGGGTGCATCCAAATTTGTGTTAACTATAGATTTTTTAATGTCACCTACATAACTGACCCCTTTCCAATTCCATTCATCAATGAAGTTTTGGATGACATCATAGGTTTTAAGATATACACCTTTACTAATGGGTTCTCTAGATACTATCAATTCTAGATTAAGGAGGAGGCCAAGCTCAACACCACCTTTGTGATTGAATGGGGATTTTTTGCATACAACATGATGCCCTTTGGACTGAAGAATGCACTAGCCATATTCTCTTGAGTGGTAATCAATGCTTTCAAAGACTTCATTCACAAGTTCCTCTAAGTATACTTAGATGATTGGACTATGTATGGGTTAGTGAAGGATCACTATGATAACTTATGCCTTATGTTTGAAAGGTGAAAGTAGTTGTAAATTTATTAAAACCTCAAAAAGTTTTTTTTCATAGTGCCATTTGGCACTTTGGTTAGGCACATCATCTGCAAGGATGGTTTGCTCATTAATATAGAAAATATTGTAATCATCCTTTAGCTCCAAACCCAATCAACTCAAAAATATGTTCATACCTTTCTTAGACATTATGGGTACTATAGGAAGTTAGTAAGGAACTATGCCAAGATTATAACACTGCTAGAAGAGTTCTTATAAAAGGATGACCCATTATATTGGGGCATAACATATGAAGATGCATTTGAAACCTTAAAGCTCAAACTAATAAGTTCATCAATATTGTAATTTACTAATTGGGAAACTCCATTCCACATCCATGTCAATGCATCTTGTTATATGGTTGGTACCATTCTGGTATAACCAAGTGAAGGAAAAATGGATCATCCCATTTCTTATGCAAGCAGAAAACTAACCAAAGTAGAACATAACTACACCATAATTAATTTTTAGGTTCTTGCTATAGTCTATACCTTATAGAAGTTTTGGAAATACTTATTTGCCACCCCATTCATCTTGTTCACTAATCATGAGGTGCTTAAGTACTTGGTGAATAAGTTCATTCTCCATGGGTATATTTGTCAATGGATTATTTTGTTTCTAGAATTGTAGTTCTCTATTTTAGTAAAACTTAGAAAACAAAACTCTAGCCAAGACCATATATCCTACATCAGCTTTGGTAATGTGGTAGTAATTATCAAAGATGATATTCCTAACCCACAATTTTATAGGGTCTAATGAATACTAGAATAATTGGCAAAGATTTCCACATTTTTGACATTTGGATATGTACCCCAGACCATAATGAATAAAGAAAAAAATAGCTTGCAGTTCATACTACCCATTTTAAACTTATTGGTGGATAACTATATAAATTGAGTCATAATGAGGTCATGCATTGATGTGTCCTAGAATACAAAGGAGACTCAACATTTCAAGAGGAACATGAGGGGATTGCTAATGTACATTACATTAGAGATGCTATAATGTGCACAGTGCTATAATCAAGCTTGTGATGGCCAACTCTATTTTAAGATGTAAAAGAATGAACAAAAACATGTGATATCTACCAATGCATAATAAAACCAAACCACTAGGATGAGATTCCTATCATCCCCATCCTTACCCATGTGCCATTTGAAAAATGGGCCATTGAGTTTGTTGGGCCTATTAATTCAATTGTAAAACACAAAGGTACATAATACATTCTGGTGGCCATGGATTACTTCACCAAGTGGGCTAAAGCAACATCAACTAAAGATTATACAACCACTATATCCATAAGATTTATCTAAGAGAATATCATTAGTCACTATGGATGCCCACTTAGCTTGACTAGTGATCATGGTGCACACTTCATCAATGAAACTATTTAGATTATATTGATTGAATATATTGGTGGTGCACCATAAGATGACACTTTATCATCCAAAATCAAATGGTACTACTGAGGCATTCAATAAGATATTGGGAATTTTCCCCATAAAGATATGTGATGTTAGTCACAAAGATGAGGATGATCATGTGTTAACAGTATTATAGGCTTATAACACTATGCACAAGTGCTTGAATAAGGCCACACCATTTCAATTGTTTTTTGGTATAGAGGTCATTTTACCTATGGAATTTCTAATACCCTCATTATGTATCACATGTATTAGATGATTGGATGACTAAGAGTCTTTGAATGAATGCCTGGAAGACCTAGAGCGGTTGAATGAGACATGCATCCAAGTAAGATGGAGCCAATAGATAGAAAAGTAATTCCAAAATCTATGACATGATAAACACATCAAGCACAAGTTTTTTACCAAAGGTGCACTAGTCTTGCTATATGAATCTAAGTATCTCAAGCACCTAGGAAAAATATAGATTAGGTGGATGGGACCTTATATCATCCATAATATATTGGAGAATGATGCATGGAAGTTATGTATGTTTATGGGTGAAATGCTCCATAGTTATTTTAATGGCAATATATTGAATCCCTATAGTCACTAATATGGCATTTTCATCATTAGACCCTGACTTCCCAGTCATAAGTTAGTTAGTTTGTTTTTACCATAATAAAATTTAATACAAGCCAAATCTTTCCTTATGTTGTTTTGTTTATGTTGAGTGAATAAATACAACACTTTTAGTCCCATAGGAGAACTCTTATAATACTCACATGCATAAATTTAGTCAGGTGAGTCAAACACGGATCCTCTCTAAGCACTTGAGGCTAGACACCTAAGTTTATGGGCACATGAAGTTTGCCAGGTTCAAAAATATATGAGTATAAGTTGACAAAGGGAGGCACATAAGATGCTCATGCACAAGAAATTTATGAGAAATAATGAAGCACTAGAGGACCAACACAAGGATTTATATGGGGTAGGGAAGGACAAAGCAAGAAACATGAAAACATAGAGAAATTGACTAACAAAGAGAGGTATGGTTGTAAGGAAGTGTAACATGAAGAGGAGATGGAACCAAGGAGGCTAAATCATGTGCATGTGAAGCACTATGCCTAGGTTGACATAAGAAGGGAAAAAGCCTCACTAAGGTGAAAAAAATGAAAGATAAATATCATTGAGATAGTTAGCACCCATCCAATAATCAGGTGGGAAGTGACCATTTGAATCACTTATCACTTCACTAGATAAACCATTAGAAAAATTAATGCTATGATGGAAGAAGCATTGAGATCCATAATAAAAAAGGATTTAGTGGTGGATTTTAGAAAATTTTACAAGTTTAGAAGATTTCAAGAAATCCATGCACTACCAAACCATTAATTACCAAACATTAATGAGGTAGATGAAAAAAGAGTATAAAGGGGTGAATGAAAAACTTTAATAGGTTACAAATCTTTGTGAGAATTTAGACTAGAACATAGTGTCAAATAGAGCTAAAGCCCCTTAAACCCAAAAATTCTATCATAGTGAAAACTAGAGTACCCATATACCCTTGAGAGAGAATGGTTGAACCATGAGAAGATTGCATTTTGCTTTGAATTGAATAGGGGGTGAGTGGAGAATAATTGAGAGATAAATAGTGTGATAGAAGTTATATAGAATGATGTGGTTTCCATTAATAGTGCATGAAGCTCAAGAGACAAATACATAATCATAGTTTTCACGATTGTGAAGAAGTGATAATCATGATTAAGGGATTTAAAAATATCAACCAATCATGCTTTAATAGTAGTTGGCTCAAAATGGGTAATAAAAGGTTAAGTATAGGTCTACCATAGGTGAAAAAGGACATAAAGAAAGCATGAATGGTGAAAGAAGCAATGATTGTGAAATGAGAGGCATAACTGGTAAAAACCATAAGCATCATAGTACTAAACCTATAATCAAGTACAAAACTTGCTTATATAGAAATTTAGTTCCCTTGAGAGGTCATGGTGTGGGAGAAAAGGGTATCATTCATGCCATGTGAAAATTGATGGATTATAATGATTGGATGGGGAGAAATGTACAAGAACTAAACTAGGACTAGATGGTCATCATAGGGAAGAAGATGAAGGTGGGAATCAAACTCTTTGACATCTTCATTAGAGATAAATTATAGACCACTAGTGACACCTAACCATTTAAGCTACTAAACTTAGGCAAGCTGGAGGAATTGGTATAGTTACTCCTCTCATGAGTCCATAGTGACGAATTTTACTTCATAGGAAGGTGCATTAAGATCTCAATAAACTTCATCAATAGGATCATGGGGATACTAGCTATAGGAGTGGACATCCATCAAATGATGGAGAATGAATTAGAGGGTTAGAGGGTTATGAAGCTCTTGGGATACTACAAGTTAGGGTTCACATTCCCTATCAAGGATATCTAAAACCTTGATATAAGGGAAGTGATGCACCTAGTCAGATGGAAGCTATGCCCTAGTGGATTATGGTTTGACATTAGTAAAACCTTCTTGTGCATCACCCACCACATGGTGTAAGGGGTGTAGTTCAACATATCCAAATTTATTATTTAGAATATTGTTATGAATGTGTAAGAGTTTCAAAAAGCATGGGAGATCTTCAGGTGGGGATATATGTTGATATTGATAGTGATGGACAATATAGGTGTGTCAGACAATGACAACCTATGGGTGTTCCCACCCCACCATGAGTCCCTTGTGATGAAGTATCAAGACTTTATTTTCTAACCAAAATTATCATATAAGTACAAGAGTAAGGTGTAAGGGTAGTGTGAAAAGTACATAAAATATTTTGGAATTCCCTAACATCTAGTGGGAATAATGACCTTTGTATAAATGTAGCATTTCTATGTAGTTCACCTAGTGATCACAAATGGGAACTTGTATGGATGGCATAAGTTTCCATACAAATTTTTATCCAAGTATTTCATGGTGGTGCTAAGGAGGATTCTTAATGTGCAATAGATGGAAATCCTAGTCAAGACCATGGATCAAGATAGGAACAGGTTGAGGTGCCAGTTTATACACCCTAAAGCTAAGGCCACTAAGTGTGAAGAGTATGACTTTGATAGGATGTAAATTCATCCCCTATAGAGAGAGATAATAAATGAGTGCATCTTCAACCTCTACTAAAAAATAAAGATATACAAGAAGGATGATGATCCAAAAAAAGATGATGATCACCCCTTCCTAGTTGGTGATAAAGGGAATGTTACACCAAAGACATAGGAGAAGACCCTCTAAAATAAATGGGGATAGAAATTTGAAGACATAATGAAGCACATATAGTTTAAAATTTCCTTTAAATATAAAAGTACACCCCCAATTACTAATAAATACATGACCTTCATGCCAAAAAGTGTTTCCTCCAATAAGAATCACAAAAAAAGATGAAGGGACCCATTACATTCCCTACCATAACTCTAGCAGAGATAGAGAAAGAGGTGAACATTATGCCTAAAATGGATGAGGAGATTGAAGAAGAAAGAGAAGGGACTTATATCCTATAGGTAGAAGAAGAGGAAGAGGATCCAAACACTAAGGATGTACAAGAATCCCTCAAATTGACATGACTGCCACACTTGGAGAAGAAAAGGAGATAACAAGCCCCTCATCTAGTGAAGAACCCTCCACACTACCTCCACAAATAGAAGAGGAAAAGAGAAGGGTTTGGAATAAAATGGGCTTAAGTGAGGAGGATATTGAGAAGGTGCCACCACTTGAAGATAAGCACAAATTTGCCAAAGAAAAAGAAGTGGCCAAGGTAGAGAAAAAGACCATGAAGGTTCCCAAAAGCATAGGACCAAATATTAAAGTAGTCAAGCAAGTGCCAAGAACCCCCACTAGGAAAGAAGAAGAAGCTACATAATAGGCATGCCCAAGTAGTGAAGGGGTGCCTCAATAAAAAGAAGGTGATTTTGGTGCCTTTAAAAAATGAATAGAGACAACAAAGGAACCCTAGAAGCAAAAAAGTGATGTTAGTGATGAAGGAATTTACCTAGAGGTGATTATTGAGAAACATTAAGAGGAGGAAGTAGATTAAGGGGAAATATCTAAGGAAGAAACCCCTAAGGATCAATAGGTGAATCCTCTAAGGAAATTGCCAAAGAGAGCAGTGGTGCCAGTGAAGAGGAGGAAGAACAAATAAAGATGGCCATCATTGATAAGGATGAAAAAGAGTTGAGAATAAAGGATAAGGAATAAAATGGATGGGTGGATGAAGAGATTTATATGTCTGATACTATGCCCCCCAAGCTGCCATAACTAGGATGCACAAATAACTTTCATTTACAGTCAATCACTATATGGATGAGCCTCATTTTGAGGTACCTAGAAAAGATATTTTGATCTTAGAAGATCACAAAGAGGGGAATGATTCCCTCCTTATAAACCCTCATTCCATGAACCAATCTAATATGGGAATGCACTAATCAGAATGGCCACTAAAGTTGCATGCCAGAACATCATCAATGATGGTAGGGCAAGCAAATGGAAAATATCTATAAATAAGATGAAGATGAAGCACATGCCACCAAATTCAAGATAAAGTAGCTCTATGAGCATATAGAAATGGCTAAAACATGCCTTATAGTTGGCATCGATACTTTAAACCTCTTAGAGGTCGACAAAATCTATGTGCTAGTGGAACAAATACTCGCAAGGTTAAAACCTAAGATGGTACAAGAAGAAGAAGAAGAAGATCCATACATCATGATATAAAATGAGCTAGTTGGTAAGCTCAAATAGGTAGAGGACCTCTTCACTAAAATACATGAGGGTGTAGATTTAGTAGATGCCATCTTCTTGAGCTTTTCAAACCAATCCTAAGTCATAGATGCATGCCTAAAGTAAGAAAAAAAGGATAAGGAGAAGATAATGGCATAAGTATAATTAGTGAGTAGGTCAGAATGGGTATAGATTATAGGGATAATCAATATTCTAAATAATTAGATTAAGGATCAAGAGCAAAACCTTGGAAGCACTCTTTCATGCTCTACAGACTAAGTCCTGTGAGCAAAGAGAAATCCTAAATAAGAGTATTGAAAAGGCAAAGGCAAATGTAGAGGTGTTATAAAAGGAGCTAGAGAATACTAATGTGCTTGTGATTACTAAAAAATCTAATAAAATAGATATTAATACTAAATAAATCAATCTCACTGTTAAGGGCTTTAAATACTTTAGCATCGAGCTTAAGGAGAGTGCACCCGACTTCTATGCCACCAAGACCTTGATAGCCTAGTATGAGGATGGACTATAAATTTTGTATGGGGTGATGTTGGGCCCCTTATTCCATTAAGTATAATATTCATGCTTGCATGACAACCACATTGGTGTGATGGAATCATTTTTTATAATGATTAACATTTTGGTAATTTGGCACTAGTTGGAGGTTATAGTGCATACCTTGCACCAACTATTAGGCAGTTAACTAGTTATTATTTTTTTAGGGAATCTTCAATGATTGGGTGATACATGGAGACTACAACATGAACTTCACAAGGTCATGGATCTAAATAAAATGATCACCAAATTTTTAACTTGGAACTCAACATACATGTTCCACCCTAGTGGAGATGCTCTAGAAGGATATAAAAGGATCATGAACCAATTGATGCAGGGGACAAAGATAGTTGCAATGAAGCTTTGGTGAAATGGAGTTACTTTGGATGCATGAATCTAACAACCATTAGACTTAGGCTTAGTATGGATGCCATGAAGGCTCCATTTTTATATGCCCAAGCTCACTTGTGAGTCTCTTGGTCATTTAGTATGAATTGAACATATGTTCTGCCATAAATGCTATACTCTATTTTAACTTTGATTAATGAAGATTATTATTGTATTAAATGGTACTCTATCTAGTTTATGAATCTTTTATATTGATTTTAAAATGTGGGATGTTTATAGTGGTATAATTTTAGTTTAGCTATGTTGAGTAATTTTTATGAGCTTCTAGTTCATGTCATTAATGGGGTCCCTATAAATAAATGATGACATCATCATAAATCTATTGAGAGTATGAGTGCAGATCCTATGCCAAACATTCCTATCCTTTTTATAAGCATGATATTAGTATGAGTACTTGAAGTGAAGTATCCCTTTGACCCTTCAAGCACTTATATTATGTTAGGCTTAGTTTAACAAAGGCTTGTGCCCATATGAATCTAGGATTAGTCCACCAAAAGGCTTGCACCTATAGTCCACTAGGCTTAAACCATTATAGGCTTTCACCTATGGATATAATTAAATCCTTATTTGAATTAACCAAGTCCTATAATTGATATCTTGTACCATGGCACAACTATCCCAATGCGGGCCCCAGTTCTTTCTCAACTACACTTTGGGTGAGTACATAAAGCCTGTGAATTATGTGGATTGATGTTCACACAATAAAGTGTTAAAATGTTGAGCACAAATGGAATATCCCTTGTTTTATCCTAGTTTTAATAATCCAAGAACTGACTAAGATAACTTTGTTCGCCCTTTTCTACAACACTACTTACTCATAATACTCTAATCTTCCTTAAAACCTCTTGAATCACCCCCTAAGTAATCAGTATACTTCAAATATTATTTTAAATAAGGTTATATCTATCTCATCTATGATTTTAAATTAATTTTATTAGTTTCTTT
The DNA here is from genome assembly GCA_037957365.1 of Torreya grandis. Taxonomy (NCBI): domain Eukaryota; kingdom Viridiplantae; phylum Streptophyta; class Pinopsida; order Cupressales; family Taxaceae; genus Torreya; species Torreya grandis. The sequence continues at coordinate 2,698,842 of JARHVA010001165.1, read as the reverse complement.
CTCTAATCATGAATAATCATAACACCCAAAACTACCAAAGATAACTCAGCTTACAAACAGGCCTGTTAGGCCTAATTCTACCTCTAAGGGATCTATATCAAATTTCAAGGTGAAAACCATACATTAACTCTTTATATAGGTCTAATTTGGTAAAAAATACTATATACACCTTTATACAGGGTTAAAGACTCTAATTTTCAATCCAAATTGATTCAATGCTCACTTTTATACCTCATCTCTCTTACAACAATCTTGCACGTAGTCCTCAATATTTGAATGTTAAAAGGGGTATTTTTTAAAAAGGTAATTTAAATGTCTCAAGGTAATTATTATTTACCTATATTAGTTTACATAAGGTCAAAATTACTGGCTAGGTCAAAAACAACCAAAAAATCTAATTCAATCCTGATCTAATACAATACTAGGAATATGTTCTATTTATCTTGAAAGAATGTTGATATTATTCAACCATCTCTATATCTCCTTAATTACCTTAAATTATTGTTTTAGAATACTTTATTGGTGAGAAACCAATTCCTTTTATTGGTTTCTTAGAGAATTATCCTCAATAATGATTATGCTCATTTAGGTCTGTATAAACCTAATATGCTTTATTGCTTGGTTTGATCCTATGTAATCACCAAATAGATTGAAACACCTTTTTAATGTGTATTATAGTAATCATACTACCTTAATCAACCTTTATATAACATTTTAATTCAAATAGAAAAGCAAAACAATCACTTCTTACCTCTTTTGAAGTCTCTTGGTGACCAACTATGGGAAACACAATACATAGTTAGTTGTTTCTTATATTATAGACCTTCTTTCAACTTATTTATGCTTGGATTACTTTTTAAACACCTTATACCTCCTTCCTTCAATATTTTAATAATTTTCACTAGTTAAAATTTGAAATAAAGGATATTTAGTGATGAAAATCCAGTTCTAGGGTTTCATAGTCCCACAAGGACCTAAGATATTCTTAAGGATTATTTATAGAGTCTGGGTTCTCTCAAACCATTTAAAACTTGTATCATGGTCTAAATGACCTTATTCAACTTATATAAACATTAAAATGAAATCATGCACTTCCTTCTACATGATACAAGGAACTATGTTGGATTTCAGACACACAAAACATAAAATTTTAGAGGTTTCACTATCTTGAACTTAGATTCAACTTGAAAATCACTTAAAAAAGGATACAAAATTATTCATTTATACATGAATGACATAAATAATCTTGACTCAAATAATAATAGACCTTTATTTACAATAAAATTGCATTACCACAATACATAGACCTTTGTTACAGACAGTAGACTCCCCATTCACTATTATAGTCATGAATTTAGGCCTTTTTCATGCTTGTCTTCATCCTTGAATGCATGCACTTTGTTTGATTAATTTATTATCAAGTTTTTAAAGCTTCTCCAAGGTTAGAATTGGCTAAATCTTCTTAATATTCTTCTTAATCACTTTATATCAAGTTTTGTAAATGACCTTATTTACATTATCTTCTTGTTATATTGATTTTGCTTAGCTCTTTAGGATAAACACTGACGTAAAAAACTTTGAAATAATTCTAGAAAAGTGGTACAACATTTCATAAATTAATAGACTTCATAAATATTTACAATTTACCATATGTTTACACAAATATATTTGAAAATTCAAGTTTCAAGTTTTGGAGGGAAACTCTCTAAAGTTCCTAAAAGACCTAAGATACATTTCTAATACCCCAAGTAAGACTTATTATGAATAAAATGACTTATTAAGACTTATAAGACTATTTATAATAAATTATTTACACCTTCGTGAATGATTCTCCTGTATCATATTCCTCAAGTAAATAAATTTGATCTCTAGATCAAATTTTTCTTCTTTTTCCTCTAGTTATATTGCATTGGTACACTCTTTGTTATGTTCTTCTTTTATGTAGTCTTCTTCCTTGAATTGTACTTGTTCTTCATTTTTTACTCCAAGACAAGGATCTTTCCTTGTTCTTATTCCATTTGAACTCCCTCAAGAGTTTCCTTTTCTTTAATTTTCTTGTCCTTAACTACTAAACCTACACAAATATAACTCAACTAATAGTTATATATAAAACATTGAGACTTTTGAGTCTCATTTTGCATTTTTGGTTCTTATTATTCACTTTTTCTACCCTCATTCACTAAATCAAGTGTTTCTTCTTCACATCCCACTATTTATCTATTTAAAGCATTCTCTAATGCTCTTATCTCCTCTTCCAATTATTCTAAACTCTAATAAATAAACAAAGAGTTAGACACTTCATTTATCAAATAATTCTTGTTTAGTCCTTAAAATAGGTTTAACAACTATTTTTCTTCATTGACTACCATGATTTTTACATCATTTAATCTATATTTTTCATGATCTACCACTAAAAAATAATTGATTCATCAAAATCAAAACCATTATCTAAATAAAAACAACTTTTACCTTAATCTTGTACCTATTTTTATTCAAAAAACTTGTTTTCCTTAAAATAAATCTCTTTTTATACAATTACACACTCAAATACATTAGTAAATTAAAAATTTGAGTTTGATTACCTCAACTCTCTCTTCTTTAGGTTGCCTTCCTAGCACCATTAAATAGTTTTTAAAACTCCTCTTCTTTTTGCTTTCTTATCCTTTCAACAATCTATTTCACTGACCACTTAGCTACCTTCTTAAACACATATCCCTACTGATTCTAAATTGAATCTTCTAATCTCTACTAAAAAATTAATTCATCAAGTCTATCTCTTCTTGGAAGTCTCTTTATTTCCTTAACTCTCTCTATTTCTTCATCTAATCTATTGCTCCTTTACCGAGATCCTCACCCAAGTCTTTTGTACCTTATTATTTTGGTCCCTTTCAGTGGATTCAATGATCCTCTCCTTGAGCTAATGGTCTACAAAAACTTCAACAAATGTAAAATAACAAAAATCACAAATACCTTGTCTTGTTTGCTTGCTCCAAGTCTATTTTATCTTAGAGCATTACCATCTCTAGAGCATCACTATGCTCTTACTCTTAAGCTTTACCCAGCTCTCTATCTTCTCTTCAAGCCTCAATGGCTATGAGACTTGCCTTTATCCTATTCTCTTTTCGAATAAAATTCACAATTTCACAATATTTAATTCAAATAAAGCATCAAATATTAATTGCATGTACCTTTTAATGGATACCAAATTTTATTCCAATAGGGTCTTTAAACTCTAATCTTTTGAATATTCTTAATACAAATAATATGATCCTCTTTATCTAGTTTATTACTCAAATCTTTTGAGCTCTGATACCACTTTATGACACAAAAAGATAAGTGGTCCACTTACTCTCTCAACAATTGTTTTATTCAATTTTCAAATGACACTTTTCTCTGATCTTGATAATCACAAAACTCTTTTTGAGTATTGGTCTTTATAAACTAATAACCTTACTAATAGTTCTATCTTTTGATTTGTTATAAAAAAACTCTTGGATCTCTATATTCAGATGAAAAAATAGACTCTTGATCTTTTATTTTTAGTTGAAAAGGCACTTTCAATGACTCAAAAATAGACTCTTGATCCTATGTTTTTAGTTGAAAAGGAACTTTCAATGAATTAAACATAATACTCACTCATAAGACTTTGATCTTCCTAAAAACTTCATCAATCAACCTATGAGCAATCAATATAATTTTACTCTTCTTTGAAAAAATATTGTATGGGTCTCGTCTATGTTTTCAAATCAGTTTTCTTAGTTTTTTTCTCTGATCATGAAGAATCTCAACACCCAAAACTACCAATGATAACTCAGCTTACAAATAGCCCTATTAGTCCTAATTCTACCTCTAGGGGATCTATCAAAAGTTTTCAGGTGAAAACCCTGTATTACCTCTTTAGATAGGTTGAGTTTGGTAAAAAATAGTATATACACCTTTATACAAGATTAAATACTTCAATTATCAAGACAAATTGATTCTATATTCACTTTTATACCTTATCTCCATGAACTCCTATAACAGTCTCACACATAGTCCTTAATATTTGAATGTTAAAAGGGGTATTCTAATTTAAAGGAAATTTAAATGGATCAAGACAACGTTTATAGACCTATAGTGGTTTACATAAGGTCAAAAGCACTGGCTAGGTCACTAACAAACAATAAATCTAACTCAATTTTGATATGTTATAGTACTAAGAATAGGCTCTCTTTATCTTGAAAGAATATTAATATTCTTGAACCATATCTATAGCTCAATTACCTTCTCTAATTGTTTTATCCCACTTTAGTGGTGAGAAACCAATTCCTTCAATTGGTTTCTCAAATAACTACCCTCAATAATGGTTTTACTCATTTAGGTTTGTATAAACCTAATATGCTTTCTCACATGATTTGATCCTATGAAATCACCAAATGGTTTGAAACACCTTTTTGACATGTAGTATAGTAATCATACTACCTTAATCAAAATTTATATAACATTGGAAGTTAAATATCAAAGAAAAATAATCACTTCTTCCCCCTTTTGAAGTCTCTTAGTGACCACCTATAGGAAACATAGTACACGAACAATTGTTTCTTATATTATAGAGCTTATTTCAACTTACTAATGCTTGGATTACTTTTTAAATACATTATACCACCTTTACTCAAAGTTTGAAGAATTTTCACTAGTTAAAATTTGAAATAAATGATTTTTATAGATGAGAACCTAGTTCTAGGGTTTAATAGTCCCACAAAGACTTGAGAGATTCTTAAGGATTTTTTATAGATTCTAGGGAATATATAAATATTTTAACACTTGTATCATGATCTAAAGGATATTACTCAACTTACCTAAACTTTAAATCTAAATCATGCACTTCCTTCTACATGATACAAGGAACTATATTGGATTGCAGATACATAAAAAATAATATTTTAGAGGTTTCACTCTCTTAAACATTAGATTAATCTTGAAAATCACTTTAAAAATTATAGGACCTTATTAATTTATAAATTAATGACATTAATACACTTGAATCGATAATAATATGCCTTTATTTACAATAAAATTGCATTACAACAGTATAAAAACCCCTATTATGGATTGTAGACTTCCTATTCACTATTGTAGTAATGAATTTAAGCCTTTTTCTTGTTTGTATTCATCTTTGAATGCCTATAATTTACTTTATTATTTTATTATAAAGTTATTTAATGTCTCCAATGTTAGAATTGGCTAAATTTTCTTAAGATTCTTCTCAACCAATTTATATCAATTTTAGTAAATGACCTTATTTACATTATCTTGCTATTATATTGACTTTGTTTGGCTATTTAGGATAGAAACTGACCTATTTTTTTTTTAAATACTTATATAAATGTAATTCAACCCTTTGGAAATTAATGGACTTCATATTTTGTTACAATTTACCATATGTTTAAAAAAATACATTTGAAAATTCAAATTTTAGGTTTTGGAGGAAAACTCTCCACAGTCCCTAAAAAACCTAAGACACATTTATAATGCCTCAAGTAAGAATTATTATTATTTAAATTACTTATTAATACATCTAATACTATTGAAAATAAATCATTGACACTCTTGTGGATGATGTTCCTGCATCAGAATAGAATTCCAATTGGGTACCCTAAGGGTCAGGGCCCTAAAAATTTTTTGTCTAGTTTTTAAGAACATAACCAAGGCTCCTAGACATAATTGGTGATACCCACTAAAATATATAGATACATTGGAGATTATATTTAAATATCTCCTAAAAATAGGGACAAACATTGGAGATGCACATGAAGAGTTAAGGGAAGCCTAGTTTGGATTAAATGAGTAATTACAAAACTATGATGAGGCCATAAAAGATCTATCAGAGAGCATGACTATGGAAAAAGGTGTGTTTGTATGATTCTCCCAAAAAATAAAAATAATTAATGTATATCTCTCTAAATATGAGAAATAATAAATGACATTAACTTCCCTGGTCTATGATAAAAATAATATGGAAGAGCATGCAAAACTCTTGGTAGAGGTGGATAAATTGGACAACACAATAGGCAAAAAGAGGAAAGATCTAAAATAAAATTTCTTAGATCTCCAGATCAAGATGCTAGAGAAGGGAGGCATCTTTGAGGAAACTGTAAGGGAGGTTACCAAGAGGATGAATAAGCTAAATCAATAGACAGAGTCACTTCTAGATCAACCTTAAGTTTTAAATGGGATGGTGTTGAAAAAGTTGTTGATGTAGAAATTATTAAACTTGAAATATATAGATGGGTTTAATTTAGATAATAATTTATGAAGGAAAATCCATAATTATTTATTTTAATAACATATATTTTTAGTATCTACATTTCTTGCTATTCCCGATAAATTTGGGACTAAACTTGGCCATGTGAAGAAAAATATGAGTAGGTTGCCTAAGTATAGACCACCAAGCTAGTGTGAGATGATGTTTAACCTAAAATTAGCCATACTAAATTCTCCACATGTGATCTAATCTAGCTAAGGGTCATCACCAAATACCTATGAAAATAGGACATGTCATGTGCAAGACATGCCTTCTTAGGATCACAAGCCCAACAAATGACTATAAATGAAACACTTTAGTTGAAAAAATAAATACACATGCATAAATGATAAATTATCAAAACTGAGACACATAAGACCCCATGTGCTCAAGATCATCCACACAAATCACAAAGGATAATGATGAAAGTTATTGCCAATGACATGAGTTTGAAAAACAACAAGGAAATGGTGATACACAACAAGGTAGCTAACTTGGCACTAAACATCACATTAATTTACAGATGCAAAAGAAAAGGGTATTAACTATTGATTTATGATAGGTGAGCTACCAATCAACATGCATAATTTTTAGATGTTAATAAAAATTAGGAACCTAGCAGGGATAAAAGAGAGAAAAGAGATGATAATAAAGTGATGCAAAATTATCAATAAAATGTTGAAGACATAGAGAGAATCATTTTAAACATGTATGCTATTATTAAATGCCTAGGAGAATGTGTTATAAACACTATTAATATAATATGGTATACTTAATAATGTTATTACATCCTACTATGGGACTAATTACCTTATTTTAAGTAACTCAGTAGCCTATAGACATAGAGTGCATGGAGGTTAGATGTGATAGTGTTTGTGTGATTCATTTTATTATAGTATAATATGGACATGATGGGTCAACATACTCTCTTAAATGAAGCCATTTCCAAATAATCCCAACCTAGTTTGGTTATATATCTTTGCACCTCGGGTGAACACGTGAGCCCAAACTCGCATGATGTGCAAACATAGAAAGTGAGGGGCTTAAATGTTGGAAATCAAGTGAAGGGGATAATGCACTGGTAACTTCTAGACTAGCATAATAATGATTACCTTTAGTCAACTTTTGAAATGTGTAAGATAACCTAAATAAATATTTAAAATTATGGAAACTAGCCATTAAATGATGTGCATATAAGGTCGATATAGGTGGACAAGTATGCAATAGTTGACCTGTCTGCCTAGTGTGGACTTGTCCTAAAAAATTAGGGATAACTATCCAGAGGTTGGGATCATTATGAGAATGATATGAGATACTTTGAGAATTGACTTGGAAATTATTGTGTAGTATTGATGATGAATATAAGGGTCAATCCCACATATAGATATATGACTAGAGGAATGATAAACAAGAGACATGTATTTGAGTTAAAGTCAAGTGGTTCAAATTATGTTGAGAATTAACATTGTCAAGTACATGTGACCAGATTTAGGTATCTACATTTGGGCCCCCTTTATTTTAGTAATGAAATTTCTAGAGCAAAGGAGAAAGATAAACTTGAATGTATATAAAAAACTCTAGTTATTAATATGAAACTCCAATTATGTAGGGCACTCATTTTATCAAGACTTGTAACAACACATGAATCAATCATTGTTAGTATTTTAAATTTAAAAAATATAAAACTCTTAAATTTGAAAATTGAAAGGAGAGAAAATAAAGAGAATAAATTTAGGGAGATAAAACCATGATTCTCTATAACCTATAAAAGATGATGAAGCATTGGACAAATATTACCCCTTATCGAAGAACATGAAGAGATAGTTCCTTATGTTGAATCATTGGTAGATTTGAGAGTGATCAAGTCCCAATTTTGAATAATTAATTAAGCCCTTAATTTGGAAAGATGAATGATTCAACTCTCATGAATGGTGAAAAGTACTCAATGTACTAGTTCAAAAGAAGGTTGAACCATGATGGGTTTATAATAAGTGATGCCAAAGCCATTGAGTTTCACTAGAATTAAACATACATCACCTATAATAGAAGGTAAAATTATAGAATGGGTTCGCTAGAAGTAATGCTAAGGCCATTGAATCACTAGAATCAAATGTATGTTACCTATGATAGACCTAATCACACCATTTTAGATGGATCTAGAATCTATTTGCATGATCAAAAGAGAATGAAGAGTTTTTATGAAACCACCATGACTAAAGTGATAATATATTTGAAGTGAAATAACTACCACTTTCCATTGAATCTGTAAAATTGTATTGTAGTGTGTATGTGCATCAACCAATATCATGCCTTTTTCAATTTGAAAAATTTATATACATGCATGAAATAACATCATGAATTCTAAATTTATGAAAAATGATATAAAATGCCATGCATATATATGTTTAACTAAAATTATATGTAAAAGTTGTAATTTTTATTCGTGTAACTATTTTTCAGATGCCCATGCATATGCAACCAAGTGTGTATGATTTTATACTAGAGTCTCTATAGAGTGAGTACATATGCATACCATATGCCCCCATAGTTTGTATTAATTTTCTAATGTCTATCATGCATCTTATTTTTGAATTACTTTTAACATTTGAAACATTTGAAATATATATACACTTGCATTCCTTATGCATATAAAAAATGATCAAAATGAATTTTAGAAAACTATATATTGCTAATATTCCATAGGCCACATCATGATACCAATCACCCGTGGTCCCATAGTTGTGAATACACCAATATTTGTTATGAACATAATAAATTAGATAAAAGCCATGTTTGGCCAAACATGGTTACATGAAATGAAAGTTACAATGGACATGTTATAATAATGTCTCACATTCAAATTTAAGGATATCATAATCTATGTCCTAAATGATGGTAAAGATAATAATCATAGATTTATAAATGAAAAAATGATTTAGCTTTGGTCTATCATAAAATTACACATGAAGCCTCTTACACAATAGAGAAACATGCCATGCAGATGCACATGATTCAAAATAATGCTAAAAATAAATCTATAGTTATAAATAATGAATGGTATGATGACATATGGGACTTTGACAAGATCCAATATCCAATACTCTATGATCTTCCACTAGATCCACCTTTCAATTATCCAAACCCATTGGATGTAATTATTTGATTTTTATATTATCATGCCATCCATTTATATATGTAAAAATATAAGATATTCTAAAAAAATACAAAATTAGGACCTATGCATGCTTATGTTTAGTTCATTTACATCAGTCAATTTATGTAGAGTTATTTAATACTAATTTATATCTATTTTTCATAATATATACGATTCACAAGTGTACATGAGTGAGTGTAGATCATACATGGTTCTATCCCGAAACTTAGTTATAGGTTATCTTTGTCATAGACATAGAAAAACACACTCATACAATACAACCTTAGTTGGATAAGAGCCCACCCTACTATTGTACACTCACCCCATTATTGTCCCAGTAAGCACATGCTTTCATTTTTGGGATTTGGACAAAACATAGGCCTTATACAACTAATACACACAACAAAAAACTTATTGGGGGCATATTATATACTAATTTTATCTTTCTTTGGCTATTGATTATTGTTTATAGCTCATTTATTTACATAGAATTACATATTTTGACATTTTTCACTTACTAACACATTGATATCTTCTTGGTTACCTAAGTTACTGAATCTAATAGTGTTAAAAATTGTTCATGCTGATTAACTACATATATTCTTGCATGCTTTTCATTTATAATTTCTTAATTTATGTATTGCATGCATTATATATTTAGCTTGAGGACATTTCGACATGTTCTTATGTGTGGATATAAGCCTTCATTATATGTTTAAATGCATCCGTGGACATTTAAACATGTCCTTATGTGTATTTCTATGCATATCAGGACATTTGAACATATATTATGAGAGGCTCTAAGCATTTATTCTATGTTTTTATGTGTGTGATTGGAATTTGAATATGTCACTTGTATGTGACCCCTTGGCCTTATATTGCATTCCTTATGTGATTTATGTGTACTCTTTATTTTAATGTGTCATGGCTATGACACTTGATTATTTTATCAGATTTTGATGCCATGATGATTATCATGCATCCTCAAAGTTTTCTATGCCATTATGGATATCATGCATATTTTCACAAGTATTTCTATTTAGCTTATGATACTCAATTTTGATCAGTTATTTACATACCTAATTTTTAACATCTATCTTGACATGCTCACTATGTATGCTTATTTCTACATGCATCTCACATTACAATTATGCTCAGTTTATCTATATGAAGATGCCATGCTCTCCATGTTATTGTTACTACTCAAATTTACATATTTTACATAACCTCAATCACATAAATTTTTATTTTGAGTTAAGTTATTTCACAGACTCAAAAACTCACCTCAAGAAAGGAGGAATACATAGGGGTTTATCTTATATATTATGCCCACTCAGTACAGTGCATAGATAGACACAAACAAAATTTTTTAGTCCTCATATAGAGAATCATATAAAACACTCTAAAAGTTCATTTGGATAGGATCACTCCAAATAGACATGAACATTCCAAACAGACAAGGGTGCTCCCCATTATTTTTTGAATAAGGCACTATTGTCCTAGAACTTAGAAAATAATCATTTCCAGAATCCATCTAAATCTTAGGTAGTTTAGAATAACTTACAACAAGTTCACAATTTTAGTTTCGAGAAAATACTTAGATCTTGTCTCAATTTTTATCAATTTAAGGGAATCATGCATGACATGTGTTCTAAGTTAATGCATAAGTTATTACTTAGAATACTAATTTTCACACTCAATCTCAAAATCCACATACACCAATTATCAGATTGGGGGTATGTACATGGCATATGACTTCTTCCTTACTCAGTTTTGCACTAGTTTCATATATGGAATGAAATTTCATGTCATTATCCAAATTGTATACAATAAATACATATTATACTATTTTTTTCACTAATTTTGAATCATAATGAGCCTTATTATATTTGTAATGGTTGGTTCACCAATTTTTTGCTCTAGAATACTCTATTGTGATTCATATAGGGATTCCAAACTACTTCACTAATTTGGTATGAAATGATGGAGTTAATCACCCCTTGAGTTATTAAGAATACTCACCTATAAATGAGGATTAAGGAATACACAGTATAATCCAAGCTCTTCAATGTAAATGAAATATCCAAGGGCCCTACCCTCTATAATCACCAATTTTTGGACCAAATATTTGCATGAGGAAAACACAACGGTTTGAATACCCATTCAAGTGTGTTTATTACTTATTATTTGATCTATAATTTTTTTGTATTTACTTATTGATATTCATTTTAGGTAAGGATTGATTTGACATATGTTTCATTACAGGTTTATGTGAAGAATAGTTCAATGTTGTGGCCTACATTCAAGACTACTATTCACATGTAAGTACAAGTACACTCTTTTCATTTTACTCTAGTAATTTTAAATTTCTAAATTACTATAATAAAATGGGGGAAAATTTAGACACACAAATGAATATTTAATCTAAACTAGTGCACTTATGACTACTCTCTTGACACACTTACCTCATGACCTATTCAAGGGCGTCTTAACAACTTTCCTTCACTTTTTATGTGATGAATCATTCCATCAAGAAACCCAAATTAGTTTAAAATGTCCATAGTTAGATCACTCAACAACCTAAGCTCATCTCTATATCAAACCACACCTTCATCTTAGTGAATCTTTCCCTTATTAAAATAGCTCCCTATTTGGATAGGAGCACACCTTGATATTATTTTATCCCACATATAATGTCCTCTCACTAATTAATGACTATTTTACAAAATTCAAAAGTTATATAAGGGTCATCTTGAAAGTTTAAGAATCCCCATCTAAAGGAATTACAAAAATACCACTATAAAAGTACATTTTAAAACATTTTGCACATAAGAGGATTTTACATTGAAAATCACTAGAATTCAATTTGCACAATTAGAGAAAGTTCCCCATTTCTCCCAATTTTGATTACATACAACCCTAGTAGCTCTGAGCTAAAGTATAAATACACTTCCAAGGTTAAAAATTAGAGTTGAAATAGTTAATCAAATCATGATCACACCAACATATAGAATTTTTCACCAATTTCACACACACCACCATAGAATGGGAGAACTACATGGATTTTGATCCCTTTTTAGAGTATTGTTATGTAGGCTTCACTCAAGACAAGGGGTGTTGAGCTCAATCACAAATTCAAATTCTAACCCATTTTTAATTTGTTATTGAATTTTTTCTTCTTGTATATTGATCTAGGGTTTTAAGTGGAAAAATAGCTACATAATGGTCCTTGAAGTAAATCAAAAGCTCCTACACAATCCATAAAATAAATAGGTGAAGGTGAGCAAAACCCAAAAATATTAGAGCCATGTTCCTTACTAAACAAGGCCAACCTATTTAGATAATAGTTCCCCTCAAATATATCCAGTCATAATGCTATTGTCAAAGAACCCTTCTAGCCCTTATTTCAAATATCCACATAGTCAAAATAGTTTGTTAATCAGTATAAGATCTAGAAACCCCCACATATCAATTTTTTAGCTAAGTTTATATTTCTCTTTTTTAATTTACATGTTTAGTATATTTATAGATTTAGAAAGTTTCAAATCAATATATAACATTTATTACATATCTGTAGGAGTCTAATTTTGCATTATAGTTTATCATATTAGGTAATCTATTTCCCTAGTTTACCAAAATATGACAAAATAACTGCATGAAATGATCAAAATTATTGTTCAAGATCACATTTTACTTTGTAGAGAGGAATCTTAGGAGCTACAAATACCATTTCTAATGATTAATATGTTATTTTAGGTGCCAAAGGATTATGAAGCAAACTATGACAATCCATTAAGTCACTAACTCTAGAGACACATTGCTATAATTATAACACCTTAGCATATATGGCTATAATAGTCTATTCAAGAGAGTGTACATTAAGTCAGCTTGGTGATGGATAATTCATAGTAATAAAATTAGGTGTGTATGATGCTTATGTAAAAATAAACATATAAGTCTATTATAAACTTTGTGATGCCCCCATACTTAGGGATGCTATCACATATGTATCTAGTGATGTTGATATAGGAAAATAAGCAAAATTAGAAATTTAAAAACTTGAAGTGGGAGTATGAACAACTCTACAAAGTTCCTCTTATTGTTATTTAAATGTTTCCAACTTAGCTTGATGTGTAGTCTTATATACAAGGAGTAATTTTAAAATCATATCCACATGTTTAGGACATTGGCAAAGTCCTTAATGGAAATTAGATAATTATTTGAATTGTTTAGGATTTATCCCTTTAAGATCATTGGGATCAATTATATCAAATCCCTTAATATTATCTTTATTATCATATTTAGTTTCATTATCTTGATTTTCATGTTCATCAACAACATTATTCTCAATTTATACATAAATTTTAATAGTTGCATTATCAAATTGAGCAAAAACATATGTATTTTCCATGTTAGAACAGTTTACAAGAATCTGAATATGCTCTATATTGATTTCACTAATATATTATTATACCTTAGAGGAATAAGGGAGTTAAATTTATTAGGTGACATAAGAGGAAACCTTGCAAATGTGTAAAATAAAAGATAAAATGGGTGTAACTAGGCAGGGTGTGTTTGATTTGTAGGCTCTTAGATGGACTGACCCCAATCATAAATAGTGAATAAGGCCTAGAGAGGAAATAACCATGGAGGATTCCAGAATCCCATAACCACACTATCTTATGTCTGAGGTATGTTGAGAGTAACTTCTTAGGGATAACCACTTATCGGTTCACTATAGAACTTAATAGTTGAGAACCTTCCTATGAATAAAAAAGTAAAAACCTTATGCATTTATGATATGGCTCTATGTGATAATGTAGCAGAGAAAAAATGTAGTGGTACAAAAATAGTATGACAAAAATGTAATAAGACAAAAATGTTGTGAGGACAAAACATAGAAAGGAAAAAATGTAACGGTATTGGTAATGTCATGAAGAGCATAATTGGGACATTTTAGTTATTATCACATTGTTTATTTATTACCTAGTTCATTTTGGTGATAGTAGTTAACATTTCATGGTGGAAAAGTATTGCACCAAATTTACAAGAAAAATAATAGAGGAAAATATGATTTCATGAGTTTGGACATTTAGTTGAAAGTTGTGTCATCTTCTGTGTGAGCACATCCTTTACTATGTTTTGTTTTTTCTATGTTTTTTCCTTGATACATTTTTTCCATGCTACATTTTATCCTCACTATGTTTTTCATGCTATGTTTTTAACAACTACATTTTGTCTGCTACTTTTTTGATGGATGCCTTATGATATATCATGAGGTATGTGGAAACTAAAGTATAGATATAGTGTTTTATAATAGCTTTAGTATTAGAATAGTGCCCCTCACACCATGGATTAGGTAAAATTAATGAATGATTTTCCCAAAATGATAACTTTTATGATTTTTACAACCACAAGAACATAGTTCTAAAAAGAAATAAAAATAAATTGAAAACCAACACAATAAAATATTTTTGTGCATGTAAATAAGGAATTCAATTTTTAATCCCTACTTTAAAGAGAAATCCTAGAGAAAAAATCAATAGAATTTATTAAAATATGATCATATTTCTCTTTAGTATACTGGAATCATGAATTTTATTAAAACCCTAGAAAAAATTAAAATAATCAAGGCAATGTTCAAGAAATAAATAGGTTCATCAATATGTTTTACCTTATTTTTAATATAATAGTGTTAATAAGTATAAAACTTGATAGATCAATTCATATTGCTATATATGATAATTATACATAAATATAAATGTAAATTATAATTAATTGAAATTGATTGATAAGTATCATATGCTAAAAATATTATTTACAACTAATAATAAGATACTTAGATTTTCTAATTTCTAGTTGACTATTACTAATGTCTAACAATGGAATTAGGATAAGACAAGATAATGATAACTCAAATCCCTATATAGGGTCTATGGATATTTATGGCCAGGTCTACGCTTTGTGGATAGTAGAGTAGGATGGTTGTGACCATTGACTGTGGACTTTGTCCACTTTAACCATGAATAAATGGTGATTTCCCTAATGCCTATGCCTATGTATACTGACAGGGGTTAGATATTTATCTGCTATAGGTGTCGCATAGAAATCACTATTTTTTCCCTTTGCCTTGGAAATCCTAGGGGTGCTTGTGAGAGCTAAAAACCTAAAAAAAATAGAGGAGAATTATAATGGGTTGAGTTAACCCCAATAACCCCCATTGATGATTGACCATTGTATACATATCTAGATAATTCAAGAAGGGAATTAATCCACATGTAGTCCTCCCACCTAGAGTGATTGTGCATTGTGTTCCTTGACTATATGTATGCAATTATAAATTTGGCTTTGACACTTGATAATGTTATCTCTTGAATTGATTTTAAATGATTTAGACTTGGCTTACGATTAATCTTAGTGAATGATCTTGAATTTTGAAAGAATAAGGAAAATATGATCAATGTGTATAAGTGTATAATTACTCAATAGATAAGTATGGCCTTTGATTTGTATTTATAGTGAAATTTTTTTATAATTTCCTTTAGCCAAAGTGTGAAACATGCGGGATGACCCAAATGAATATTTTGAATTTTGTAAAATAACTATTAAATGAAATAGGAATAAGGCCACTCTAGGTGGATAGCTCTGTGACCAAAAACTTGTATACCTAGCATGAACTTGTCTCAATTAGGGACAACTATTTTAAGGTTAGGATCATTTTGAGAGTGATATGAGACAATTTGAGTATTGACTTAAAAATTTATGTATAGTAGTGATGATGAACATAGGGTCAATCCCACATATAGATAAATGACCATAGGAATGACAAAAAAGATACATGTATTTGAACTAAAGTTAAGTGGTTCAAGATGTGTCAATAATTAACATTACAAAGTACCTCTAATGATATTTAGGGATCTATAATTAGTCATTTATTTTACATATTACTTGTATATTTATGGTTAGTTTATATTATTTTAAGCTAAAATTTATTATAGGTTATATTTTGACTCTTTTTTTGCATCTTATCCTTGTTTTATCTACACCTTTGGGTTATTTAGCATCATCCCTAACACCTATTATTGGTCCATATGTCTTTTTCATTTTTGCACCTCTTGGTTTTTTAATTTGTGAGTTGCATGGTACGACCTAGGGAATCAACCAGACCCTCATCAGAAATGCCCATCATATGTATCTTATTTTTATAGCTTTGATTTTATATTTTTTAGCCATTTTTTCCTTTGCAATTATTTGGAATATTTTAGCATCATTATACATTTATATATTTTGAAATATTTTCTATGATTCATAAACTTATCTTTTTTATGCTTCATAGATTTGTATAATTTTTACCTCTTGGTTTTTAAAATTATGAGTTACATGGTAACATCTAGGGAATCAACTAGGCCCTCCTCTTAAGTGCCCTTCATAATTAGCTTTGATTCATTTATTTATTTTTATTCCAACCTTATCTGGATGTCTTTTTATAAATATACGATAAAGGTTGAGAGTAGATTAGTGTTTTATCACTAAGAGTTGGTTATATTGTCTTATGGTAAAACTATTACAACTTATCTACGTGTATTTCATTCACATTTTACCCTAAATTATGATGATGTCTCAACATACCATCATTGTATCATATACCTTTTATACATTTTTAACAATTGGGGTAACCCAATCATTCTATGATCACTTTTATGGCATACCTATTTTTTATTCTACTTTTTATATTTTCAACCCTAATTTGGGTTAATTGATAACCCAAATTAAGATAAAATCTAGAATATAATTCATATTTTTAAATATGAAAATCAAACATAAATTTGAATTTAAAATAATGTAATTGATTTGACTATCTCATTTATTAAATATGGAAATTATAAAAAAGGATAAGATACTTAGTGGTTTGTTGTACTGTGCAAAATTGAGACATGTGGTAGAGATTAAAGTAGGACTATGATTCATTTGGTATAGGTTATATGCCTTTATCAATGCCTAAATGGTATCATTAGCTTTAGGTTGGTAGTACCTGATGCTATGTTCTAAACTAGATGATTTTGTTCCTATGTAGACACCTAAATCTAGTCATAGGTACTTGATAATGTTAATTATTGACATATCTTGAGCCACTTGACTTATTCTAAAAAATATGAATCTTATTTTCCATTCCTCTATCCATTTATCCATGTGTGGCTTGGACTCCTTTGTTCCTCATCATAACTACTCATGAATTTACAAGTCAATGCTCAAACCTGTTTTACCTTATTTTTGATAAAACATAATAAATTATATTTGATTATAGGTGTAAAACTAGAAAATATAAAGATGTGAAATAATCAACTATTCTGATTTTGACAAATGCTAAATATAGAATGTTCTTATTTTTGGAAAGTACTAAAAAGATATATATTGAGATTACACATAGATCTTTGTTGAATATTTTAGATATTTGAGAGTGAAAATTATTAGAAGAGGTGGTTATGTAGGTTCAAGAGTTAGAAAATGAATCTGGATAAGTCTGTAGTAAGTGAATAGTAACATATTGCATTCTAGTCTATCAATCATAGAATTATCTTAGTTTACTATGATAGGTGATAGACAAGAAAATATAGAGAAAGTAAAATTACTGAAATGATAGATAAGAGGCACGAGTAGAGGATATTCCTAGATATAAATGATGTAAGTGGACTGTAGTACAATGCATTTGAGTTTGTTGACTACCAACTTATCCATGTTGATTATGACACTAAATTAATTATTTATCTACATGTGTATGCATTAATTATGGATGTGGACATATTTTTAGACCTTTAATATCATGTGAAGTACCTATAGTGACAAAACCCTAATTTCCTACACAAACCAAATTAGAATCAAATGGTGGGGGGGGGAATTGAGTGAAAGGGATTGATCTAGACAAATTGATGAAACTATAAACTAGCAAATCAAAATTTCAATAGGTAATTATTTTAAAATTATTTTCCTACCACATTTCCATGGTATTCCCAATAACACATAGCATGCATCCATTGGGTAACATCACATCATATTTCATCCCTATAAGTTTTTACTATATAAACTTGATTAAACATATTTTATCTACTATAACTTCATTATCTTTATTAAAACATGAAATCCAATAAGGATAAGGATGATTTTTTTCATTACAGGCCTAATTTCTATACCATTTATTTAGAAATCATATTTTAAAAAATACCACCATCAATAATTAATTTACATATCTTACCTCTTAAAGTACATGTTCAAAAAATATTTATACATAGCCATGAATAACCACCTTCTTTACTTTGCACATGTTCTTTCATTAGATCTATCATTATTCTCCTCATCATAAGATTTTCTCTTATGCTTGTGTCTCAGCCTCAATAAAATTTACTCTTGGATGATCATCTTTCCTTCTTTTTTGTTCATAATAATGTGGACACTCAAATTCTCTGTACCCTTTTTCTCCATATTTTTAAAAAACATAAGTTCTACATGGAGTGTTCCATTTGATACAATCACCATAGCCTCTACCTATCTAGAATCCTCTTCCTTTTTTTGATTTTAAAACCTTTTTCTATTATCCTCTTATTTTTCCATCCTAGTGGATGATTCTCCTCTAGTGGGATTAAACATATCTCATCCCATTACTGGAGATGATTGTCCCCTTCTTAGCCCAATTGACCTTCTAAAATACTATCTACTTTATTTTTCTTCTACCTTTAAAGCTAATTGGTAAGCATCTTCTATGTTATTTTTTCTATGCCTAATAAAATCATATTGATAAACCATTTACATACCTTGTAGCTTTTTGGTCTTTGTTTAATCATGCTCCACTCACATGGATAGATTGAAAAACTCATCTATATAGTCATCTACGCTATGATATTTTCTCTTTAAATTATGAGATACTTTATAGAGGGTTTATGTATAATATACATGAAGAAATTTATCTCTCATATTCTTCTCCATCTTGTTACAAATATTGATATTTTATTTACACTTTCTCTATCTCTCTTTTTGCAAGTGATCCAACCAAATCATTGCATGACCCTTCAATTTTTGGCATGCAAAATTTACTTTATTTTCATATTACATACTTCTCCATTCAAAAACATTATCCATAATATTTAATAAGTCTATCAACTCCTCTATGTTTATACTATATCTATACTATGGAACTTTTAGTTTGATTCCTTTTTGGAAAGATGGTACAATGGTAGTTTTATTACCTCTAAAGAAGGACAGGTAAAAAACATGTTTTCCACAAAATAATTTATCAAAGACATGAAGATGATAGGTTATTTTTATGCATTAATAATAAAGAAAAAAGACATATAAGTTGTGAAAACACCAATTAAAGCAACAAAAGTGTTGAAAGAATATGTAGATGGTATACCTGATGAATTTATAGATGGTTTACCACCAAAGAGGGATTTTAAACATCACATTGATTTGAGTCCAAGATCAAATCTACCCAATCTAGTAGCTTATATGATGAGTCTAATAGAACATGAAAAATTGAATATACATGTTACTAAATGGTGAGAAAGCATGTACTAAGGGAAAGCTTGAGTCTATGTGAAATCCTTACATTGTTAATTCTAAATAAATATGGAACATGGAAGATGTGTGTGGATAGTAGAGTAAATAAAATCACCATCAAATACAAATTTACCATACCTCACCCAGATGATATGATGGATGTGCTTAAATGAGATAAATACTTTACTAATATTGATTTACAGAGTGGATACTGTCATATTTAGATTTGTGAAAGATATGAATAGAAAATAACATTTAATACTAGGGATGGATTATAAAAGTGGTTGGTGATTCTATTCAGATTATCCAATGCATCTAACACATTTATAAGGATTATGAACATAGTGACAAAAGATTACATTGATAAGTTTTAGTGGTTTATTTTGATATTCAGTATGAGTAAATATGATAACTTAAATCATTTGAGAATGGTATTAAAATTCTTATGAAAGGAGAAACTCTTTAAAACTATAAAGAAGTGAAGGTTTGTGTAGAAAAGTTTTGTAATTTTAGGGTTTTTAGTTTCAAAGTATGGTGTAAGAAAGGATGAAGAAAAGGCAAAGGAAATTTTTTATTGGCTTATTACAAGAAGCATATCAGAGGTAAGAAGTTTTCATGGTTTAACAACTTTTTAAAAAATGTTCATTAATAATTTTAGTGATATTATTGCATTAATAAAATTTTTAATGAGGGGAAAATAATTTTTTGGACAAAGGAAACAATAAAAATATTTAAATTGTTGAAGAAGGTGACAAAAAAACACATTTTAGCATTATGAGATTCTAACAAAGTGTTTGAGGTAGATTATGATGCTTCACATGTGGGTATTGGTGTCATGTTGAGTCAACAAGGAAGGCCAATAGAATATTTCAATGAGAATTTGAATGAGGTGAGAAAGGACTATTCTACATATGATGTTGAATTTTATGCCATTATACAATAATTGAGACATTAGAGGCATTACCTAGTGCCTAAGGAGTTTATCATATTTACAGACCATGTGACCTTGAAGTATGCAAACACTCAAAATAAGTTAACCATATAAAGTGGGTGTCATTATTTTAGGGATATAATTTTGTTTTTAAACATAAATTAGGAAAATATAATTAGGTAGTTGATGATTTGAGTAGATGAGTGGCACTGTTAATTACTATGGTGAATTAAGTAGTTAGATTTGAAGTTATTAAGGAAATATATGATAATGATACATATTTTGGCAAGATAGTTGAATAATGTAGGATATATTAACAAGTAAGACATGTATTATTAATGATGGTTATCTTGTATATTATGGTTATCTCTTAAAGGGAAAATAATTATGTATTCTGATTGGGTCTATGAGAGAAAATATTATAAGATAATTACACAGTGGTGGTTTTGGGTGGACACTTTGGTAAGAATAAAATAATAGATTTCTTAGAGGAGAATTATTTTTAGCTAAATATGAGGAGAGGTATGGAAAGGTGTGTTTTAATATGTAGGATATGTAGATTGGATAAATTCCATGCACAAAACATAGGGTTGTACATGCCATTATTAGTATCGAGAGGACCATTGATAGGTTTGAGTATGGATATTTTATTGGGGCTACCAAAAACATAGAGAGGAAATGATTCATTTTTTATTGTTGTAGACATGTTTTATCAAATGGATCATTTTATTTCATGTAAAACACCAATGATTCCAATAGAGTATCAAATCTATTTTTTAAAGATGTTGTAAGATTACATGGTGTTAAAAAAACCATTGCTTCAGAAGAGGGACACAAAAATATCTAAGTAATTTTTGGAGGACTATATGGAAGAAGCTAAAATCTAATCTAAAATTTAGTAGGGCATACCATACACAAACATATGGATAAACAAAAGTATTAAACAAGAGTTTGGGAAATTCATGGAGATGCATAATTGGAGAGAAGACCAAGCAATATGACTTGGATTTAACTAAGTTGAGTTTGCATATAATAGTTATATGAATAGATCAATAAAGAAATAACCATTTCAGATTATTTATGGTAGAAATCCTAAGGGTGTTTGAGATTAGATGTAGTTACCAAATATAGAATGGGTTAGTGATGATGACAAAACATTTGTAGAGCACATACAATTGTTACAAGAAGTAAGAATAAAGCTAAAATGAAGTAATGACAAGTATAAGGTAGAAACATATGTAAAAATAAGGCCAAAGGTTTTTCAAGGAGATTTGGTGATGGCATATTTGAGAAAATAAATATTTTCCCAAGGAACATATAACAAGCTAAAGTACAAGAAGATTAGTCTATGCATAATTGTGAAGAAAATCAATGATAATGCTTATGAGGTGAGGTTACCATAGAATTTTGATATTTATCTAGTATTTAATATCCTAGATTTATATAAGTTTCATGGAAAATATGATGAAGGGGAAGAAGGTGAAGAAGTTTATAGGAAGAAATAGTTAATGTTGGCCAATTTTGGCCCACATACCAAGCTTTTGCCTAGATAGATCAACTAAGTAGTTTCTTGATTGAGTGAATTATAAAATGACTTGCACAAGCATAGAAGAGCCAGACCGTCATCACACATCATGCAAAAATGGATAGGTTAGTCTGGTTGCATGTTAAATAAATACACTTTAGAAATCAATAAAAATTAAAGACCACATGGACATGATGTTTTTTTATATTGAGAAGGTTCCCTACAAATTCCATATCTTGATGAGTTATCTATCTCAAGGTATAAGCTTCTAAAGTTAAATTTATATAGTAAGATGTACATGGGGACACCAAGTTCAAGCCTCATGAATAACTATTTGGAATAAAATATTCGTAAGGATGAATGCATGGCTAACAAGTGTCCAAATCTCACTTGATCAGATCATAGATCAATGACACATGGTTGATATCTTGAATTAGTAGGCCTAAATAGATCTATGGTGTGCATTTAATCATGTAGTTAAAGATCAATGATCAACCTTAGTCAAAAGGTTAGTGAACCTAAGATAAGCATGAAGATGACAAGTGCATAAAAAATTAGAAGCCCAAGTCAAGATCTAATGGTGCATTCTGATTAACAAAGATAATGGGCCCAAATTGATCGATGGGGCATGATCCATCATACAAAAGTAGATCAATAGTGAGAAAAAGGTCAAAAGTTAGTGAATATCAAAGATAAATTCATAGTTGTAAAGTGTCATGACTATGGTAACTACTAGGTAAATCAATGGCATGAGTTTAAATGATTCTAAATAAGATTGATGGTACATGTAAGGTCAAAGGGTCAAATAAGCTTAGGATGAATACGAGGGTACCATGTGGCACAAGCATAAGAACTAGCCAAGATTTACTATGGGGCCCATATAATGAATGCAGAGCTAATAGTTGGAAAAATGTGGGAAGCCTAATTTTATATTAATGGCCAAGATTAAAATTCAAAGTTAGAAGTTTTCAAGTGGAGGTTAAACACAATCTAGGTCAAACCAAGAGCAAATGTTTCAAAGGGCATGTACTACCATTATAGTTCAGTCAAATGTCATTAAATAGACATAGTTATGTAGTCAAGGTTGTTAATGGTGAATCTATATCACCATTAAAGCTCAGATGTAGGATAGGTTTGTTTAAACCTAATATAGTCTAGAATGAAGTTATGCAACTTGTAGATCTATATTGATATAATGACTATATGAAAACCAATAAATTGGATTGGTTTTCAATATATAGTAAAGATATATATTCAGGATTGAGTAGATACAAATATAAATGAGATATGGTGGAGTGTCTCATCCCTTAACATAATAATATCTTTGAAAAATAGGTACCTATAGCTTTTCAAAGTAGACATGGTGATGGCTCTATTAGAATTATAGATATGAGGATTATCTTCTTATGAAGAGGTCAAGTGGAAGATAGCGTAAGGTTTCCAGATGGATATCTAGTAGTGAGAAAAATTATCTAGAGCATTTAATAGATTTTTAGGGTCTCTGAGGGTTTTTATTCAAAGAAGGATTATGACTCATTGCCTTAGACACATTATTGTCTTCTAGTTCATGTTTTATATTAACCCTAATTTGATAAAAAGATGGTGGAGCATTCATCAAAAGGTGGTAGCTCATTTAATGATCTCAGATGGTGTGCTCCTTGTTTCTTCACCCTTTCTTTTTGTCTTCCATCTTCTACATTGTAAATATCTCTCTTGGATTCTAGAATCTCATAAGGACTCTTTGATATTGAAGAGTAGGGGAATCTTTGAGATATTACAAAATATGCTCATCTTGATTAGGCTAAACCCTATCAAGCATTTGTAAGAATTTCCTTTTGATACAATAATATAATTTATTTACCTATATCTTGCCTTTGGATCTATGTTGAGTGAGTTGTGCATGATGGAATTTTTAAGGATAATATTCCTCATCCATTATCCTCCTTTCTAAACTCCTTTAGGGTGTTTTCAAGATATTGTAGGTCTGGATTAGTGTTCTGCTTGAACCTAGTCTGTATAACACTTATGCACTGAGCTATATTGTGAGGTTGTGTGAACAAGTGTGGGTTAAATATTATGGGAGTTTCCAATTTTTATTTGATACATCACCTTTTAACCTTTTGAGGATCCCTTTTCCCCTTTCTAACCCTTTTCCTTATGACAACATTAGTCTAGGTGATCCATCAAGAGGAAGCTGAACTTTTCTAGAGGTTCAACCCTATTTTAGGATACCCACAACCTATGGTTATTCCCATATTGTGAATAGGAGTGGAGCCTAAATAACTCCCCCACAAGGGTGTAATATCATGTCATAATAGTTTTTGACATGCTCATTGGGACTTATTATGTTATTCACTAGTGAAGAGTTTTGGTGTTCTCTTCATTGAATTATCCTTTGGAGGCATGTATGCAAACATCAATGGTGACTCTGAGTACTCATCAACTAGTTTAAGTAGCCTAAGTTCCTAATCATTATAATTTGGTATGTATAATCAACCATATTTTGGTTAGTATGCTTATTCTCTACCTCAACATCACACTTATTAGGAAGATAATGTTTATGTGTTCCCCCTAAGTGGCCCTCAAATATCCTATCAACCCTATCTTGGCCTTTTTCCTCCTCCCACCCCTACATATGACCAAGGTTAGTTTCTTTTACATTCAAATGTCTTTTAATTCCCCTTGTCAAGACCAAGCTTATCCTATTACATCCTTGTCAAGAGTCAAGCAAGCATTGTCAGTTTATATTGAGTTGATAAGGGAGATTGGTAGGGGTTTGGAGTTTTTTCCATTCATCCCTATCCATATTATACAAGAGGGAAGGAGTGATATTTAGTTGGTTAAGAATAGATGGTCAATTTGTGAGGGTGAATAATGGTCATATTGTAAGAATGAGGACATAGTAATGATGAGAAGCATGATCCAGAATGTGAATGGTGTGTTGATATCTTATGAATATTAGTAGGCTCATTTGGATTAGTCTTTTGTGTCCTCTCCCCTCTAAGAGCCTCAAGTTTAGCCTTCAAGAGTTCCCAAATCAGCCTCTAGTCAACCTTGTCAAAATTTGTAGAGGTAATATTGGACCAAGGGAGAAAAATCATGAAAATAAATGAGGGGGTTAAGCTTGGACAAAAATTACCCATTCATTATATGGAGGGGATACATATCTTCTTGTAAGAGTTCTGGAACATGTGGGCATCAATTGAAGAAGTTGACTATCCATAGGTTGAGAAGAAAGAATTGAAAGGATGGTTATTATCCATTGAAAAGGTGTTTGAGAAGTGGGAGAAAGAGTATCTCAAACTTGAGTCAATCAGTTTTCCCTCTCCTACCCCTATGCCTATTCCTACTCAAGATCATAAAGCCATTCCATCATGTATCTTCTCTAACACATTCAACTTTGACTATGTCATGCCCTCACTTGTGAGACCACCCTCTCCTATAACCATTAAAAAGGAAGAAAAGGTGTCTATTCCATACTCATTTCCATCATGGAAATCAGTTCATAAAAGCATAAAGAAGAAGGAGGAGGTGTTAGTTAAGGCAATTCCTCAAGAGCCACCAAAGAGACCCTACAAGGTACCTAGCTAGAAAGACACTCTCTTAATCTATAAGCAAGGTGAACTTATTCACCCTCCCACCATCTCCCTCTTGGAGAAAGAACCTATTTTACAAAGGATAGAGGAGGATATTTTATTCATAAGTGATCCATAGGAGGATAATGCAAGTGTCTATGATGAGGAAATCATGATAGACAACCCACTTCTTAGGGAGGAACATGTTTTAGATTTCAACTTGCAAGAGCTTGATGATAAATGAGAGGAAAACCTTCATGAACCTATTACAGAGGTTAAGGGAAGCTCAAGTGATTTAAAATATCAATGGAAACATTTTTTCTTGGATTTCTTAAGTGAAATGGAGCATCTTAATGTTGCAAACTTGCTTGAAGTAGATAACCCTCAAGCTAAACATGGGGTAGATATTAAATGGAATATTGAAGGTTCATTCTAAATAGATGAAGAAGAGGATTAGAACTAGGTGCTTGAGGTTTCTCCACTTCAAGATGAGGTGTCAATTGAGGATAGACCTAATATGTTGGATCTAGAGGAAAGTAAATCAGATCTTGAGATAGATAGGTGTGATGTTTTGGAACTTAGATGGTCAAATCAACCCTTATTTTTAGTTGAAGAACAAGATGAAATATTGAGTGATGTTGATGAAGGAGACATCTAAAGTGCTTAGGTGATGTAATTTAATGAACATACTAGTAAATAATTTGAAGAGTTGTGGTAGTAGTTCAATGCCATAACCAAAGAGTTTGAGGAGGCTAAGAGACATGTCCTTCCAAAAAACTATGAGCATGATAATGTAAGCATGGTCTATCCTAATTTTCATGAGGAAAAGTTAGAATAAAATGGTATTTTTCAACCACCAAGTGAACCAAGTGTAGTTTCTCCCAAGAGCCTGAATGAAATCTTCATGCAAGGCTTTCTCAAGAGTAATGAGCAACATAAAGCAAGTGCTCCCATAGTAAAAAATGAACCAAACTTAGAAGACTTAGATCAATATGTCTATATTAGAGACATGTTTTTTCCATTTCATCTATTGGAGAGCATATCAAAAGGACTAGCCATCAAGCTGCTTGGTTCACCAATTCTAGTACCTCCAAAGCAAGGTATTTTTCATATTCATTTGTTACAAGTGAATGACACTAAAAGTTTCCCATTTGCCTTAGGAGGGAGGTACTTATAAATTGTTGTATAATATTTTATATATTAGATTAAATTTCATGATTTTATTTAAGTGCCTATGTGCTTTGTTTATAATTTTTCTATTTTTCTTTCATCTAAGTGCATGCATGCACTTGCCTTTATTTGTTTTGTTTGTTTTATCCTTATTTTTTTAAGAGGATGTTTTCTAGAAAGGGGAAGCCTTGTATTAGTTGATATCAGCTAGGAAAAAAGAGAGGAGACTCCATGCCTAATGGATTAGTCAAGACAAATGGTCTGGGTTCTCAAGCATAACATGCATACTTTCCAATTGTGTTATCAAAGATGTTGGCCAATTTTGACCCACATACTAGGATTTTGCCTACATAGATCAGCTGAATAGTTTTCTAATTGAATGAATGATAAAATGACTTGCATAAGCATAGAATATCTAGATCATCATCACATATCATGCATAAATGGATAAGTCAATCTAGTTACACATTAAATAAATGCACTTTGTAAATCAATCAAGGTCAAGGACTACATGGACATGATATTTTTTTATGTCAAGAAGTTCCCCTACAAATTATGTATCTTGATGAGTTATCTATCTCAAGGTATAAGCTTCCAAAGTTGAACTTGAAAAGTAAGACGTGCATGGGGATGTCAAGTTTATGCCTCATGAAATAACCATTTAGATTCAAATGTTCCTAAGGATGAACACATGGTTGACAAATGTCAAAATACCACTTGATCGGATCATAGATCAATTACACATAATTGATAGCTCAAGTTAGTGGGCCCAAATAGATATATGGTGCATATTTAATTAGGTAGTTAAAGATCAATGATGAGCCTTAAGTCAAAAGGTTAGTGGACCTAGGCTAAGATCAAAGATGACAAGTGTCTAAATCTTGGAAACCTGAGTCAAGATTTAATGGCACATAGTGATTGATGAATATAATAGGCCCAAACTGATCAATGTTGTATGATATATTGTACCAAAGTAGATCAATAATGAGAAAAAGGTCAACAAGTCAATGAATCTCAAAGACAAATACATAATTGCCAAGTGTCACAACTATGATAATTTCCAAGTAAATCAATAACATACATTCAATCCATGCTAAAGAAAATAAATGATGCATGTAAGGTTAAAAGGTTAAATGAACTCAAGATGAATACAAGATCACCATATGGCACATACATAGGAACCAACTAGGATTGACTATGGGGACCATAAAATGAATGAGGAATTGATAGTTGGAAAAATGTGAGAAGCATAGATTTCGATTAATGTCCAAGATTAAAATTTGAATTCAAGATTTTTCAAGTGGATGTCAAACATGGTCCAGGTCAAACAAAAGCAAATGTTTTAAAGGGCATGTACCACCATTAGAACTTGAACAAACATCATTAAGTAGACATAGTTATGTATTCAAGGTTGTTAATGGTGAAACTCTATCCCTATTAAAGCTCAAAAGTAGGATAGGTTTGTTTAAACCTAGTATAGTCCAAAATGAAGCTATGTAACCTAAAAATCTACATTGATATAATAAATATATTAAAACCAATAAATTGGATTGGTTTTTAATCTATATTAAAGATCTATATTTAGGTTGGAATAGATATAGAAATAAATGAGATATGGTGGAGTATCTCATCCCTTGACACAATCATAGCTTCAATAAACATGTACCTATGGCCTCCCAAAGTAGACATAGTGATGGCTCTATCAGAATTATAGATATGAGGATTCTCTTCTCATGAATAGGTCAAGTGGAAGATAGTGTAAGGTTCAATATGGAGATCTAGTGGTTAGAGAAAGTAGTTAGAGCATTTAATAGATTTTTAGGGTCTCTAAGGTTTTTTCTTCATAGCATAATTATGACTCATCACCCTAGACACATTCTTGTCTTCTAGTGCATGTTTCTCAACCAATGAGAAGAAATTTAAGACTATTGGAGTAAATGAAATCTATCTTGTCTATGATGTATTAAACCTAATTTGAAAAAAATATGGTGGAGCATTCATCAAAAGGTGGTAGCTCATTTAATGATCTCCGATGGTGTGTTCTCTCTCTCTTCTCCCTTTCTCTTTATCTTCCATATTCTTCCACATTATAATTCTCTCTCTCAGATTCTAGATGCTCACAAGGAATATTTAATCTTGAAGATCAGGGGACTCTCTAAGATATTGAAAAAAATGCTCATCTTGATTAGGCTAAACCCTATCAAGCATTTGTAAAAACTACCTCTTGATGCAATAATAGACTTTCTTTACCTATCTCTTGCCTTGGATCTATGTTGAGTGAATTGTGAATGATGGCATTGTGAAGGAGAATCTTCCTCATCAATTATCCTCCTTTCTAACCTCCTTTAGGGTGTTTTCAAGATATTTTAGGTCTAGATCAATGTTTTTCCTGAACTTAGTCCATGAAACACTTATGCACTGAGCTAGATTGTGAGGTTATGTGAGATAGAATTATCTTCTATAGATCTAGTATGATTTCAAGCTTATGGGAGTTTCCCATTTTTATTTGGTGCATCACCTTTTAGCATTCTTAGGTGCCCCTTTCCCCTTTCTAACCCTTTTCCCTATGACAACATTAGTTTAGGTGATCCATCAAGAGGAATCCATCCTTATTCAAAGGTTCAATCCTATTATAGGATACCCACATCATCGGGTTGTTCTCATATTATGACTGGGAGTGGAGGAGCCTAAATAACTCCCCCACAAGTGTGTAATATCATGTAACAATAGGTACCAAGGAAAAAAAAAGAAAAGATAACACATATTATAGATAAGAAGATAGTGAACACAAGTCAAAGCAATTATAAAAATTATTTGGTATAGTGGGAAAGACTACAAAAAGAAGATGAAACTTGTATTTAAAAATGGGAGTATAATTATTTTTTATAAATCATTCTTTTTGTAGTATTTCCGACTATACCAAATAGTTTTTATAATTGCTTTGACTTGTAAATTTGTATGCTGAATATTTAACATGAGTATAATTAGGAAAAAACATAGGAGTTGAGTTGTTTTTAATTAGAAGAGAATGATTTAAACACCTATCTTTTATAAGTCATAACATTTGATCTGAGAACATTTTTGAGCTCTTGTTTTTATAAAATAAAGCTTTCAAAGAGGGTAATTTAGCCATAATGTTCACTAGCTAGATAAGGCCAATTTACATTAATTTTGAAGGCCATAAGTGACCATATAAGGGTTTTAAATTACATTTTAGTATTTTTTTAAGCAATTTTAAAATTTAAAATTTTAGATATCTTTATAACTAGACATGAACATGAGTTTAAATTAATATATTAGTGTGAATTTGGTGTGTAGAGGATATGTAAATATTTTTATGCCCATCTGATCTTGCATCTAAAATTTTCTAAAAATAAAAAGGTCAGTTAACCTTATGTAGCTTTTTTATTTATTTAGATTCTTTAATTTTACATGTCAAATCTAATTTTGAGTTAAAATTTATTTAAATAATTTTATGTAATTATTTTGTTTCATTCATAAATAATCAATAAATAATAGTGCTCAAGCAACTATGATAAAAAATTGTGCCTATTAAATTTTGATTTTCAAGTTTGCAGTTTCATCATTGACCTTGGCCAATCCCCATTGAATGACCAAACATTGCA
Source organism: Torreya grandis (assembly GCA_037957365.1). Lineage (NCBI taxonomy): Eukaryota > Viridiplantae > Streptophyta > Pinopsida > Cupressales > Taxaceae > Torreya > Torreya grandis. The sequence continues at coordinate 2,668,027 of JARHVA010001165.1, read as the reverse complement.
TTACATTGCCAATAATCTTAATATGGCTCAAATTAAAATGTAGTTCTACAACTTATGTGTGTGTGGAATGGTAAACATAATTATAAATTCTCTTTCTCATCTTTTACCCTTGGTACAAGTATGCATATGATAATTTAGCTTCAATAGACCTATAGATAAAACATGATTTTTTTAATAACTTTCTGAGAGTGATAAGAATTGTCCTTAATGCCTTAGATGATCCTTATATTTATAGATGTTTTGATTTCAAAATTGGGACCTACTAGCATGTAAAATCTGACCTAAGATAAGACCCAACACTAAAAATAAGAACTAAATGAAACATGACTCGAAAGAAAGTCTAAAAATTATGCTTGGATAAGTCTATGCTAAATAAACAAGTCTAGAAGATGGTATTATCTAGTTACTATGGACTTATATAAAAGGACAAAGGACCAATATTGGTTATACCCATGATAAAACGGTATAATGAATACCTAATAGACAAATTCATGACCAAAATATAGAAATAGACCCATTAAATTGAGCCAATAGATACTTTATTTGTTAAATATTCAGCATATAAATTTACAATAAATGACATAAAAGATTATCCTGTACCAAATTTGGGTGTCTATAAAACCATCTTATGTCACTTTCAAACTAATACAAATTAGGATAGTTGTCCCTAATTTATAAAATATGAATAATAACCCAAATGAATATTTTGAATTTATAAATTAGTCATTAAATGGCATGGGGATAAGGCCACACTAGGTGGATAGGTTTTCTTGTCTAAATTAGGTGGATAGGTACATAATAATAAACAAAAAAACCTATCCACCTATTGTAGCCTTATCCCAATGCTATCTAATGACTAGTTTTCAAATTTAAAATATTCATTTGGGTTATCTTCCACATATCATAATTTTGGATGAGGGAAATTGTCAAAATATTTCACTATATAATTAAATCAAAATTTCATTTCAAGGGGACTTGATTTTAATTTGGAAACTATCTCTTACATTAATTCACACTTAGAAAATATGCTCTATTCTTCCCAAAATTAATATCATTCAATAGGAGTAGTATCAAAGCAAGTCCAAAGAATTTTAAATCAAGTTAAGAGCTAACATTGTCAATTATCAAAAGAAATTTATAACAACATACATATAGTTAAGGAACACAATTGTACAATCACTCTAGATGGGAGAACAATGTGTGGCTTAATTTGTTTCTTGGTGTATCTAAATACATAGGCAACAATCAATCATCAAAGGGGGTGATTTGGGTTATCTCAACATATTAAACATCCCCTTATTTTTTTAGGTGTATAGCTCTCAAAAATACCTATAGGGTTACCAAGGTAAAGCAGATAAAAATAATGATTTCTACACAACATTAACAAAAGTGAAATATCTCATTCCTCTTAATAGACATAGTTGCAGTCTATAAAATAAATTCATCATAATCAACATGGATAATTCTTTAATTAATGGATACAACTGGCCTACATTGATGTCTAGGGAGCATGGACATGTACAAAAATATTCACAGACTATGCCTCTAGATATGAGATATCATAGCTATGTCTTATTCTATTTCTCACTGGTAGACATTGGGTACAGTCAACTAGAAATAATAAAATCTAAGTATCTTGTATTTAATTATACTTACTTTTTTTAGAATATGCCACTTATCAATAATTTTTAATTTTAGTTAATTATACTTTATGCTGATATTTATTCTTAAATGTCATAAATTGGAATCTAAATAGACAAATCAAGTTTTATATCTATTAAACATCAATATTTGTTAAATAAAAACTAAGGTAAAACATATTGATGAGCTAGTACATTTTGTAGCATTATTTTTCTATTTATTTTCTTAGGGTTTGAGATAAATTTTTGATTTCTATAAACAAAAATATTTTCTTTTTATTAGTGTTCAATTTCAATTTATTTTTCTTTTTTTTATTAATTTTTTTAGAATAGTGTAATAGTAGTTGTAAAACTCATAGGAGTTACCATTTTGGAAAAAAATGACCAATAATTTTACCTGAGTCATGGTGTGAGGGGTACTACTCAAATACTCAAGCCATAGATAACACTATATATGGAATTTTAATTCCACATACCTGATGGTATATCATAAATGCATCATGTTTTTAATATTTCATCTATAGGAAGCCTTCTAATCATTTGGTTTTGTAGTGAACCATTATGTGGTTATCCACAGGAAGTTAATCTTAATGTACCTCTAACATGGGATACTATGACTATAGAACATGGGAATCCTTTGTAGTTAGTGATGAGCCCATAAAATGGCTCATTATATCCATAAAATAACATTCTTTGTCTTGCATATGAAGTGGATCTAAATATAGTTTTTGAACTTATGATTCATTTATAATAAAATAATAAGTATATATCATGGTTATATCTTTATAATTATTTGTTAGCTATTACTAATGATTATTGGAAAAAATATGTTGATGAGTGCATACACAGTCCATACTAAGCTAAGAATGATTCAAAGTATGAAGATTAACCATTCAATAATAATTTTAGAGTAGTGTCAAAATATTCTACAAAAAGATCCAATATTCTAGTCAAGTTATGGATTCTTATAGGTTTGCTGTAGACTTATGACAATAGCTACAAATTACAACAAGCTTGTTATAGTATCTATAGATTATAATAGGCTTGTTATAGACCAACTATGGATTACAATAGGCTTGATACAAAATAGCTACAAATTATAATGGGATTGCTATGGATTACATCAATCAGCTATGGATTTTAGTAGGCTTGCTATGGATTTCAGTAAGCTTGCCACATATTTTAGTAAGTTGCTATGGATTTCAATAGAATTGCTATAGATTTCAACAAAAATACTATAGACTTATTTGAGAAGTATTTATAAGAGTATTCTAATATTCCAACTATCACAAAAAATTCTTTCCATTAAGATTATTTCTATATATATATATATATCTATAGTTCTATTTATATATTTTACACTATAGATTGTTCAAATATAGGTTTATGTAATTTCATTATAATAATAATTCCCTCCATATTTGGTGGAGATTGAGATTATTCTATAATATATTTCATTATTAGAATAAATATCTCTCTCCATATTTTGTGGAGATTGAGATAGGATAGAGTATCTCGATTGTTACTCTTAAATAAGGTGTTGGTTGGAAGCATGAAATTATAAATGCAACCTTCCACACTCGAATGAAATAATCAATGAATACACTTTTTATTTCCATTAGTTCTAAGTAGCCCATTTTAAAATTCATGTTCTGAATAAATTCTCTTTTGAGGAATGAGCTGACCACTCATTCTAAGGAATATAGATCATGTATTTATGTTTATTCCTTTATTATGTAATTATCCTCTTTATTATACATTCTTATTTTATTTCTTTGCTGCTGTATACATGTATAGTTTGTGTGAACTTGCAAGTGTTTTTTTTATTTATCAATTCATCAATTTAATTTTTGCAAGTGTGATTTACATTCTGCAAGTGTGCTTTGATTTATACAAGTGTGATTTTTAATTCCAATAAGTGTGATTTTCAATTCTTGTAAGTGTGGAGTGTGATAGATGGAACCATTTTCCAAAGATTTCTTTCTCATTTTACATACAACCTTCAAACACCAACCTTGGATTGACATTATTAAATGAAAGGGATTGATGATCCCCATAAATTAGTGTCCCTTTGGGCCTTGTTCATGATTTATGTCTGGGACCAATATATGTAAGAGCCTACAAATCAAACACAGATTGTATAGTTACAACCATTCTCTCTTTTCTTTTAAAAATTTTCATGGTTCTCCATTATGCCACCCAAGAAGGTTAACTCACTTATTTATATAATACATAGTGATAGATTAAGTGGAATACATATAGAACATATTCAGATTCCTTTAGTCTCTTCTAACATGTATAATACAAATATTTTCATTCAATTTAATAATACAAGTGTTCAAAGTTATGTACAAATCAAAGATGGTGTTTATAATGAATATGATAATCAAGATAATGACACAATGCATGATAATAAAGATAATCCTAAAAGCTTCAATATAATTGAACATAATGAGCTTAATGAAGTAGATCTTGAGCAAGTCAAAAATTTATATTTTTTTGATGAAATATATATACATATATATATATATATATTAACAAAATATATAATATTAAAATAACTCAAAAAAATAGGTGGTATGGAAGCACACCTCAATGTCAAACTAGGCCAAGCTTAGGAACATGAAACAATAAAAGCAAAAACAACACTAGACCCCACCTAGGAACAAGTGATTAAAATATCAAAAAAGAGAACATAAAATTGATAGAGCAAGTCCAAAATGTGGAAGATACATATCATCTAGACCCTAGCCCAAGCTTGGAAAATCATTTGCATCTAGAATTGGCTCCTAATCAAAATCCTGAGTAGTGTCCTTGTCATCTTCTTGTGTTTGATCAATAAAAATATCTAGAGAGAGTTTGGGGAACTTATCCATCATGTTTGTCTAATCTCCAAGTGGTGCCCCCCAAGATCTAGACATAAAGGAGGATCAAGAATATCCTAAACATCTTAACCAATAGGGGAAGGAGGTGGGGGTTTCCATCCTCATTACTACCTAGGAGGGCATATACATTGATACTGAGTGCCACTATGAGAGTGGTGTCAAGACTAGCTATGTCGGTGCCCACCTTAAGGTGGATTGACAATTATTCTATCAATTCTATTATCCTTGGGAGGAGAAGGATTAATCCACACCATAGCACAAGGATCATCTCCCCAATGGGTGAGAAGGTCCTGGAGATGGCCAATCTTAATGGCAACTTTATTTTCCTACACTTGTATCTACACACTAACATTGGAGATAATAGAGGATTTATTGAGAGAATAAAAATTACAATATGAAGAAACATTGTTAAACACTACATTATTTCTTTCTTTCCATAACCAAACTCTTAAAGTATGCTAGACTTGGGTATATTTGAAAGGCAAGGCATTTTTATCTCCAAGAATGATATGCTACCATTGAAATAACTTAGGTTGGAAAGCCTTGAAAAAGTCATGGATCCATGTCTAGACCCTTTGAGCTTTAATATAGACCTCAAAAAGAGTTAAGTTTATCCACCATAGCTATGTGGGGAGTAATCCACCTCTAGCCAAACTAGGGGTGTAATTAGGAAATGGCATTTCAACATACCACTTCCAGTCCTTCCACTAAGGATGAGTGAAATGGATATAATTTTTGTGAAGCATTACAAGAAGAATAATGTTAAGTATTTATTGGTAAGATTCTCTATCATAATTGGCTAACTAGAATTTGGTTTTCACCTCTTCCCAGGATAGCCAAGAGTGAGACTGCTTACAAAAGATATCTTGATAGTATGAATGCCTCTATGAAATAATTAGAGAGCATTGATCCAAGGAACCTTGGCCAAAGGGACTTTATTGAAATTGATAATAAATTCTAGGGTAGCCATGGTTTGATCCTTTCCCATTATTTCTAGATACTTTTCACCATAAAGGACTCTATAATTTGAATGGGGGTTTTGATGATGAGGATATTGGTGAAGCCGAGCCCCTTCTAGGATTTTTTGTCTCTAGGCATGACCAAAGAGATCTAATGTTGAAACAACACCTTCCAAGCTTCCTTTCCATCAATGGCCCACACAATCTAATTGACACATAAGGAAATTCCTTGATAAGCCACGTTAATGAGACCTATACCTCTGGCATCCCACGTGAGGTAGTAATATTCCCATGCAACCTTATGGAATCCATGGCAATGTGAAGAATTGGCCCAAAGAAAATACCTAATTTTTTTTTCAAGTTTTTGATAAGAATTATTGGAAGTCACCCAACATGAATATTAGTATACATGGATGATTTCAAACAATTTAGAATAGATTTGGAATTTACTTGCTAATGATAAGGGATTAGTCACCCAATATTCCAATTTATTTAATACTATATCAATGACATATTAACACAACATGGGTGAAGGTGTGTCAAAATCAAAAGGGATGCCAAGAAACTTAAATATTTCATCATTTTGGATCCAAGCCCACCCATACTTTAAAGCCCACGCCAATAGGGGGAGGTACAACTACCTATAGCAACAAGTTTATTTACATTGGATGCTTGAGCCAAAGACAAGGTATAAGGTATTGAGACACTATAAGGCATTATCCACATTATTTTCTTTTTTAATAATAGTAAGGAAATAATCATCAACAAAGTGACCATTCAATAGTTGCAATCTTCTCGAGGGTTTTCTTTATCTAGAGGGAGATAAATTACTTTAACAAGGCCCCTAGCTTGGGTATTACTAAGAAGATATTAAATATCCTCAGCTATAAACATATATATGGTAGGTACCAAAGGGAATCCTTGGTGAATATAATGAAACAAACCAAAATTTTCAAAAGTGACTCCATTAATAGAGAGGATGGTTGAGGCGTCTGAAAAAAGCATCTAGACGGTTTGAATGAAAAATTGTCTAATTTTTATTAAGGACTTTTTAAATGTCCTATATAGGTAGATAGGGTTGTAAAATTACTCATAACATATAATAATTCACATTAAGATAATATTTCATCATCTCAATCACAACAACAAGATGTGAATTTTCAAATTATCAATACTCCTACTTTATGTGATCTAGTTTTTACTATTGTTTTATTCCTATATCGACACCTCTATTTACACGTGTGATATCATCCCTAGGTTTTGGGACATCATAAGGATTACAACATATTAATATTACTATTTATACATAGGCATCATATAAATTCCTTTTAATTTTTTATGCATGGGCCATCACCAACCTTGCCTAATGCACACTCTCTTGAACAAAATATTATAACCCTACATGCTAAAGTGTTGAAATTAAATCAAGGTGTATCTAGAGAAAGTCATTCAATGGATCCACCTAATTTTATTAATAATACTTTGGCACATGATATAACATCATACATTTTACCAATAGGCTTTGTATCTCCTAAATTTATACTTTATGAAGGTAAAGGTGATCCTAAAAAACATATTCGATTATTTCATATAACATGCTTGGATTATGAATACAAAAAAATATTTTTAACAAAGTTATTAAAACAAAGCCTTAAAGAATATGCTTTGTGATGGTTTTATGATCTTCCAATCCAATCAATTAAAGCATTCAATTATTTGGTAGATCAATTTATAACACACTTCTCTATTAACATTTTTGAAAAAATATCTTATGCACAAATTGCCAAACTCAAGCAAGGGTAAAATGAACATATTAGTGAATATTTTATTTGATAAAAAACTATGATAACTAAGATGGAAAATTTTATGGTATACAAATATTTATAAGATATATTCATGCAAAGTTTGATAACACCACTTCATGAGTCTATCATGTTTGATACATTTAAATATTTTAATGAGTTATGCCATACAATCAAAGAAAGGAAATTCAAGCTCATAAATTTGAACAAGCTCAAGTATACAAAAATGTGTTTTAAAGAAACCAAGCTACAAGGTCAAATCAAATGAAATTGATAATGAAGAAAAAGTAATAGTAAATGTAGTATCACAACCATTAAATAAATTTTAGTTGATAGCTCCACCAAAGAGGTAATTTTCAAAATTACCATCACCTCCTCATGTTTTGTTACATAAATTACTAACTATGATTTAATATCTCATCCTCCACCATTAGAGGTTAATATGACTAAACCTAAACATAAGGTATTCAATAAAAACACATATTGTGACTATCATATATGTATTGGACATTATACAAACAAGTGGTACATATAAAGACATAAGATACAAGATCTCGTTGATGATAATAATAGGAGGCTTGGCCAAAATATATTGAAAATTCAAAGTTAAAAATATTCAACAATTCATGTCTAAACCATGGCAAAATATAAAAAATAAATAATTTAGAGGTATACCATTCTTAAAATACAAATATTTCTCCTTTGACATATACACATCCAATAGTGGTATTATTAGTACATTTACATGCAGATCAACACCAAATCCTATAATCACATTTGATGAAAATAAGATTGTTGATGATGATTTACGGAGACATACACTATTTATTCAAGAATATATCAACAAACAATCCATGCATACTATTATGATCAATAATGGGTTACGTGACACTTCTTCGCACTATTGGGTACACATATTATGATTTATAAGACACATCAAAAGTATTCAAACTATTTAATGGGAACACAAATAATACTCTTGGGTATATATAGTTACCTCTTGAATTTGGTTCAATGATAATGGCCACTCCATTATTAGTCTTACCAAGCACATGGGTCTTAGATATGTTATTAGGATGCCCTTAGATATAAAAACTCCATGCAGTACCATATATAATACATAAATGTCTCAAATATATATATTATAATCAAGTGGTCAAATTTTCAAGGATTCTAAATGAATACCCTCTATAATTAGTGGTATATCCTCATCCTCTTCTTCAACCACTACTATATTTGGTTGTTACACCTATTCAAGAGCATATTGTAGAGTTAGTTGTTACACCTATTCAAGAACATAGTGAAAAATAGTTGTTACACCTAAGCAAGATCAGTCTATACAATCAGTGCAAAGGAGAGTGGTATTATTATTACATTTATAGGTTTATCAACACCACATCCATGTCCAAACCATGGTACAAAAATATTTAGAAATCCATGTCTAAACCATGGCATAATATAAAATACAAATAATTCAGAGGTATACCGTTCTTAAAATATACATATTATTCCTTTGACATATAAAAATGCAATAATGGTACTATTGGTACATTTACAAGCCAATCAACACCACATGATATGATCACATTTGATTACAATGAAATTTTTGATGATGATTTAGGTAGATGTGCACTCTTTATTCAAGCTTATATCAACAAACAACCCTTACATAGTGTTATGATCAACAATGGGTCAAGTGATAACACATGTACAATGACATTTCTTTGCACTATTGGGTACACATATTAGGTTTTATTAAATACATCAAAATATTAAAAGTATTCAATGGGCATACACATAATACTCTTGGGCATACATGGTGACCTCTTCAGGTTGGTTTAATAGTAATTGCCACTCCATTCTTATTCTTACTAAGGACATGTGTATTTGATATGGTATTAGGATGCCATTGAAAGAAAAAACTCCATGCAGTACGATCTATACTACATCAATGCCTCAAATATATAAATTTTAATCAAGTGGTTAAAGTTTTAGGCATTAAAATTGAGTACCCTCTATAATTATTGGTATGTCCTACTCCTCCTCCTCCACCAATAATATAGTTGTTATTACACCTATTCAAGAGCATAGTGTAGAGTTAGTTATTACACTTATTCAAGAACATAGTGGAAAAATAGTTGTTGAAACTAAGCAAGATCATTCTATAAAATCAGTGTCAAGGAGAGTGGTACACCTTCTTATAAATCAAGTTTTAAAATCAAAGAGTTATTCACAATTCAAATCAATCTTCATCTTCTACAATATGTTATAAGGAATTACCTTAGATAGTTCAGTGTGTTCCATAACAAACATAGATAATGATACCTTCTCCTAATATACATAATACTCCACAAATTCATACACCTTGTAGAGTTACACATCCTAGACAATTATCTATGACCAATGATCAAGATAATTTAGTTATAACAATAGATCCCTTTTTAGGTTCTAATTCATCTACATGTAGCACTTTTCATTTGTAAAAAGTCACCTTATAACTCTATGATGCAAACACACACAATGGTCCTCACATTTATGGGATCATTGGATACTTTTTTTCACACATCAAATATGTCAAAAATACTAAAAAATTCAAATATGTCAAAAAAATACAAAAAACATTAAAAAATTCTTAAAAATAAAAAATTATGACTTAAACATGATGTGATGTGCTAGTTTACTTATTTACATATGGTATTTATCACATGTTTAATATATAACATATTATTTTTTATACACACATGTATTTCATGAGGTATATGAGTGTGATGTAGGACATGCATATTATACATGGATTCTTAGATGCTGGATTCCTTTTTACCTAGTGCCCATGCCTTTGATGGGGGCATCTTATTCTATATATTACATTATCATATATTATATCTATCTATGAACTCTATACCATGTTAAAATATATATCTTACAAGTGTCTTTTTAATTAGTCATATTTTACATTGTGATACATGGATATGCTACTTTTTTGTGATGTGACATTGATACATATTGATAGTGTAGACTAGTTTTCAATTATTATATGCCCATTTGATGTTGTTAATTTTATGTATGAAAAGATATAAATTACTTTCTTATTGTGTTTGTACATATGGCCTCATGTGTGTGACATATTTATGTACCTTGTTTTTGATATTTCAAATGTCCTTTACATGTGACCCTTGGACTTATTTGTTGTGACATGTTCATGCCCATTATAAGTGGCCATTGGTCTTATGTATGGCTTGTGTGTTTTGTTTGTTGAACTTAATTAATGGTGCCATGATATGTAGACAATTAATTTTAATGAATTCCATGTATAAATGCAATCAAAAGTGACTTTTCTCAATCACATGTAGATTTGACCATAAATTTTTATTTAACCTAATTTACCTACACAACTATTATTTTAACCCAAAATTGTAACAAATCCTTGATTAGGATAATGTATTATATTATAATACTAATATTATTTAGCACATCCTAAATCAAACAATAATTTTTAAGGTGTTATTTTAAGATACTAAAATCAATATTTAATTGTCTAAAGAACATTAAAATTTTACCATTATTCTAATTACAAATTAATCACCTTAATTAATTAGCCTAAATAATTCCTCTAATGTAAAATTCCATGAATTGGGAATTATATATTTTCCAAAAAAAAAAAATTAAATTATTACCTCACTTTGATGATGTCATAAGGGCAATTCAATGGAATGGAGTGTGTGAAAGGTGGATTATGACATGGCCACTTACATATTATCTTACACCTCTTATAGGGCCTCTTACACACTCCTCTCTTAAATGACCTATAACACACTCCAAAAGTACCAGTTCTTGAAATTTACTTCCAACATTCCTTCCACACTCTAAAAAGGTCTTAAATGGAATATCTTACAAACTAATTGTCTGTAATAATGAATTTGAGGATTCATTCTCCACCCTCCATTTGGAGATGAGATGGATGGTTCATAATGATTCAAGAAATATATAAATACAAGCCTCATCCCTCTCATTTCATAATCTCTCTTAAAGTGAACTTACTATGCATAAAACATATTAGAGCTTCACATTTATTCAAACCATTATCATGCCAATTCAAGACAAAATCAAGTGTAGTCAAGGAGAGATTCTACCCACATGCAAAATTAGGCATTGCTAAAGACTTCTAGCCTACAATATGAGCTCAAGCCTCTTCACATGCTTGTTTTCTAATGAATATCCAAGGAAGGTATAAGTGTAGTGTTTTATCTTCTATTTTATAATTGTTTCTTGTTTTCCATAGCTCACCCTAGGGAATGAGATAAATATGTTATGTTTATGCAAGTTGTTTTGGATTTGTATTCACTAAAAATAGACTAATCTCTTTAGGATTTTTGGTCTTACATGATCCATATCATGCACTTTTATTATGTAGGCTTACTTAGATATGGCTACATTACTGCATGCCTCATTTCTATTTCTATTTATACATGACACTTGTATGTCTTAATTTCAAGATGTTATAGACATGATTCAAAGACAATTACATACACTATATTATGATAATACACTCTCCACATTTTGACATGATTATGCATGATTCTATTTTTATCACATGATACAATTAACTCTTATTTTGAGATGAGTGAATTTTAGGATACATACCTCTTCTCAAAAAGGGAGCATTATAGTGGGTTTATTTTAGAGATTCAAGCCTCCATGAGTAAAAAAATGAGATTTCATGATAAAATATGGATTTCAAAGATTGAAAGTAAATTATAAAATCAAATATGACAAATATTGGCACATTAATATATATTTTGGGGGCATATGACATGCATATGCACTAAATTTACAAAGACTTGAGTACATAATCACACACACTTGAATGCATATGAAAAATAGTACAAGATAAAAAATTATAGGTTTCACATACAGATAAAATAGAGAATATAGATGCATGGCATTATATATAATTTAACATATATTTAGTTGGTATGATACTAGTTCATGAAAATATATTTTTTAAAGTAAGGCATGATACTGGTTCATGTGCATATGCACTAAATTATAGTTTTATAGATTTAATGGCAAAAAGTTTACATTTAAATACAAATATATCAAAACTGTGGTTATGATGGGGTGTTTTATCTAAATTTGTGATTAAGAGGTTAATATAATTAAGAAAAAATGTTGAGTAAATCAGAATGCATAATATATATAATAATCACATATAAATTGATTACAACTTAATATTTTTATAAATGTGTTAAATTGGGAAATTACTAAGAGATAAATGACTTAGCTAGACTTAGGTATGTAGGATTGTAATAATGACTGTAAATTTATTGTGAAACTATGTGAGATTGCTGTGAATTAGGAATAATGATTTGCATTATTCTAAGAAAAGGCCACACTATTTGGAATTTATTGGCATGCACTATTGTTTATAGGGCATGACTTCTGTTATGCCTATTTTCCACACCCTTTCTCTATTTTATAAAACTAATACTTTTCTACCATAGAGATGACTCAATCATAGAGTTTAAAACTATGTTGGGGACCTAGTTAATTAATAGTATATTTAGATACATATTTTTAATTACATAAGTTGATGATGATTGGTTTATGAATTCTTATTTATATTGTAAGTGGTTTTAAAAAGTATAAATGGATGAATGAATAAAATATGCATATGTATTTATCTTTTTTGAATAGTTGTGATCAATCATTTTGTTTTTTAGTTGATTATTCATATGACAATATAGTTTTTTAATTAAAATAGTGACATTTTATATGGTTTATTGTAATAACTTCATATATCTATATTGATCTTCAGTTGAGTATTTTTATATGGTTTTAAGATCAATTTTTAGTTGATATGCTTGATCAAATTGTGATAGTTTGATATTTGATCTTTTTGAAATATATTGTTGAGAATGGTTTTTTATTAGTTTGATTTCATTTTGAAAATTTACAGATGGATTGGTCATGATTATTATAGTTTGAGAATTAATGCATTTTAAGGTTCATAAAATCAAATATATAATTTGATTTATCATAAAAATTCAAAGTTTGACCATGACCTTTATATGAATTTATTAGCATTTTCATCCCAAGTTTAATTGCAAAACATAACTGACATGATTTTAGGATTTTTGAATCCTAAGTACTCTAAGGACTTCTAGTTTTGATCCTAATTCAAAAAATTATCTATCCTAAGTTCTAAATGATATTACTAGATCTTTTGATTCTAATGGTCACTTGAGGCTTATTATTTCAAAGGTTATTTACCTAACTCTATGTCTCGAGGCATAAAATTCAAAAGACATAAAGGAATTATTGATTTTGAAAGGTAGTATGGATGAATTTTTTTTAGGTCAAGAACTTTACATGACATAGGATGTTTGGTTGGTTATTAAAGGTTTAATTTGATCTAACTTTGTGACTTATAAATGGTGAGTTGGCAGTTTTATGTTATATGAATGTTATAATGGCAAGTTAAGTTGGCAGTCCATTATATGATTTCATGACATGATAAGCTAGAAAGGTGAGTTAATGTGAAGCATATTCAAAGAGGCTTTGAGGTTATGGTAATATTTTAGTGGTTCAAGGGACTTAATGTGAGGTATACATGCCTTGATTATCAAATATTAGTAAGAGGTTTAACAAGTGAATTAGTGATTACTAAGTTTGATGGCATTACTAATTTGATTGGCGATATGCTAAGTAATTGTATTGGTTTTAATGAAGCCAATGGAAATTGGGCATGTAAGCAGTGTAGTTACATTGAGGAACTTTACTTACAAATAGCTTTTATTTTCATTATTTTGGTCATTTTTTGAAGCTTGCTTACGTAAGTGTTACTCTATTGATTTGGTTTTTGGAGTTTCAGATAGGATCTATGAATGGAAATATTACAAATAAGCATATATAAGTATGCCTTTAACAAGCTTAACAAGTTTTGAGTTACTTCAAATAGTTTTTTTAGTTGCATGGAAAGATATGGATTCTGGTCTGCATGTGATAAATTTTGCTAAATCTATATGTGCATGTATGTTTTGGAAAGTTGAATGATTTATAGTTTAATGGTTGTTATAATTTATTTGTACATGAGATATTGAAGTAAATGGTTTTAGTTTTGATATATTCTTGGTAGAAAATGAGATAAGAATATGTCCTTTTACCAGCTTGTTTTGAGAAGGGTCTTCTTGAACCTTTTGAAGCTTTTATTTTTCAAATATGCATTATGGTCACATTTATGTGGGTTATATATATATATATATATATATATATATATATATATATATATATATATATATATATATATATATATATATATATATATAAAAGGTTTAGAGCATTCCTTTTACTTTCAAAGACTTGGTGGATGTTTTGATGTCAATTTTTTTTATCATTTTGAAATATTGGGTACTGAAGTTTCATGTATTTATGGTTTTTTTGTTAAAAATACAAACTCTACTTGTTTTTTAATGAATATTTGGGAAAATTTGAATGGTTATTGGTTTATCATAAAGAAGTAATAAAAAAAGGAAATTGTGTTCGATCATGAAAAGGTATTTCTCAGTCATAGCTTTATACAGTTGCATATATTCATGGGTTTGAAGGTAAAGAGTTTGCATGGTTATTTATTGAATATAGTATGATGAACTTGCCTATAAAAAATGAAGGATATCACTGGACTTGCTTTTCAGTTTGGGTTTTGATGTTTTGAGATATGGGTTTTTCAAATATTCTTAAACCATAAAGTTCAATATGAGTTTGAGGTTTTATATGAGCTTTTGAAAGTTTAGTGGATTCAAAAAAATTTTGAGTAAAAAGATAGAATGTTATGAAAATATTTTCATGGATAACTTGCTGATTCAAATAGATAAGTTCTAGTTTTGTTTAAAGTCTTTGAAATGAATAATCATGGAAGAATAGGTTTCTTGAAAAATAATATCAAGTTATTTCTCAGTTTTGAGTTTCATTAGTTGGATATTATACAATGATTTTTTGTTTAAAACACAAATTTTCACTTTTGAACCTTATTACAAATCTTGGTTAAGGTTTAATATGAGATGATTCTCAGATAGTAAATTATGATAAGAGAACATGGTAGAATATATTGTGAGACTTTAATAGGGTTTCATATTGAAGTTTATTGGACAATATGATGTTTTTATTTTAGAAAGTAATAATAAGTTGGTTTTTTAGTTTGAAGTTATGATGAAGAAAGATTAACATTATTCAAATCTTATTTGATGAAAGTTTATAATTATTTAGTTTTTTGGTCAACACATAGAAGGATATGTGGTTTTCAATTAAGAAATACTTGTCAAGAATAAAACTTGTGGAAGTCTTGATTTCAATTTTGAGAATTAGCTCAATTTATATTCAAATAGTTTCATACAGTGAGAATAGAGAATCATGAAGATATGTCAAAATATTTTTGAAATAAAATTATGATATATAATTTTATTTTTAAATTTTAGTTAGTTTCAAGAGATATTTTGATGAAATCAAAATAGAATATTACATGACTAATATAGTTAGAATAATTCAATTTATGTAGTCAAAGCCAATTTAGAGATTTTGTTGATATGTGACTATGTGTTTGATGTACAATTTGGATACATGTTAATTTTTCAATCATAATAATTAGTTTTCTTTGAATATATTTCAAATGCATAGGATGTTAGGATGGGATCATCCTGGATCAAGTAGAAGTAATGATAATAGAGGCTGGGGTCAGAATTTGAATAATGTGAATCAATGGAACTCAAATAGACATTTCCTAAGGGGACGTTTTAGGGCTAGGAGATTTGGTCCTAGGTATTCTAGTATTGGTGCTAGGATGTCAATTCACTTCGTTGCAACAAACCTTAAGTTTTAGAATGTTTTAAATAATTTTCCTTTCAATCCTACTAACCCTAGAGGTAATCAAGGATTTCATGGTCAAAGATTTGGTGCTAGGACTCATTCCCATTATAGTTCCTCTCACCACTTTTAGAATAATCCATATCACTTGCTTGTTCAGTCACCTACTCTAGAAAGAATTTAGACTATTAGTGAGCATCACCTTATTAATGAAGCCACTTAGCCTGATATTAAAGCTTCCCATGCCAAGAATTTTGTTAACCTTACCCTAAATTTAGTTTCTAATGAGCCCTCATCATCTCAAATAGATCCTATCTTAGGGTGCAAAAAATTAATTTTGAAGGAGACTATTTCAGCTTGCAAGAAACACAGTCTAGAAATCCATCCAACTACTTCAGAAAAATGGTCAGATATCTAAAATGACATAGGCATCTATTTAATGTTAGTGTTTTCAAATGGATTAAATCAAAGGTGGATGATGCCATAAGTGATCCAGGAATGAATATGGTTCACCTTATAGTAGTTGAGATGGAATACAATGTGTACATGAATGAGCAAAGGAAGCCAATTATTGAGGTTTTATCAGATTTTGATGATTATTAGATGTCAGTAGGATAAAATTTTATTTTCATGATTAAATTTAAGTTGGTAGAACTTTGTACTTTTAAATTTGATATTTTGATTTCAGATTTTGATATTTTGGTGATGATGTTTTAAAGTACAACACATTTTAATTTTTTAATATATACATGCCTAAGTAATTTTGGAAATATGTATTATGGTATTAGTATAAATAGAAATTTTATTAAACTTGATTTATCTATTTATTTATTTATTTATTTATATATGTTATTCTATTTTCTTATTAATTGATTAGGGTCCCCACCCATTAAGAAGTTTCCAATCTATATTTAGATAATCCATTAATACTTTTAAGTCTTAATTAAACCTTTAATTAATAACTATCTATATTAATTGAATTTTATAAAGTCAATTAATTAAGTTAAAATAATAAATAACTAATTTTAGTTATAACTTATTTTTAAATTAAATTTGAAGCATAAAACGAGATCAAAGATTCATTTGAAGAGAAGGAATAATACAGGTATTTAGGATTTATACATTGTGAAGTCAATCATTTATCTCTCTCTTTTCTATGCAACTTATTTGAGAGAGCATGACTTTTGAATATATACCAAATGATACTTTATCTACTGGTTGAGTAAATTTCTTAGGCAACATAGATATATCCAATTTTTATATTATCATTTATAACAGATTATCTAAAGCTTGGCAAGTTTAACATCTTTTGATGATTGCTACTTGTAGTCCTATGTGCAAAATCCAAGTATGCAACCTAAATAATTATGAAATTTTTTCTATTTGTGGCATTTCATTGATCTATTTGATTTGAAAAGTTTTTTCTCAAGATATTTTGTAATGAAAGATGTTAGTTTCTCAAATAAAATTAAGCTATTTTGCTAAGACAACTCTATTTGAGACTCACATGTTAGGTGTGTGGAGCTAAAAGCTTCACCAAGGAGCACACAAACAGGTTCAGGTCTACACAGACGCTAGCGTCGGTCAGGAGCGACCGACGTCGGTCAGTTGCAGTTACAGAGGTGCCGACGTCGGCAGTAGGGTCGGCCGGCGACGGTCACAGGCGAACAGGCAGGAACCGACGTCGGTTACCTGTGTGTCCAGAAAGCGATTTTCGAGGACAGAAGCGAGTGTTTGCATGATGAGTTTGAGTTGTAGACTCAAGCTCGCATCTCTATTGTTAGCAATATTATTTTTAGAGCCCTTTTTGAAGAGGCTTAACTATTTTTTGTAAGAGCATGCTCAAGTTTCCTATTTCTATATGTAGGAGAGATCTTCTAAGCTATTGGGTGTGGAATAGAGTATGAGTAGAACATTGTGAATGTTTGAAGGACAGTACTTGAGAGAGAGATCTTGAGGAATAGAGATCTAGTGAGAGATCTTGTGTGCATCTGAGAGAGGTGTGGAAGAACGAAGTTCTTCATTTGTATTCCTATTGTAAAGAGTTTTTAATACAAGTTTTCAGGGTGTTTTCTTGTATATCTTGTTCTGTGCTATTTATCATTTCAGTTACTTATCTATCTGATTTATTTCCGCATTCATTGCTTTCACAAGTGTAATCCATTGTTGGTTGATCCCCAACAAGTGGTATCAGAGCTTAGGTTCACTAACAAGTGGTTCAGATCTGTGTAGTGTGTTTGGATTACAGGTTGCTCACAGGGGTTTCTGTAGGGATTTCTGTTTGAGTGGGAGAAGCAATGGCAGAAGAAAGTAAGTTGAGAATGGAAAAGTTTAATGGCAAGAACTATCAGCACTGGAGAATGCAGATAGAGGACTATCTGTATCAGAAGGATCTTTACTTACCGTTAGGTGGGATAGCAAAGAAGCCCAAGGACATGGAGGATGAAGAATGGGAAGTTCTTGACAGAAAGGCTCTTGGGTCTATAAGACTGAGTCTGGCCTCCACTGTGATATCTAATTTGTCACAGGCAAAAACTACGGTAGAGTTAATGACCACGTTAGCAAATTTGTATGAAAAACCCTCAGCTTCAAACAAGGTATATTTAATGAAGCAGTTATTTAATTTGCATATGCAAGAAGGTGGATCTTTTTCTAATCACCTGAATGATTTCCATGGTATTGTTAATTAGTTAAGTTCTGTCAATATTGTATTTGAAGATGAAATAAAGGCTCTTTTAATATTATGTTCTTTGCCTGAAAGCTGGCATGGCTTGGTAATGGCAGTTTCTAATACTGCTTCTGCTTCGAATATTTTAAAAGTAGAGGATGTGGTTAGTGTTATTTTGAATGAGGAAATTCATAGGAAAAGCACAGAAGAGACATCTGGGACATCCGGGAACGCTTTAAATCTTGAGAGCAGAGGAAGGCAAAAAGAAAAGAGCAAGAGGAGATCAAGATCTAAGTCTAAGGGAAGAGGCAGATCCAAATCCAGGAATGGCAGAAGGCCACAATGCTGGAACTGTGGAAAGTTGGGGCACATAAGCAGAGATTGCTGGTCAAAGCCTAAGGAGGACAATCAGCACGAAGGAAAGGAAGAGACAAAGGTTGCAGGTATTGCACAGGATGCTCTTATTTTCTCTTTGCATAATAATATAGAATCTTGGGTATTAGATTCTGGTGCATCTTTCCATGCTACCCCTAACAGAGAATATTTTAGTGACTATGTCCATGGAGATTTTGGAATAGTGTACTTAGGGGATGATGAGCCTTGTAAGATTATTGGCAAAGGTAAAGTGCAGCTAAAGATGCAGAATGGCAACACATGGGTGTTGAGGGATGTGATGCATGTTCCTAGTTTGAAGAGAAATTTGATTTCTGCAGGTAAGCTAGGTGATGAGGGTTGTACAGTAACTCTCACAGTAGATTCTTGGAAGGTGACCAAGGGTGCACTTGTTATGGCCAGAGGTAAGAGAGAAGGTACTCTCTATTTGTGTAATTGTGTTACTAACAAATCTCCTTCAGTTTTATCTACTTCAGATGTGGATGCTAAATTGTGGCACTCAAGGCTTGGCCACATGAGTGAGAAGGGGATGTCAATCCTTAAGTCTAAAGGTATGCTTTCAGATTTGAAAAGTATGGATCTAGAATTTTGTGAGCATTGTGTATTTGGAAAACAGAAAAGGGTTAGTTTTCTAAAGACTGGGTCTACTAAGAAAAGGCAGAAGTTGTAGCTTGTTCACACAGACGTGTGGGGACCGGCTCAGGTAGCCTCTATTGGTGGATCACAGTACTATGTTACATTCATAGATGACGCCACAAGAAAGGTATGGATCTACTGTATTAAAAAGAAATCTGATGTTTTTGAGACTTTTAAGATTTGGAAAGCCATGGTTGAGAATGAAACAGGCAGAAGATTAAAGTGCTTGAGATCTGATAATGGCGGTGAGTTCTGCAGTCTTAAGTTTAACTGGTATTGTTACACTCGTGGAATCTGAAGACAAAGGATGGTTCCAAGGACACCTCAGCAGAATGGTATTGCTGAAAGGATGAATAGAACTATTATGGAGCGTGCAAGATGTATGAGATTGCATGCAGGGTTGCCCTTAGAGTTTTGGGCAGAAGTAGTTGACACCGCAGTGTACCTGATCAACAGAGGACCCTCTACAGCTCTGGATGGTGGAATTCCAGAAGAGGCATGGACAGGTAAAAAGGTAGATCTCTCATATCTCAAAGTTTTTGGTTGTGAAGCCTTTGTGCACATAGATAAGGAAAATAGAAAGAAGCTTGATGCTAAGTCTATGAGGTGCACGTTTATAGGCTACGGCTCAGATGATTTTGGTTTCAAATTTTGGAATCTAGGAACTAACAAGGTAATTAGGAGCTGTGATGTTGTTTTCAATGAAAGAGTGATGTATAGTGATTAGATAAGGAAGCTAGATCAAGCTGGGTAGAGCAATAATGAGTTGGATGAAGTTATGGTCCAAAATGAGCTCGCGGGAAAAAGAAATAATCACTTACAGGAAAACACAGAGACCGACGTCGGCAGGTTTGGAACCAGCGTCGGTAGTACAGAAACTGATGTCGGTCATACAGAGACCGACATCGGTAGACCAGGCACCGGCGTTAGCCAGGAAGAATCGGCGTCGGCCAGTAACAGGTCTACAGGTGGCCGAGGTCGGTCACTGTCAGAAAATTTGGGTGGACAGATTGTTGAGAACGAGTCCAAGACACCAATCAGGAGGTCTGAAAGGGTAAGTAAGCCTCCAATTAGATATTCTCCTTCCTTATATTATTTATTGCTAACCGATGGTGGAGAACCAGAGAGTTTTGAAGAAGCTTTATAGGTGGAGTCCAGGAGTAAGTGGGAGCGTGGCATGGTTGAGGAGATGGAGTCTTTAAGGGAGAACCAAACATGGGATTTGGTTGAATTGCCAGCTGGTAAGAGAACACTGAAGAACAGATGGACTTACAGGTTGAAGGAAGGTGAGGATGGACAGATGAGGTATAAGGCCAGATTAGTTGTGAAAGGATTTGCACAAAAGCCAGGTATTGACTTTGGTGAGATTTTTTCTCCGGTTGTTAAGATGACTTCTATAAGGGTTGTATTGTCTTTGGTTGCTTTTGAGGATTTGCATCTTGAGCAACTAGATGTTAAGACAACATTTCTTCATGGAGATTTAGATGAGGAAATTTACATGGAACAGCCAGAAGGTTTTGAGGTCAAGGGTAAGGAGAAACTAGTGTGCAGGTTGAAGAAAAGCTTGTATGGCCTCAAGCAAGCTCCTAGGCAATGGTACTTGAAATTTGACAGGTTTATGACTGAGCATGGCTACAGTAGATGTCAATCTGACCATTGTATATATTTTAAGAGATTTGATAATGGTAGATACATTATTCTATTGTTGTATGTAGATGATATGCTGGTTGCAGGATCTCACATGCAGGATATCTCAGAGCTTAAGGTAAAATTAGCTCAAACGTTTGCTATGAAGGATTTGGGAGCAGCTAAGAAAATCCTTGGCATGAGCATTAAGAGAGACAGAGAAAATCACAGGTTGATATTGTCTCAAGAAGATTATGTGGACAAGGTGTTGAAATGGTTCAATATGCAGGATGCGAAACCGGTAAGCACACCTTTGGCTGGACATTTTAAGTTAAGTAAAGAACAATGTCCCAATTCACATGATGAGGTAGAGTACATGAGTAAGGTTCCATATTCTTCGATGGTAGGAAGTTTGATGTATGCAATGGTGTGTACTAGACCGGATATTGCCCAAACTGTGGGAGTAGTAAGCAGGTATATGGCCAATCCAGGAAAGGAACATTGGAAAGCAGTACAATGGATCCTTAGATATCTGAGAGGAACCAGCAATAGACACTTATGCTATGGAGGTTCAGATACTTCTCTACATGGCTATGTAGATTCAGATATGGCAGGAGATTTGGATGG
Organism: Torreya grandis; assembly: GCA_037957365.1. NCBI lineage: Eukaryota > Viridiplantae > Streptophyta > Pinopsida > Cupressales > Taxaceae > Torreya > Torreya grandis. Next base: position 2,645,935 of record JARHVA010001165.1, on the reverse strand, counting down.
CAGGAGGAGCACCACAGGTTATGTTTTTACTGTAGGTGGAACGGCAGTTAGTTGGATATCTAAGTTGCAGAAGGTTGTAGCCTTGTCAACTACAGAAGCAGAGTACATTGCAGCTACAGAAGCTAGCAAGGAGATGATATGGATGACACGATTCATGGAAGAGCTTGGAAGGGAGCATGGAAGTTACAGATTGTATAGTGACAGTCAGAGTGCAATCCATTTGGCAAAGAACTCAGCTTTTCACTCAAGAACCAAGCACATATAGCTAAGGTACCACTTCATACGGCAGGTATTGGAAGATGGTGAGTTGAAGCTGGAGAAGATCCATACAGACAAGAATCCTGCTGATATGCTAACAAAGCCGATTACTAAGGAGAAGTTGAATCTTCATTCAACTTCTATTGGTCTTCATGATTGAGTTGAAGATGGAGGAGCTAGAAGATGTTGCTGTACAGGTACTGGTGCAGCTGGTTTATCTCCAAGTGGGAGATTGTTAGGTGTGTGGAGCTAAAAGCTTCACCAAGGAGCACACAAACAGGTTCGGGTCTACACAGACGCCGGCGTCGGTCAGGAGCGACCGACGTCGGTCAGTTGTAGTTACAAAGGCGCTGACGTCGGCAGTAGGGTCGGCCGGCGACGGTCACAGGCGAACAGGCAGGAACCGACGTCGGTTACCTGTGTGTCTAGAAAGCGATTTCTGAGGATAGAAGCGAGTGTTTATATGATGAGTTTGAGTTGTAGACTCAAGCTCGCGTCTCTATTGTTAGCAATATTATTTTTAGAGCCCTTGTTGAAGAGGCTTAACTGTTTGTTGTAAGAGCATGCTCAAGTTTCCTATTTCTATATGTAGGAGAGATCTTCTAAGCTATTGGGTGTGGAATAGAGTATGAGTAGAACATTGTGAATGTTTGAAGGACAGTACTTGAGAGAGAGAGATCTTGAGGAATAGAGATCTAGTGAGAGATCTTGTGTGCATCTGAGAGAGGTGTGGAAGAATGAAGTTCTTCATTTGTATTCCTATTGTAAAGAGTTTTTAATACAAGTTTTCAGGGTGTTTTCTTGTATATCTTGTTCTGTGCTATTTATCATTTCAGTTACTTATCTATCTGATTTATTTCCGCATTCATTGCTTTCACAAGTGTAATCCATTGTTGGTTGATCCCCAACATCACATGTTTTTATCTATATTGTAATTTATATTGAATTTGACCTTAATATAGTTTAATTTATTTTATATTGATCTTTAATTAATCTATTTTTCTTTCTATTTAGTTTAGATTTAATGTCTTTATGTTTTAATTCATTTTAGTTTACTATTTATTTTTATTTTAATTTATTTTCTTAGATTAATCTCCTTGTTTATTTTCTTAAGGTTAGATTATTTAGTTTATTTGATTAAATTTTTTCTTTTATATTTTAGTTTTAGGTTAGTTTAATTTATTAGACTTAGATAGATTGTTAGGTTAATTAGATTTCAGAATAGTTAGTTGTAGTTTTAGTTTAGATATAGATTGTTCATATTTAATTAACTTTAGTTTATTGTATATTCTTATTTAGATTTATTACTTTATTTCTTTAACTTATTAGTTTGATATTTATTTCTTAAATTAGTTGGTTATCCTATTTGTTTATCTTTTAGTTGCCGGTTTATGTTGTGTCTCTTGTATATAAAATTTTGTTTGATTGTTTACTTGATAGAAAGTTTGTTTATCTTGATTTATCTAAATTTTATTTTACTTTATATTTATATTTTATTATCTTGAGGTTATTTATAATTTGATACAATATAAGAAACAAGATATTACTTTGGAATATATTATTATTAAATCAGATTTCTTTCCTTCAAGATATTGTCTTGTTCATAGGTCTACTCTGTCAGATAGGATAAGTTACATATTCATATCTGAATTGATTCATTATTTGATAAAGTGAATTTCTAAAATTATAATGGAATATGTTATATTTGATAGATCATTCTTTATTTCCTAGAATATTTAAAAACCCCTCACATCTTTAGAATCATAATCAAACCTTTAGAACCTTACTATTAGATTGGTATGATTCCAACTTAACCTTCATAATAGGTAAAAGAGTTGATTAGTTGATGCTATAATTTTTATCATCAACAACTTCATCATTTAAGGTTTTTAACTTTTATGTAAATTTTGATAGATGCAAATTCACCTATAGGTCTTATGTGTTTATTTAGGTGTCTTCACTTCACTATGAGATTTACCATATCCCTTCTTCAATCAAACCCTAACGTAATTACAAGAGGGAAAAAATACTATAAAATGGGGGTAACATATAAGGGTATGTGGTTGTGCTTGACCTCAACACCTCATGTGTTGAGCATAACCCACATACATATAATCTAAAGAGGGATGAAAATCCATGTAGTTATCCCATGCTACAATGGTATATGTATAATATTGGTGAAATGTTATATCTTATTGTAATTATGTTCTTGAGTAAATGACTTGTGACCTTGTTGTTATATTTAGACCTAGCTAAAGGATTTTTGGGTAGTAGGGAATCATAATTATGAATAATATGTACTTTAATCTCAATATCAATTATATATTCTAGTGGTTATAATGACAAAATCCTTTTAGTCCTCTCTGGTGAACAAATCAGTATAAAATGTGTTTATATGGTGGACCTTTTGGGATTTCATTAAATTTATCTTGAGAAACATATAAAATGACATGTTATGATGAATTTGAATTTTGGAAACTATATATTAATTAGTGGGAGGATGAAACTAATGACTTCAAACATGACTATCCTATGAGATTCTCCTAACGGAGCCATTTCATTTAAGGAATAGAGACAATCAAATTAGAAATATGAATCAATCAAGTAATGAGTCTATGATACTTAAACATTTAAAATCAATATTGCCTTAAGATAGAGGGTCATACATAAATAAATAGAGTAATAGTGGTTTGACACTATGGATTTAAGCATAGGTGAAGTGTGAAAAAGGGATGGTCACAAGTGTACAGTTTTAGCATTAAATGTTAATTTTAATTTCTATTTTCCCCCTTTTTATTCTAGTAATGCCACAAATCTAAAGTATTAGATTAAAAATAAGTGTTATACTTGAGTTTACTTATGAATAATGGTCTTGAATGTAGATCACATTACAAACTATGCTTCATGAAAAATTGATAATTAAACAAGCATGAACTAATCCTCACTTATAATAAAAATATAAAAATAAAGACATGAAAGTTATAGATCAAATAAAAAGGAACAAATACACATTTTCATTTATATTAACCAATGTGTTTTTATTGAAAAATTGGTGATTAGAGAGGGTGAAACCCTTGGAGAATTCTTTGTTAAAACACTTGGATTGGATTGTGCATGCCCTAATCCTTATTGGTAGGAGAATGTACTTAAAAACTCAAGATGCACTTGAATTTATAATCACATGACTGATATATTAAAGTAGCTTGGAATCCTTGTATGAATCCTAATAGATCATTCTAGTGCAAACATTTTACAAAAAAACATAATCAACAAATATACACAAATTAAGCTTTATTTTGGTTCAAAACTAGTGAAATACTTGGTGTAAAACTAGTGTAAAAACTAGTGAAATATAATAATAACTGAGTCTAGTGTACACAACATAAACAATGACATGAATTGTCATTCATTATATGTAAAGTGGTGTTAAATTGAGCAATAAAATGATCATGTGTTGCACACATGCCCCCAATTTGATATATGAGTATTGATTCTGATGACTGAGTAATATCTACTAAATCTTTGAGTTAAACTTATGGAATACATGCCAAATATGATTCCCCCAATTTGAGAAAAAAATGTAATAAACTATGTATAAATATAAAACTATTTTTGTGTAACCAATGGAAATTATTTTATAGATTGAGTATGATTCAAAGAATTTTGTAAAATAGTATTTCAATTTTTTGAGATGAAAGGGAACTATTTGAAATAATTTCAACCTATGCCATCATCATTAGGGTGTGGTATTGTCTGACTATACTTTTTGAGAAAAAAATTGAGTATGCACTATGATTGAATGAGTAAATACTATTATCTTTTGTCTATGTAGTGGATTATTGTAACTTAGTCTCTAAGATTAACCACTATGTATGCCCTTGATTTTGAGGTGAGTTGTGAATCTTGTACAATAACTTAGCTTAAAATAAAAGTTATGAAAATGATGTTATATAATGATTAAAATATGGAGTAATAATGAAAACATTGGAAATCATAGAATCATATTGATAGTCTAAATAATATAGTAATTTATGATAAATGTTAAGTGATTCATACATAGTGTCAAGTATAGATAGATTTTTAGCAATTAGGAACATAATGAATTGTGACCATATGATGTATATTCTAAATGGATATAAATCTACTCAAATAAGATGCATGATATCCATCATGGCATAAAAAAACTAAGTGAAACATAACAATCAAGATTCATGGTCATGACACATATACAAAGTGGACATGCAAGAGAACATAAAGCATGAAACAAGGACAATGAGCCATATATAAGGGAAACATTTAAATGTCATTCATATGCATGTAAATACACAATAAGGCTTAGATCCATAATCAAGGACATATTCAAATATCCACAATCTAGAGAATTTGAATACACATAAAACATGAAGCAAATAAGTAAACATGATAGGCATGCATGAATAAGTGAAATTAATCTACATAAATAATTTGTAACATCATCATATAAAACTCATCTATCTAGTGAGATATCAATGATAAAGTGAGAAAATAACAAAATATTTGTGTAATGTACTATACTATAGTAGGAAAAAATAGGGATAGTCATAGAGTGATAAAACCTATGTAAACAATGCCCACAATGAACTTTTTGTAATGAAAATAAGCTATATAAGGCCTGTGATTATTTTTAATTAGAGACATTGAATCCTATGTTCATAGGGACAAGTAAACTAAAATAGGATAAGAGCATAGTGCGTGACTAAAAAGAATAGTGTGGTTTTGTTTGTGTAAGTTTTTTTGACCTATGATAATATCACCACTTGAAACTACATTTGAAAGTGACAACCTATATGTTTTGAAACTCACTCAAGTACACTTGTGAAACATATTCTTTTATAAAACTAGACATAGATAAGTAATGCATATACTAAAGTACAAATCAACTGATGTAAAAAAACTAAACATGCCATAAATAAATCTTAGTTTTTAGAATTTTTGAAATATATATGTGAAACTTTAAAAATCTACCAACACATCCAAGGGATGTAGATAATAACATAATGGATCAAGTGGAAGATTACTCATTTATGGATATTAAATCTTGCCAAATTCCTACATATCATCATCATTATGATCATAATACCACTCAAGATCTATAATTTTAGCTTTGCCTTTGTTAGGAATTATTGTTTAAATTGGGTAAAATACTAGTTACTATTTACCATATGGTTAATATGGTAAGTTAGTTTTTATTATTAGTTAGTTTGTTAGGTGTATATATTGTTATAGAAAATAATATATTATGAATAACTTATTGTAGTTAGTGATACATCTGAGAGATATTATTCTCCATAATGATAGGAAATATGTCTATTATATATTTTTGTAATATTTTCACATGTTATATTAAGTGGGTTTGTAAAATAATATATTATGGTTGAGAAATACTTACTATGTATTCTTTGTCTAGTGTTCGACTCTACTGCATAAAATCTAATTATTTCTAAAATATGGTATCAGAGTAGGGGATTTCTCTGATTACTTTAAGGAGTGCTAAAATTATTAATGGGATTATCTAAATTTATGACTACATCTAGTAATGAGAGAGATTATTTTTGTGCAAATTTTTTTAGCATACAAATAAGTAGATTCTTCATCACATTCCTTTGAATACAGTCTCCTTATTAGTTTATAATGAGAGTCTAACCAATCTGTATGACTAGCATCATTGGGAATCATCTTTTAGTTTTTGATTTTCATAACATTAAAAGAGTTATTAGACGCTTGTGATGCCTTTGCCATATAGATGATTCCATTTACATGTTAGAGATGGGGGAACATAATTGAGATAAGTATTTTGAGGCATAACTTGTAGCTATTCAACTTGCATATACATCCTTTGAGATCGGTTTATGCATATATACCTATGAATTTACAATCATGTTATAACATGCCTATGTGTATCTTCTATTATGTATAAGCTCATTGCCAATCTCTTGGAACCTACAACACAACAGAATGTAGAGAATATAAATTTAGATATGTTTTTTTTTTTCTAGTTTCCATATCTTCAATATATAAATCTCACTAATTCTCATGCACCCACATTGGTGACACCATATTCAAGCACAAATACCATTTAGATTTATATTATATCGAGCACCAAAATTGTCATTGCATAACTCATTATTTTAGTTTAGATTGGAGTCTTGTATACTCTTTGTTATTTTAAACATTAAGTCATGATAGGATCAAATCATGTCATTTAGTTTTTAGAGGTAATGAGGATTTTATAAAAGTCTTTTCAAACACAAAACTTAAAAATAAGGGTCTTAGTTTTCAATTAAGTCATAATTTTAGGTTTTGTTATTTAGTAGAGAAAACAGTTAATAAGTCTATTTGGTCATTTTAACAATCTAATCTCTCTTTTATAATCAAGAGTCATAATGTTTAGTCATTAGAATAGAGCCCATGTTTTTCAAAGTATAAGCCATTTTTATCAATTAAGTCAAACATATCCTATCTAGAGTCAAAGTAAATGTAAAATTTCTTGAAAGTGTCAAAAATTAAAGACATTGCCTCATGGATGTATTTTTAGTAGAACTTGACATTTGAATTAAGGGAGGCATTACACACATGAGCCTTAAATCCATATTTTTTAAGTAGATAATAATAAAGGTTGGAAGCATTAGATAAAGGAGGATAAAAAGTGCATTTAGCCACTAATAATGAGGTCACATTTTATTTTCATGGAATTTACGTCTATGCCAAATCGACTAAAGCCAAGGACAATTTTCAGTGGTAGTGAATATTGTCTTTACTATTTTTATTTGGGTGTAAACAAACATGGACAAAGGCTAAAAAAGAATACAATGAGGATTTAGTCCTCATAATAATATTTTTCTAATTGTTTGTATATTGTGTGAAAAAATAAAAGTTTGTAATCATTCCCTTGGTGAATTGGAGAAAAGGAGAAATAAGATATCATGGAATATGTAAAATATTGTATAAGAGGGTAGCTGACTACAAAATACTCTAATTATAGAGGTCCTTTGACTACCATACTTTGTTATAAGATGATTATCCAGTGAATACATTCAATGGAATAAATACATGATACATTATCATATATTAGTGGTGATGTGCAATAAGATCTATACATCAAGGTTCGGAGAGTAGTATGAAGATCTCAAAGTATATGTTGACATATTATTCTATTTCCAATTTACATGATGTGCTTTATCCCTATGTAAACACTAAGGGGGAATGTTAGGGATTAGTATTTACATTGGGTAAAACACTAGTTAGTATTTACCATATGATTAATATGGTAAGTTATTATTATTAGTTAGTTTGCTAGCTGTATATATTGTTATAGAAAATAATATATTATGAATAGGTTATTGTAATTAGTGACACATCTAAGAGATATTATTCTCCCTAACTATAGGAAATATGTCTCCTATATATTTTTTAATATGTTTGTGTGTAATATTTAGTGGGTGTGCAAAATAATATATTATGGTTGAGAAATACTTCCTGTGTATTCTTTGTCTAGTGTTCAGTTCTAATGCATAAACTTTGATTATTTATAAGAGGCTTATGCATTGTTTTGAATTTTATGCATGTGTACAACATTTTGATCAATTTGTATGAAGCCTCATGTGTTATTTTAGAAAAAATAAACATTGAAATTTGATTATCAATTTTGAATCTATGGTTATCATCAATTTCAAAATGAATATTATTAATTATATTATCCTCAAATTATCAATTGTAGCTTTTATTTCTTGCAACCATTATTGACCAAATGTAGCACTACTTGATTTCCTATTTGCTAAACAAAAATTAGTGTGACCACAACTTTGGGACCACATGCAAATGGTAATATAATATGCCTTAATTTAATATTGGTAATATATAATTGTTTTTAATTCATCTTGATCATAACAAATGTGCTAAATAAATTCAAGTGTACATACATTTGGCTCTATATCCTCATCTATTTGCACATGTTGTATTTATTAATTCTCAATAAAAACATGAATAGTCAAAGGAATCATTCTTGAATGCTTATAATTTATTCATATTTGACCCCTATTCTAAGTTTTAATGGGTGGTATTATGGGATATACAATTTGAATAATGATTTTATCCTTATATTTCTAAATTTTTAATTATAATGTTGAAAAACTATCAATAATATGACCTATTATTCTATGAAAATAACAAAAGGGTTTTCCCTCTTGATTAGATAATTTGTTAGTATATATATGACTTATCATAGGCAAAACCATTAATTCCATGTTAAGTAACATTTGTAACATAACATGTGGTTTATCTTACACATGGTTAGTATGTATTCTAATAACTAGTTCTATATCCATGAACTCAACATATTGAATAAATCTTCCAAAGGTAACTTATTCATACTTCTGGTGAATAGGTATATGTATTTTTACTCTTGTTATATAGTATTGATATATTTGACAAAGATTTTAGTGTGGACACTCCATTTTCATCACTTTCATGTCTAAATTGTAATCAAAATGACTTTTCCTAAAAAAAGTATGAATTTAACAAGAAAATATTAATTAATCCAAATCATCCATGGAATTATCATTTTGATGCCAAATCATGATGACACATCCCTAATTGAGGTAACATGTTATAACACAACATAAAAACTATCAATAATGTCCTACATCAAGTCAATACTTTGTAAATGTTACCGCAAGAAAATTAAATGGAATGTTTGATTGATAAACAACATTGAAAAAGTCATATTAATTCTAATGGCTAAGTAAACCTTGTTAATTAGGCCTAATTTTCATCTAATGGAAAATTCCATAGATTTCTGGAATTTCCTATTTTCTAAAATCACATATGATTATTGCCTCACCAAAGATGGAATCACTAAGGTAAGTGTGCAAGAAAAATGTATGACATGATTTTACACACTCAACATGCTCTTAAAAACCTCTTACACACACCAATTCCTCATAATTTTAAACTATTACATACTCCATACTTTCATTAATGGAGTTTTTTACAACTTGATCTCCAACATTTATGAAGATGAGGATTGATCCTCAAGCATTGATCTTCATCTTGCATTAATGGCTCACATTTGATAATAAAAACTATAAATTGAGGAGACCACCCTCTTCTTTAACAATTTTTTTGTGTTATACTCACTCTACCAAAACTCCAATAAAATATTGAACCAAGTTATTTATTGCTCAATCAAAAGACACATAGTGCAAGGTGAGATGTTGTCAAAATGACATCACAATATTGATAAAGACCCTAAGCACTATATCTGGGCCAATCAAACTTGCATTCTAGCAAGGAAGAGAATACAAAGGGGAGGCATATCATTGTGTTTTATATATTTTACATTGCATTTGTTTCTCTCTTTCCTTGATCTTGCCCAATCTAAGGATGACATTCACTTAGGTTTTATGTTGTATGTATTTTATTTGGATTTCATACTAAAAAGAAACTAAATCCCTCATAATCTATGTTTACATATGAAACTAACTCCCTTAAATTCACAAAAAAATCCTTATAGTTAGTTATAGATTCCCACTAATGAATATTAAGTCCCCTTACAACATTATGTCCCTATCTTCTAGTAGTAAATTCTTCCATATTGACAATGGATTTCTCTAACTCAATAACATGTTGCTAATATAATTCTCAATACAAGCCAACATCGAGTACATTATCAATACTAAAATTATAGCTATAGGATGAATAAACCTAATATCTTATCCCAAAGGGTAAACATTCCAACCTATTTTAATACTAATACACCTATTTATCCAAATCAAGCTAATCCCCCTTTAAACGTTTGGAAAAATGTGCTTCCTCCATCCCAAAATTCTCCCACTCTCCAAAAATTTATAGAGATAAAAGATAATGTTTTAGGACTACAATTAGGAAATTAGGGTAAAAAGTACAATTTTGATTAGATATGTTCATATCTATTTGACATCAGTTTCCTTCAAGTACCTTTTTGGTCTCACTTTGAGTCACCTAAATTCAATAAATACAAGGGAAGGGGTGATCCTAGATAGAATATAAAGGAATGATTTGTTCCATGTTAAGAAGTATCCTATAGAAACATTTATCTACTTTACTTAATTCCATGTAGCTTTATTGGACAAGCCTTGGAGTGGTTTCTTAATTTACCAAAGGGAACCATCAACACCTTTGATGACATTTTTGAAAAAATTTTTAAACACTTCTCTTATAACATAGAGCATGAGTTCACCATGGTTAACCTATGTAATGCTAAAAAATGTGGTGGAGAAAGTTTTTATACTTACCTAAAATAATGGAGAAGTTAGTTAATTTACACACAACCTTCTAGACAAGGAATTAGTAAATATTTTAACTTCTAATCTAAATTTAGAAGTATCTCATAATATGAGACTTCATTATGATAATACATTTTAAGAGATTATAGAAAAGGGGTGAATGTATGCAAAGGTAAATGCAACTAATGTATAAATTAATCCTAGTTCAAAGAAGATAAATACTACTTACACTTTTGATTGTTGATACATTAGATATTCAGGGTCATGACAAAGATGGATCCACTAGACCTAGCCAAGGCATCTCTTACCACAAACATAGTACTAGGGAGGGTTCCAAAGTCTCAAGTCAAAAAAAATTATGCAATAACCCTAATTAGGACCTATGTTTTCATATTCATAAAAATAAACGACTAGTAAAGTAAATTCTTATCTAGTGCTCACCAAAGCTTGTGGCACAAAGTGGGGGTAATAAACATGAAAATTAAACATGCAAAGGAGATATATACTCACATAAATGTATAAAAAATCCTAATACATGGGAGAGAAGTAAAAATGCAAACCTATCTACACTTACAATGGAGGAACAAAGTTAGGAAATATTACCTTTAAAGATAAACCCATCAAGCCTCAATCTCTCCCTTGTATAAAGTTATTTGTAAGAGGTTGTTGTGGTATGTCAAGATAATAAGGATAAGTTAGATCTAGGATACACAACCTATATATTCATCCAAAATACTTCTCTGTAAGACAAGATCTGTATCTCCAAAAAAAGTATTGAAACCCTAAGCTTTTCTCCTCTAGTAGAATGGTGGATAAGTAGATGTACAATATATTCTTCATCTTATTTTATATATTAATAAATGATAAAATGAGTGTGTATATTATATAAATATAACCCTAAAACTTTTTGAAAGTTTAGCTGATAGGGTCAGCCTAATTGACTCTATATCATTATTAACAAAAATAAATTAGGTTTTAGTATAGGTTGGCCAAGGGTTGACCTAGGCCCTAAATGAGTTTTGTCAATTAGAGTACATAGTCAATGGGGCTGCTAGTGTATTGTAAATCATTAAAAAGGAGTTTAGGATAGGGAAGAAAATAAAGGTAGAAAATGATTAGAAGAGGGTTAGAAACGAAGAGGCAAAGCTTAGAGGAATGTTTTTAGGAGATGGTTGTGTAGATAAAAAGTGTTATTATAGGACAAAAATATTATGAAGCACTAATGGTCTACCCACCCCTTTCCTGATATACCCATTAAGGCATGCACTTAGAGAAATTGAGACTCAATAGGTTATTACAAGAGATAAATCATCAATACTTAATAAAGTTTTAAAATATTATACATATACATATACTCCAATTGAAGCTCATCATGTCTCACTTAGGTTTAACATGGGTTGGTTCTTTGGGAAAATAACATAGAAACACAAAACATTGAAGCTAAATAAATTATAGTAAGGAACAAATAAGATAAATGATAGGATAGAATTGAAAAATACATACCTTTACTTACCTTGGTGCTACATATAAATAAGGAGATGTGAGAAATGTGAAGGAGTCCAATGTAGGTAACATTAGGAAAAACTATAAAAATTAGTGAAGAAGAGAGAAAAATTGAAATTTTTGCAACATATACATATAATAGGTGAAAATATTCTCTATTATGTTAGGATTCTAGAACATTTTATGGTTCAAAAAAAGATCTAATAAAAACAAAATTATGATCAAAATATAAAATTGACCAGTGAATATTTGAAAGGTAAATAATTTTGAATAGTAAATATAAATAGGGTTTAAAATAATTCATTTGTTATTTTTAATATTATAATAAAATAAAGCTTTGAGAGACTTGGTTTGAGATCAGAGAGCTATCATGGTGAGGAGATGATAGCTAAGATAGGGAAGATGCATAGTGGCTATAATGAGTGCAACAGAGGTAAGCAATCATAAATTCCAAAATTTTGAGTATTTTTATTTGAAATTGAGATAAATATAAAAAATTGAGTGGTAAGCAAAATATAGGCACCAAAATGAACCCTAGGAATTTTTTAGGTAAACTAGGGGTAGATCAGGATACTAGGTATGAATAAGTTAGACCAATAAATGCCTAAGGCATTTATGATAAATGGTCAGAAAATCAATGCTATGAAAGAAGAGAGTCAACTTGGTTGACTGAGTCTATAAGGTGAGCCAAAAACATAGGGTTGAATGCATAGCAGTCAGTTGATTTAGTATTCTAATAGGTGGTTGATTGCATATTAGTAGGCCAACTTAGTTAGGAAAGAAGATAAATATGACCATAAGCCAAAGGGATGACTTAGTTTATGTAGTCTAAAAAATGAGGCTGAATATGTATGATAGGGATGATTTAGTATGCTAAATCAAGAAGTTAGCTGATTTAACATTGAATAGGCCAATTTAGTTGGAAATAGAAATGGATGATTTAGTATCACAAATAATATATAAGGTTAATTTATTATTAAATGGTCCAATTCTATAGGAAAATTTAGGAACATGAGAAACTAAATCAATCCAACTGATTTAAGTAGTTAATTTATGATTTTTTAAGAATGTAATTTAATTATTTATGACATGGAGATATGATACATCATTTATTATTTGATATTATGTAGAGATACCTAAGGTATTATCACTTAATAAATGTGTCATGGCTTATAGATTATTGGATTGGTTGATTGATGTGGATAGAGCATGACTAGTCATACTAGGCTTTGGAGGTATCATAGAGATGAGGTGGATCCTTCTTAGTATTGATCTCATTTTCTTGTTATTTAGAGCATGGGAATGATTGACCAACACTTTTCTATGGGTGGTGGATGGGGATACCATTGAGGTGGGCATCACACTAGAGGATCTCCACATATTGTTGAGAATACTGATAAGAAGGACACTAGTGATCATTGGGACACCAAATGATTTGGAGGAGAGGCGAGCACTAGCCCATTGGGTATCATGTTTAGATAGGATATAGCCTAGATTGAGAGTGAGTTTTTTTTATGTCTATATTAAAAATATTATATATATCTATAAGGTCATGATAGGACTTGTGATAACATGAATACTATGCCACAAGTTGGATGATAAAGTACTACTATATACAATATCCTTGTGTTAGTCCATATTATATCAAGGAGCACTCTAAAATTTTAAGGCTATCATCTATGTTGAGCTCATGCATGATATGAATGGGATTATATCTAGAGGGAATAAGACCATGGGGACTATTATTTTATTAAGTGCTTGGATATATGAGAGGTTCCCAATGTATCAACTAGCTAGGTTACCCCATGTGGCTAATGGTAGGTTTCTTTGGGTTGTGTGATGGAGGCAGGATCATGTAGCTCAGGTTATGTTCTATGTGATAACATTATATATTGTCATAAAATGAGAGATCATGTGGCATACCTACATGCACATTGTTATTGTATAGACTAGTTGGTTGACCATTACTATAGGGTTGGCATGAGTGTGGATCATAGGCCACTACACCTCATAGGTAGAATTGCATTTAGTGACATGCTTGTTAGGGTAGTTTAGACTCCCACACTGAATAACCCATCTAATAGTGTATAATTATTGGGCATTGCATGCTAGAGAGTTTATGGGGAGAGGAGGAGGAGGATTACCAATCAAGATACCCATGATCAGGCCAAAATATGGTAAACCATGGACTAGTCAAGCATGGTAGTGGGGCCAACAAGGGTAGATGACATGGATGTGGATGCAGGGCCATAATAAGCACCATAGTAGGCACCATAAATGGTAGTAATATTAGAAACCACCTCAACCACATCATATATGGAGGATCCACTAGTAAGAGCAAGCACAAGTAAAGGCTACAATATGAGAGGACCTAGTAGTCACTCTAGGACATAACTGGTCTATAGAGCTACCTATGTGGAGAGGATCACAATGTGCTCAAGTGGTGACTCTTGTCTTTTTACTAGTGTGGAGGCAACCTATGGATGAGGTGCTTAATAGATGAGAGGATGGAGAGATCATACTCGATGAACACATAGATGGAGAGATGGTGGTTGGTAACATAAGCATTGGTGAGAAATGTTGTAATTTAAATTTAAAATTTGATATAGGATAGTATTTTATTATAGTAGATAGATAGATTTTAAGATATAAAGGTGATCTAATATCTATCTAATTTTGGTTTTATAGATATTATGATGAAGGAGATCAGATGGAGATATTTGGTTATGGCTTCACACCATGACATTTTGGACAAGGTGCTATCTCTGTACAACTCCACCATGTTACATGATCCTATGGTACCATCTTCCCTAGCTTAGGTGGGATAGTTTAGACTAGTGGGAGAAGTTGTGAGGTAGTTATAGGTACATGAGGATGGATTGTATCCACTAGCTAGGGTGGGAGAGGGAGAGGCATAAGCCTAGTAGGCATTGGCTCAAGAGAGAGAAGTACACATGGCTACCACTATCTAGATCAGATAGATGTAGGCCTAGGTGGATAATCTACATAGATATGTAATAGGTTTGAGATCTTGAACTACCTCATTACAACATACCATTTAGAGGGGATGGTCCTAGGCATTTATGGGTAGCGTGGCTAGGCCACATGATATACATGATGAAACCCAACCTTAGATTTAGAGCTATTTTGTTCTTTTTATTAAATAAAACACATGACATATATACATAAATACATACATTGATTTTTATAGTTGGATTTTATCTCATGATGTGTACATGGTTATGGATGTTGATGCATGGATATATTTCTTTCTAGCACATGTATTTTAACTTTTTTTATTTAGGCTATGGGAAATATATGTTGAGTGTTTTCTTTTCTAGCATTATGTGATACACATGCATAGTTAAAAAGAAAAAGGAAAAAATGACTTGTAAAAATAAAAGTAATCAACATCAAATGTAATACACACTATATCACGATGGGAAATGTGTAATAATAAAAATATGGCTAAATATAATAAACCAAAGATGCTAAAAAAAGAGAAACAAATGTTTTTAAACCATGCAAAAGATTTTCCCCAAGTTAAAATAAGTAAAATCACACTATATAACATTAGAAAATATGAAAATAATGTCATAAAATGGAGGGCACATAAAAACCAAATGGTATAAAAACAAAATAATTAAGTCAATCAATCATAATAAAGCATGTTGGGAAGTATAAAAGAGAAACAAAATTGGAAAAATGAACTTAAATTAATCACATTAATTTAATTTGGGAAGTGTAAAAAATTTAAGAAAATAGTTGTAAGCAAACATGCAATTGGAAAATAAGAAGATAAAAGTGAAATATCAATGAATTAAGAATAAACTATACTATATCAAGATTGGAAGCATGTCAATGATGTGTAACTCATAATCAATAACTACTTATCTCAAATTTGACATATGTAATTTCATTGTGACTTGGGTATTATACTATATTATCAGAAAGGTTTAGTCCTATCCATGGTCTTACATTAAAACTCATAAAAGGAACAATAATGAGGTGGAAACAATGGTGGGAATTATATTTAAATGGTGGTTATAATGTGGTAATTTGTGAGGAAGGCCTAGTCCTACACATGGTCTTATAATACAACTCACAAATGGTGTCCTTAGGGGGATGATCAGTTAAAAAAATAGTTATCAAGGGGAAATATTAGGAATGTTGTAAATGAAAGAGGGAATGTAAAATATAAAGCATAGGCATCTATGAGAAGACCTTATGAAACATGAGGCACACTAAGTACACAAAAAAGACACTAAGTGATTAGTGACCATCAAGATATAAAGGATACATGTTCACAAGAAACACAAAGATGTATATGTAAATAAGTGAGATACTAAGATCAATTCATGTTGGTTATATTAAAAATAAAATTAAAATGGACCTACCTTCCCACAACATGTTCCCTATTCCTTAAGACCCCTTATAGAGTCATCAATCTACTATGAAGATTGGGTACTTATGTGAGCAAGTAGGTAGTACCATAGAGTTTGTTAAATTATCCTATTCCAATCTACTATCTTAATACACCCCAATGGACCTAAACCATATCATGTGGCCACCTATGGAGTTTGATATTTTATTAGAGATAAGATATTTATTATTAATCATGTCTTTTGGTGTTATTTGACTTGTGAGATTTGAGTGTTGATTTTTGTTTAAATGATTTGGCTTTTAAATTTTTATGGATTTTAATATTCTTCCTCCACATAGATTTTGAATAACCAACATGAGAGATAAAAGTGATACACATGAATGAGATTTATACTTTGGCTAAAGGAAGATAAGTATCTAAAGACATGATTGACTAAAACACTTAGGCTTGCATATGAAATAATATATTATCTCAAGTTTTAACTGTGTGTATGCTTAGTTTGTGAAAGGAAATAAGGGAATAAAGGGAGATACAAATTGGACTAGTAAGATAGAATTACAATGAGATGACTTGTTTTCTAACTAATCATATGGTAAAGAAGGATTACTAAGGAGAGCCAAGTTTGTATAACCAAGTCAAAATAATAATTATCTATGTTAGATGAGATAAGGTAGAAAATAATCATGAGAAAAGATAAATACATCCATGAAAAAGAAATGAACTCATGAATATAGACATGCAATCATGTAAAACATGAAAATAAACCATAAGATAAAATGAATTAAATGAGACCATATATAACACATAATGAAAAATATAAAGGTCCATGTAAAATAGATAAGTGAAGCAAAATTTTACAAAAAGTCAAATGATACAAGATATAAATAAATATGGATCACAAGTCTAGTCCAAAATCATAATGAAGATTAAAGTGAAGGAACACCATGATATGTTGACAAATATTTATAAAGTTTTACACAAATATTATCCATAACATCTGATATATTTCTATGAAGCTACACTCTCACTGTAATAAGAGTCTCATTGATCCTCAATAAAAACTATGAAAAGACCTCTAGTTGAATCTCCTCTATAGAAAATGTAGGTATAGATAAAAGATCATGTTCATGAATGCCCTCATGAATAGATGCTAGAGTAGGATTGGTAGCTATAGGACAATGAGGTGGCACCACTAGTGGAGAAGTAACCACAAGTGGGGGAGAAGATATAAATGGAATATGAGCCACATGTGAAGAATGAAATATAGGTAGAGTGGGAACCATAAGTAAATAAAGGGAGCCTTCTTATGTGGGTGACTTATAGGAGGGGGAAAAATGGGCATAGGAATGGTCATGATGTGGTCATGAAGATGCTATTGGAGGATGAAACAATGATTAGTGTGATGGGTACTGCATTGGTGCCAAAGATAATATACCTTATCATATTTGGGAATATACTTAGATAATAGCTTGGGAAGATGTATAACTTTATATTTGGCTTGAGGAAGGTTAGGTTACAATTTGCTAATATATTGTAAATCTTTCAAATATGGGTGGATGAATGATTATCTATGTTATGGAAGCAACATATATGCTTGTTAGTAGACTTTGTGGGTTTACTAATGGAAGGAGTAGAATCAGGAACCGAGGAAGGCTAGTATAACTAGTAGTCTCTAGTCCAATGATTATCAAATCTATGAATATCATAGTAAAGGTGATAAACCCATTAGGTGGGTAAGGGATCAAGTTATGGTGAAGGAATAAGGCCATCATTGAGGGGAGGTAGGGTTGGTGGAGAGATTGGTTTAGGATGGGCTGAATAAGAAGTAAAATTAGATACAAGATGAGGCTTAACTAAGGGGATAGTAGGATTAAGAGTCTAAATAGGCTCAACTAAGGGAGAAACAAGACACATAGAGGTCTTAAGGGTAATATCAAGCATCTCTTGGGGAAACAGGTTATAGGGATCCTGATATCTATCAAAATGATAAGGATTGGTTATAAAATGATCCATAAACATGCTCTTAAGAGGATATGTTAAAATTGAAGGTGTGCCATGTGAATGCTCCATATCTATCCTATGAATAAGAGGAATAAAACTATAATTAGAAACTATATAAGATGAAATATGATAAGAAGAAAAAAAATATTGAAATGAAGAAGAAATATAATGAAAGATCTCAATATCTCTATCGTGAATAAGACCTCCTAGAAATGGATTATCTAAAGTATAACCATCATCATAATCAGGTGGATGAAGGTTGAGGGTTCAATTAGGTATGGTATTTTCATCAAAATTTATGTGATGAATAGAATGTCAAGTCTTGGTTAAGACCATGGGTATATCTTCAATAGGTGGCTAACAAGAACATGGATTTAATGATGGTGAAAATTGGGTGATGAGATGAGGAGAGAGATCTAAAGTTTTAATATTGAGGTTGATCTCATCTAGTTCATCATCATTGGAGTTTAAAAGGTTAGGTCGTATATTCTTGATGAGTTTGGGGTGACCATGATAACCTTGAGTAGAGTTGATAAGAAAATTGAAATGTTGAGATTCTCAAAATGGAACACTCAACAAGGGTTCAAGGGTTATAATTTTGATTACACCATGTTCTTGGAATTTTAAAAAATTATAAGGGTTGGTGTCTCCTTAAATACTATAGATAATACCATTATGGGGAAACTTGACACATTGGCAATTAGAAGAGGTGATAGACCTCATTTGATGAGTCTAAGGCTTACCAAGCAAGATATTATAGGAAAAGGGAAAATTAAAGATCATAACCTCCACTCAAAAAATGATAGGTAGGATGGTAATAGGGATCCAAACAATAACTTAAAGGATGAATTTACCTTTGATCATAACTTTGACATGTTCTATGTGTGGATTTATGATTTCACTCAGAATATCCAAGAATTTTAGTGAATTCAAGGGAAGAAACACAAGTACTTGAACCCTCATCAATCAAAGCATGCTTGACTTGGATATCACTTATTTGAATGCTTATAAAGAGTGGGGGATCATCCATATGAAGTATAAATCTCATCTAAGATCATGAAATTAATATGGAATTTGATAGAAAGAGAAGTTTCCATTGTTTGATCAATGTGTATAGACATCTCTTTTCATTATTATAAAATACTATCTTCTAAGCTAGATAAGGTATCTTCACATCCTACAAGGGGAGGACTAGGTATTTTCATTTTGAATAATAGTTGCATCAGCCAGTTGTGATGATGCAAAGAAGTTCACATGAGTTAAAGAAATGGTATTTGAGATAAGAAATTAGTAATTTTTGTGATAGGGTACCATTCATCATAACCCATGGGTGAATTGCTAGGGAGGGGAGCAAAATGCTAAAGGAGATCCTAAGAAGGAGTAGAAGTACATTCCAAGTTGTGTTGATAATACATTTTTGGTTTAGTTTGGAGACAAATCAATTGATTATCTTGAGAGGATAGGGTAGTTGATTTAGGTTTGTATTGTGATGGGTTTGAAGAGATGCTATTATAAGGTTGAAGAATGTTATTGATGGGTAGAGAGGTTGGGGTAATTATGAAAATAGTGTGAGAGGTGTTATCCAATGGAGGTGTTGGAATTGGTTATTTAAAAGAGATAGGTCCTCTTGCCCCAACTATGTGAGGTGAGCTAGGGAAGAATCTTGGATAACACAAAAATTTTAAGATGTTTGGTGCATGTGTGTAGGATGAGAATTAATGAAAGTAACTACACTTTAGATATTATTCATATTTACCACATTATCTTTGGGTGTTTGGTCTATAAAAATTTCAACATTGTTGGTGGAAGGAGTAAGATTGTCATTATTATCTTGATGATTAGAAAGAGGGTCTTTGTATATGGTCAGATGAGCATTACCCTAGTGAAAAGCTTGATTTTTATTTTGTGTTTCATGAGATTTGAAGGCTATATCATAGGATTTTTTGTGTTTATGAATGAGTGAATCATGATCAAAATTTGGACCAAGGAGGAAATTCATAACTAAGTTATGTAATTACCTACAAGTCTCATGAGAGTGACCCTAACTATTATGAAACCAAGAAAATTTATTTGGATCATACCATAATTTCATAGGGAGATTGGTGTCAAGATCTCATGGAAGAGCCATTGGTATACTCTTTTGGATCTCTACTAAGGATAATGGCTTATGAACATTACTGCTATTTATTTGATAAAATTGATCATTAGGGGTGTTGTTTAAAGGGGAAGATTGCTCTATAATAGGGTTGGCAGTAATGGTATGAATATTCTAGATGGTATAATAAGATTTAGTGACACCATCATTGGTAGTGTGACATTTTTATTTTTTATGAACATATGAGTGCCCACGAGAGGTTAGGATGGCTCAAATTGATACATGAGAAATCTTGGCATTTGGCTTAGTCAAGGGCCTCTTTCAAAGTTATTAGAGAGAGTCCTAACCCAATATTTAAACTTGGAAAAAAGAGTTTTAGTGAATATATGAAAGAGATTATCATATACCATGTTATGCTCACACTTATTAGATAAGGTCTCCCACCATTTGATGAAAGCTTGTGCAGTTTTGGTTTCAAGTTGCTTGCAATTGATAAAATGAGCAAGGTTATTCTGAGGGAGGTCATTAGTTGAAAAATATTATACTAGAGATCTATTTAGATCTTAAAAGATAATGATATAGTGGAACTTGAGTTGATTATACTAATCTAAAACATCTCTAGAGAGGGTTTTTTCTAAGATCTTGGTAGCAACAAAAGTGTTTAACTTGACCTAATATTTGTAGAGATTACCAAACATTTTTTAATTTAAGGTAGGATCAGTTAACCCATTGTAACTAATGGTATGTGTGATACCTCCTATGTCTATGTTATAAATTTGAGGAGTAAGAGGTTCATTTTGAATATGTGTAATCATTTTGTTAACAAGGGGTGGTTGGGGAATGAGGTTGCCATGGGAATCCCTAGGGTGGTGGGGGGAATTTTGGTTTTACACTCCCCATATAACTTGTTGAGGTTAATTTTGAAGGTGAATAAGGTGATTATAGATTTGCATCATTTGATTAACATTATTAGCTTGAAAAGCATTCATTTGATTAAGGGTTTGCAATAACAATTGATGGGTTTGAATGGTATTTTGAATATTTTATGTGGCATGTGAAGCATTAACATTGGTATCAATGTCTTGGGTTTCATCTGACTAGTGGCATGAAAAACACTAGTGGATTGAGAGGCATGGGTAGAAAAGGAAACACTATTAACATGTGTAGCTAAAGATGCACTAGTAGAAAGATTATAAGAAAAAGAAACACTAGTGGTATGATTAACATTGGTAACAAATGGTGCACTAATAGAATGATTGAGGAGGGGTCTTGGAAAAGGCCCACCAGATGTTAAACTGACCATGTTAGTAGATATACTTGGCATGTAGGTTAAATAAATCAAAGAAGAATAGGTCATAATATGAGAATGAGTCAAAATAAAATGGAGATGTTAAGAAGAAAAGAAGGTATGGCATCCAAATCCATGAGAAAATGTTGGGGAAGGTGAATGGGGTTCTTATTCTTGACCAATTATCATGAGATTATAAATATTTGAAGGGTCTTTTCCCCTATGTTGAGGAAACTCATTAATGAAGAAAAACATTTCAGGCATGTAATTTAATTCTATCCAATCTTATAAGGAGAAGAGGGTTACAAACTAAAGATGAATGAGGAGTCCCATAATTTATAGTGTGAGTGGCCACATGTACATTGTTTTCATCTAAAGTGGAAGCCACAAGCTATTGATAGGGAAACCTATTAGGATTGGTAAATATCATCATATCTATTTATTTCAACTTTGTGTTGTCCTCAAATTAGAATTTCATGATGAAATAAGGGAGCTAAAAGGAATGATGCAAATATAAAATTAAAAAATAGGGTACATAGTTGAACTAGTTGACTGTGTTCCTTACCTAGGGAAGAGAATATAAAGATACAAATATACAATCGTGCTGGTCAACTATGTATTGCAGTCTAGAATGCTAAAATAAGTTGATAAGGATACATAGTTGTGTAGGTTAACTATGTACTACTGAATAAAGGACTGAATAGGGAGATAAGAATACACATTTATATAGGTCAATTATGTATTATAGGTAAGAAAGTTTAATAGTATTTAAGACACTATATCAACTAAAATGATAGTGTACTTAAATAGTGGAAATTTTTTCAAGATAATTTGAAGCAATAATGGAAGCAAGCATACAAGTAATTGGATCAGTGTGATGGATCTAATTAGAACACATAACACAAACCTTTCACCAATGTTATCCAATGCAAGTTTTGTAATACAACAAATAATGATAAAATAACAAGTAAAAAATAAAAATTAAATTCTAAGTAGTTGATCTCCTAAGTGTTATTAAGTTATAAGAAAGTTTGATTTTAATGTGATAGGGAAGTTAGCTAAAATAAGGAACTAGAAAGCAATCTAAGGTTGGGTTCAAGATGTTTGGGATGAAATGGATATATATTAGTGATGGTATTGGCTTGGTATTGAGGCCTACCCCCTCACTTCATCATCATATAATGATAAGGGTGTCGAGTGCCTTTTCAATATACAAAATCAACTTCATATTTATACTTGGCCAAAAAACCAAGTCGTCTTCCCCCTTGGTGATGAAATCTAAGTAGGTAGGCCTTGGGAAAAAAATATTTAATTCTTTTTGAATGTAAATTGATTTAGTATTGTGTGTAAAAGAGTAAAATAGTGTAACTAAAATGGTAATTTTAAAAACCACCTATTTGAGTTATGTGAGTTACTCTAAGCATGCAAACAAATGAAAAGTAAAGGTGAATTAATTACTAGCAAATAGATGTTAATTCCTTAATTGATAATAATATAAATTTAGTTCAGGTGACACTGTATGCAAATAGTATATAAAAAAGTTGACTAGGTCACTACTATTTTAAATATATAAGGTCTTTAAGAACAAAGTCAAATAGGATAAATATGTTTCTTAAATAGAAGACCAACTATAGAACTAAGTCAACCAGGTCATCCTAGTTAGTTGTAGGGTTGAATTTTTACAGACTGCAAACTTGTGAAAGATAGCACTAAAAAAATAACTAAAAAGAAAGAGAGAAAAAGGAACCTTGGTGGGATTAAATATGTTTTATCTTGAAAATTTTTAAGCTATGATGTTCAAAATCTGCTTTCAAATTCTATCAATTGGGTCAACTAGTTTGACCAAGTTTGTAAAACCCTGTATGTTGATAAAGAGATAATGAACATAATCAATTTGTTTGAATATGTTGGTTGACCTTTATGTTGATAATAAAATAGAAGATAGAGTTGACTGGTTTAGATGTGTATGCTAATTTGGACCTGAAGATGAGTACTATGTCAAACTATTCAATCTAGTAATGTATAATTTGTGAAAACCTACACAAACATAACAAAGTCATTTTGAAGCAACTATGTGTTAAACATGTGCATAAAAAGTTATAACTATATCGACTAGTTTGATATAGTACCAAAAATATGAAAAAATATAATATGATGACAAAAATGATAGTGTGAAATAAAACCTACAAGGATTAGATTCACATCAGGTTCACTACATTGTATGCAAAAGGAAATACAACTGATCTATAAATCAATCTTAGCATGGAGAAGATATGTGCTACTTACACTTTCGATTATTGATACATTAGATATACAAGATCATGACCAATATAGATTTTCTAGACCTAGGCAATGGATCTCTTACCATAATAATATCACTAGGGAGGTTCCAAATCCTCCACTGAAGCAAAATTATGCAATAAACTAGTTAGGTACTAAGTTTTCATATTCAAAAAAGTAAATGATAAGTAAACTAAATTCTAATCTAGTTCTCACTAAAGCTTGTGGCACAAAGTGGGGGTAATAAACATGAAAATTAAAAATTCATAGGATATATATACTCACATCAATGTATACAAAATCTTAATGCATGGGAGAGAAGTATAAATGTAAATCTATCTACTCTTACAAAAGATGAGCAAAAATAGGAATACTTACTTTTGAAGATGAACCCACCAAGCCTCAATATCTCCCTTGGATAAGGTGATTCAAAAGAGGTTATTATGGTATGTAAGGATAAAAAGGATAAGTCAGATTTAGGCTACACAATCTATCTATGCCTCCAAAATATTTCTCCACAAGACACTATTTATATCTCCAAATAAATTATTGAAACCTTAAGTTATGTTCCTCAAGTATAATGGTGGATAATCAGATGCATAATATATTCTTCTTCTTCTTTTCTTTCTTTATAAATGATGAAATGAGTGTGTATATATAGTTGAATCTAACCTTAAACCTTTTTGAAAGTTTAGATGATAGGGTTGGCCCAATTGACTCTGTGTCATTATAAACAAAAATAAACTAGGTCTTGGTTTAGGTTGTCTAGGGGCTGACCTAGACCCTAAATGAGTTTTATCAATTAGAGTACAGAGTCGATCAGGCTGATAGTTTATTATAAACCATCAAAAAGGAGTTGAGGGTAGGGAAGGGATAATAAAGGTATAAAATGACTAGAGGAGGGTGCAAAATAAGAGGCAAAGCTTAGGGGAATGTTCTTAGGAGATGGTTATGTATATATCAAGTGGTAATAAAATACAATAATCCTATGAAGCACCAATGGTCTGCCCACCCCTTTCCCGATGCACCCCTTAAGGCATTCACTTGGAGAGATTGACACTCAATGGGTCCTACAAGAGAGAAAAAATCAATAATTGATAAATTTATAAATATTATATGTATACTCATGAGTTGACCATGGTTGACTTATGAAATGCTAAAAATGTGATGGGAAATTTTTTCTACTTACCTACAACAATGGAGAAGTTTAACTAGCTGATTTACACATAACCTTTTAGACAAGTAATTAGCAGATATTTTAACTATTAATATGAATTTAGAAGTAACTCATAATCTGAGACTTTTGTGTGATAATATATTTGAAGAGATTATAAACAAGAGGTGAAAATTTAAAAGGCACTTATAGATAAAATACCAATCAAGATTTATTCTTAGAATTAGGAACAAGCTTAAGCCCCAACACAAGCACAAGAAAACATATCTGAAAAGCCCAAAATATTTAATATAAATAATAATTTTATAGGAAATGAAGTAACTAAATCAATACATGTGTAAATGGTGCATATAACATCTATCTGAAATACTCCAGCTACTCAATCTATTACTTTGCACAAACCACCTCCACATTGGAATCAATATTAATGAATAGTCTTTTCTAATCTTGGTGAGCCTATAAAATCAGTGTTATAAAAATTAGTTACATATAACATCGTCAATTAGACAAATAATAAACCTTTTGAAGAAGGCCAACCAAATATTGTATGGTATAAAGATAATGAATATTATGATTACCATTATGTCAAAATCCATGAAATTTATAGGTGTATACAACCCAGGCACTTCATCCAATAATGACTAAAGCATGGTGACATTAAGTTAAATAATGTTACTTCTACTTCCAATCAAAATATGGGTATTTATAAATACCTATTTATGAATCACAATAATTAGGACCAACAAAATAATAATTACCTATTGAGTAATCAGAATCAGAATTAGAATCATGTTATTAATGCTTGTCAACTAATTAGTGATATCCATGAATCACACATGTGTGGTATGCTCCAAACCTCTATGTTTAAAAATCAAGATAATGATCGATTTCATGGTTGAGGTAGAGGACAAGAATGAGGAGGTGGTTGTTTCCCACCAAGAACATGTTATAAGTGTGGATCCCTGGACCAATATCAAAGGGATTATCCAATTTACCCAAGATGTGATTTTTGTAAAAAGGACCATCAGTTAGAAGAATTTCTTGAATTATACATGACCATCACTAAGGAGAGAAAATAAAAAGGTGAAGGTATGATTCACATTGAGAAACCACATTGGAACTCATGCTCAAGCATCCCAAAAACTCAACATGTGAATATCACCATGCATAGTGGAGGATAATCTTAGTCTATATCTATTCCTATTGAGAAGCTACAATGTAATGAACCTTGGGAAAGGAAGTATCTGGATGCCCAAAAATAGAAGGATGTACTCTAGGATACTATAATGTTGGTGCAAGAACTATAAGGAGAAATAGAGTTCTTTAAGGACCAAAAAGCCACACTATGTACCAATATTCATAAGGCAAGAAAGCCTCAAAACATGGCACAAGATGATTTTCAAGAGCTTTTCAAGCATATGTTAGACAAAACCATTATCCCACAACTGAGTATTTAGATTAAGAATTAGGTACAAGCACTAGCTAATGCTTAACCTCAAATGACTCAAAAAACTAAGGATCATCATTTAAATCATGCTCAGTGGTAAGATACCCCTATTCTTCTTATCCCTTTAGAAGATAATGAAATATTGGTAAATGATGCCATCGACGTTTGGGTGATTCAAGAAATTTTAGTTGATATTGACATTGAGCTTAATGTCCTCACCAAGGATACATGGTGAAAATGGCTAGTTTAGCATTATAACCACCACTATACGTATTATTTATGGATAATAAAACTCATTATGGATAAGGTCTAGATGGCCCTCTATAATCACTCCTCGATCATATCCCACTTTTCATGTGCTCCCTAAGTCTTTGAATAATATTCTAAGTCTTATGCTCTCAGGTTCCTCATAGTTATATGCCATATTTGACTAGCTCTTCTCACACTGGTGCTTTCACACCCTTATCCTTTCATGCCTCACTATTTTTGTGTCATGGTCCTTTTACATCAGTCTAGTTCCATGTCATAGTCTTTTTGTGCTATGTTTATTTTATTTCATGCCAGTCCTACACCAAAATTACAAAACAATTAGTCAAAATTTGAGGTCTAACATGATAAAAATGCAAGTAATATTTACTTTTTGATTGTGCATGACGAAGTGTTTGAGTTAATGTTTATCTCCCCCAATGTCTCATGTCTTACCCATTGATTCAAGTAAAATTATGCTACTATCCTTACTATTATATTTTCATTTTATTCCCTTACCATGCAAAATTTTATCTCATAAAGGCTCATACTTTGCCCAAACTATAAACAACTTCATTTAGTGTTCTAACATTTTCCATTCATTTGTAATAGTTTCCCTTTTTGCATAATTTTGGCTTGTGTTTTCCCTTCAATTATTTCATCATGTGTGTGTTGGTATTCAAGAAAACCTATATTATTAATTATAGTGTTTTCCTCTTTTCCGTATGTTAGTTTATTGAGCCCGTAAGGTGTTGGGTGGTTGTGCTCTTTACTAGAGGTCCTGCTATTTTTGTGAAATGGTGGCAAGAATATTGGATATATTCTGGCTTTGCAACTTCACATTTGGTATGAAATTTTTTTGGTTATGTTCTTGACAATAAATCCTTTGTTTTAGAATTTAATGGAAAATTATTGAGGTAAAAGAGGACAAATCAAACCTTCAATTTTCTTGAGTTTATAAAATAATGACTGATGAGGCATTTACCTTGGTGCACTCTACTTCAGTCTCATGGCTAGTCTTTTAAAAAATAATGGAAGGAACAACAAGATCTTAGGTAGTATCATGTGTAGGTTAATGTATAATTAGGTCATGGATGAATGGCTACATATTCTTGGTAGATAAAATATACTAAAGTCTCATGTATTTATTGATATTTTCAAAATATAACAAGTCCATAATTCTGGTTTTGACAAGAGATTTCCAAATGGAGAAATATTTCAATCAAGGTTTGAACTACCAAAATAAATTCCTATTATTATGAGACCACATTATTTTATTATAGATAATCTAGATAAAATTTTAGCATGGTATTCCATAAATTAACAATAATTTCACTCATAAAATATGTTTTTATTGTCATTAAGGCAAATGATCATTGAGAAGGAGGTACATTTGCATTCTATTAATTATTGTGTTTACATTTTAATGTTAGCCAAAAGGATGGAAACCATTTTATGTGCCTATGGGAGACTCAATAAAATTCATAGATGCATCATTTGGGAAATGGTTCAGAGCACTAAGATACCATTTATAGAATTGGGATAAAAATAAGTTGTAATATAAAAGAGACTTTCTACTCAAGTTGGTATCATTTCAAATTCAAATTTTGGTTTTAGGTAATTTGATTAGATCATCACTAATTTTATTTTTTCTAGGTTCAAGTGTAAATTTCATTTGTTTAATCTCCTTGAAAACTTCAATAACCTTCCAGGCTGATGGAGACCTCTACAAGCCTTTCAAACTTGTGTTTGGAGAATGCACAAGATATTATTATTTCATTCAAGGATATATACTAATATAATGAAAATATATTTCCATTTATTTAGCTACATAGATTATTCAAAATACAATTATTCAAAATTTTTTATAAATAATCTTAGAACATCCATGATCTAAAGTTATGATCAAGAGATTATACTCATTTCTCACGTAACAATAATTGTCATCTTATTAAATATGCAGAACTGCATGGTTGAGATAGAATGGGGTAAAATATAATGTGAACAAGATGGATTTCTGAGATAATTTAACTTATTTAAGACACACAAGACTGATAAATATTTGAATGCAAACAAAAATAGGTTTGTAACAGGTCTAGTAATTTCATGCTCATAATGACAAATCTCAAATTGGATTTGATGTCTTTGTGGAAGCTATCATCATTGAATTATATGACAAATGTGGAAACATAAAGGATGCATTAAAGATGTTTTAAAATTTTATAAAATGATATTTTTACCTATGGAGTGGGATTATTTTAGGGTATGTAGTGGAAACCTTGAAAATCTTCTATCAAATTCACTTGGCTAGCTTGCAATTGAACCATTTCACTTTTGATAGAATTATCAGTATATGTACTCCCTTTGAAGAGATATAGCATGGCTTTCAAGTCCATGCTCATGTCATCAATATTATTATTATTTTTGAAAGTGATCTAGATGATATACATCCCAAATTTGGGATCATGACAGATTTTTTCAACATTTTGTATAGAATAAGCGAAAGAAACTCAATTTCATTGATTGTAATGATTTTTTGAGGTACACAACATTGACAAGCCTACGATTTTCTCCAAAATTTTGAAAATATGTGATTAGTATAATTTTATAAGTGTGTGTAGAATCCATGAGGATCAATATCTAGGAAAGCATGTAAATAGAATGGGTTCTTGATTTAGAATCATAACATACATAAAATTATGTGTTATTATCTAATATCAATGTTGTAGCTAGAAAAATGAAAGTTCACGAAAGAAAATGAAATACGAATTTGGTTTAGACACTTGAGAATAGAGAGGATCAAAAAAATGGTTCTAGGCATTTATTTTCATTGAATCATTTTTCCAAATAGTTCATGTGCCTCAAAAAGGTATATTTCATTGAAATATTCTGTCAAACAATTGGTGTGCCATCTATACACATGCAAGTTTCAGAGAGGAAAAATGAAGTTGGTAAGTGTATAGTTGAATCCATTACCATAAAAAGTATCCTTCAATCCCATTCCAAGTGGAGCATGTCAATGGTCAAGTTGTGGGCATCAAATTGGATGAATTTGATTGATGTATTTTGTTAAATAGTTTTTCGTCAGCTCAATTAATGCCTTGTATCATGATTTTGCTATATGTGAAAAGTTGTATGCATGGGGAATCATTACTTACAATAATGGAAAAATAAACTACATTGATTGGATGAATCAATATTCATGGTGGATGTTGAAAGCACCTCTGTGAAACCATCAAAGAGTATACCATGACATTTGAAGAAGAATCAAGTTCAATAATATCATAGCATAAAGCATTTGGGAAGACCATAATGAATGGCATAACTAGAATTGTGTGCTTAGGAGAAATCCTAACCATGATAGGAACCTTTATAATTGTTAAAACCACTCTTCTCAGTGCATTGGGTGGAAGGCTTGATGACTACCTAAAACTCTTATAAAAAATTGACAAATAAAGTAGACTATATCTTATGTTCCCTAGGTCTTCTTGATGTTAGAAGACCATCCAATTTACCATGGCCAAACTTTTGAAGCCATGTATAATTTTTATTCCATGGGATCCTCAACATAGTTTCCCATAAAACCAAATGACTTCATGCTTTATCTTTCTAATAGGATTGACCTAGCTATAAAGGTTGCATATAACTCTCCCATACAATTGACAAATCCACATATTGGCATGGATCTTGATCTCTAGAAGTCAATCAAGAAATATATAATCACAACATATAATAAAGGTCTTATTGTAAAGTTGAAGGCTAAGGTCAATATTGATTAGTATACAATGTGGGAAGTTATTTTTAGCAAGAAAAACACATAAATTTTTAGAGAGCATATCAGGATATGTGTAAATTTAAATAAATTGTCTTGGGAGATGAAGACAACATATTTTTCAACGAAGGAAATAGGCTAAATTTTTAAGCATGGATTTGGATTAGAAGTTAATGTTCATTCCCATATGATTAGGATAGGTTAATTGTATTCCAGTTGGTTGAATTGTGGAGTGAGAGAAATGGTATTTTAAGTAGGTTGGATGAAGCATAGGACACCAACATCTTCTGGAGTTTTCCTACACTCTACTAGGGAATATGATCCCACAGTTAGAGCCAACTATTGTACTAAAATTTGGCTATCAAAATTTCACTACCCCATTTTAAAATTTTCACATCATTTTTCCTTTTATCCTATTTTGTGTAATATTTCATAGGACTCCATAGCCTAGTGGACAAGGCAAACGTTGTGACTAGCCCACATGGAGTAAGTTGTAAATTTGATGTGGTGGGCTCAATGGGAAATTAATTGAATTAATTACATTATTATTTATTTTATAATTAATTAAAATCAATTAAATTAATTAAATGATTATAAATTTTGGTCATTTGATAAATTGATTATTTTTAGAATTATTACTATTTTACTATGAAAATTGAAAAGTCCATTTTAATATTTTGAATTTGCCTAAATAAAAAAAGAAAATCAAAATAGAGGAAAATGAAAAGATTTTCATCTTATAAAGGGAAAAGATTTTACAAAAGAGAAAAATCTAGATTTTATAAGGGTGGTTCTTCTTTTTCTCAAGATCTTGGGGAGAACTAGCTATAACTTTGTGTGGATACATGTTATTTATAGATTGGAGAAATGAAAAGCAAGAAAGTGGATAAGAATATTTTGAGGTGTTTTTATATTTTAATGTCTTTTGTTTATGAATTATGATTTTTTTTTATATGAAGACAATTAAAATTATGCATTAATTTAATTATATGTAACCTGTGGTGTTTGCAAACTCTGTGTTGGAAACTCCCATATAAGTTTTCTTGATGTCTACAAGTTTTTCCATACTTGATCTCATTAAAACTTTGTACCAAGTGTGTGTAATCAGGTTTTTGAAGAGACTTTGTGTTTTTAGGCATGATTTTTGTTCCCAAGACCCCTACTAATCCTATGTTTATTCTTGTGTGAGAGGCAAGATTTCCATTTTTTTTGTTTAATCTTGAGTTATCCTAGTGTTTCTTCATTTTAATACCATTGTGGTTTTTTCTATTTTTATTTATATTTTTTGTCCTTTCATGCTTTTAGGTAAAAAGTAGACAACAACCCCTAAATTATTCATATCCTACAAGGGAATTACCCCTCTCAATTGTAGAGGAGAATCGGCATTCTCTACGGTGATATCTCCAACTATTGGTGAGTTTTATTTGCTTCCTATTGGGAAAGTCACAAATCTAAGGTGACCAAATTTTTCTCCAATAACATGGTAATTTTATGACTAGACACTAGGTTCTCACATGACACAGTCCTTGAATATCCCTAATCCATTCCTAATCATCATTGCCCATTATCATCCATTATCATTTAACATTGTCCTAAATCCCTTCCATCCATTATTACTACCCATCCATGTGCTAGAATAGATTTTCCCTTTGCTAGTGACCCTTTATATATACTTATTCCAAAAAAAAACTAAAAACATCAGATAATTCAAAAAATTCAAAAGCATTAGAAAATCACAAAATCTTACAAATCAAAAAAGGTAAAAAAATCTTCAAAAGAGATATAAAGCCAAAAAATTGAAAAACATTTATCTTGTCCTAAATCCAATCAAAATTCTTAATCAAATAATTTCAGCTACCATTGGGATGTGTCCTTATCAAATATGTCTTGTTTTGGGGAAGTCATCAATTCAATCTCAAAACTTTCACACTATTTAGGCAACTCAAAGTGTGTATATTATTTAATTATATTTTTATCAATTTGTCCCCTTGTATAAATCCTATCTTGGGGGCACCATCCAATATCATTGAGCCTTCACATGTGGAATAATGAATTGATTAATGACAAGATGATTTAAATTCCTTTTTATTAGTTTTTATGTTTTCTTGTTTGTTTTCTTTTCTTGTTGTGTCTTGACTCACTCCATACGAGTCAATAGGGTCATCATGGTTTTTTCATATCATGGTGCCTTATTGCACTTGTACCTAAGTCCATCCATCTACAGACAAAAATAATTTCATCTTGAATTTTTTCCATATCATGGTGTATTTATGTCATTTATCTATTGGATTGATTGTCAGTCCTTATGTATAATATGGCCAGGTCATCATGGTGTTTTATATCATGGCGTATATCATTTTATGCTATATCAAAATTAAAGTACTTGAGGATTTTATATTATTCCATACTATAATGAAAATTGTCCCCTTATCACATCAAACCATCTCAATCATATATGACCACATCACATAATATCATCCCCCTTTGATGTTTGTCAACATTAAATCATCTCATCCATTTTCAACCAAGTCAAATTGGATCATCTATCTATTTTAATTATTCCTCATCACATCTCTCCCTTTTCAAGATAAATACATTATCTTGAGGTTTATTTGGACTATGTAGGTAGTGCTCAGTCACATATAGATTAGAAGTTCAGTTTAACCACCACCACAATTATTTTCATCCATTCCTATCAACATTTATTTCTTCTAACTAACAATAATTCTCACAACCTATGCATTTAGACACCAATTTTGTCCCATATTTATCTAATTATTTCCAAATCTAATCACATCATTCTTTAATCATTAGATTATCCTTCAAAGTCTGCATCCTTTCATCACTTTGAACATTCTTGTGTGCCTTATTTTTTTCAACCTTTTCAATCTATGAAAATTTAGTATACCATCACATACACATTTACATCATCCTATCAACTTCATGTCATCCTTAATCCATGTAACAGGTTAAATCCTTGAGCTATACATTATAATCAATCAATTCCTTAATCAATTAATTAGCTTAATTAGTGATCAAATACACCTTATCTAGGGCAAATAAATTAGTCCATTAGTTAATCCACCCTATTGGGTGAAAATTTATCATCTACCCTATTTGGAGCAAAATATCTAGTCCAATATCATAGCTTTCACCCTATTTTGGGAAAATCAAAGCATGTATTTCATTATATTGTGATGTATCCTTCCCAAGTCCACCCTACTTCTGTAAAATTATTCTATCATTCTTAAAAATCAAATCATGTAAGCACTAGCTTGAGTGGGTTAATCTTATCCACAAGTTAATTTTATCTATTTTCATCATATCTTGCATCCCCTTATTTTTCAAGATCCCATCTACATCCTTCATCCCCACATGTCCTCTAAAAGAGGAATCATCCATCACATTATTTATTTCATCATTATCTAGTTTTAATCTTCCCACCTTTTCTTCAGCTTCTTATTTATTTGAAAATACATTACTCCACCCATCATGTTCACAACACCTTAAATAAGGGGAAAATGTAGACACCTAAAATTAGACACTTTGTGTCAATTTTAACTATTCACACCAACATCATCATATATATATATATATATATATATATATATATATATATATATATATATATATAACCAATCTTATATCCACCATTCACCCCTAATAAATTAATTACTTCTTCCATTATTACATCCTTTCCCACAAATTTAAATCATATTGTATTATTTAATTAATCTCAATTAATTAGCTAATTTTATTAGAATGGAAAATCATGGAATTTACCATTGATATTTTTTATAAGTTGTTTAATCATATTTTCCATCTCAAGTTCATGACATCATTCATCATGCCATCATACTCTTCTTCCACAAGGAAAGTCAATGAAAAATTGGAAGTGTGCAAGAAAGGTCTCTTACACACTCCAAAACTCTCAGAAGTCAATTTATTACAATCCTCTTACACACTTCATCCTTATTATTACACACTTGATCTTTCTCATTATGCAAAAACTCCAAGAAAAGCTTCAACCAATTTATTCATTACTCAATAAAAACATGCATAACACAAGTAGAGATACTATCATAATGACGTTGTGATATTGCCAAATATCCCAAACACTATAACTAGGCCAATTAAACTTGTATTTTGGCAAGGAAGAGAATCCAAAGGAAAGGTATACCATTGTGTTTTATATATTTTCCATTGAATTTATTTCTCTCTTTCCTTGATCTTTCCCAATCCAAGGACATGCACTTCAATGTTATGTTATATGCATTTCATTTGGATTTCTTAATAACAATAAGCTTACTCCCTCATAATCATGTGTGCTTACAATTAGTCCTTGAAATACCTAATAAACTAGAATTTTGTGTAGTATCTATATTTCAATAAGTATTATTACCTTTATCAATGTCTAAAATCATTGTTTTTCCTTTATATGTGTTCTTGTGAAGTTTTGCCTTTGAATCATCTCTACATTCACTTGGGCCAATTGGGGTAAAATTCAAACCGCATAAATAATAATCAATATTAATTCATATTGCATTTATATCATCATCATAAATATACTCATAATCATCATCAATATATTTTACATATATAAAATTTGGATCTTCTAAATTTAATATTAAAGGTAATGTATTTACATCATCTTCTTGTTCTACATTTTTAGTTGAATGTTATTATTCTAAAACATCTATAAATTACAACTTTTTGATAATTTTAACTAGATTCATAAATCTCATATGTATGTAATTATTTTATAGGAATAATATATGGTAGTGGCACTATAGTAGATTGATGTGATTATAACTATGATTTATCCTCAGTAGTAAATTCTATAATTTTATAGTACCTAGATGGTTATTATCAGTAGGGAAAGTATAAAAATATTCATCACGTAAAAATTTAACACACCAATGTAAAGTAGAAAGTTCAACTTCCATTGCATGTATCAATGACCTACCTAATATTAAATTATAGACCAAATGATTAGTCATTACTTGAAATTGAGTGGATAATATTTTTGTCCCTACTTGATATCCAAAGTGATAGAACCCAGAGCTTGGTGAGGTACATTATCAAATCCATGGATATTATTATATGTATTTTGAAGAGAATCCATATTAATAATCATTGTTTTAAGAATGTAAGACTGTAAATATTTAAACTTGAACCATTATCTATCAAAACCCTTTTGACTACCATATTTTTGAATTGAACTTGGT
Organism: Torreya grandis; assembly: GCA_037957365.1. Lineage (NCBI taxonomy): Eukaryota > Viridiplantae > Streptophyta > Pinopsida > Cupressales > Taxaceae > Torreya > Torreya grandis. The sequence goes on along the minus strand of JARHVA010001165.1, from coordinate 2,609,958 downwards.
TTAACAAAGGATGATTTTGATCTATAGTAGAGTGAGTAGGAAAATAATAATTTACAAAAGATATAACACCCTCAACATTTTACAAAAGATATAACAAACCAATGTAAAGTATAAGGTACAAATTCCATTGCATGTATCAATGACCTACACAATACTAAATTATAGTGAAAATGATTAGTCATTACTTGAAATTGAGTAGATGATATTTTGGGTCCTACCTTGATATCAAAAGTGATAAAACCCAAAGTTTGTTAAACCACATTATCAATTCCATGGATATTTTTATATGTATTTTGTAGAGAATCAATATTAATAACCATTGTCTATAAGAATGTAAGATAAAAATATTTAAACCCAAACCATTATATATTAAAACCATTTTGACTACCATATTTTTGATTTTAACTTGGATAAATAAAGGAAGACTTTGATCAATATTAAAGTGAGTAGGAAAATAATAATTTACATAAGTGTTGACCATTTTTTGGGTCTAACAAGCCAAAAATCAGTCCCCTTATTCCTCTGCTATTTCAGGCCAATTCATTTTTGATTTTGCACGAGTCCAGGAATTTTCTACAGACTCTGTAGGTCTAATTTTCTACGAACTCTACAAGTCTATTTCTACAGACTCTGCATGTCTATTTCTATGGACTTAGCAGGTCTATTTCTATGGAATCTGTAGGTCTATTTCTACAAACTCTATAGGTCTATTTTCTATGGACTGTGTAGGGCTTGATTTTCTATGGACTCAGTAGTGAGTTTTTATATGAACTCTGTAGGTGTAATCTTTTCACAGATGAAGAACCAGTTCAGAGAGTGCAAGGTTTTGCAAAGCTTCTTCAAACTCTTGTTTGAATAAATTCATAAGGAAAGAGAGCTAAAATGGTTCAAAAGACACTTTTCCTTAAGGTTGGGAGAGTGGTTCAATGACATAATCTTTCCAAGAGTTAGCACCTTTGAACCATAAACCGGTTCAACGCCTTCGGTTCATCGCTTGGTTCAATCGCTTGGTTCAATCAATGAGTTCAATCAATGAGTTCAATCACTTGGTTTAATTGGTGAGTTCAATCACTCGATTTGATTAGTGAGTTCAATCACTTGGTTCAATTCATGAGTTCAATCGCTTAGTTCAATTGGTGGGTTCAACACTTGGTTTAATCGCAGGTTCAATCACTTGGTTCATCACAAAAGGTTCAAAGGCTCGACACCTAGTGTTGAACTATTGAGCCATTTTTAGTTTAATCGATCAATTCAATAACTTGATTCAATTAGGTGGTTCAAAGGAGCATCCCAAAAGGCTAAAGGATGAGTGCCCTTGTAGAGGGCAGTTTTGGGTTTAAAATCCCTTGCAGAGGGTAGGGAGTGCTTCAAAGACAGCCGAAGGTCTTCAAGGAATGAGTGAAAAATCTTAAGGCGCATAATTCTTTCAAACTTTTTGTCTAAAGGAATTCCTTCAGACAAAAAGTCCAAAGAAATTTGGGGAGACTGCGAGCCAAAGGCCTGAAGGGATTTTCTAAAGGCAAAGTCAAAGCATCTAATTTTGTAGACTTTTTGTTTACAAGAAAAAGCCTAAAGCAAAAAGTCCATAGCAAGGGCCAAAGAGAAAAAAGGCTACCAAAGGGTAGGTGCCCTTGTGGGGGGCTCTCGGTCAACCAAATGAAGGGAATTTATTTAGAGCCAAAGGGACACTTCCCCTTCGGGAGGGTCTGAAACAAAGAAAAAGCCACAGAAAAGACACGAAGGAATTTGCCAAGGATGGTGACATCTTGGAAGCTATCAAATTTAAGAAGATGGATTAGCCATTGTTTTTTAAATGATGATGGGTGCATGGACATCAAATTTAAGATGGTGAAATATCCATTTGCTTTTAAATTGCCTAAGCACCAACTAGAGATGAGCCCAAATAATGCAGTAACCCACCAAAAGATAGCCCTGAGGGCCAGAGGAGCCAAAAGAAGACAAAATAGGAAGAAGACAAAGAGCCTAGAGAACAAAGAGAAAAAGTGCCAAGTGTAGGAATATGTAGATAGTCCAAGTGGTGAAGGGAGGCACCGATTCAAGAAGTTACTCCAACAGGTGATATAATGTCTACGAATTGATTATTAAGAGGTGCAAATGGCTAATAGTGCAACCCATTTTTCTTCATTTCACATTAATGAGTAGACAAACCACATAATCACCTTGAAGAAGTAGTCTTGAAAGTAGACAAATGGTGTAGCTCGTAATTTCTCATTGATGTTTAAGTGGCTTGCTCTTCCCAATGACTGAAGTGCAAATGGTCATTTGTAAAAAGGGGTGCCAAAAGGCCTCCTTACTTCCTCTATATATTATAGACTTATCATTTGGAAAAGGATATTTAACATTTATAAGGTGAACCCCTGATAAATTTTCACTTGAAATCAATAAATGCATTTTTACCTCTATTCTAGTTAGATATCTCTGTGTGTGTCTGAGTGGTAGTTCTATGTTTCATCATTACTTCTTACTGCTTTCACAGGTTTAACACCAAGCAACCTGGTGTCTATAAAGTGCCATTCCTATAGGTGACAAGAAGAGCTATACTTGGAAGTGTAGAGACAAAAGAAGCTACTATACAGTGTGCTTTTTCCATAGCACCTATGGTGAGTCCCTATTTTCTATGTATTCCATTAAAGCCTCCCTGTTAAGCTTCCTACAGCCTGGTCCTTCTACCAGTTTGAAGTGTACGTATTTGTTTGTCTGACTTCTAGTGTAAGTGTGAGTATGTTGAATCATTTGGTGCATCACCCCCTTTAGAGTAGGTTCTATTTTCCTGTAATCCTTCTCCCTTTTCAACCCCCCCATTATATATCTATATACCTATATTAGCACTTATTAGAACAACTTAGATGCATCAAAAGGAGCTAGCCCTTACCTAGAGACTCTCCCCTCTAGATTCGCAAGTCCCACAGGTGAGAGGGGAGTTTCTATTTTGATGTGTGGAAGGCAGGAGCTTAGCCTCCTACCTCAGGTGCAATCCACTGCATCAACAATTTTTTGGCATGCCCAGTGGGACTCAGTTTTTACACTCAGTAAAGTTTTAGGATTGATGCTAGTCCTTTTATAGCAAATAAACTATTTTTAGAATCTGGCAACTCCACTAATAAGAACTTCATTTTTTAATCAAAGACCAGTCTGACTTCCTATGCCTAAAGTCACCACACGGTCTGCTTCTAAGGGTGTTCCTTTCGAATTCATTGAGTTGCCTTTGAACTTAGAAAAAAGACTAAGGTTTGAGAGGACCCATCCTTATTTAGAAAACCACCTTCCTAGACCTAATATAAGGAACACATACGCAACAGGGTGATAGTTATATCCTGTCATAGCTATGGCATTACCCTTTGTGAGTTTTTGTGGTCAGAGTCCATTGAATCTCCAATGTTATGACCCAATTCTGGGAGCATCCCTCAAAAGTGTGCCTTATTTTGATGGAGAGGGGCCCATCATAGTCATCAAACACATTAGAAATATTGCTAACCTCTACAATATTCATAATGTCACTGAGGAAAATATTGCAATCAAATTGCTGGCATTGTATGGAATTTTGACTATAAATTCAATCAGTTCTTGGAATGAATTGAGAACTCACTTGATGGACTGTTTTGGAGAAAAGAGCAACCACCTCTCACTTATTGAGCAAATGACTACCATAAAAAGAGCCCCACATGAATACATGTAGGATTTCAACACTCAATTTTAGAAGATATGGGATAAAATCCCCATGCTAGTAAAACCTACTCCTAGCTATGCTTTCCTATATTAATTAAGAGCATTAAATAGTGATATCATTGTTATGATACAATCCATGGGAGGACATGTGCTACTTGTCACCTATGACATAGCCATAGCAGCTAAAAATTACTTAGTACAGGCTGGGAAGATAGCTCCTAAACCCCATATGCCACTTTTCCCTAAAATGCTCCCTCCAATTCAGATCATTGCTCCCACATTGGCTCCTCTACCTAGCATAGAGAAACCAACTGCTGCTCCATCCAATGAGCTTCATGAAGTTAAGAGTCTATTGCAAAGTATGTCAAATGAACTTGTGGCTCTTAAAAGGTAGCAAGCTCAAAACAACCAACCAAACCAAGGATACAAATAGTATGGTCAAGCTCCTAACCCCCTTTCCAAAATTACAATCAAGGACAGGGTCAGCTTACTCAGACTAGACCTTTTCAAGGCTACAATCAAAGTGCCCCTTTGTCATCTAAGGCCATGGTGCCTGTTTAAAATAATTTGGTGTAAGAACAACCAAGTTGTTCAACCATGGAATATGGTCAAGAGTAGGCTGTTTATGAAAATGAAATGGTAGGTTATTACCATAATATACAAGAAAATCAGGTAGCTACCCTTTCCCAAGGTTTTGAGGCTTCAATGCAACCCAGCATGAGTAGCAGTCAGGCCCAACCTGATTCTACCCTCATGAATCATCTAGGAGAATTCCATTCAGTCAATTATGTGGGTGTTAAAAATAATTAGGCTGACTATGTTGTAGCCAACACAAGATTCAAAAGGAGAGTGATGTAAGAAACTTAGGATACTGCCCAAACATCAACAACACCTTCTTCATCACACACAAATCAAAAAGTCCCAAGTTTCAAACTGTCAATTATACCTTCAGCTCCTTGGCCTACACCTCAGGCTATACATAATTCCAAAGAAATTTTGAAGGAGGGTAACCCTCAGGTCAATGTGGTTGACTAGATGAAGAAGCTACACATGAACATATCTTTGTGGGATTCACTGTCAATACCAAGACAAAAAGACATGCTGCAAAAGGAATTGCATGAGCTAGATGAATAAGCTATCCTAATAAGAGCTGATAATGTTTTGATGATGAATGGACAACCTTCCACCTCAAGTCAAGCCTAGAAGGAAGAGAAGGTTCCTCCTTTTTATGTGTCCTTGGTCATAGGAGATTTCTTTGTGCAAAATTGCATCATTGATAGTGGAGTAAGCACCTCGGTGATGCCCAAATGTATAGTTGACAAGATGGGCTTGAAATACAAAGAAATGACCAAGGGAGTCCTATAGCTAGATGGAACCCCAACAAAGACAATTGGGGCGGTAAGAGGTTTGAGCTTGATGCTGCATGCTTGCCCAAATTTCTCAGTTTCTCATGATGTGGTAGTGGCAGATGTCCCTCCCTACTTTTCCATTTGCTTATCTAGGGATTTTACATCCAAGATAGGTGGCTACTTAGCAACAAATTAGTCTTATCTAGTTTTTAGAACCACGTATGGGACTAAAGTCAAGATTGAATCTGAATAACTCCATAGAGATCATCTAGAACCTTACTTGCTTAAGGTAGCAAATGTTAGATATGCCATCATTGACCAAGAAGAGTTTCAAGTAGACCAATCTCCATCCTCTGCCCTTGAAGAAGTTACAAACCTGCTCTTAGATGAATGGGGAAGTGACAAATTTGAGCATGATCCCTACAAATTCATAGAGGTAGGCCTTGGAATTTATTGCATGCATGAAGAGGGTACTTTTGTACCAAATCTAATGAAGGCCAGCTAGGAGAGTTCAAGTCTATGGCAGCTATTCTTTGATGGTTCAAGGAGTAGGTTGGGAGCTGGTGGTGGAGTGGTGTTGGTCTCTCCTTCAAAAGAGAGGTATTTTTTAGCCTTCTAGTTCTAATTTTCTTACACATTTAATGTTGTGGAATATGAATCCCTCATCCATGGCTTGGAGAGGGCGAGGAAAAGAGGAATCAAAGAGCTGTAAGTGTTTGGTGACAATGAGTTGATTGTCAACCAGGTAAGAGGCCAAAATTTGACAAAGAATTCTCTACTAAAGTCATACAAACATAGGGTATGGGTATTAGTGGAAAATTTCTTCACTTTCAATATCACCTCCATTCCTAGAGAACGAAACAAGCAAGTAGACAGGCTGGCAGCAGTTGGTGCCCAGTTTGATATTGCTTAGGAAATAGGCTGAGACCATAGCTCACGTCACTTGAAAGTAGTGATCCAACCTTTTGTACCTAACAAAATCACCAACTAGTAGGTTTTCAATAGTGATCAACAAATAACACTCTTACTACAAGAAGAAGCAGAATTCACTATAAAAAACTAGGCAAAGCTATAACAACAATATGGCAACCAAATTGTTTAGTTGAAGAACAATCAGCTCCCTAAAGGTTTGGTCACTCTAGAGAGTATCTTCGATGGAGATGACAATTTGAGAAGTGATAAGGTGTGCATTGAAAAAAAGGAGGAGCACCATGAAAAGGTGGAAAGATTCAAGGACAAGCTGCTTGCACTTGGAAAAGTGTGTAAAGACTAGGAAAGGCAGGCTTTCATCTTGTTGTGCCAAGAATTTGCTGATATCTTCACTTGGGAGTATAGTGATTTGAACATTTTTGACCCAAGCTTAGCCTAGCATACCATCAAGCTAGAAGAAGGTGCCATGCCAATCAAGTAGAAGTAGAGGCCTGTCAACCCAATGATTGTTGAGCCTGTCATGTGTAAGGAGCTCACCAAGTTGATTGAGTCTAGGATAATATTTCCAATCAAACACTCTTCTTGGCTGTCCAATCTTGTTCTTGTCTGGAAAAAGAATGGGGAAATTAGATTGTGTGTCAATTTTAGAGATCTCAATAGAGTCTCTTTAAAAGATCATTATCCTCTCCCAAGCATGGAGTAGATCCTTTAGATGGTGACAGGCAGTGAGCATTTCTCCCTCCTAGATGGGTATTTAGGCTACAACCAAATTTTGGTGCAAGACTGTGACCAACAAAAGACAAAATTCACAACTAAGTGGGGAACATTTGCTTATAAGAAAATGCATTTCAGACTATCTAATGCTGGTGTCACCTTCTAATGAGCTATGGACATGGCATTTCGAGGCCTAATGAATAAGACTATGCTGGTATATCTTGACGATGTGATAGTTTTCTCCAAGGAAATGAGTAGCCACATGAAACACCTAAGGCAAATCTTTGAGAAGTGTAGAGAGTTTGGTATCTCTCTCAATCTTAAGAAATGCATGTTTCTTGTCCATGAGGGAAAGCTCCTTGGTCACATTGTTTCTTCAGAGGGTTTGGCTATTGATTTGGAGAGAGTTCACTCCATCTTGGAGCTGTCCTTACCCAAGCACAAGAAAGGCCTACAAAGCTTCTTTGGTTAGATAAATTTCATACAGAGATTTATCCCAAATTTTGCCAAGATGGTCAAGCCATTGACCTCTATGCTGAGGAAGGGTGAGGAGTTCACATGGATAACACAGAGAAAATATAGTTTTGAAGAAATCAAGCAATCCATAGCTTGGGCTCTTACTTTGATCAGCCTTGACTTCACCAATGATTTCAACCTCTACACCTTTGGCAATGAAGAGGTAATCTCTGCCATGCTTACCCAAGCAAGTGATGATAACCTTGAGCAGCCAATTGCATTTTTTAGCCAAGGCCTAGAAGGTTTTGAAGTCAGATATAAATATGTAGAAAATCAAGTCTTGGTGGCCATATGGAGTTTGAAGAAATTTAGACACATGGTGTCTAATAGCAGAATCCACCTCATGGTTCCACATCCTAACATCAAGGATTTCTTGATCAACCGAGATCTAAATGAGAAGAAAGTAGGGTGGATCACAAAGGTGATGGAATATGATCTAGATATCAAGATCACCAAACTGGTAAGAGGGAGAGGCCTATGTGAACACCTTGCTGCAGACTTTAAGCAGCACAGGGAGGATGGTCCACTAATCCTTAATGCAGTAATAATAGAAGAACCAGCTATCATGAAGGATTAGACATTAGACATGAGGCATTTCCTTCTCACTAGTGAGTGCCCACACTCACTTGATAGGACCAAGAGAAGGTATTTCAGACTCCAGTGTCTCCCTTATGCCCTAATTGATGGAGTTCTATTCAGGAAGGATCTCTCAAGAGTCTTTTTAAGATGCTTAGACTCAAGTTAGGCTAATAGGGTGCTGTCTGAGTTCCATGATGGACCAGCTGGTGGTCATTTTGCTCCTAGGGATACTGTAGTGAGAATAATGAAAGCTGGCTATTTTTGGCCTACTCTTTTTAGGGACACCCATGCCTGGGTACAAAAGTGCCAAAAGTGTGGACTTTTTGATGGGAAACAATGGTTGCCTACCATGCCTTTATAGCCTATTTAGGTGGAGTAGCCATTCATGCAATGGGTCTTAAACTTCATAGGGATGATTAATCCTCCCTCCAGTGCTGGACACAAGTTGGTCCTAACCACCATAGATTATTTCACAAGATGGGTAGAGGCTATTGCTCTGAAGGAGGCCAACGAAAGTGTGGTCCTAGATTTTTATGAGGACTTGGTGGCAAGGTTCAGGGTTCCAACAACCATAATCTTAGATAATGCATTAGATTTTTTGGGAACCAAAATAAGTGAATGGGCATTGAGATATGGTATATATCTTAGCACTTCATCCAATTACTACCCACAGGGGAATGGACTGGCTGAGTCTACAAATAAGAACTTGATCAAGATCATCAAGCAAACCATGGAGGAAAATCAGAGGACTTAGCATGCCAAGTTGAAAATAGCCTTGTGGGCAAATATGGTCACTTTGAAGAGGGCAATTGGCAACTCACCATACATGCTCATCTATGGAAGGGAAGCTAGGTTCCCCAATTCACTCAAGTTACCAGCCTTGGACCTCACTCACTAGTTCTAATTAGAAGAAGGAAATAACATGCTAGTTAGGCTATGCAAGCTGATGGAACTCCAAGAGACAAGGGACCAAGCTATGGCTTCTATGACCAGCCACCAAAAATAAGTGAAGAGACACTTTGACAAGAAATCTTCATCAAAAGTTTTCTCTGAAGGAGACATTGTCTTGAAATGGGATGAAGACCGAGGTAAGTTGGAAAGCATGTGAATTTTGATGCCCTATGGAGTGGCCCATACATAATCACTTAGTGTAAGTAGCATAATTCATTCCAACTCTCTAGGTTGGATGGTGAAGAACTGTATATCCCAGTTAATGGGATACATCTTAAGCATTACCACTGAGCCCCTTCTCCATCATGTATATATTTTTTCCCTTGCTTTTCTCTTGTTTTCCCTAAGTGCTTTCTGCACATGTTAGTAGTTTTCTTATCTTTGTGTGCATTTTCATTTCCTTTTGAGGTAAATATTCATGAGTTGTTCTAGATTTATTAGAGCTATTGTTGATCTTTAAGTTACAATCTCACCCCATGCCCAATGGATTTTGAGGCAACTAGCTTCTAAGCATAGCAGGCATGCTTCCCCTAGGAGTCACCAATTTATTGACCATTTTTTTGGTCTAACAAGCCAAAAATTGGTCCCTTTCTTCCTCTACTATTTCAGGCCAATTCATTTTTGATTTTGTACAAGTCCAAGAATTTTCTATGGACTCTACAGGTCTAATTTTCTATGGACTCTACAGGTCTATTTCTACGGACTCTACAAGTCTATTTCTACAGACTCTAAAGGTCTATTTCTATAGACTCTATAGGTCTAATTCTATAGACTTTATAGGTCTATTTTCTATGGACTTTGTAGGGCTTGATTTTTTACAGACTCAGGAGTGAGTTTTTCTATGAACTTTGTAGGTGTAATCTTTTGACAGATGAAGAACCAGTTCAGAGAGTGTAAGGTTTTAAAAATCTTCTTCAGAATCTTGTCTAAAGAAATTCATAAGGAAAGAGAGCTAAAATGGTTCAGAAGACACTTTTCCTTAAGGTTGGAAGAGTGGTTCAATGACATAATCTTTCCAAGAGTTAGCACCTTTAAACTGTTGAACTGGTTCAACGCCTTCGGTTCATTGCTTGGTTCAATCGGTGAGTTCAATCACTTGGTTCAATCGGTGAGTTTAATCACTTGGTTTAATTGATGAGTTCAATTGATTGGTTCAATCGGTGGGTTTAACACTTGGTTCAATCACTTGGTTCACCATAGAAGGTTTAAAGGCTCGGCACACAGTGTTGAACCGTTGAACCATTTTTGGTTCAATCAGTCAGTTCAATAGCTTAATTTGGTTAGGTGGTTCAAAGGAGCATCCCAAAAGGCTAAAGGATGAGTACCCTTGTGGAGGGCAGTTTTGGGTTCAAAATCCCTTGTAGAGGGTAGGGAATACTTTGAAGACAACCGAAGGTCTTTAAAGAATGCACAGAAAATCTTAAGGTGCAGAATTCTTTCAAAATTTTTGTTTGAAGGAATTCCTTTGGATAAAAAGTCCAAATAAATTTGAGGAGACCATGAGCTAAAGGCTTGAAGGGATTTTTCTAAAAGCAAAGTCAAAGCGGCCAATTTTATGGACTTTTTGTCTACAGGAAAAAGCCTGAAGCAAAAAGCCCACATCAAGGGCCGAAGAAACAAAAGGTCACTGAAGGGCAGGTGCCCTTCTAGGGGGTTCTCAACTGGCCAAATGAAGGGCATTTCTTTAGAGTCAAAGGGACACTTCCCCTTCAGGAGGGTCTAAAACAAAGAAAAAGCCACAGAAAAGACCCGAAGAAATTTTCCAAGGATAGTGACGTCTTGGAAGCTATCAACTTTAAGAAGATGGATTAGCCATTGTTTTTCAAATGATGACAAGTGTGCAAACATCAAATTTAAGATGATGAAATAGCTATTTGCTTTTAAATTACCTAAGCGCCAACTAGAGATAAGCCCAAATAATGCAGTGACCCACTAGAAGATAGCCCCGAGGGCCAAAGGATCCAGAAGAAGACAAAACATGAAGACAAAGAGCTTAGAGAACAAAGAGAGAAAAGTGCCAAGTGTAGGAACAAGTAGATAGTCCAAGTGGTGAAGGGAGGCACCGATTCAATAAGTTACTCTAGCAAGTGATACAGTGTCTATGAATTGATTATTAGGAGGCACAAATGGCTAACAGTGTAACCCATTTTTCTTCATTTCACATTAATGAGTAGACAAACCACGTAATCACCTTGAAGAAGCGGTCTTGCAAGCAGACAAATGGTGCAGCTCATAATCTCTCATTGATGTTTAAGTGGCTTGCTCTTCCCAATGACCAGAGCACAAATGGGTCATTTGTAAAAAGGGGTGCCAAAAGGCCTCCTTCCTTCCTCTATATATTGTAGACTTGTCATTTGGAAAAGGATCTTTCACATTTGTAAGGCGAGCCCTTGGAAAATTTTCACCTAAAATCAATAAACACATTTTTACCTCTATTCTGGTTAGATATCTCTATGTGTGTCTAAGTGTTAGTTCCATGTTTAGTCATTGCTTCTTAATGCTTCCACAGGTTTAACACCAAAACACCTAGTGTCTATAAAGTACCATTCCTGCAGGTGACAAGAAGAGCTATACCTGGAAGTGCAGAGATAGAAGAAGCTATTATACAGTGTGCTCTTTCCATAACACCTATAGTGAGTCCCTATTTTTTGTATATTCCATTAAAGCCTCCCTGTTAAGCTTCCTACAGCCTGGTCCTTCTACCAGTTTGAAGTGTACGCATGTGTCTGTCTAAATTCTAGTGTAAGTGTGAGTAGGTCAAATCATTTGGTGCATCACCCCCTTTAGATTAGGTTCTATTTTCCTATAATCCTTCTCCCTTTTCAACCCCCCCATTATATATCTATATACCTATATTAGCACTTATTGGAACAACTCAGATGCATCAAAGGGAGCTAGCCCTTACCTAGGGGCTCTCCCCTCCAACTTCACTAGTCCCACAGGTGAGAGGGGAGTTTCCATTTTGACATGTGGAAGGCAAGAGCTCAGCCTCCTACCCTAGGTGCAATTCATTATATCAACAATAAGATAAAACACCCTCAACATCTTTAAAAGTATTTATAATAGATGCAAAATAATAAGGCTATATGTCACATGGCATACATGTCTAATTTAATGCTTGATACAAAGTGTCCTTGAAAATTATAGTTTTTTGAAGAAATTATAACATATTAATCTTAGTTTGTGTATTATATAATTGATCAAAAATATCATACCCATTATAAATAATTAACTGGTTTAGTTGGATATGGTTTATGATAAGGAGGGACTTCTTGAGTCCATTCCTATTAACTTGCTTGATGAGGCACCCAACCTCATCTATTGAGAACAATTTAGACCATATGATATGTTATAAGCTTATGATGAGTAGTGGATGTGGGATAAGAGCTAAGATAATTAGGAGGTCTATGGGTAGGATGAACAAAAGGAACCATGTGAGTCCTATTTTTTTGATAAAGGTAAAAGGCATGTTTTGAATGGGTCCCATCCCATTTATAATTATTAGGAACATGGAAAAAAATATCACACAAAAAAACAACAAAAAGTTAAGAAAAAAATCAGGTTTTTGATCAATAGGGAATTGATAACTGATATACAATAAAAAAACTAGTAGACCAAAACAAGAAAATAGAATTTGCATATCAAGTCCATGTAAGAAAATGTTTCATTATTCATATAGATAATTTATAAATTTCTAAAGTTCACCCATGATAATCACTTCTAGTTCTATAATCTTTCCCTTTTCATATCCTATAGTCCTCTTATTGGTCCTCACATTTCTCTATTCCTCCCTACCAACTTTGATAACCTCTTTCAAAACATTGATATTGGAGACACAATTTTTGATTATCAATTTTCTCATTTGGATGACTTGTTTGATATTATCTTACATATGAAAATTATCTATTTACAAATACAAAAACCTCTCTTTTAACCTTAGTGTATTATTATGAACATTTTCCCCTTCACCAAGGGCTTTTTGTTGCCCAATAAAACTCATGCTGCCACCTGAGAAATTTTTAATCAAGTTGATAGATTCCTTCATGTTATTTTTTAATTTCATAATCCAATTGAGGATGTTATTTTGGAGGTCCATATTAGTATTTATATATATAATTTTAAATTTTATTTCATCCTTATTCAAATACCTAATTATTTTTTCACCTTCAACTCAACTTAAACTAATTCACCCAAGTCTTGTTTTGTCAGCATTGGAAATTTGTGCTCGAGGGAATCCAAAAATTATCTATCCCTATTATGAAAACCACTATATATATTAGGGTCCTTTAAATTCACCTTATTTTATTGCACATTTTCTTCTTCGTCAAATTATGAGACACAAACTTATGAGGTTTCTTAGTGGGAGTTAAAATATGAGTCTCTATAGACATAATTAATGAAAGCTTTCCCTTCCCTTTCCATTTTAGGATCACTATATATTTATTCCTAGGTTTAATCAAATTTATAATGGATAAAGGTCTAATTCCAATATATTTTTCACGATTATAAAATAGAAAAATCAATGCTTGATGGAGAGGCAGAGAGGTTTTACCTAATTGCACATCAATGATAGAGTTTTCTAATGAAAAGAGTAAATAAAAAGGAATACTAACAAGAATATTATGATTAAATTGATTTATGAGTACAAAGTGATAGGATAAGATGACTTGGTATCTCCCTTCCATATTAATGTACTTAATAATTTACTTGGTGACTTCATGATATGGTCTAGGTAGAGATCCTTAAGATATATCCCTTGAAAATAAATTAGCTACTCCACAAGTTTAAGGAATTGATCCATCTCTTATTTTTTGTCATGCCCATTCTTGTATAGTTAACTACCGTGTATAATTATTCCAATTAATTAATAAATTAGATCCTTAGTGACTAGAATAGTCACATCTCTCATTGAAACTATCTACCCTTTCCATCATCTAGAAAATTAAATTGAGATGTGCACCACTACCATTAATGTTTTCCATATAACTGGTTAGATATACATCATCCAAAAGGTCCCAAACTATCATATTTCTCTTAATTATGATGACACTAGTGCGATCTTCTCTATATTAATCTCCTCCCATCACAATTTTTTTTTAGAATGAAACTGAGGTTACCTTCAATCTTCCTTCTTATTAAAGAAAATCTACACTTGGGATACAAGACATAGATCACTTCCTTTCTAATTTTATGTTTAAGATTTACAAGCTTAATAAAATTACATTTATTGGTGTCCTTGGGATTAGGCTAAAGCTGAACATGATTAGGCCAAAGCTTAGCATGAGGAAAAATATGTGTTTGAAACCCATGATCATCATTACCAATAATGGAATTCATGGCATGATTACAACTGATAGGAAATGCCAATATAAGCCTATGATTCTTGTTTCTAACCATATTGGAATTGATAAACCCAAGGCTCACAATATTAAACACCATTTGTAAAATATAATAATATAAATTAATGTATTTTTAGATGAATAAACTAAAGTTTCTACCACTAGTTATAAGATCAAAAAAATTATACCAAGGTATATGCATATCGAACCTCCTTTGTAACAAGTTTTGCCACCTCTAATGGAAGATCATTAAAATTAATCCACTTTTAAAAATATTGATCATTGACTTCTATATTGGTTAACGAATCAAAAATATTTATCATCTCTCTATATGTATGCTTGATCATAGTTTGCTAGAAATCTTGGATGATATCAAGAGTTTCTTGCGTAATGTTATTTATATTCTAGTTAGGAACCTATTTATTATTGAGAAAATTAATTATATTTAAGGAGTCACCCTATATAATGAGATGAGTAAAGATAAAGTACTTAATAATATTAACACCCCATAGGACCACTGTGTCTTCAACAACATGACTAGATTGAATATCAATATTCTTCACATACATTATAATCATAACCCTTGCACTATCACTGATAAATCCCCTCCCAAAATTCTCAAGATTTTATTTATAAGCACCATTTAAGTTGATTTTGAACCATCCCAATGGGTTAAGATTCCATTTAGTTAAACTTCTTAAGTGTTTCTTGTAGTCAATATAATTCCTTCCATCATTGGATATGTTCTAAGTTGTAGGAATCCTTAATTCATTATCATTAATTTTCTTATTATCCTTGGAATTAATTACTATAAAGTTATCTTCTAGAAGATAAGTCATTTTTAATGCCACAAATTCAACACTACTCTTCAGACCTTAGAAATTATTTGGTTTCTATCTTTCCATAAACCCCCAAAAACATGGGGTAAAGCCAAATACCATAATTGTTTTACGTTGTTTCATTCCAATGACTCCACATATCAAAGATAAATATTGATTAAACCTAATAAATCTCAAATTTAAATAAGATAAATCCAAGAACCAAAAAGGAAAAAGGGCATTCCAACATCAAATGAACTGTAGATTCAACACTAGCCTCATAAAAATATAATAATTAAGAATTGATAGCCCCATTTTCATTATATTCTCAATAGTAATGACTTTATTTTAAATATTCATCCAAAAAAAGATGTTAACTTTGGGAGTTTTATTATTATTCCATAACTTAACCCATGGGAAACCATCAGGATAAGATCCAAGGGCCACATTATAACTAGATTTGACATTGAAGTTACCATCCATAGAATCCTCCTAGATCATTTTATCTTTAATGGTGGACTTGCTAATAAAATAACCCCTTAACAAAATATTAAAATCAAAGATGAGCTTGTGATCCTCAAGATATATAAATTCTAAGGACAACACTTTTGACTCTTTACCCTAGTCCTTATGACAAGTATAATGCACAACTCTAACCCCATATTTCCTTTTCAAGCTATCATTAATGTTATTTCAAGTATTGACACTTTGAAGAGGATGGCTAAGTAAAAATGAGTCTTACCAAAACATCATTTTTTATATTGAAAATATCTTCCATTTAGAGCCTTGAAAAATCATATTTATTCATTTAATTAACCAATTCCAAAAGTAAGATCTTTGCGGAAGAGTCTCATCTTGCAACCATTTTTCACCCTCCCACAAATCCAAATATTTTTCCTTTAGAACTTTTGTCCACAAGTATATTTATTTGAGGAACCTCCATCTAGTCTTAGACACCAAGTCTATATTCACATGTTTAATTTTATAAATGCTCAACCTTGTATGACTCTTTGGGCAACAAACATTATCCCAAGCCACCAAAGAAAACCTATTCTTCTGCTCCATACCGGACCACAAGAATCTATTTTGATTTTTTCCATCTTATAGTAATAATTTTAGGAAATTGAACAAAGACATAAAATACACCAAAATATTTTTCAAAGTGATTTTAATTGGTTATAATTTACCATCCTGAGAGAGAAGGCATCCTTTCTAGCCAACTAGTTTACGCTGAAGCTTATCCAAAAAAGAGTTCTAACCATCCATAATCATCTTGTCATGGAAAATCATCATGCCAAGGTATGAAGTATGGAGATATTTTATTGAACATCCTAAAATCCTAGTAATATTATGTTGATAAATGAATGGGGTGTTAGTAAAGAAAATGAAGCTCTTACAAATATTTATTTTTTGGCCCAAAACTTCCTCATAATCCTTATTTTTTTCTCAATTCTTTAGCTTCTTTCATTAATTCCTTAGCTAAGATTATGGTGTCATCCATAGAATATTGATGACAAATAAGATATATATTATAAGTAGGATTGATTCCTTTTATATTCCACTTGATAATGGATATAGATAGGATTATTCTAAGAACTTTAACCATGATAATTAAAAATAAGGGAGATAATGGGTCATCTTGCCTCAAACCATGTTCACCAATGAAGAAACCTTCCAGAGTACTTATTGAAGTCAACATACACTTTTTTTAAAAATTGGGACCCTTGAGATATTTTGAACCTTAGCAATGAGATCTTGATGTTCTACTCTTTGTTATGATTTGACTATTATCTATGCCTGATTAGATTGACCAATTTATTCATGGTTTTTTTTAAAAATTACCTAATGTTGCTAATAATTGATCCTCATGTCTTAATATTGCAAGTTTCATGGAGCTCCCTTCAATATATCATACTAAGATTTTCACATATTAGTTTTATCTAGGCTTTTTATAGATTTTGATCTGAATATTCTCACAGTTGAAATCATACAATGAAACCCTCATTTCAACAAACCCTAGCTTGAACCCCTAGTTTAAATTCAAATATTGGTGAGAATGCATTTGGTGGGAATATCTAAAATTTATTTTAGACTTAAGCCTAATTTTCATGTTAAGGCTCGGTCATGTTTATTAACACAACCAAACCTTAAATTGAAAATCCTACTTAGTCCATTTTATTTTCCCCTTTCCTATTCCTTGTGTTTCTAACATGGTTTAATGTTTATGTTAGCAGGGTCTTTTATTTTAGCATGGTCCCCTTTGTTATAAAATTAGCCTAAGTATTTAACCCTAAGTCCCTATTTGTATTTATCAATACAAATGAAACCTTAGTTTTAAATCTCTAACCTAAGTTTCTATCTACTTGAGCCCTAACTTAAATGCCTTACTTATTTGATGATCTAATGTTTGTGCTTTATCACAAGGGGATGATTTGATGGAGTGAAAAAAACTGACAAATCTAAGCATTTTATCCTTTGAACCAATCCCATGAGATCACCAAGATCATGATCGACAATCCACACTTCAGTGGGACCAATGATTGAATGGAATAAACAAAGTGATAAAAAGTCAAAAGCTTAGGAATCCCCATGAATCTACTAAGTAGCACTCTTACATTCAAAGATTTATAACAAAGGGTTCCAAACATCAAATTGAACCAATGACATGCAACCACTTAGATAATTATCGATGGTCCACACTTCATGATGGAGATTGATCTGATTGAGAATATCAAACCCAAGGTCTATACAGAAAAAAGGTTTCATGAGCTTAAAATTGACATTCATAAAAATGTCATTTGATGTCCATGAGGCCACCATTGACATCTAAGGGACCATCAAATTTAATCCCATAAACACTAATAATCTACTACCTTAAATTTGATGTTCACACAACCATCATGTAATGTTTGTGAGGCCATCATCAACCTCTATACAACTATAAACTTTAAGTTAATGGATTATTTTTGTTAAGACTAGGATATACTCAAAAAATGTTGTCAAATGCTCATAAATTGCATTATAGACCATTGGGACCCCTTGAAGGATGTTCAAACACTTGATATCTTTAAACTGTAAATAATGAAATGATCTCATAGTCTAAGTATATGTATTGACAAATTTAGTCTAAGGATATATCCTAAGGTCCCCATTGCATTTGTTTGAATGACATGAACCCTAGGATATCGAATTATACTAAATATTATTTAAAAAAGGTCCTTATGACATAAAACTTAGCCCAAATGCTTTTAACTAAAGGTTTTATCATGTTTATTAATATAATAATTCCCTAGATCAAAACCTAGCATTTGTTCTTTATATTACTTTGACCCCTTAGTCATGTTCTAAGAGATTAAGATAAATATTTTAGTCCAAAGTATGTGTTGTGTTTATAAATACAACATAAAATTTAGCTTAAAATATTTATCTATGGTCCCCTTTTATAAATCCTAAAAAACTTAGGCATAATCACTTTATCCTAAAGTTTATTTCATGTTTAATAAACACAAAATAAAGCTTAGCCTAAGGTATTTAAACCTAAGTCCCCACCTAAATAATGATGCTAATTAAATTTCTCACTACTTTTTAGGATTGATGGCCCATGATTCATCATAAGGATTAATATAACAAAGTGAAAGACTTGATGAGTCTAATGTTATCAGTTTATCAACTATCAGTCTAGCAGACTAAGGGCATGCATCCACTCAGATCATGATCAATGGCCCATACTTCCTCATAAGAAGATGATCTGACAAAGTGTAGCTATCAAAGACTTTTCAATGAGCCTTCAAATTCCCATGGGAATGACATGTGGAAAACACATATTCACCACATAGAATGTAAGGCCTATGAGGCTTGTAAAGATGCAAAGTATCATTAAACTAGAGGGTTTGCCATAAAGTAATCAATAATTATTTAGCCTTGGGATCATGATCAATGACGTGTGTTGATCCATAAAGTTAGATCTAATGGTGTGAAAGAAAGTTAGAGTTTTCAAAAGCCAATGGCTAATCCCTTAAGTAAATTATGAAAATTGCTACAAAATTTGTCAAATGGATGCCACATGGGTGCCATGTAAGCACAAAATGACAAAATTAGAGATATTCTATGCTCAAAAAGGCAAAGGTATAAAATATTGGGTCTCAATAAAATATGAGACGTGAATGAGCTTAAGTCTAGATTTACATCACCATTAAAACCTCAAAAAAAACCCAAAATCCATAAAAGCCCCAATTCAAACTTGAGTTGATCACATTCAAACCAAGAGGAGCTCAATTATGATCAAAGCAAGAACAAGTTGTCTCAAAGATTACTTGCAATCCATTTGATAAATAGTTGTAAATTTCATAGCCATGGTAGATCATAGATATCAACAAAGAGATGAGACCAAGTTGTACTTGACCTCACACAATAAGCGGAGGGTTTTCAAAGACACAGACCTAGACACTGCATCCTTAAATAATGGAAATAGGAATTGGTATAAACTCTTTTGGACCATCAAAGAGATGTAGGCTTTGACCAGGGAGGAACAAAGTAATGAAACCACCCTAAGGAGATACAATGACCTAGTTTCTATTTATATGGTTAGTCTACACCATGTTTTCCCCAAGCCTAAGGTACTTCACTCCATTGATGTCCTTTTTCCTCTTTTCTAGGATTGTAAAGTTGAGAATGATTGGATTGTGCATGAGCATACATTTAATAAAATAGCTTACATCTCTCCCCTATCTTTTGAGAGTTATTAAAAACTATGTAAGACATAAATAGACTTGCCCACCATCAAAAAGTGGGATAAAAAACACAATTTGAACATAATCCTTGCCTTATAGATGCTCATTAGAAACTAGGCAGTCTAGGACCTCACAAGAAAAATGTCAATTATCCAATTCAGGGAGGGAATTAGGATAATAATGACCTTGTTGAATAGGTTATGTAGAACTCTCTCTACCACTCACATTGATAAAAACTAGGTATCATATGTCTACTTCATGGTTAAGAAAGGACTCAATCTCCCATTGGGTGAGATGATCAACATCCACTTGAAGTCCTAATTCAAAGCAATCAAGAAGAAAACAAATAAACAATTTTACATGATGTCTTATCTATTGAATGCCATTTTAGCCTCCACCTGGATCCCAAATATTAAGAATTGGTCCCTTGATGGATGACCCACCATCTCTCATCATTACTCAAATCTACACATATTCAAGTACATGCATACTGTGTAGCTCATCTGTGATTGTGTCTACCTAGACCTAGTGGAAGACATCATAGGAATCCCCAAGAATAGGGTCAACCCATTAATCAATAAGTATGTGGAGTTGATAGGAGATATTTAATTTTACCCTAATTGTACCATCATTAGAATTGAAGGGACTCTAACACAACCCTTTAGGCTACCCATCTATGTACCAACCAAGCTTGTAAAGCAAGAAGTGGCCTACCAAATTCTTCATGGTATAGATGGATTTTGCAAATAAAAGAGGAAAGGCCTTCCCCATCCCTTTCTATTGACAATTAATAGGACTACTTTTCAAAATTGGGAGCATGTGAATATAATTGCCAGACACAGGGACTCCTTTACCTTTCAAAAGGATAATTTGAGGTAATGGGACCCTAATGGGGTGTTAACCCAAAACTTAAAATCCAAGATCATAAATAAGATATATGAGCATGAACCTAGGGTAAATGACCCATTCTACATTAGGGCCTATGTTTTCCTAGAGGTATTAGCTAGGATGAAGAGACACAACATTAAGTTAGAGCCTAGGTTAGCTAGGGGAGATGATAAGCCACCTGGTGAGATTTAACAAATGGGACCCATGTAGTATCATTATTTACCTAGACCCTCTTTAATCCCTTAGCCATAGGTCAACATGCAATAGATCTAGGCACAAATAATAGAAGGACCTAGTAAGGAGAAGTTGGAAGAGGGACTTGGGGAGGGATCATCTTTTGGCCCTCTTGATAGACCATAGTCCCTAATAGAGTTCTTGGATATGATTACCTTAGATCTAAATGAAATAGTGGAGGATGCACTTAAGAGTGTGAGTTGAAGCTTATGGGTCAGAAGAAGAAGAATAACAAAAGGAAAAACCCCAAGCCTAGGTAGAGGAGGTTAAACAAGACAAAGAAAAAGAGGTTACTTTAGATTTAGTTCTAGTAGCACCCCCATAGAAAAGAAAGGTAGAATTAGCCTTAGTCCTAGTTGAAAGGAAGAATCCCAAATTGACCCCCACCCACCCAATGAGTGAGGTCAAATTGTTAAACAAAGAATATCCCATTCATGGACCTATTATCCTTGAATGGTTTGTCTATGGGAAAATGCAAAAGATTCCCACTTTGACTCACTCTTGGGGCTTGACCCAAACTATTTACATTGATGTTAATGAAGAAACCAAGCCATGGATATTAGCTTTGATGAGGGAGGAAGAAAAAAGAAGGATAGTTTCCTTAAGAGCATCACGTAACACACACATAGGAAATCCAAGTGCCTCAAGTAACATAAGGATGGAGCTCTTAGAACCTCCTAAGGTTACAAAGTCATCCACCATAATGAAATTCAACCTTGAGACAATAGGCTTGGAAAGGGTAATCACCAAGAAAAGAATGATTAGAGGTAAGGAAATCACCTTTCAAAATGTTGAGCCATTTCTAGGCTTAACTATAGCTAGAGGACAACATCTTGGTGAACTTTCCATCCATGGGGAAGACATAGCAAGCCTACCAAAGTCCCATGTAGCTCAAATCAAAGCAAGGATCAAAGGCATGAAACAAAGGATACATAGTTTAGAGAGGGAAAAGGAGAATTTAGAGACCTAGGATATCTTATCAATTACTAAAGCTATAACAAATATGTTTGAAGCATCCTTTTTAAACATGTTTGACTCCTTAAAATCAATGAAGCTAAGATATGATGCATTAAGCTAGTAAAGTGAGATGGCCAAAAGATTGATCATAGACTGGTAGGATGCATAAGACCAAATAAGAGATCTCATCAATATACTAATTAGGAATAAAATTCCTAAATTTAAAACCATTAGCGTAGCTCACTTAAATGCTATATTAGGGATAGTGGTGGATAAGATCCAGAGTTTAAGTGCTTGGTCAATAAGTCTTGGATAGACTCTTGAAGGATGATGAAGAGCTGACTACCAATATTAAGCAACTCTTTGGCACCATGTTGTCTAATCCTATAAAGTCTACAACATTGGGATTTATTGATGATTAATAATATAAACACAAAGTCACTTTGGTGATGCAGGAAGTGAGAAGCAAAAGCCAAGGCCAATCTGACAATGATAATAGTATAATTATGGGCATGATCTTCAATACTAAGAAAAATATTATATAATCCAAGAGCATCAAGGAAGCTATGGAAAGAGATGATAAAGACTTTGATGACTTAGCTAATCAAGAAGATATCTGTCTCCTAAATCTAGTTGTAGATTTTGATCTTGTCAAAACAT
This sequence comes from Torreya grandis, assembly GCA_037957365.1. Lineage (NCBI taxonomy): Eukaryota > Viridiplantae > Streptophyta > Pinopsida > Cupressales > Taxaceae > Torreya > Torreya grandis. Next base: position 2,587,606 of record JARHVA010001165.1, on the reverse strand, counting down.
AACATTAAAAATCTATGAAGCTTCTACAAGAGCAACATGGGAGCTCTTAAATAATGGGCCCACCAATTAATTAATATTTCTCTTTGTAAAAACATTGTAATAATTGAAAAAGGAATATTCTTTTGTAAAGGCATATGCTAGGTTGTTAGCATATTTACCTCTAGGTCAATCCATTTTGGAAGAACAAGTGTATTCTATAACTTTGTATAAAAAGGATAAATGTCCTTACTTTTTATACATTTGTATCTTGTAACTGACTGATATACTTCATGGGTCCTTCTATAAAAGGCAATATTACCATCTTGTAAAGAGGGAGAATTTCAAGTAAAGTTTGTATACCGTGAGTAATTAATAGAATCAAGGAATTATATAAATATTGTCCAAGTTTGTTTGTGTCAATTGCTATATGGATTTTCTCTCAATTGCTAGTCCTAAGTCTTAAATTTGAATGGTTTCTATGAATTCTGAGTTACATATTTAATCACAGGGTTTCTAATTTGTGATTATACTAGATTAGTTGAATGATCTTGAATTTGATTTGTTTTATTTTCTCTCTATTAGGATGTGTAAATGATATTTGAGTGTGGCAACAAATATTTAAAGTAAATTCAGTTCTTATATTTTTTATATCATACTTAGAGGTTTTTCCTTTTATGTAGTGAGATTTGAGCTTATACTATTTTGCACTATATACTAGTTAAATTCATACTTAGTTTTAATTGAAACTTGGGCTAAGATTAATAATCACTTATTCTCTTTTTGCCTTACCCTTCCCTTTTGATCCTTTTTTAACTAGATCACTCTAGTTTAGATTTCATTATAAATATCCATTTAGATTAGTTTGTAGTTTAAACTTTGATCATAATTCATTAGTATTAGTATAGATACTTACACTTTCCAAAAATTTGGACCATGGTGGCTCCCAACCATCAATTAATATAAATTTTATGGAAAAGTTAAACATTTCTCTGTCACTATTTCACCATAGGTAATATAATTTGCCAAAACCTACTACTCATGTCATGACTTCTATGAATTCTAAAATGAGAAGTGTTATTAAACACTAAGAGCACATGCGATACACTTAGAGGCATCAGTAATACCATTAATCAAAATAGAAAACATAGTAGTAGAGATACAATTCAAAATAAACTTCCTAAACTATAGATAAAACCCAAAATTTTCCAAAATAATTTTAAGGAAAGCCCAAAAAACCCTATCACAAGCTTTATTCATATTGAGCTTAAGTACGATACCTTATTTTTTCCCTTTCACATAGAGTAAAACATTTAATGAACCAAGATAATGACATACTAGATTTGAATTCCAACAATAAATATACCTTGTTGTTTTGAAATAATAGATAAGAGAAGAGGTTGAATATGGACAACAAGTAGTTTAGTGAAAATTTTATAAATGGTATTACAAAGACTGATTGGTATAATTTTTAAAAAATCCTTAATACTAAGTTTTTTAGGAATCAAATGTATGAAAGTATTGTTCAACTCCCTCAGAATTTTTTGGAAGAGAAAAATTCCTCAACAACAACATACACATCCTATTGTGGCTCAATTTTCAGCACTCTGGTGTCAAATTTACAATTATAACAATTTCTAGTAATAATGCACAAATCACTGAAACACCCAAATTATTCCACGCACTTGGTATACATATTATAAAATGTATTGGGGCATCCCTTATTGGGGTAATACACTGTATGCAAATGTTAACTTCACTTAATTCATCTCGATTCAAATTTTGAGTATGCAAGAGATGTTTTGGGATTAATTATTTTGAGCAGTTCATTGATTTTCAAAAGCCACTTCACTTTTCATTAAGTTAATTAAACTTTATTAATTAACCTAATTTGCCTCTAATAATAAACTCCATAGCTTTTTAGAATTGATAGATTTTATTTAATTTATTAAATTGAATTATTCCTCCAATTATGGAAAGTGGCCAAATTATGACATTAACATGACATCATGGAAAAATATTATAAATGATGATGTCATCATGAAATTTTTCAAGAACTAATAATTGATGAAAATAAATATCAGGATTAAGGCAAACTTGCCTCTTTAATGCAACCTCTATCCAAAATATTTATGACATTGAGCCTCCAAAATTGACTTAATGCTAGGCCACACATCTTGAATTGAATCCAATATTCACAATCAATCTAATAAATCTATAAATAGAAGGGTCACCATAGAAATTTCATAGGATTTTTTGTGAAAAGAAAATCTATAGAAATATTGAACAAGCTTCACCCCCTTTTCTTATAATTAGTTCACAAATCATTTGAGATAGTGTTTGGAGAGATGTTGATGGATTTTTCACTATGACATTGAAGAATAATTTGTGCTCTACATCTAGGCATAATCATGTATTGTGATGGCTAGATAATGATGACCATGAGGAAGGTAATAGTTTTTGATTGCTTTCTATTTTTTTATCTTGGCTATATCTTGCCCAATATGAGAGCCACACTTAAGGAATTAGATTTACTATTATTTTATGCTTATTTTACATACTAATGAAAATTAACCTCTTTTGGAGTCATGTGTTTACATTTGGCACACCTAGTGGGATCCACACACCCCATAACCTTCTTAAAAACACTCTTGGACCCCTTAGATTTGAAAAATATCATTTTGACCCATTTTTCATTTCCTTTATTCTATTTTTTTGTGTTCCTCTTCACTGTGAAATAAATAATTCATTATTTGAAATAATGAATTCATCTAAAAGAATAGGAATTTGTTTAGAATTTTAGCAAAATTACACCCATAAGTGATTTCAAACCATGAAATAATGAAATCATCCAAGAAAATAGTGAAATCATCTTTGGACCTATTTGCAGACCTACATAGTAACAAAATCATCTAAAAATTAGTGAAATCATCTCCTATGCTTTTCTAACTTTCCTATTTTTTTGAAGTTGTACATTAGAGTTACAAAATTATTTTCTTTATGATTTTACAGTAGGTTTAGAAAAATGAATCCATGTGGTGAAATAATGATTTTTTTTGATATAATAATGAATTTATCTAGTGGAATAATGAATTCATTCAAAAGAGCAATGAATTCATCTAACAAAGTGTTCTTTGTGTTTGTCTATTTTTCAATGGTGAAATTATCATCAACAGTAGAGAAATAATAATTTTAAAAAAAAAGTACAAGTAAAAAGTGATTTTTTTTGTGTTCTACTAATTATTTTTCCTACAGGGTTGTAGAGCAATGAATTCATCTTGAAATTTAGCAAAATTGGAATGCAAAACAACTAACTCATCCTGTTGCAAAATTTGAGACTTAAGATAAGCTTTTTCAACTTACTTGTTAATCAAAAATCACATTATAAAACTTATAAATTCCTTTTCTTGTAGGACCTTGGCCATTAGAGTGATTTTGTAACTCAAAGCAAAAAACATTTCTTTTCACTAATTTTTCAATTTGGGCTTTGAAAATGAACCAATTTTTATATTTGGGTCTTAAGTCATTCAATTATTTATTATTTTTTAAATTATTTTTTTCCCTTCACATATATGATCTCTCATTCATTCTTAGGAGCTTGGGTGACCCAAAAATGTGAGGGAAGTTGCTTGTCTATTAGCCTAAAAAATTCACCACGTATGCTCTCCCTTTGTTCTTAAGAACTGAGGTGACTTAAGAATGGTGTTATTTTTCCTTTTTTCCATTCTTAGTTGTGCAAGATGTATTTCATTTCCTTATCTTAAGTACTTAGGGAATAGTGACTAGGACTTGATATCCCAACATTCATACCAACCCCATATATTTAATGAGAGATATAAAATATTAATAGGTGTTATTAAGGCCTAGTAGATTTACACATAAAGGATTTCATGAAAGCATTAGGTTAACTCCTAATGATAATACATTACACATCATCATCAATTAATTTAGGGTCTATTTGATATGGTATGTGTCCCCATATGAACAACCTAACTCTTAGGTCTATTATTTGATAGATTTGAGCCCTTAGGGGTCATATAGTAAGCCAAGTAAAAATTTAAGTAATCCAAAGAATCTGATAACACTTCACTAAAATAGAATAGATGAAGTGGTCGTGAAGGAGCTAGACCCTCCTATGAAAATCCCAATTTTGAATTATTTCATAAGAACAATTTTTCCATGGAACATTCATTAATGTAGGGGTGCAAAGGTAAAAGCTTCTAAATATCACCTTACACATACATACATTGAGATAAGGGTGGAACTAAAACATCACATAATTTCATTTAATTACTTAATGAATCATTATATTTTTAAATCCCCTTAAAAAGTAAGTATATCATAGGTTTAGTGGATGTGATGTAAACGCACATCAATTATTAAATCAACCTTACAATGCTTGATTGTTATGTCAAAAACCTATTTTTATTCTAAGCCAAATCTAATAACAACTCAAGTCTAAAACATAGGGTGAATACCATTTTTATATTATAACTACATGATAGGGTGTTACCTTTCTCAAAATTTAGGCCATATTTGGGCCAATTTCTATCCATTTAGCACCATTACACTACCCATTTCTATTCAGGTTCCAAAGTTTACTTGTTTAAGTGAAATTTTAATTCCCATTTCAAATTCAACTCTCGATAGTCAAATTTTAAAAAATTTAAATTTTATTAGGGTCTAATTTGATTCCAAACACTGCTTAGATTTAGGTGTTAATTCAAACATGTCTAGATACAGAGGTATAGGGGTCTCTTATGGCCCTATTTTTAAGGATTTTTTTTTTTATGATCCACTTGGGTATATTATAAATTTTTAAAATAGTGAAGATGGGGAGGACCACTCAACTATGTTTGAGGATCTCCCACCTATTATAGGGTCTATTCAAAACCAATTATTAGAACATAAATATGAATACCTTTTAAGGTTTCTATACTCTAGAGCTAAGATCCCACAAAAATTTCCAATATAATAGTTATGTATCCTTGTTTTAAAAGTGGAGATACCTCAACAGGTAACTAATAGCCAAAATTAACCTCTTAACCAAAGTTAAAAAACAATTATTTAATCTTATAGAAAAGGAAAAGATTAACTTATTGACCCATCCCAACATGGTGAAATTATTACTTCCACGATACAATAAATTAGTCAACAGTATGTAGATCAATTTTTAGCCTATTTGATGACTTACCTATTTGAAAATTAATTAAATAATTCCTCATTCAAAATCCAAAACAAATCATTATAGTAACTATAAGATATTTTATCCAATCCTGCATTTAATGTGGATCCATCAGCTACTTATATGCAAGCATTCCTAATGATTTATTTGACACAAACATCAACTAATATGCAACATACTTTTTTCAATCACCAATAAGTTATTTCTAATGTGCAACAAGCACCTAATAATCCACAATAAGAATTTGTAAATACACCACCATAGTAAGTGGTGAGTAATTCACAACACACATTACTAAATTTACAATAACATACCTCTTTTAATTTACATCAATAATGGGTTCCTATGAACCAAAAATAGATTCTCATTAATTCGCAACAACATATTCCTCAAAATCAATAGTAGATTCCTCCAAACCAATAATGCCTTTGTAATTACCTTCCAAACTCAAGCCCATAACAAGCCCATTTTTAACCTTATAATTTTTGATATAGGGTTAATATCCCTAATAGAACCACACAACAGGGATCCATCCCTACTTATGCCATCCCAACCAAGCCAATCAATTATTTATTATCTAAAAAAGCACATTCCTTCCCTCCCAAAGTGCACCTAATCTCCAAGAGTGGAATAAGATAAAAGAAGTGGTTTCAGGGCTTTAATTATTTAATCAAGGTAAGAAATATAAATTTGATGGCACATGCCCTTACCCATTTGACATGAGCTTCCTTCAATTACCTTTCCCACTGCATTTTGAACTACCTAAGTTTTATAAATATAAATGGAAAGGATATCCATAGTATCATATATAAGCATTCTTTTATTCATGTTAGTAATTAGATTTTAGTAGTATTTACTTGTTTCACTTATTTCCTTAAAGTCTAAGTGAATAAGCCTTGGAGTGGTTCCTCTATTTTCCAAAATGATCGGTCACCACTTTTGATGACCTATTAGAAAAAAATTTCAAGCATTTCTCATAAAAAACATAGCACAAATTGACCTTGGTTAATTTGTGTAATGCTAAACATCATGGTAGAGAGATATTCTCAACATTATTGTAAAGATGGAGGACCCTAGCTTATTGTTTCCCACATAATATAATAGATAAGAATCTAGCTAGTATTTTCACATAAAATATTAGTATTGAGGTATCCTATAATTTAAAATTCCATTATGCCAATACATTTAAGGAAATCATATATAACAAGATGCAGATTAAAAAGGTACTTGTTGAAAAAGTTTTTGTCAAAATTTACTCTCAAAAGCAAGCACAACCTCAACCTCAAACACAAACCCCAACTCAAGCAAGCTCTTATGAAAAACCTAAGGATTTTAATAAAAATAAGAATATGGTTGGTAATGGAGTCACAAAAATGAGGCATGTCTAAATGTTTTAAAAAGTGCCCACCCAAGGTAATCCATCTAATCAACCATTCACATTGAAAAAAGGACAACCCACATAGGAGATGATATCAAAATAGAGTCTTCAATGTTCTTGATGAGCCCATAGAGGTTGTATTTCATAAGTTAGTAACAACTAATATTATTGTTTGACCCATTCTAAATCCATTTATATAAGGCCAATCAAAACCTACATGGTATAGATAAAATGAGTATTACAATTACCATTGCATTATCAACCATGCGATATATAGATGCATACAACTAAGGTATTTCATCCAAAATTTTAGAAAAACAAGTGGACTATAGTCTTATAAAATATTCATAAACATGAGACTTTAGTGAAGCACCCACTTCACAAGGAACACCAACCCCTAAGCATAAACAAGTACCCACTTGTCCTAGATGTTGAGCACCCACATAATACCTTAAGATATCAACACCTCTAGAGCTTTTATTAACTTCAATATGATGGATAAATAATTAATATTAATTCTCTTTAACCTTTGACACTCTCTTAAACCTTCACATACAAGTAATGCATCCAAAATGCCCTTTGGATGACTTTAAACTTCTTCATTAATATTCAATCTTCAAACCTACAAGAACACTATTATAACATCATAAATATGAACTATAGGTCATGGAAATATTCATAAACATACTTTTATCTTCAATATATCCACCAAGCACACTCACACTTCACTATCCTTCACATATAAACTCTATAAACCTTCACCTTTGTTTATGCTCTTTATAGAGCCTCCATGAACATCACCTTCTTAGTCAGCCATTAGACATGAATTAATCCTTAAGGCTTTTTTTTCACTTTGAATATGATAAAAATAAACCACATAGGTTAACCATATCTTTTATAGACCACCCTTAAGCACCAACACATTTCAATTAGGCCTAAGAAGCCCTTATAGGTCCATTAGACCTAATCATACTTTTAGCACTCCATCAAGAAAAAATAGGAATACAAGATCACTTAAAAGCATATAGTTACATGAAATAATACAAATAAGATGTCGTAAAATTATTACATTCATAACTACACACATTTTCATATGCAAAACCTATCAAACATTTGTCTTATACATAAAACCACCATGAATGAACCAAAATTCAACTTGTAAGCAATTGTTCATATTGAAGATGGATTGGTCAAACCTTAAAAATCCATAAAAATTATACTCAAGGAGCATAAAACACTCTATACTAGATAATTCACTTTGAAACATCTAAACACTATTAATAAAAAATCAAACATCCTTCTTGGGTCATTTGTAGAAGAAGGTCAAACCCTTAGTCAACTTTGACCATAATAAATGTAGGTGTACGATCAGTAAAACCTACAAAATATTTTTAATATATTTTAATTAAAATTATATATCACTTTTATTTTTATACCACCATAAAATTCATCCTTCATAAAAATTTATAGGTAAAACAATGAGGACTAGTTTTCCTTTGTAAATTCAAATATTTGAATTGCAACAGTCACTTTTTAATGCATAGTTAACTATGGAAACTAGTGAAATATGCTTAGGATACCAATTTATATACCTAATTTTAAGACATAAAATTTTAAATAAATGATCTAGGCATAAACCTCAAAAAACCCATGTGACCATTTTCTTTTGACACCTCTACACATGTGAATTCTGACATCATTAATTTGCTTACTCTAAAAGATCTACCAAGTTGACTAGGAAAACCTAGACTCTCACAAGACTACTAAAATGAATAAATTTAACTTTCAAAAATACCCAAATAAATATTTCCCCCTCATATTATCCCCCAAACATAGTAAACACATCACCAACATCCATCACCTGCCTAACCAAGCAAACATAGCAAGCTCCATGCATGATCACTAAGGCATACTTTGTCATTGATAACCATGCATAATTGAAAAATCATGGACCCACTTGGCCAAATTAGGGAAATAATTAAAAACACATAATAAAATCCCCTTTTCATTTATTTCAACATTTGTAAATGTTTTCAAAGCCAACAACAAAAATTATGTACATACTCTTTCTACCCCTTTGACACAATCAAAATGTGGGATTATTTTCTAATCATAAGGACATATAAATGTTTTAAAATCCAAATTCATGAATTTATATCCTCTTATAGTTTATATAAGCTCACCCTATCACTATGCATACCAATCCTTACCTTGACCACCTCAAGCTTGTTCATTGACAACACTCTGCTTTAACCATGCACTGCTATATGAACAATATGAAGAAAATGAGAGTGATAAAACCTTGATAAAACTAAGAGGGACTACCCCTAAGTCACATAAACTTTGGCACCCCTTAATATCCTTCAGACCATCTTCAACAATGAAGAAATTTTATAGTTGCCTTCAAATTTTCTCTCACAAGCCACCCATAGAATGAAGAATGGACATCCAAGATTTTTATCAAACATATATTATGCATAAATATAATTTAGAATCATATTAAAGTAAAACCATAACTTTTTATTTTGGTTAAAATGACCAAGAATCACTTTTCTTTATACTAGCTTTGCCTAGAGGCTTAGTAGCCCTACTTGAACCTTCCAAAGCACATAAAGTTTTGTGTATGCACCCTCATGGATTGAAATTTAATATATAAAGTAAAATCATATATAACCTCATGCATGCTAAGAATCATCATCCAAATTTTCCTTTGCACCATATCTCCTTCATAAATTGACCTATCAATCAGCCCTCCATTTGCACAAATCCTCAATCATAAGACAAACTATACGCTTCTAGATGACTGTGAAACATTTTTTTAGTACCATTTTGTCAATTTCAATATATTAATCAACCTCAAACCTCAAATAATTTGGGAAGGTCACTAACCTATATGGTGTAAAAACTAGGGCATCAAAGAGAAATGTGGTGAACATACCAACTTATATTTAGTGCCATCTCCTAAAACTTCTCTCACACCTATAGGTCAACAATGTAAAATTTTTAACCAAATTTTGAGGTTTGAATCCTATGGGAAACCATAGAACCATGAAATGGTTTTTGTCTTGCTAGTTCTTAAGAAAGGAATATTATACCTGAGAGCCTTTAAAAGTATTTAATTTACCCTTAAAAGCTTGAAAACATTTGGATCATACCAGAATGAATTAAACACTACTTTATATTCCACAAAGTCATGTTGACCACTCACCAATATTCATTTGACACTTAAAACAAGTCATTCTATGTATATAGACCTTGTGTATACCCCTATCACTATGCCAAAACACCTTAGAATGATCATGGAATCATTATGATAAATCCTCACCTCATTTTTCACATGAAAACATCAAATACAACTTGCCTCCACACTTGATTATCCTTATATATCTCAAAAACACCAATTTTTCATGATGAACTCTCACTAGGCAGTGAACATTGAGCAAATTGGTCAAATTGAACAAATGATCATTAAAGCTACTTGTGACCAATAAAATTCATGAAACCTCATGAAATACACTTGGGTAAGAACTTTATACACTCCATATAAATCTTACCTTCATAATTCATGATTTGACCTATCAAACCAAGCATCACAATTTTACTAAAACATGCTTTTGGGACCAGTCTCCTTGAATAGAACTCTTGAAGGTTTTCATCACACGCCTATGGATAAAGCTTATGAAATTATTTCTCCCACTTAACCAATGAACTTATATGATCAACACAAGTATTTGGAACATAATATCATTAATTTTGTATCAAAAAGGGCATTGGTCTTAAAGACTAATCAACACCTCTACATACCTCTTAAATGATTGACATCTTGTTCATCATCTAGATCATACATAATTGATTCCATATATGAAATAATTATCCTAAAAATCATAGGTAGAGAAACCCACCTATCATATATGGACTAAATGTCCAAAAACTTAGGATACTCCCATATCTCCATGCTCTTAGTTAAACTTGCAGTCATGTCTCATCATCAATTTGACTTTGACTAAGTTCTTATCTTCATTATTTCCTTTTGACTCAAAACATTTCTTGATATTCTTATCCTATTGAGTAGATAAGGCTTGATATTTAACACTTGAACTTTTATCTTATTCTACCATGATAAATAGTCTATTTTGAACCTGTTTCTCATTCACCTCCTTTGGTCTCCATTTGTTATGGCTCCTTTTCTTCATGTTATGATATTCATTCTTTGAATTAGAACACTGACCATTCTTATATAATCTTACTATGTGACCTCTCTCTTAACACTTGAAATAAATGAAATTTCTATGATTGTACATACCTTGTGTATGAGCCATATGATTACTCCTTGAAATTTCATTATACCATTCATGCACTTGATCATTTGGTCTCTTGATTAAGGCATTGCAAAACCTTTCAATATGACCAATCCCTTGACACTTGTAGCACAATATGCCATAATTTCCTTTTGGACCTATTGACTATCTTGAGTGATGATGTTCTTAATTCTTTTCATTATCTTGCTCATAATTCTATGCAAATATCTTACTAGGAGCCTTTTTTTGCAATCAATGATTCTATGACCAAAATGATGACAAGAGTAATAATATCCATTGAAGGATTTATCATACCTTATTGCATTAGGTTTATTTATTTTATTTTAACTTTTGTAGCTTTTGAGGTTATCCTTCTTATTAAAATTGTCATCTTTTTTGTCTTTATTATTATTTTCCTTAGCATGATTAGTATCCTAATTTATCATCACTATCTTCCAAATATTATTATCCTTTTAAACATATTAATAGAACTCTAAGCCTAATTTATCATTTGAGATCTTTTGATTGCTCAACTAATCATTAAAATCAACTATACTTTTATCAAATTTATGATATGTTTCAAGTTTCTTCATAGCTTGCTCTAGTTTCACTTATAAAGACTCCATCTCTAATTTGTATGTGACACATTCTTCATCCTTACTCTTTATCTCTTTAGCAAGGGTACAAACCTAATTTTCAATATGTTGAGTGATCTCATCATGATATTTGACTTTATTTCTCAACCTTTCTTTAAATAAGCCAATTTGCTCCTTATAGGCCTTGATCAAGGATGCTTGCTTTTTGTTCTTGCCTTATAATAGATTTATCTCTTCCAAGGTATTTAGATATTTGTCTTCAAGAGTGACTTTTTCATATTCTTCCTCTAAATTATCTATGCCAAATATATCTCTACCTAAAGAGTATTCACCTTCATCATCTTTGAGAGCTATGAATAGTGTCTCTTTATCTTTATCATGAGATGAATCATCACTGTCAGATGTGTTTCTTTCTTCTTCAATATATGAGTTAATATCTTCTTCATGATAACGAATCTTATTGCCTTTGTATGACTCCTTTCCATTTCTCTTATTGAATAATTTTATATACTTTCTAGGAGCCTCAAATTTCTTGTGCTCATCCTCATTATATTCTTTTTGAGTTTCCTTGTGTTTAGAATTGCCTTTATCTAGGCAATTAGCTAAAATATGGCCAAATTTATCACATGAGAAAATTTTTAAAGGAAGATTCCCTTCATACTTACCTAATCCCACATTTAATTATCTTGCAATCATGGATTCAAGTTGATGTTCACTAGGATCAAAGTATTTAAAACTTAACTTTCTCTTCTTAGCTTTTGTCTCCTTGATCACCTTGAAGGAAGCTTCCTTCTTTGGTGGTTTGTCCTCATTGACTCTCATCTAATAGTCAATAATGATACCATGTAATTCATCCATCTTCATCTTGATGAGATCATTACTCTCTTCTACATCAAAAATATTTGAATCAAACTTGAGGGTAAGAGACCTTAATACCTTTTATATAAAAATAGCTTCTTTAATATGCTTTCAAATACCTTTGGTCATGTTTACCACCTCATCAACCCTTACAATATAGGATGTGACATTATCTTATTCCTTCAATTTGAGGCCCTTAAATTTCCTTTAGTAGGTCTATAATTTAGCCAACTTAACATTTGAATCTACTTCATAGATGATTTGTAGCTTATCCCAAATTTCCTTAACATATTTACAATGGATCACATTGGTGAACTTAGCCTATAATAGGCCACAAATTATAGTATTTATGTCTTTAGAATTATTCTCACTCAACTTCTTATCAGTTACAATAGTTGGAGGAATAGGAGGTGTGAAATAACCATCCATAATAGATTTACAAATATCAAAACCTAGAGACATGATGTAGGTCCTCATATTTGCAATATAAAAATCATAGTTGGATCCATTTAATAGTGGCACTTGCTTAGTAGAGAAACCACCTTGTATTTGATAACTGCCCATTATACCTAAGATCACCTTCAAGTGGTTAAAATACAAAGAAGGAATAGCTCTAATACTAATTTTTAGAGGTAAAATCATTGAGAGGGGGGTGAATAAATGATGTAAGAATCCCAATTATAATCCCAAAAATTCAAACTCTCATACATTCAACACAAGGATTCATAAAGCATATAAACTAGTTATTATAATGAACAAAGGAAACTATGCAAGATCAACACTCATGAAAAATGGATTATGTGGAAAAAACTCATGAGGAATAAAAACAACTCTCAAGTATTCAAAAAAGTGGACTAAAGTCCTATAAAATATTCACAAACATGAGACGTTAGTGAAGCACCCAATTCACAAGGAGTACCAACCCCTAAGCATGAACAAGCATCCACTTGTCCTAGATGTTGAGCACCCACACAACACCTTATTATATCAAAACCTCAAAATATCTAATTACCTTTAAATTTAATGGATAAATATTGAATATTTCTTTTCTTCAACCCTTAACACTCTCTCAAACTTTCACATACAAGTAATGCATCCAAAACACCCTTTTGGATCAATTTACACTTCTTCACTCATATTCAATCTTCAACCCTAAAACAACATTGTTATAACATAAAAAATATGACCTATATGTCATGAAAATATTCATAAACCTGATATAATCTTCAATCTATCCACCAAAAATAGTCATACTTCACTATCCTTCACGTATCAACTCTAGAAACCTTCACATTTATTTATGCTCTTTATAGAGCCTTCATGAACATCACCTTATTAGTCAGCCATTACACATGCCATAACCATTAAGGATTAATTTACACTTATAATAGTATCAAAATCAACCACATATGTTTACCATATCTTTGATAGACCACCCTTAAGCACCAACACCTTTCAATTAGGCCTAAAAAGCCCTTATAGGTCCATGGATACGTGTTCATTATTTTAGCACTCCATCAAGCAAAAATAGGAACAAAAAATAATTTCAAAGAATATAGGTCCATGACATATGACCCCTAAGAGATCATAAAATTATTAAATTCATCCCTACACACCTATGCATATGCAAAACCTATCAAATATTTGTCTTGACATGAAACCACCATGAACAAACCAAAAGTCAACTTATAAGCAATTGCTCATATTAAATATGGATTGGTCAAACCTAAAAAATCCATATAAATTATCCTCAAGGAGTATAAAACACTCTAAAATATATAATTCACCTTGAAACATCCAAACATTATCAATAAAAACTCAAACATCTTTCTCAGGTCATTTGCAAAAGAAAGTCAAATCCTCAGTCAACTTTGGACCATAATAAATGTAGGTGTATGATCAGTCAAACCTCCAAAAAAAATTTATTAGATTTCCATTTAAATTATTTATCACTTTTATTTTTATACCACCATCAAATTCATCCTTCATCAAAGGTTATAGGTAAAACAATGAGGATTGGTTTTCCTTTGTAAATTCAAATATTTGAATTCCAATAGTCACTTTTTAATGCAAATTTGACTATGGAACTAGTGAAATCTACCTAGGAGACCAATTTTACATTGAAATTTTTTTTTATATACCTCATTTCAAGACCTAAAATTTGAAACACATGATTTAGGCACAAACCTAAACAAACCCATGTGACCATTTTCTTTTGACACCTCCACATGTGTGAATTCTGATGTCATCAATATGATTACTCAAGAAGATCTACCAAGCTGACTAGGAGAACCTATACTTTTGAAAGACTACTCTAATGAATTAATTTTATTTAAAAAATTAACCCAAACACTCTTTAACCCTCGTATGACCCCTCAAACATGGTCAACACATCACTAACATCCATCACCTACCTAACCAAGCAAACATAACAAGTTCCATGCATGATCACTAAGGTACAGTTTGTCATTAAAAACCATGCATAATTTAAAAATCATGAATCCACTTGGCCACCTTAGGTACATCATTGAAAATACCTTAATAATGTGGTGGGTTGAGTTACCAATAATTACATTGATACCATTAGATTCACTCCTTGTCCATAATCTAACACTTGTTAGAGTGTTGGCCCTTCTATTTTATGACCTCCACCTTCCTCTTTAAGTACTTCAACACTAAGTCAAAATAGAATATTTGTGCCTCAAAATATATAGATTACTATTCCTAGTCCTTAAATTATTTTATCCAATTCAATTAATTCCATCCTAAAATGAAATTACACAGTTGTAACTAGACAACCACTAGTTACTCTCTAAGGCCCCTTTCCATCTTCTAATGCCAATCCTATTCAAGACTCTCCAAATTATAAAGCCAAACCAACTCACCCTTATATTGATAAGTAATACAATATTGGTGAATAGTTAAGCAAAACACTGACATAAATTTTCATCATGGATCTCTTACATACATAAAAAGTTCATAAAACAATATTAAATGACCTTATCCAAAAATATAATGTACCAAATGAAATTGATCCTACCCAAATCTAGGTGCTCATGGTGCATTTATCCCAAGGGAAAAAAGTGATATTCAATTAAAGTGATATGCCATCCTTTGGTCCTTCACACAATTACCCTATACATTGAATCCATCATTTTCCACCAAAAAAACCAAGTAGTTTATCATAAATAATTGTTCAAGATTTAATATTAATTTTTTAAAACTAATCCAACATTTGGGATATATAAAAATAGATATGTAGCTAGAGAATATCATGAATAAAGCCTATGGCAATGTAGAAAGAGTCATTAGGTACCATTTTCCCACCTATCATTATTGGGCCTATCATTCATGAAACCTTTTACCATGTAATTGATGATAAACTATCCTATAATTTACTTCTTGGTCACCATTAGATCAATAAAGTACATGAAGTCCCTTTCACACTACACCAATGCATCAAATTACCTCATTCTAGACTATAGGTCACTATTCTTAGTCATTTACAACCATACCACTATTGTAAAAACCTAGAACTTGAGTATGGGAGCTACAACTATTATCCTAACACTGATTTTTAGAAAAAAGAATAAACAAGTAGATCATGAGTCTCCTAAATCTAATTACATTTACTCAAGTGACCTTGCATCCACTTCTTCCAATCCACCTTAACAAGTGCCCTCCCATTTTACTATTAAAGATCAGGGTATTGGTACTTATAGAAGAAATGATGCATTCCACATTTACAAGATAAAAAAATATCCCAAATCCCATGGTAGACCTAAATATACCAAAATTCCTAGCAAGCCCAACATGGTATGGAAAAAAAGGACTGATTCCCATCATAAAAAAATGCTTTTGTTTGTCAAATACACCTCACCAAATGAATACCAACCCACAATTTCTAAAGGGTCATAATTATATGGTGATGGTTTTGCTACAATATTTTAGAGAACTAAATACCCCATTCCTAATATAATCATGGATAATTAAGACTATAAAGGAAAAGGTTTAGGGGCAAAATAACAAGGCATCCTTGAGCTTGTCCCTATGACAAAACACATATGAAATTGAGGTCATGGATTCAAACCTCCAAGAGGTGACCCCTTAGATTTTGAGAGTGATACAACTTTAATGAATGATGATGAAACTCCTATTAGTTATAAAATGTCCCATTATATCATATATGATGTGTTTTCCAACACCAACTTATTTTATACTAATGTCATTCTCACTATCACAAACCACATTCCTCTTTCCCTCCATTATTTTAAACTAATTAATTGAGACACATAATATTCTATTATAACATTAGATGATTAACATAATGAATAGGTGATTTCTAAGTTCATGGGACTTAGAGATGGTATATACATTGGTGATCATAAACAATTCTTTGACTTCACATTAGACCCTACCACATACTTTAGAGAACAAACAAACTTCATTTGTCATAAAGAACATAAAACACTAAGATTAACTAGTGAAAACCTCATTAAGGCACCTTTGGATTAGGGAAAAAGTAAGGAAAAAGATAAGTCTATTGATGAAACCCTATTTTAGGTTCCCTTTGATGGGAAAGTTTAATTTTCTCCTTAGGAAGCACATAGTCCTATAGGTTCACATTGCCCATTGGGGTCCAACATCAATTCAAAGGAGCAATGGGTCTTTGAGAAATTATCTCAAGACTTTACATAGACATTTATTAATTGACCACTATTAGACAAGGTTTATTATTATTATTATTATTATTATTATTATTATTATTATTATTATTATTATTATTATTATTATTATTATTATTATTATTATTATTATTATTATTATTATTATTATTACATAGGTGAGCCTTATGACTCAAAATTAGATACAGAATATCATTTTCCTTCATTTCTAACTATTTTAGAAGATTTTTCCACACTTCTTGTGGAGGACACTATCAAAGTAAACACTGATACTTATGATGACCCAAAACTGATTACATTGGGTGCATCCCTCACTATAAAGTAACATAAGTCTATTATTATTATTTTAAAATATTTTATTGACACCTTGACATGGACTTATGTGGATATGTTGATATTAGATCCATATATTGTGGTACACCATCTTGTTGTTCACCTAGATATTAATCTAGTTAAATAGAAGTTATGGAAAATGCATCCGTGCATTTCTAAATTGGTTAAGAAAGAGTTATAAAAACTATTGGGAACATTTTTTATCATGCTACTTGATTACTTAGAGTGGATCTTGTATTTTTAGAATACAAAGAACACATAAAATATTGATTAGTTCCTTATTAGTCAAAATGATAAAAATCCATGCATAACAATATAATATAACTAAATACTCTTACCTAAGAACTAGGGGGAGCATAACATAATGAAAAAGATCATAAAATAGAGATAAAAATAGAACAAGTAATTTAACTAATTGAATTTTATGTCTAATTATTGGCATAAGTATGTTCATTCTTAGTCTTTGACATTAGAGACTCTTGTCAATACTTCTCCATCATGGTAGAACCTATCCAGTGGTTGTGGATTTGATTTTCTACTAGTTTGGATTGGTACAAAGCTTGTCATAAAATGGGAATTATAACACTACTCTCAATAGCTTCTTGAAGGCATTCCTATAGAATAACCTTACACATATAATCTTATTGGAATATGGTGTGGTCACTTGTATTTATAGCTCTGAGAACTAACTCTAACCCTAAGGAGGTTAGGTTAAATTCTAAATTTGGTTGAGTCTAAAATAAATTAGGTTGAGTCAGGCTAACCTTGGGTTGGGTCAAAGAACTCATGAAGTATTGACACCTCAATTTTAGATATTTATGAGGCATGCCAACTCACTTTAGATATTTGTACAGTTATGACTCACCTTTTTAGAATATTTAGGAATTAATAAATCACTTTATTAGATCCTTTGACCTTGACTTCATATTTGGCTAAAAAATCCCTTTTTGATAAATGAAATTCAATAATTCAACTTGGAATTTTTAATTAGGGAGGTTAATTAAGATTTGTAATGTAATTAATATTTCTTAGTGTTTTTTGGATTTTGGAAATTGTTTTAAATGTTATGATAATAACTTGAGAGGTAAAAAGTGTCAAATTACTAGGTCATAATTTGACTAGGGTTGAAACCAAACTAGTTTACTAGTGTATATAGGGTAATAATACAAATAAGTAAAATTTACAATGTTCTTGAGTAATTAAATCCCTTATGTGATTGAATTTGGGCCTTCAGGGGATTTCTAGGCTTAAATTGCATCATGTGATACAAATTGAACTAAATCCTAGTTTATGTATGAAAGTGGCCAAAACTAAGTGTCTACAATTCACCCATGCTTGAAAAGACATTTTGAGACACAAGCATAGTAACATATTTTCAAATAATGTAAAATTTGTTAAGCTGAATGGTTCATACCCCAAAGGGTGGTTGATAAGCCCTTTATCCCCCTCGAGGGAGTGGGAAACAAAATTTAGTCATCAAACATTCTCTCTAAATGAATAAAATGACATGATTTATAAGGTAACATGGGTGAAACTACTAATTTTCCCAAAGGTATTTATAATCAATAATATTAGCGAAATAAGGGTAATAAGGATAGGGAAACTAAAGGACAAGTGGTTACTTGAGAAATAACTAGGTGTCTTAAAATACTTAAGGTAAATAAGTGGTCAAAAAAGAAAGAAAGGTGGCTAAACTAACCTAAGATACCCCATGTATCTAAGTGCTACCTACATAGTTTGTATGGACCTCAGGCTGATTTAGTTCTCCTAGAAATGGGAGGAAAAAATCAAGGTGGGCTAGAAATGAAATTGAATATGGAAGATAGTCCATCCTAGAAAATTTTGACAACTTTATATTTTGCATGGAAATTCTAAGCCAATTTTCATGATTTTTTGATTTTTGTGATTTTCTTAGGTCTTTTGCAAATGTTTAGGGGTTTTGAACTAATTCAAATGTTTTTAGAAAATTTTAGGCATCTTAACTCAATCAAGAATCATGAGATGTAGAATGATCCAACTCAAAAAATGATGAGAGTGTGGATTAGACATGCTCATAAAATGGTGAGAGCATTCAAACTTAAATTACTCATAAAACAACAAGAGAATTCAAATAAGGGTGGCCAAACAAACCTAAAAAAATACTAAGCACTACATTCATGGTTAAAATAGACCTCAAACTATTGTAGTTCTACCTATAAGGGTGAAAGTGGGGACTATTTTTTGATGTTTGTATGTTTTCAATATCCCAACTTAATGGAGAATTATGAAATACAACATGGCTTGACTCAAAAAAATAGAAAGATCATGGAATAAACATAATCACAAAACAATGAGAGTGTTCAAAATTAAATTTATCACAAAATAATGAGAGAGTTCAAATAAGGGTGGCCAAACTGACCTCAAAAAATAGTGAGTGATTCTCACATAGTCCAAATGGAGCTCAAGCCGTTGTAGTTCCACCTAGAATGGTGAAAGTGGGGACTAGATTCCAATGTTTTTATGTTTTTGGTATCTTAACTCAATGGAGAATTATGAGATACAACACATCTTGACTCAAAAAATGGTGAGAGTGTGGCTTAAACATGATCACAAAATGGTGAGATCATGACAAAGGGGTGATTGTGCTGACCTCAACATAAATTGAGTATCGAATACTACTTACATAGTCCCATAAGATCTCAAGTCACTATAGTTATGACTACACAAAAGGCATCTAAGTTCAAGTACAATCAAATGGAAATGTATGGAAACAATAATGGAAAGGTATTACAATAATGCATGGTAAAGGGGTTGTTCCTAATTTTCCCAAAGGTGGTTATAATTAGGAAACAATGATAAAGGGACACTAGTACTAATTTTATCATAGACAATTATAATTAGTAGAATAAGTAATGAAATGTAATAACAAATGAAGGATGAAATTGTCAAGAACACTATCATATAAATTTCATATACTACTATTCAAAAATTTAATTATGAAATAATTTCTAGAACTAAATCTGTCATCATATCTTGAATGTGCCTGAAGTAAAAATGAATCATAAGTAAGGCCATACATGATAGGTAGGGTTAGGTAAAAATAACTAGTTGTCAAGGGGTTAAGGCATGGTAAATAGTATAGGATATGGTACAAATAATAGGTATAATGTGGTAAAACATAAATGATCCTTGTAGAAAATAATTCAAGTCCCTCAAGTGTAAAAATGTTTGAGGTACATTATTTTCATTGGTTCATCAAGTTCATATCATTTTGGTGTGGTGATCCTGTATGCTCTATAACCATATTTAGCAATAAATACACAAGATCTTAACCAGTTAGGTAGGAACTTTCCATTCTTTGTATTAGCATTGATACTCTTCTAATTTTATTTTAACACAAGGTCACCAATCTTGAATTCATGATAATTAACATGCCAATTGTATTGGTCTCATAATTTTTTCTAATATTCTTGAATATTATTCAAGGCAGCCATGTGTTTTCTATAGACACCTAAAACTAGCCACTAATAACCTCCAACAAGGCTTTTGGCCAATCTCCACCCAAAATGCACAATTTAGCTTAAAAATACTAAAACATGAAAAATGATTTGAAACTAACATATTCAAGTGTTGATTTTGGCTAGGGTGTCCCTAAATGGGGAAATGAAATTTATGGGCCATCTAATTTTGATAAAATCATTTCGAGTCAAAATGCCAAATTTACACCTAGGTGCTCTGAATTGCTCTTTCCTATAAAATATTTTACATAAGACATGTACCTTTGTTATTTTTTATTGGCAACATACTAAATGGGAATACGGTTTCAATGCATTTGACATCACCTTCTAATTCCAATCCAATCAAATTTTAGACCAATAACAAGGCATTCTAATCAATTTGAGTAATTTGTGCACAAAGTGCTTAATCATGCTTAAGAGTTAATTAACCCAAATTAAGGCATAATCAAGAATTCTATGGAAACTTTTTGAATACTTATTTTTTGAAATGAATATTGAATATCTACATCATCAAGTGAACACATTTCTTGGGAAGACATCCCTAGGCCATAAATGCCATAAATATCAAGATTCATGCCTCCCATGCCTCATTAATGCCTTCCATGATGCCCTCCATGCCTCTTAATTGCCCCTTTTTCTAATTCCATGATGAGAATAATTAAAAATTTAATTCTAAAAATTGAATTAATCCTTAACCACACATCTCAATATTGAGATGGATGGTTCAAGTTGATTCTGATCAAATCTAAAAATATATAAATAAGAGGCCTCAAAACATCATTTCTAAGCTATTTTGGTAGTTATTATGCTCAAATATCTTCAAATAATTGATTATGCAAAGTTATAATGCCAAATTTATTCTAAACCAAGCTAAGCCATAGGCCAAAGGTGCCAAGGAGAGATGGAGGTAGCCAAACTTCCATTGCCAAGGACTTCATGAGCACAAGATGAACAAGCCACCATTACAAAGGCATTTGGAGCATCTAAGGAAGGTGAAGGAACTCTTGTATTTGATTCGTTACTTTTTTGTTGTGTTTGTCATTTGTTTTTGTTAACTAAGCTATCCCTAGTGTCTACGCCTAGAGATGTTATGCTATTAGTTTGTTTATTTCACTTTGTTTTCATTTTGGAACTACCACCATACTAACCATCCTCTCTTGAGTAAAATTCATAGATCACATAATGGCATTCCCAGTGGGACTAGATGCATCTCACACCTCAAGGAGATCCTTTTGAAACTCTAAAATATTTATTTGAGCCCTTAAAACTCTTACACATTGATTTTCTAAATTTATTTTGCTATTTTTGGTGGCCACAATTTTTACACAGTAACCGATGTCGACATAAATACCAACATCAGTTATATCTTGATTAGCCATAATTGAGATCAGTGGTAATAACTAATGTCAGTCATTGTGTGTTTCTAAAAACATAGACCTGAGAGCTATGTTTTCAAAGTTTATTTTTGTTAACTCAAAAGAGCTTCAAAGCTAAAGGACATGTTAATAATTTTGCTACAAGACCAAGTTTAAAATTTGCTCAAAACATGTTTAAATCACCTTTTCATGCTTAAAAATTTATTAGGAACCTTGTTTTGGGTGTTTAACAAAGAATTTAGGTGTTTTTGATGAATGTTTTCAAAGTTTGCAACTAAGACCAAGGGGTCAAATGAACACCATCAAATATTTCATTTTGGGTTTAAAATTGAATACACTTGTCAATTTTTGTTTACAATAGTTGTTTACATATATTTTATTTGGAAAAAGAGGAATGTTACATGTACTCTCTTCCATTTCTCCCCTATAGGGAGCCCTTGGAATCAAAAGTGCCATTCCTATTACAAGTAGCCTAGTCCAAGGCTTTGAAAGAAAGTCATTTAAAGCATTCTCTAAAAACTCATCAAAGTTTGGGTGATCTTGAAAATGACCCTAAAGTCTTTATACTTTCATGCTTTATTTATTTTTATGCATCTTGACTTGTGAGGGGGACTTCATCACCTCCCACAAGTTCTTTAGGGAAGCTTTGACCGAGGGTTTCATCTCCCAGCATTGACTTCATTTAGCTCCTTTAGAGTTACACATGGGACATAGTGGAACTTTGAACATCACAGTACACTGAGTAAACAACATGATGTAGTGGTTGCAAAAAGGACTAGACCTTTTTTCAACAATCCAAGTGATATGGACCAAAAATCCATGCTTTTTTTGCATTATTTGGCATGAAGTCATTATGTAATTGATTCCCCTAGATTGTTCAAAAACTTGTTAGATTTTAGACAAATACCCACTTGTTGTGGAAGTATTGGGTGCAAGGTGTGCCTCAAGGTCCATATTACGGTACTATCATTTGAGAGAAGGGGGTGTAAAAACCCTACTATATAATGTGCATTTACTTTTGGATGAACACTTAGAATCCTCTCAAATGATGTATATTGATGGATTCCAACAATATCAAGCAACCTTCTCAGTTTAAGATCTGCGGGTGATTAATTAGTTGGTCTTGTCCTAAATTAATGTCTTATTTGGAATCAAAACTTGGTGTAAATAAAAAATCCAAACCAAACACATATTCAAAATTTTATTTTTAATAAAGAGGCATCATGCTACCCACGTGAGATCATCAATTTTCTTTGTTCAAAGTTCATTAAAAGCTTGAGAGTCATATCATCCACTTTGGCATAGTTATGCTACCCAATTGAGTCTAGACCTTTAACAACATTGTTTAAGTCCTTCACTTATAATTTAAAATTCAAATTACACCTTTACAAGTTCATAGGGTTGATGCGTTAAGTGGGTTCACCATTTGTACTAAAATTGTGGGAACTTAGGTTTAATTTCCAATTTAGGTTGAAGGCCATTTAAGACTCATAATCATTATCATCACTTGATAGATTTAAGACATTTTGTGCTAAACATTTTCACTTTGAGTCTATACTCCACAACATTTTGAGTCAATAAAGGTAGTGTTATGCTATCAAAATGATGAGAAATTGTCTTTGCCTTAGAGAGTTTTTAAAACAAATTGTTTGTCACACCTTTTGGGTAGTGTAGTGTCGTTACGCTGCCAAAATAATTTAAAAATTTGTTCCTATAATTCTAAATTTGTTCCTATGTTTTTAGACTAATCCAAGTGTACTTTTGTTCCTATGTCTAAAACATAGTTATACTGTTCACCTTTGTCTAGCCTATTTGTCAAAAGAACCAAGTTTTATACCATTATTTATGAGAAAATAAACTATTGCTAAAGTGCCTTTTGTTTCATACCTTATACCTAGTTGATCAAGTTCATGACCAAAAATAAAATGCCTAGTGTTTGTTAGAAGTGTTTTAAATCTGTTAGATTAAAACTTTCATTTATTTTCAAAGTCTAGCTTTTGATGTCATTTGGCCAAGAGTCCTAGAAAATGCCTTGTTTGAGCCTAGCTTTTGACGTTGCATTTGGCCAAAAGACCTAGCAACTTTTAAATTCCTAGATTACAATGATTTAAAACACTTTGACCTTAGAGTTTGGCATTTTAATTTTTTAGTCCATTTACTTGCTTATCTTTATATGTATAGTGAAACATTAGATACTTTATGCTAGCTTGTTTCCTCACAAATCTTTTTATAAACCTTTTGAAAAATCTAGACCAAGTTGAGGCATCATTTGTTTTAGATTCTATCCTTTTTAGAGTTTGTAGAACTCTTTAACATTTTATCACAAAGCATTGAATATGGATCCCAACATGTAATCCTATACTCATAGTGGATCATGTATAATTCAAGGATTAATAATGTAGTTATGCATGAATAAATGGTGCGAGACCCCTATGTGGATAAAATTGCTTATGAGATGGATTCTTATCCTTGTTATAATACTAAATTAGGTGCACAAAGCTAAGATCCATTAACTAACTATCTAGTTAACACACCACCTTTTTCAGAGTAGGACCAAGAGAAAACCACACAATACCTAGCTACAATACCCATAGTGGATGAGCTAGTTCTTAATTAGTCATATTATACTAATACGGCTTCCACGTATGATCCATTTTTATTTGAATGAAATTTGTTAGAAAAAAAATATGATATTTTGGTTAGAGACATAGAGGTAGGGGACAAGTTTTTACTAAAATTCCCCCATGAAAGTTTACCCAGTGTAGTAAGTGTTTCCCACAATATCATTTATGATCAACAGGGTTCTTCTAGCAATCTTAGGGCTCTAGTCTAAACAATGTATCAAGACCCTAATATATCCAATCAAGGAAAAAACATCATGGAAGATCACTTTAACCAAATGAAAATAGCATACCAAACCTACCTAAATTTAGCACATGATTTCAATTAGATGAACATGGTAAGTAAGCCTTTCATTGACCTAGTACCTTCAATAGGAGTTTTGATAGAATTAACTAGACAAGAGACTCTAAGTTTTGACCCATTCATACAAACTTCTTTGATAGATAATTTGATGCATATGCTAGTTATTGAAGAAGTGCCTTTGGCCTCTACATTGAATAGTGAAACAAACATATTAGATAATGTGCAAACAACATCCAACCTTGATCAAAGTGGTACTAACACTAAAAAAACTAGCCAATATCTTTTTCTTTATAGTTAATCCCATAAGTAGATCATCATACCAAGGAATATGAGTTTCTATACCCCAACCTCAACCAATTACTTCCTCAAGTGTACAACCTATTGGATTAGGTAATCAAACAAATGTCCCACCTCAGTGATAGAATGTGATGAATCCTACTTCTTCTCAACAAGTAATGAGTAGTATTCCACAAAAATAGATATAAGCTAGTGTATCAATGTAATAGAGGACAAATACATTACCACATCAATTAGGGGAAAATAATGTACCACCTTAATAGGTAATGATGAACATACCTTTTCAATCATAGACTAATATGCTAGTTCAAAACCAAGCAATGACTAGTCAATAACATGAAAATATTGGTCAGTGATAGATGCCAAATCTATAACCTACTTTTACTTCTTCACAAGGATTCATGCAATAAAGAGGTCCTAATGTTTCTCAAGTACCTATTAGAAAACTGATGGTTTAGAATGTGCCAAAAATTTAGAGATGGGGTCTTAGTCCACATGTAACCACTCAATAGTAAGGTTTGATTAGTCAAAAACATGTCCCTTTTCAACCACAACAAGCACAATATAGTTATATCCCTCCATCCCAACCACAAAATCCTTCAATTCAAACCTTTATCACCAACCAAAACTAGAATATCATGCTTCCAAATGTGTAATTTCAAGTACATCTTAATCCACATATGCATATTCATGGTCTATTCCCCAAATAAACTAATGTACCCTAATAAGTGTCTCCATCATACCTTGGTCAAAGTGTTCTACTTGTGACATCCCAACCATTTACCCAAATAATTATTCTCCCTTAAACCAATATCCCTTCCAATTTCCTATCCCAAGAATTATAACAGATGAAGGATGTAAATGCTACCATTTAGGTTGGGAAGTAGACTAAAAATTTCAAATTGGATGACATGTGTTCCTATCCATTCAACATGGAGTATTCATAGATACCATTTCCTCCAAGATACGAACCACCCAAATTTGATAAATACAAAGGGAAAGTGACCTTAAGGCTCATTTGACTAAATTCTTTATCACATGTCAACTAGTGGCATATAGAGACATATGCCTTTTGCTATTGTTTCTAAGGAGCTTGCTTGGATAAGACTTGGAGTGGTTTTTAAAGTTGCCCAAGAATTTAGTAATGGACTTTGATGATCTTTTTGATAAATTTATGCAACACTTTTCCTAAAATCTCAAACATGAGAATTCTTTGGTGGATTTAATGCAATCAAAGCAAAAAAATGGAGAGAGTTTTACAAGTTATTTATAGTGATGGAGAGCCCTTGCAAGCCATTTCACCCATAGTTTACCAGATAAATAATTAGCCACTATGTTTACCAAAAACTTACATAGTGAGATAACTTACCATCTAGAGTTATAATGTGCACATATGTTCAAAGAGATCATTGATAAAGGTTTGTTGATCAAGTGAGCCCTCATTAGTAAAGGAGTCATCAAACTTAATTCTACCAATCAAAGAAATAGCCAATAATAACATTTTAATTAAGTGTAAGCATCACAACTGACATAGGCCAATAACCAAGAAAAACTGAAGACATTCAACTAAAATAAGAATGTTGTGGGAAATTGAGTAACATAATCTCATCATGTTCAAACTATGTAAAACTCATCTACACCACCTTTTCATCTTACTCCTACCTAGTAACCTCTCTAACCAATGTTGCAATCACAACAACCAAAACATGCATAACAAATATAATAACCTTTACCATTATGAACCCTTTCTCCTAAAATAACTGTGCCTCCACATCGTGTCTTTAGTGACCTAGGAGAGCCTATTAAATCTATATTTCACAAGCTTTTTGCTACTAATCTGATTAGTTAGCCTATACCAAAGCATTATCTATAAGGCATTTCTTATCTTGATTGGTACCATGACAATTAATTTTGTGACTATCATTAGGTCAATGGGCATAATCTATGAAGGTGTGTCCAAACCAAGAATTTAATTGAAAATATGTTGGAGAATGGGGAGATAACATTGGATAATGGTGCTTCCACTTCTAATCAAACTCTTGGGATTTATCAAAACCCCTTTCCCCAACATAACAATTAACAACAAAAAAATAATTAACAACAACAACAATGGCCAATGCAACAACAAAATCAATAGTATCAAAATCAAAGGCCGAGCTAGAAAAATAAAAAAAATCAGCAGTAGAATCCACAATGACAAAATAATTGATAAAACCAAGGTTAGAATGGTAAAAACCAACAAACCTACCATGTAGTTGCACATGAATACAATAGGGTTGTAAGTCATATTGCAAGGGGTAACAATAATACCATCTCCATAAATCCTAGACCAAACACTAACTAGTCTAGACCATTGCTAAATAATAGTATTCTACCAAATTACATGGATAATCCTTTTTTGAATTGGGAGTACATATAGGTAAACTAGTAAAATAGGACTTCCACTTTCAGATCTTATAGTGATAACTCATTCTTGCCACGTGACCACATACAAGTGCATCAGTAACTGAGACTTATTCTATCTAGTCCCACACCATTTCTAGTAATAATTAGAAATAATGTTTTGGTATTTATTCCCACACTATTTCCAACAACCATCTACCACTTTGCTTGTCATCCAACCAACCATTCAACCTCAAAATAAACCATTCACTACTGACCAAGACAAGAAGTTTGATATTGTGGAACAATTGTAGAAGACACTAGTACAAATTTCTATTTTAGATTTTATATGGATGTAAATAATCCACAAGAACATTTTGAATGAGTTTTTGACCCTATCCACTATTGCTAGTGACATAGCCCCTGATAAATTTCAACCTTTGGTTGGACACCTAGCTCTAGCCCAATAATTCACATTCAACCAAAGTGATATGTCTTCCCTTGACCCATTCCATAACAATCCATTATACATAGAAGTTTATATAAGATGTAATAAAGTGAAATGTGTCCTTATAGACAATGGATCTAGCCTCAATATAGTGTCTTTAAAGCTCATCAAGCTTCTTGGGTACATAGTGACAAATCTCCAACTAGAAACAATAACTATCAAAGCCTATGATAATTAGGAAAGAGATTCATAGGGCATCATTAGTTTACCAGTTATTATTGGGACTTTAGCCCATGATATAATTTTCCATGTGTTGGATCTTGAGTCATCATACAACATGCTTCTAACTAGGACTTGGTTATATAAGATTCATGTAGTCCTATCAACACTACACCAATGTATCAAGTTTTTCCACTTAGGGATGGAAGTGAGTATTTCAAGAGATTTACACCTGTATGAACACTGTAAGCATCTAGAGGTTGAATTTAAAAGCTAAAATTATCAATATGGCATGAATTA
This sequence comes from Torreya grandis, assembly GCA_037957365.1. Lineage (NCBI taxonomy): Eukaryota > Viridiplantae > Streptophyta > Pinopsida > Cupressales > Taxaceae > Torreya > Torreya grandis. Next base: position 2,558,853 of record JARHVA010001165.1, on the reverse strand, counting down.
AAGTTCTAAATAGGAGAAAGGAAAGGCTCTACTTATTGATCCTTCACTATATAATTGCATAAATCCTAATACCTTAGATTTCCTTTCCCACATACCGCCTCCTGAAGCTTCTAATCATTTCACCATTTTATATAATGGACCAAGAGAGTATGTGACCCATGATACATTTCATATTTCTAATCTTCCTTAGAATCCAAAATCATTTAGGTGACCTAAAGTCATCCCACATATATATTGGTAATAACATAACAAAGATAAGGGACCTATCACATTTATACCAGCATCTAGCCTAGGATCAGACCCTCTTAAAGGGGATGAATTATGGTTATACAATGACAACCAAGCTGATTGTTATAAAAGTGCAAAGTATCATATTCCTAATAGGATCATGGATCATTATAATTATAAAGGAAGAGGCCTCAGATCGAATCAACGAGGAACCATAAAGCCAATTTCCATGATTAAGTATGAAAGACCTTACAGACTTGGATTTAAACCACATGGGGGTGACCCCACATATCTTATTCAAAATCTATCACTAGTGACTAATGATGATGATGATGATAGTGAAGTAGAGTCTGATCATAGCCTTACCTTTGATGACCTAACTGAAACTAACCTGTTTGATAATAATGCCATTTTTACCCTTACCTTGGCCATATATCACAATCCATTACCATTATATTATTCCCAGCTGATAGATTGGGACCAACAAGAATCCAGTTTACCGATTGATGAGTACTAAAATGATGAGGCATTCTATGATTTCTCAGGACTTAGAGATGATGTTTCATTAGGAGATCACAAATTATGATTCTCAATTACATTGGATCTTGTATCCTATTTTGGAGAGTGAGTGGACACCCTTATCTAAAAACAAATAATTAAAACATTGAGGTCCCAAAGTGAAAACCTCTTTGAGGTGATTTTTGTCTAAGGAAAAAGTAAAGATAAAGGCTAGGCTAGTGGTAAAAACCTATCTCAGGAATCATTAGATGGGGGTGTTCATTCTTCTTCAAATTTAGACCAGGGGACCATTGATGATGAACTTTCCTATGGATCAGAGTTTAGATTTGAGAAACAATAAGTATTTGATCAAATTCTCCAAGAATTTATGATTGTTTTTGTTACATGGATAGATCTCCCATTAGGAGACTTAGATTCATCATGCCTAGAATTTGAATATCAAGTCCTAACAGAGGACCCTGACATATTCCAATAGTTTAAGTCATTACCTACTATCCTAGAAGATAGTTCAACCCTTCTAGTTGAATATATAACAAAAGTAATTATTAGGACTCCATTAGACCTAAAATGAATAAAAATAGGCTTGTCCCTCACTAAGGAGGAATGTGATGCCTTTACAACTTTATTAAGATAATTTTTAGATATCTTTACATGGACCTATTCTGACATGCTGGGTTTAGACCCTGCCTTGGTTCTGCACCACCTTATGGTTAATCCTAATGCCAAATTGGTAAAACAAAAGCTCCATAATATGCATCCTTGCATTATTTTATTACTAAAGAAAGATTTGGAAAAACTCTTAGAATCAAGATGGATCTGATTAATTGACTACTTCGAATGGATCTCTAATGTGGTACCTATTAGCAAAAAGCTTGAAAAGATCAAAATTTGTACTAATTTTTGAGACAATCAACAAAGCTTATCCTAAAGATGATTTTTCATTACCTAATAATTACATTATCATTGATTCCATGGTAGTTTATGAAATTATTTCACTCATGGATGGATTTTTAGGATACAATCAGATCAGATTGCACCAGAAGATCAACATAAAATAACATTCACCACTCCATGGGGAACATTTTGCTATTAGGTGATGACATTTGGCCTTAATAATGTAGGAGATACATATTAAAGGGATATGAATATTATATTCCATGATATGATGCATGATATTATTGAATACTATGTCGATGACATATTAGGAAAATATAAAACTAGGGCCAACCATCCAGTAGTGTTATGTAAGATATTTGAAATACTATTAAAGTACAAAGTCAGACTCAATCTGAATAAATGTGTGTTTGGTGTAAATTTAGGCAAATTAATTGACTTCATCATATCTTGTATAGGTATTAAATTTGATCTAGCTAAAGTCCATGTTATAATCAAGATGCCACCACTAACCAATTTAAAGTAACTCTGTAGTTTGTAGGGTAAGATCTTGTCAATCTGATGCTTCATCTCTTAGTTAGTAGATAAGTGCCATAAATTTATGCATATTTTGAAGAAAGTAGTTACATTTCATTGGGATGATCATTGCCAATTTTTTTTTCAATAACTCAAATATTATCTTGTTAATCTACCTATTTTATTACCTCCTATGCCAGGAAGACCATTCTTGTTATACTTATCAGCTACTAACCATGCTCTGGGGGAACTCTTCTCTCAACATGATGAAAAAGGAAAAGAGCATGATATATACTACTTAAGTTGTACCTTGGTAACATATAAACATAACTATGCACCTGTTAAAAAAACTTGTCTAGCCATGGTTTTTACAACTCAAAAACTGTGCCATTACATGTTGAATAATAAAACCTTGGTCATTTCAAAGGTATATCCACTCAATTATATACTATCTAAAATATATTTACAAGGTAAAATGGATAAATATATCATGCTTCTTAGTGGGTTTGACATAGAGTATGTCAATCACAAAGCAATCAAGGGATAAGTTCTTACAGATCAACTTGATGAAACACCTCTCATGGATACCCAACCACTGAAATTTTAATTTCTTGATGAACTATCATGACCATCATTGATGTACCCCTTGAGGAGTAGCCTTAGAATCTATATTTGGATGGTTCATTCACTACACATGGATCAAGGGTAGGCCTATTATTTATTACACCACAGGGGGATCTAATCCCTAAATCATTCAAAATTAGATTTCCTTGTACAAAAAACATAACTGAGTATGAAGCACTTGTTTCAGGACTTTGACAAGTAGTGCTTTGGAATATATCTCATCTATAAGATTATGGTGATTCTTAGTTAATCATCAATCAGGTTACAGATCATTTTTAGACCAAAGATGATAAGCTGGTTCCATATAAAGCCATGGTCAATAATCTTAAATAACAAATTGTTAATATTTAGTTTTAGCACATACCGAGGGTTAGTAACATAGCTATAGATGTCATGGCTACTATTGGAGCTATAATTTGACAAATAAATAAAGCTAGAGAGTATCGGTTCCTCATTGATAATTTGTCAACACCAGCTCATGAACCCTTAATTGTTGCCATGATTTGTGATATTATTGGTCTTATTCTATCTATTACTCAGACCTTCAAAAATACCTTCATGACTAAGTTATAACACCTAATCTCTTTCAAAAATAAACCAAATCCTTCAATCATGATTCTACTATTATACTCTACTTGGATCTACCCTTTACCATTGTAGTTTTGATAGAACTCTACTTCATTGTTTAAATTTGATAGAGTCTACATTAACATTAAGAGACATTCATGAAAGAGTATGTGGAGCCCATTCTATTGGGGTAGTCCTATCCAAAAATGTCTTATGTATTGGTTATTATTGGCCCACAATGGATGTTGATGCCACTGTATATGTAAAAAAGTGTGACAAATGTCAACAACATACTATGAAATCAATGTTGACACCATGGTTATTTTATACATGGGGAATTGACCTCATTTGGAAGATTAACCCTACTTCATATGATGGCCATAAACATATCCTCACCACCACTGAATATCTCACTAAGTGGGTTAAAGCTATACCGCTCACTTACGTGACTGGAAAGCAAATTTTCAAATTCATCTTCAACCATCTCATCTAGCATTACAATACTCCCTCTAAAATTATATCTGATAAAGGAAAATCATTTAAAAATAAATATGTAGATCATTTGTACTAAATATAACATCACACAACACTTTTATATAACATATTACCCTCAAGGTAATGGCCAAGCTGAGGCATCCAATAAAACCATTGTCAACATTCTCAAAAAATTGTTAATGATCCTGGTCATGATTAACACCTCCAACTATTTCCCATCCTTTGGGCATACCATACCAATCATCATACCCTCACAAGAGCCACTCCATACTCACTTGTTTATGGTATTAAAGCCATCCTTCCCATTGAGGTCAAATTTCCTTCACTATGCATCTCTTTCAAGCATGTCCTAGATGATCATGACTATCGAGTAGCTCACCTGTAAGAGCTAGACCTACTTGATGAGAAACACATGACTGTGCTCAATAATCTTCAAGCATATCAGAACTGACCCAAAGGAAAATATAATTGACATGTTAAGTATAGAACATTTGAACTAGGTGATATTGTTCTTAAATAAAAATAAAAGAATACAATGGTTGAGAAAAATCATAAAGGAAAATTCAAACCAAACCAGATAGGGCCTTTCATCATCATTGAAAATTATGGATCAGGAGCATACAGGCTCACCACACCATATGGAGAGGATATTATAGAGCTAATGAATATTATTCATCTCAAGTGGTATTATGCTTGAGTACTAAGGTGTATTGTCTATAAATACCATTTAAATTATGCATTTTTGTGTCTATTATTCTTTATACAAATATTGTTCTCATCCATCCCCTTTGCTATATCCAATTTTTGCTTTCTGACCTACCAACCCAATGTGTTCTAAAGCCTATCTCATTTGACCTTGGTTTTTGTCATCCATTCACATTTTTAGCATCAAGTTATCTGATTAGTTTCATTAGTTGGTTCAAGCACTTCAGATAGAGATCATATTTTGGGATAGTGTGATAGAAGTTTGGGCAGTTACATCTTTTGTTTATTATTATTTCTTACCACTGGTCTTGCTACTAATTATAACCACCTTTAGGAAAATTAGTATCTTTGATCTATGCCATTGTGTCCTAGTTATAACCACTTATGGGCAAACTAGGGGAAAAATTAAACCTTGACATACTAACTTGCCACTTCCTATGTCATACTATGCCTTTTTACCAATTGTGCTTATTTTGTTTGAATTGACTGTTGCACTAGTTTATTTCATCCATCGTAAGGGTGAAACTATAGTGACCCGAGGTCCTACTTTGGGACTATGTAGGTAGTGCTCAATACTTATTGAGGTCAGTTTAGTCACCCTTTTTCCCATGCTCTCACTATTTTGTGAGAAACCTAAGCCACACTCCCATGGTTTTGTGAGCAACCTAAGCCACACTCTTACCATTTTGTGAGCAACCTAAGCCATTTTATTGTCATTTTATGAGTAACTTAAGCCACACTCTCATAGTTTTGTGAGAAACCTAAGCCATGTTCTCACCATTTTATGAGCAACCTAAGCCATGCTCTCACCATTTTGTGAGCAATTGAAGCCATGATCTCATTATTTTATGAGATTGAACCATTTAATGTCTCATCATTCTCGATTGAGTTGAGACACTCCAAAACAATTCCAAAAACATTTGAAAAATTGGTATAAAAGAATGAAAACATTGACCACTTATTTTCCTTAAGAATTCTAGGAACCCTTACTAAGTTAAAAGTAAATCACTTGTCATTTAGTTTCCCCATCCTTTTTGTCCTTTTCTCTCATGAACTTGCCATTTTTCAAGACCATTCCTATTCTTCTATCACATCCATTCTATTTATTTTACTTATTTATCACATTCTTCCCATTCCCTGGGAGAACTACATTTGGCCTGAGGTTTTTTTATTGGATATCACATCCATGGAAATATGTAGGAAATTCCCACTTACCTAGTGTATATGGAGACAACTCAGCCACCCCCTTCCTTTTCTTCTATTCCCCCATTTTGTTTGTTTTTTAATTTGTCACCTATTTTTCTAGGGGCAATGTTTGTAGAGTTTTTATTGTGTTGTTTATTTATTTCTACTTATTTTATTTTTGTTTCTTTGTTTGATTATTGGATTTTAGCACTGTTACCTTGATTCAATTTATGTGGGTTCATTAGGTGATTCTTTGACCACACTTAGAATTGAATCCATCTATATTCATATGTTTACATTGTCATCATGGTTTCTACCATTGGTGCATTATTTTCTATTGAGTATTGGATTACGAGAGTCAGTCCTCATGCATATTTTTTTCAAGTATTTATGTTGTTTTATCATGAGGTGTAGCATCATATGCTATAACAAACCTCAACTTCAAGAAGTCTATTCAACAATGGAAACATCTCTTTAGCATCAACATCTTGATTCTATCCTAATCATATCCCAAAGAGAGTAATTCAACATGAAATAATTTCAACCTTTATTAGTTTAGATGAGCATCTCCCTACTAGTAGGTTGTTCCAATTCATAATTACCCTCTATGCTAAGTTATCATCATCCTCGACCAAGTTTATCATGTTTTCCATAATCAGGGTCCAATGATTATAACCACCTATGGGAAAATCATTGCATAGCATCCCACCTGCATTTCTTAATGATTATAACTACCTTTGGGAAAATCATTATGTCATCACTAATTTAATTTTTCTACCCATACAAGGGCATGTTGTTATATTTTTTGTCTATCCTAAATAGGGCAACTCCATCTTCTCAATTATTATAACCACCTTTGGGAAAATCATTGTGTTATCATACCACATTGTCACTATTGGGTACAATGCTTATAACCACCTTTGGGAAAATCATTGTGTTATCATACCACATTGCCACTATTGGGTACAATGCTTAATGATTTTGACTAATTTTTAAATATCAATGTGTTTTCACCCCATCATCTTTCCTTTCTTTGGTCTCCTCATTTCACTTCTTTTCAAGGGACCATTTTCCAACCTCCTTGTGCCAACCGTTCCCTTGAGGGGGCATCATATAGTTAGTTTATCATCATTACAGTTGTAGGCATACATGACCTTTTAATTATTTGATAAGATGTTACTATGATTATAACTTGTAATTACTTCCAAAATAGGGGCAAACTGTAGACACCAAAAATTGGCCATCAATAACCTCTAACTAGGATTTTGGCCAATCTCCACCCAAAACGTGCAATTTGGCTTAAAAACATTAAAACATACTAAATGATGTAAAATTAACATATTCAAGTGCCAATTTTGGCTAGGGTATCCCTAAATAGAGCAATGTAATTTATGGGCCAGCTAACTTTGATCAGATCACTTTGAGTTAAAATGCCAAATTTGTACTTGGGTGCTTTGAATTGCTCTTTCCTATCAAATATTTTACACAAGACATGTGCCTTTGTTATTTTTTTGGCAAAATATTAAATGGGAATATGGTTCTAACACATCTAACATTGCCTTCTAATTATAATCTAGTGAAATTTTAGACCAATAACAAGGCATTCTGATCAATTTGAGTAATTTATGCATAAAGTGCTTAATCATGCTTAAGAGCTAATTAACCCAAATTAAGACATAATAAATATTTCCATGGAAACTTGTTGAATATTGAATATCTGCATCATCAAGTGACCTTATTTCTTGGGAAGACATCTCTAGGCTATAAATGCTACAAATATCAAGATTCATGCCTCCTATGCCTCACCAATGCCTTTCATGATGCCATCCATTACTCTTAATTGCCCCTTTTTTCCAATGCCATGATGAGGATAATTACAAATTTAATTTCAAAAATTGAATTAATCCTCAACCACACATCTCAATCTTGAGATGGATAGTTCAGGTTGATTCTGATCAAATCCAAAAATCTATAAATAGGAGGCCTCACAACATCATTTCTAATCTATTTTGGTGAAAAGTTATTATACTAAAATATCTTAAAAGACTTTATTATACAAATTTATAATTCCAAATTGATTCTAAACCAAGCCAAGACACAAGCCAAAGGTGCCAAAGAGAGATGGAGGTAGCCAAGCTTCCATTTCTAAGGAATTCATGAGCACAAGCTGAGCAAGCCACCATTACAAAGGCATTTGGATCATCCAAGGAAGGTGAAGGAAATCTTGTATTTTATTCCTTACTTTTTTGTTGTGTTTGTCATTTAAAAAAATAATAATCTCTCACTAATTTCTAGGCTTAGAGATGTTATTCTATTAGTTTGTTTATTTCACTTTGTTTTCATTTTGGAACTAACACCATATTAACCATCTTCTCTTGAGTCAAATTCCTAGATCACATTTTCTATAAATAAAGTCTAGCTCTTGTAAGAGAGCTGGTCTATACTCTTCATTATCTATGATGTGCTATAACAAAATTCATAGAGAAAGCAACTCAACCTAGATAGGAAGAATGGACTTCGTGACATAAATAAGTGAATAGGATGTAGCTTTTGTTGGAATAAAAATGTGATATGGTATTACCAAATGGAATTAAACAACTGCAAGTGCCAATTATGATCAACATCATTGCCAATATTCTTCAAGATATTGACAATTATATTATTATAAGCCTTAGCTTGGACATTGCCTTGTGGGTAATAGGAAGTAGAGAACTATTATTTGATATGGTGTTAGCTAAAACTTTCTTTCACATATTTAATTTTAAATGATCCTCTATTATCAAATATAATGTTGGAGGGGATACCATAATGGTAGATGATGTGATTAAATATGAATTTGGATATTTTCTTATCAGTTACATAAGTGAGGGAAATGGATTCCACCCACTTAGTGAAGTATTTGATAGTATTTAGGACATGATTATGTCCATATGAGGATGTAGGATTTAAATTGACTATGAGGTCGATTCCCCACATTGAGAATAAACATGGTGTCATCAATGGTTTGAGTGTCTTGGCTAGAGCATGAATTAGATTAGAATGATTCTGGTACTTTACACACCTCTTCACATATGAAGTTGCATCTATTTCTATACTTAATCAATAATAACTAGTACATGGTAACTTATTATATAAGATTGCCCCATTTATTTGGGATCCACACATTCCTTCATAAACTTCCCTAATTGCTAATCTAGATTCTATTGAAGGTAAACACAAAGCAAAGTTCTATCATAGATTCTATAATACAAGGTTGGTACAAGTAGGGTATAATAAGAGGCTTTTTGGATGAAATATTTTTTTTCTTACGTGATAGTTTATGAGGCATAGTTTGGTCTTAGAGATAGGCATATACTTTAGACTACTAGGGAGGCATGAGACCAATAATTTTTTCAAACCATCTTGATGATTTATTGTTCATGCACTGACACTAAGAGATGTTCCATAAAAAATTGATAATCCCTTACTCTATCTGTGATCTAAATCATGGACCCAATAGTAGCCATGGAATCAATTATTCTGCTATTGGTTCAAGGTATTATTTCAAATTGAATCATGGTAATTTTCTACTTAAGAGTGTTGACCATATCTTTGTATGGCACCAAATTCTTGTCCTTAGTCTAGTATTGGTTTATAAACTAATTGATGATTAGCTAAGAATCACCATGAACTAGTAAATTTTGGATGTTTCATTGTACTTCTTGATGAATCCCCATTTGAGTGATTGATACTCAGCCATGTTATTATTCTATGGAAATACAATGTGAAAAGACTTGGGAAAAAGGTCCCCTTATGGTGTAACAAATGATATTCTGGCCCCTAATCTATGAGCTATGAATGAATGTTAAATTACATCTTCCATTATTCTTCCTCATGAGGTGCTTCTACTTCTAAAGTAATCATAATGGCCTTATCTAGAAATACAAATATAAGAGGTTGAATATCTTAAAAAGGAGCTTATGTAAGCTAACCTATGAGTACTTGTCCCTTAATGGCCTTCTAATTAACATATTCAATTTCAAACTCTCTCAATAACATGATCCACTTTGCCATGTAGCCCTGTAGAGCTATTTTAGAAATTAGATAGTTGAGTGGATCTACTTTGGAAATAATAATGGTTTTATTGTTCAACATGTAATGACATACATTTTTGTCTATGAACACCATTGCTAAACAAGATTTTTTAATCAGTGTATAATAGAGCTCATACATGACCAATATTTAACTTAGATAATGCATGGAATGATTTTTACCCTTTTCATCATGTTGTGCCAAAAGTGCTCCCAGGGCATTTTTAGTCATTGATAGGTAAAGTAAAAATGGGTCATTCGACATCAGTGGTAATAAAACAAGAGGATTATAAAGATATTCCTTAAGACATTCAAATGATTTTTGGCACTCTTCATTCTAGGAGAAAGTAGTTCCATTCTTCAGTAAGTGTGTAGACAAATGGAATTTGTCATACAAGTATGATATGAAGCATCAAATTCACTAGATCTTTGCCTACAAAATATGGAGTTGCTTCAAGTTATATGGTGGTGATATTTATATAATGGCTCAAACTTTAGATGGATTGACTTCAATGCCCCTACGAGAGACAATTAAGCCTAAAATTTTTCTAGAAGTTACAACAAATACACACTTCTTTGGATTAATCCTGATATTATACTCTTAAAGTCTCTCAAATATTATTCATAGTACAAGTGGATGATTGACATGGTTCTTTGATTTACCTAAGATGTCATCAATGTAATCCTTAATGATATCATGCATCATATCATAGAAAACTACTATCATGGATTGTTGGTAAGTGGCCCCTATGTTCTTAAGTCCAAATGACATTACCTAATAATAAAATGTTCCCCATGGAGTGGTGAACACTATCTTATGATGGTCTTCCTATGCAATTATGATCTAGTTATATCATGAAAATTCATCCATAAGAGAAAGCATTTCATATTTGATTATTGAGTTGATAATCATGTCTATGTTAGGTAGAGGAAAGTCATCTTTTGGGTAGGCTTTGTTGATATCCCTAAAATCAATGTAGATTTTGATGCCTTCTGATTTATTACTTACTAACACAATGTTTGAAATCCATTCTAAATAATTGATCAATCTGATGAATATTGCATCTAAGATTTTTTTTCAACTATTTCTTTATTAGCACAACAATACTAGGATGGTTACCTATTCCATTCTTTGGCAATGGGAATCTAATGAAATAAGGGTTTCTAGAGACACTACCAATGAAACAAAATATCTTAACATTTTGAGCCCATATACAGGACCCATCATCAAGAGTGAATGATTTTTATTGTATATTAGATATTTTATTCTTTATGAAATAAAAATAATTCTTTCTTGATAATGGGTCTCGTAAATAAGGTCAAAATGTTGAGATATTTCATTTCATTGGTAGTATCTCTAGAAACCCTTATTTCAATACTAAGATACATCTTACATAGCTTCTACTTAACAAGTTTGGTATCAAGGTGTATAATATATGGTGTAAAACCAAGGCAGGGTCCAAACCTAGCATGTTTGAATAGTCCCATGTAAACATGTCAGCAAACTCCTTTATAAGGGCTGTAAAAACTTCACATTCTTCCTTAGTAAGGGACACACCTAATTATATCCACTCTAAGTCCTCTAGAGTCCCAATACTAACCTTTTAAGTGTCCTCCATAATAAATATAAAACCATCTTTTAAAATAGTTGGTAAGGAGGTAAAATGGTTGGAAATAGAAAAGTCCTATATCCAGACTCGCTTGTTTAATTCTACCAAGTAGGATGAATCATAATATCCTAATGCTGATAAAGGCCATGAAACAAATACTTTAGTGCACTCTTGAAAAATCTACAAAAAATATTTCCACTCTTCAATACTGGTTTTAGATCCATAAATAGGCCTTGGACTATAGGTATCCTATTCTTCATAAGAAGAGGGGTGAACATCCTTGTCTAATGGTGCCAAAAACTAATTTTCACCAAGAGAATTGCCTTTTTATTTACTTTTACCCTAGTCAAAAGGTGCCTCAAAGAGGTTTTCACTTTTAAACTTTAATGTTTGATTTTATTTTTATTTTTGGCCAAGTAAGTTCACCCACTCTCCAAAATAGGTAGCAAGATCTTATGATCACCAAGAGGAATGCAATTCCTTAATCCTAAAAAGTCACATATGGCCTCATCATTTTCAAACTCATATAATGGTATTGTTGACTCTTGTTGATCCCAGTATATCAAATATGGGTGATAAAGGGTTAATGGTGAAGGTTGAAAAATAGGGTTAACATTGAAAAAAACATGGTGTTGTATAATAAGGGTGCATAAAGTTATCATATTTGATTCTAGAATTATTACAACTAGGCACAAACATGGGATATTCCATTTGCACTCAACACTTTACACTCAATTATGATGACAACAATTCACATAAGGTATAGGCTTTATGTGCTCACTCAAAGCAAAAATTAGAAGGAACTAGGGCTTGCATTGGGCTAGCTGTACCATAACACAAAACATCAATTATGGGACTTGGTCAATTTAAAGAAGGCTTTAAGTAGATGCATAAACACAAGCCTTTCATTGACTAGGCCTAATGGTCTATAGGTGCAAGCCTTTTTATGGACTAATCTTAGAGTCATATGGGCACAAACCTTTTTTAAACTAAGCCTAGCATCATAAATGTGCTTAAAGGGTCAAAGAGATACTTCACTTCAAGTATTCATACTAGGTTCACACTTATAACAAGTGAAAGAATGCTTGACACATGATTTATGCTTAGTCTTTATATAAGTTATGGCTAACATCATCATTTAATATAGGGAATCCATTAATGACATGAGCCATAAGCTCATAAATAACATTATTAACATAAATGTATTGAAATTACAACATTATAATAATTGAACATTCAAATAACAATACCAAAGATGCATAAACTAGATATTCCATTTACTACAACAATTCTTTATCAATAATCAAAGATCAAATAAAATAGAGTATATAGTCCATGGCATTAAGGATAGAGTATGCTTAGCTCAAGCTACCTAATGACCTAGAGGCTCACAGGTAAGATTGTGTGCTTAAAAATGGAGCCTTAATGGCATACATAGTACTAAGTCTAATGGTTCCTAGATGCATGCATAGGGAAAATTCCAATTTGCTAGAGCTTTGTTGCACTATTTTTTTCCCCTTCATAAACTGGTTTGAGATCCTTTTATAGCTCTTCAAGTGCATTTCTAGCAAGCTAGAATGTGCATTCCAAGTGTTGAAATTAAGCCTTAGTGATCATTCTCACCATCTCCATCACCTTAAAAACTTTACATTATATTCACCATGTATTTCCACTCCTAAAATATGACTTAAAGATTTGAGAACCACTTAGCCACCTGCCAGCTAGTATAAGGTATGCACTAAAACCTCTTGCTAGCATAAAAATGACAAAATGTCATCATAATGACAATAATTACCTCACAATGATGTGGAATTTGAGCTAGCATGAATCCATACTTACCAAAATAAGGGGCCCAACATTACCCCATACAAAATTTTTAGTTCATCCTCAGACTAGGCTATTTAGGTCTTTAAAGTGTAGAACTTAGGTGCTCTCTCCTTAAACTCAACATTGAAGTCTTCAAATCCCTTAATGGAAATATTTATTTCTTTAATGGCACTATCTATTTAGGTGGAGGAAACACAAATTTTAAGTACAACAATCTTCTTTACCTCTTTTAAAAGGCCTTTACATTTGTCTTTGCCTTTTCCACACTCCTATCTAGGATTGCTCATTACTCACATGCCTTAGTCTATAGAATGTAAAAGAGTGTTTCCAAGTTTTTCTATTTCTCCCTTATTTGATTGTTGAGTGTGTTGATGCTACCCATAATTTGCACATGCTCCAACCTGCTCATTGAGTACACCTGCGCCATCAACTTATCCTTTTCCTCTTTTGCTTTATTTAAGTGAATGTCTATGACTAAGGCTTGGTTGGATAATCTCAATAATATGGAATAAATTGCATTTTAACCCTCTTATAGTTTTGCAAAGAGGTCTTCTACCTTTTTGAGCTTACTATCTGGTTCATTTTATAGCATGGTACATGGATACTCTTCTTCTTCTTCTTGTACTAACTCACATTTTAACATTGGAAGAATTTGATTAACTAGAACACATATTTTTTTAACATCAAAGAGGCTTGAAGTATTAATGAAAAACATAAGGGATGGTTTGGTTAGCTTTATGCACTCACATAGCTACTATAGCTTGAATTTGGTGGCCTACACTTCCATTTTTTTCCCTATCATCATTGATGATATTTATTCACACAATTTTTGTGGCCATTTTGATTAACAAATTACCATCTTAGATTAGGTTCATGGTGTGAGGGTTTATAAGGATGGAATCCTACCCATCCTCAAGATCTTCCAAGCTAGAAGTAGCTATTCTAGGTGACTCAAAATGAGGCTCATCCATATGATGATAACAAATAAATGAAAGTTATTTGTGCATATTAGTTATGACTACTTGGGGCAGTATGATATCATACATGTAAATCTCATCATCCCCCCATCCATTCTATTCCTTCTCCCTTATGCTTATTTCTACATCATCCTTCTTGATGATGACCATCTATGTTTTTTACCCTTCTTCATTGGTGCCACTACTTTATTTATCACTTTCCTTAGAGGACTTATCTATTTATTCCTTGGGGGTTTATTCCTTAGACTTTTCCCCCTTATCCACTTCTTCCTCATAGGGTTTTGCAATACTCACCTATAGGGTAATCCTTTCAATTCTAGCATCACCTTATTACTTATAGGGTTCCTCTACTATCTCTATTTGTTTTTCTAAGGTGCCAAATCACCTTATTTTTATTCAAGTACCCCTTCACTACTCAAGTGCACCTCTTGTGAAACTTCTTCTACCTTCCTCATGGGGGCACTATGTGGTTACTTGATTTCTTCAATAGCTAGTCATATAATTTTAGGAATCTTCTTGGCCTTTTTCTCTTCCTTGGCATCTTATTTTTTTGGAAAGTTTATGATTTTATTCAAGCACCAATGTCTTCTTAGTGTCCTCCTTACTTAAGCCCATTTTTTACACACCCTTCTCTTCTCCTCTTCTATTTATGGAGGTGGTGTGGAGGTTTATTTGATGGATGAGAAGATTTCTAGCTCCTCTACTTCTTCAAACATGATGGTTATGCCACTTTGAAGGGCCTCCTATGTATCCATGGTATTTGGATTTTCTTCCTATTTTATCTATAGGATGTAAGTCCCCATTCTTTCTTCTTCAGTCTCTTCCTCAATTCTAGGCATGAGGTTCACATCTTTTTCTCTATATACAAGAGTTATGGTAGGGAATGCAAATAGTCCTGTAGTCTTCTTATTCTTGTACATCTTGTTGGAAGAAGTACTTTCTGATGTGGAGATCATGTGATTTTTAGGAACTGGGGGAGTAATTTTTTATTTAGAGGAAATATTTGGCTTAATTCACTTCATGTTATCCTCAAGTTTCTCTCCCCTTTTATTTTGGAGAGCCTTTTCCTACATCTTTGGTGAAACCTTCCCTTCTTCATCGACTAGGAGGGGATGATGATCATCTTTTTCAAGATCAATGCTCTTCTTACACAACTTCATTTTATAATAGAGGTTAAATATGTACCCATTTATTATGTTTATTTAGAGGGGATGGATTTACATCTTATTAGAGTCATCATCCTCATTCTTAGTGGCCTTGGATCTAGGGTGCACATACTGGTGCTTCAACCTACTCCTATCTTAATCCATGGTCTTCATCAAGATCTACAAATATTATGCATTGGGAATCTTCCTTAGCACCACCATGAAAAATTTGGTGGAAGATGCATAAGGTATATTAATCTATCTAAATAGGTTCTCATATGTGAGCACTAGGTGCACTACACATAAATGATGAATTATATCAAAGGTCACAATTCCTACCAAGTGTTAGGGGAGCTCCTGAGGGATGCACCATTCAATCCCAAAGGCCTTGATATATATATCACACCACCCTTACACCCTTGTCTTATATTTTTTAAAAATTATGGGTGGGAAGATGAATATTGATACTTCATTATAGTGGACTCATCATCTTTGTCTGGCACACCAATCTTTTTCATCACTATCAATATCAATAGATACCCTAACCTAAAGGTTTAGTGAAATTTATGACATTCTAACACATTATTAATAATACACTCAATAATGAATTTAGAGATGTTGAACTTTACTCTTTATGCCATGTGATGGGAAATGCACAAGTAGGTCTTACTAATGTCAAACCATTGACCACTTGAGCATAGTTTAGAGCCAACTAGGTACACCATATCCCTTATGTCAGGGTCCTATATATCTTTAATAGGGAATATGAACCCTAACTTGTAGTAGCTTAGGAACTTCCTGAACCTCTCCACCTCTAATTCATCCTCCATCATTTAGTATATGTCTACCCTTGAGTTTGGAAGTCACATGATCTTACTGATGAGGCACATTGAGATCCTCATGTGCCTCCCTATGAAATAGAAATAGTCCACATGGATAGGTGAGAGCATGAATTTCACTAACTCCTTTAGCTTTCCAAAGATTAGTATCTCAAATAATTGGGTTGCATTTATGGTCAACAATTTATCTCAGATAGAGATGTTAAAGAGTGTAATTCCCACCTTCATCTTCTTTTTTGTGTCAACCATCTAGTCCTAGTTAAGTTCCTATGCATTACTTCCTATGTAGTTGTTGTAATCTTTCAATTTGCACATGTATGGAAAGGATACCCACTTCTCCCCCACCATGACCTTTAGGAGAACTACATATATCAATAAGAAAGATTGTCACTTTCTTCTAAGTCTATCATTAAGATGTTGATGCCTTCTACTAATTGAACCTCTTATTTTATGATGGCTACTTATTTTACCATCTATGATTTTTTGGCATCCTCTTATACCTATGAAAAACATTTAATTAGCATTTTCTTACCCATTATAAATTGGAGACTATTAAAACATGGTTGGTTTATCTTTTTGAAGCTCTAATGGTGCTTGGTGCTTCTTCACAATCACTGGAATTGTAACTATGTCTTTGACTCTGAAGCTTCTTATGTTATTAATGGCAACCTCAATAATCTACAAAATTTTAGCTACTCTATTTCTCTCAATTTCATTCCCCTCACCTCCTTATCACTTAAAAGTGGAATGAAATATTTTCTTGGTTTAACCATTCTTTCTTGGGGGCTATGGATGCTCTAGTTTTCACTATGATAACATTTTCTAGTTTTTGGTTGGCTTTGGCTCTGTTTAGATCTATGTTCTAGTTCAAATTCTCATAAGGTTTTTAACCTTTAAAAGTTTGTCATTTACCCCTTTATACCTTATTTTTAGCTACCTCATTAATGGTTGGTGATTAATGGCAAGATAACACATGGATTTCTTGAAATCTACTAAACCCATGAAATTTGCAAAAATCTATCGCCAAATTCTCATTTATTATAGATCTTTATGCATGTGTCATCATAACATTAATTTTTATAATGGTTTATCTACTAAAGTGATAGGAGATTCAAACAGTCACTTCCCACCAACCATTGGGTAGGTGCCAACTATCTTGATGATCTTTCTCTTGTGCTTTTTTTACCTTGGTATGACATTGACCCTTCTTATGGCAACCTGAGCACAATGCTTCACATGTGCATGATTCAACCTAATTGATTCCATATCTTCTTGGTGATGCACTTATTTTCAAGTGTGACTCTCTTTCTTGGTTAATTTATCTATGCTTTCATGTCTCTTTCTTTAGACTTACCTACCCCATACAAATCCTTGCACTAGTTCTCCAACACTTCATTCTCTTTTCTCATTTTTTTGCACACGAACATCTTGTGCACCTCCTTTTATCAACTTTTACTCATAACTATCTAAACCTAGAAAAATTCACACACCTAGAAACTTAGATGTTTAACCTTGGGTACTTAAAGAGTGTTTGTGTTTGAATCATCTAATTAGATTTATACATGTAAGCACCAGAATAATTATCTTATGGGCCTAAAAGTTTCACACTTATTTACCAAACATAAATGAAATAACATAAGGAAATATTTGGATTATTCCAAATTTTATTATGGTCAACATAAATCAACCAACTTGTGATTGGGAAGTTGGTCAGATGGTGCAAGTGCCATCTTAGTGACTATAGGCCTTCAATTTATTACTAATAAAATTCCTAAGGAGCATTTCACCTATCAACATACAACTTGCATGTTCTAGTCTCTAATATACTATGGATGATATAAGGTCCCATCCACCTAATCTATAATTTTCCTAGGTTCTTGAGGTACTTAGAGTCATATATCAAGACTAGAGCATCTTCGATAAAAACCTTGTTCTTGATGTACTTATCATGTCATAACTTCTATCACACCTTTTCTACTTGATGGATCCATCTTAATTGGGCATGTGTATCATCCAAGCACTCTAAGTCTTCAAGGAATGTACTCAAAGAATCTTGGTCATCTAATTGACCAATACACATGATGCATAATGAGGGCACTAGAAATTCCATAGGTAAAATGGCCTCTACACCAAATACTAATTAAACTGGTGTAACCTTATTTAGGTATATGTACATAATATGATAGGCTCATAATAATACTAACACATGATCATCCCAATCCTTGTAACCAACATCACATATAATTGTGAGGCATGATCCCAATATCTCATTAAATGCCTTAGTGGTAACCTTTACTTAGGGATGATAAGGTGTCATTTTATGGTGTGCCACCATATATATAGTCAATAGGATATAAAAAAATTTATTGATGAAGTGTTCACCATATTCATTGGTTAAGGTAAGAGAACATCCATAAATATTGATGATATTCTCCTAGATAAACCTTATGACTATGGTAATTGTACAATCTTTAGTTTGTGTGACCTCATCCCATTTGGTGAAGTAATCTATGTCCACTAAAATGTATCATACACCTGTGTGCCTTACAGTAGGAGTAATAGACCCAACAAAGTCCATGACCCATTTTTCAAATGGAATCTAGGCAAGGATGGTGATGAGAGGCATCTCATCCTAGTGGTTTGGTTTGCTTGTGCACTAGCAGATGTCACATGTTTTTACATAATATTTTACATCCTAGAATAGAGTTGGCCACCATAATCCTGACTATAGTACCTTGTGCACCATAACATATCTAAGGTAATGGAATCTATCAATAACCTCATGCATATCTTATAATATTGAGTCCCATTCATGATTTAGGACATATTAGTCCATGAATTCATCATGGCTTAATTTGTACAGTTCCCCACCAATGAGTTAAAAAAGGGCATCATGAACTATAAACTACTTCTCCTTAGTCATCATAGTTTAGGGTGTAGATCTAGATGTAAGAAATGTAATGATTTTTACCAAGTCTTCTGGGATGTGATGGACCCTATAATGTTGTGTGTGAGGCATATCATATTCAATGGACACTACTGCATTGCCCGATTTGATTCAAGCTAGATGGTTTGGGACCAAGTTTTATTTTACAAGTTTTACTACAACAAAGAATTGGAATTATTGAAAAAAACAATCCATTGATAAATGCACCCATAGAGAATGGGATTATTCACTAGATACTTAAACACCTCATGATCAGTGAAAAATATGAAGGGGATTACTAAAAAATACTACTAGAACTTATACAAGGCATAAACCATGACAATCTCCTCACACTTAGTTGTGGTGTAGCTCTACTCTACCTTGGTTAGTTTTCTATTTGTAAAAGAAATGGGATGGTCCATTTTGAATTCACTTGGTTATGCCAGAATGACACTGATCATAATACCAGATGCATTGACATGGATATGTAATGGAGTTGCCCAATCATAAAATTATAGTATTGGTGTGCTTTCTAGTTTGAGCTTTAGGGTCTCAAATACATCTTCTTATAATGCTCCTTAATATAATGGTCCATCTTTTTTCAAGAACTCTTCTAACAATTTTGAAATATTGACATAGTTCCTTATGAAATTTTTATAGTACCTATAGTGTCCAAGAAAGGCACAAGCATATTTATAAATTAATGGTGTCTAGACCTAAAGGATGATTACAATCCTTGTTGGATCAATGAGCATAACATCTTTGCAGATGATGTGCCTAATTAAAGTGCCAAATGACATTGTGAAGAAACTTTTTGAGGTTCAAAGAATTTTGCAATTGCCTATATCTTTCAAACATAAGGCATAAGTTTTCATAATGATCCTTCACTAACCCATACATAGTCCAGTCATCTAAGTATAATTGAAGGAATTTGTGAATGAATTCATTGAAAGTAGTGATCACCACTTTGGAGAATACAATTGGTGCATTCTTTAGTCTAAAGGGCATCACATTGTATGCGAAACAACCCCATTCTATCACAAAGGTAGTTTTGGGCTTGTCCTCATCCTCAATCTAGACTTGATGGTATTATGAGAACCTATTAGTAAAGGTGTATATATTGCAACCTATGATGCCATCCAAGACTTCATTAGTGACCAGAGTTAGAAATGGGTTAGTTACATAAGTGGCATTCAATAATCTATAGTCAGCACAAATCTAGATGTGCCCATCCTTATTGATGTTGATGACCATGAGGCTAACACATTTAAATTATGACATAGGGTATATGATTCTCATGTCTAGAATACCATAAATATTTATTTTGACCTTGGCATAAATATTGGGGTTCATCTTGTAAGGTTGCTTCTTGATAGGTATTATGCCATTGACTAGATTGATGCTCATCTTCTTGAGGGATGGGTGTGTACCTTCATGTCTCTATGATTCTAAGGGAATAAGTCTTAGAACTCATTTAGGAGGTCCATAATATGTGCCAGATCCATATTAGATCAATAGGTACCCATAATATCAATCTTTGGTTCCCCTTCAGAGCTGATATATACCTTTGTAGTTTTTAACAATGTATGATAGGGTTCATTCTTTTCTTGGTATAAATCCTTTTCTTGTTATTTACCCTCTGTTATTTATATCTAAATATGGGTAGGGTATTCTTGTTTTGGGGCACTATCCTCAACTTGGAACATTAAATTTATTTTGCCTATTAGATTCTTCTAGTTTCATGCCTTTTATATTTCATCATCCTCATTTCTAGAGTCATTATTGAGGGTTTGCTCTTCAAATAAATTTGGGAGTGCCAACTTTTTTTCACTGAATATGTATTTTAGGCACTCTTCCAATATTGTAGTGTCCTCAAACACCGACTTTTAACTACCTATAATGGTTCAATCAATTCAAGATTTTGTGAAGAAAATGAGGTATGAACGAACTAATCCTTAAGTACATCTCAGTTGTCTATCTCATGACACGTCTCATTGATAATATACCATGCCCATACCTAAGTATTTAAGGTTATATAAAAGGCATGCACCCATATATTTCTTGATGCATTTTTTCCATAAATAATCAATGTTTCTTTATAAAGGCACACATGTGCTATAGGGTCAGATTCATCAGAGTAGGCTAAGATGTCTAGGTCCTCATTGATCTTTAAAAATATAGTGAAAATGGATACCTTCATATCTTGCCAAGTTTTCAAGCTGGGATTTTGCACTTCCCACAAATGAGAGATAGTGTTCTTGAATGTATACACTAGTGCACCCATTCTATCCACCTATTTTGGGATGCATGATTCAAGGTCACAAACATAGTCTTCTACATGATTACTCCCCTCATATTTTTGGATTGCTTCAAGTTTTCCCTTACTAAGGTGAAACACTCTCTTTCCATTTTTCTTGCCACAAAAGACCCACCTTTTAATGTTTGGTGACCCTTCTCTTCCCACTAGTTATGCCTATATATTTTGGATGGAATAGAGGTAGAATAAGTGAGTGTTTCATAATATTTATAATGTAATTCAAGCCATGATATGTGCTTAGTGTGACCCTTCTCCCCATATTTTAAACTTAACTTAAGTATTGACACAACTATTGGCTGAGTGGTGAAAACACTACGAGTGGTTGCTTGTCCCTTGATTATCTTCGTAAAAGTTGGTTGTACCTTTAGGGTCTATTTTTATAATTTTGTCTCATGCCTAATGATTTTTGTGCCCTTATCTATGTAAATCCTACCTTAGATCAAATTTTTGTACAAGTTATGGCATTATTTGACTTTATGGGACCCTCAAAAATACCCACACATGGGATGTGTAGGGCAGTTATGCTGATAATGCTCTATTGAGCCATACTTATAACATGAATGTGGTGGGAACCTTCCACCACCATATCCTCCACCTCACCCTCTAGTGCCACATTACATTCCAAAGCCTATGTTTTTTGTCTATAGCCTTCATTTCCTTGGTTATCTTTCCCTTTTATTGCTATAGTGGCCTATCATGCATCTCTTTCCATGTTCTCACATATTTCATCAATCACCCAATAATCAACAGTGATATGGGTGTAAGCATCACACAATTGAAAATGGATGGTTATGTTGACTTGGAAGGCATGTTACAATAAAGGATAATTGTATATGTCATTAACCTCTCCAAAAACTTTATATCTTAGAAGTAAAGTGTGCACATTCCTCTATGGGTAGTTAGTCCTTTTATGGCCTTCCACTTCATATTTGATGTACCATAGTCTAATTTGAGCATCACGTAAAGAGGTAGTGGTAAGATTTTGGAGTTGAGAGGCCATAGATGTAATCTATGCCTCCATAAATGGGATAATTTTAGTATCTACAGTTTTGACTATCTTGAATCTGAGCACAACTTCAATCTCTTCATGAGGATCTATAAAAGTCTTCATGAAAAACATTCTTTAGAATGACACTATCAACCCTCCAATGAACCACCACACATTCCTAGAAGGGTGAATATCATATGGGAGATTTGATAAGAGAGTCTTGAACCTTGCATCGTGTAGGTGCATAATCTCTAAGAGTCATTGGGTAATCTCTTTTAGCATAGTGATGCTATATTATTTAAATATATAATGTTAAATTACTTCAAGAATGCATCGTTCATGATATAATAGTCAACCATGGCTTGGTTAGGGTCAAATTTCCTATACCAGGTATGGGTGTGATCAAGTAAAGAGGTCAAAAATTGGGTTTCCTTGATATTTTATTGGGTTATGGCCTATATACACCATTGTAGTTCATATTTCAACACATGTTTTAAATCATTCTCCATGCCATGATACTCTGGTAAGTGCATAGCCATATTATAGTAGATTTGCTATGAGGGATAACTAAGATTTGAAGCACTTGTCCCCCTAACATATATCTTGGTGAAACTCCTCTAATTCCTCTAACCATTAGGATAGGAATTGGTCCCATCATTATTACTAGTACATTTGATGTTGATGGTGTTTTAATACTTACTTGTGTGATAAACCACTTAGTGTAGGCTATTGACCAATTTATGTTTCTAACATCAACTAAATTTGTATACTTATGCTCAAGTTATATTGTGGTGAACTAGCACCCATTGGTCTTGAGGTAGTTTCACTTACCTCTTTATATGGAATAATCTATTTAATCACAAAGTTACACTCTAAGTCTATAAAACATCTAAGATCTATGTGTTGATGCCTAAATGTGTATCACAGGTGCTCAGACTATTTAAGAACACTTCTCATTTTATAATTCTAAGATTTTAGTGTATGAGCTAGAGGTTGTGATAATCCTATTATCTATTGATGGAATAGAGGTAGAATAAGTGAGTGTTTCACAACATTTATAATTTTTGGTGGTCGGGAGCCACCATGGTCAACTAGCATATCTATGCAAAATATGAAGTATCTATGCTAAGGACAGTGAATTATGATCAAGAAATAATTTAAGAACTAATCTAAGATGGATATTTAAAATGAGAATTAAGCTAAAGTGATCTCATTAAAAAAAGAGCAAATGGAAGGGTAGGGAAAAAAAGAAAGATGTTGTTGGTCTTTATTCTAGACATTATGACAAAGTTTAAATCTCATCTAAACATGATTTCAAATAATGTATTAAGTAAAAAAAAATTAATCCCAAATAATAAAATACATCAAAAAATATTCTAGGGAAGGTATGAAATGATGCAAATAAGAACCACGCTCATTTTAAAGATTCACTCTTGCAAGCAAACAACATTAGTCCAAATGCAAAATAAGTGAATAAAATGAAATAAGCCCAGGAAATTTATACTAATATATAAATGGCATAAATTATAAACTTTGCATTCAAGATACACATCCAAAATCCATAAGAACCATTGAAATCTAAAAGTGAAACTAGACAACTGGGAGACAAATCATATAACACTTCACACAAGCAAATATGGATATACTTTTTTGAATTTCATGTTTGTATTCATTGCTCAAAGTTTAAAAATTAATTTGGTTCTAAGAACTCCCTCTACCCTCTTATAATTGATAATACTCCTTTTATACACTGAAAGGAATTATGTTAGTCAGCCATATCCAATTAAATTTGTACATGTGTATAGGACAACTATCATTTTGTTCTATTATGAAACAAATGATTTTTTATAATGTAATGACTTATATAAAATGTGATCTTACAAATTTCACATGTTTATACAAAAAATAATATCCTATTTCAAACTATTATATAATGCTAGTTATAAAAATAACATTTTTATTTCATCTAACTTTGGGACCCACTAGCTGATTATGGGTCGAATCATCTTTATATAGGAAATAATTCAACTCTTTATACTTGATTATGGAAAATATAGGGTCAAGTTGGGGCTTACCTAAATATTTCATAGTACTCAAATGGTGGCAAAATTTGGACTCAAGTGAGCATTATGCCTTAGATCATGTATTTTTATTTTTCTTTTCATTGGTCCACTATATCTAAGAAGTGGACCACCATTGGCTACTTAATATCCTTTCAGTGAACTCGTGAAACCTGTCACTATCTCAATGCTTTGAATTGTCAAAGTTCACTATGCTCTTTTGGATTAACTTTTCTTGACTGCACATGGGTCATTGATCTTGTAGAAAAACATAATATTTAAGATTAAGGATATATATTAAGGACTTTAGGATAAACTATTTAAGCTAAGTTCAAAACATAATATATGAGACTCCATGAATTAAAAGGGATTCAACATAAAGAATTTGGACTAGGGTTAGGAACATAATAAAAAGGACCCTATAAAAATAAAATTACGTAGCCTAAAGACATATCCTAAGGTTTTCATCATATTAATAAATATGATAAACCTTAGGATAAGGATTTAGGCTAAGATTTAAAAAAGAGGGACCATATAATTATTTATACCAAACTAGGATTTTTAGCTTAAGGTTTGGTTGTGTTAAAATACATGACTAAGCCTAAGGGCAAAAATTAAACTAGGTTGATGGTATTAAATTTGTTCCTATTTAAATTTAAATAAAAGTTCCCACCAATTTTAACTTTGAATTAAAAGGTCTAGGTAAAACATTAGGTTAGGGTTTCAAAATATGAAATTAGTCAATCAATTATAGACCAAGGTTACTAAAATATCAAATTAACTTTGAAGCACAAAACCCTAAGAATGTTTGTTCCCAAATGGGCTCATTTAAACCTACAAATTGAAACACAAATATACAATGTTATAACTTTAAATAATATTAAACTAAAACCATGAACAAATAAGTCATCCAGACCAAGGTGTGGATGATCTTGAAATAAAAAATAATGTGCAATCATGTGAATACCAATCTAATTAAGTGAATCTTTAATTTCAAGGTACAAATTTACATAATTTGACACATGGGTCCCCATTTTTACAAAATGGGGGTATGTTAACCTTAACAAATGTTAAATTCTAGGGGAAACATATCAATATGTTAGAATTCAGAGACTCTAATTTAAAATAATAATTAATCTACTCATTCCATTTGATCAGACATCATTATTAAGATTAATTCATGGTTAGAATAAATATTTCATATGCAAAATTAGGATCAAACATAAAAACTCAATCATGTTGTGTGTGTGCTTTGATTCCACTTACTTTTTGCCATGGGATTTAGGGAATAACTTCTAGATTTCATGCATTTAACTATTAACATTGACTTTTAATTTTTTTGAATATTTATCAATAACCTTATTTAACTCAAGGAAGGCTTAGGAATTTCTCTAGTGACAACCAGGCATCTATAGCCTTGAAAAATATGCATTTTGATCCATTGATAACTAGGCATCCATAGACCCAGTGGAGATTAGCTAGGTTTAGGGATTTGGTCAAGTGGTTGATTTTTAAACAATCATCCTTGGTTGTAAACTTTGTCTTAGATAATTAATGTTTTTTAAGTGCAAGAATGATTGTGTCTTAATAGTTTAAGATTTCATCCTACATGTGTAATTCTTCTTAAAACCAAGCTTAGGTCAAAATGATGCTTAAAACATTATGAAACAGCCAATCTATCCATTAGTTCTTATTGGGTTCTCTAAAATATAATACACAGTTTGAATTTCAAAGCCATGGTTAACACTTACTTAAGCTTCATACCTATATTCTTAAACTTGTGGAGTTCCTGAGTAATTAGGTGAATCTTGAGTTGAGAATTGTCCAAAAAGACTTATTTAAAAACAAGGAATAAAGCAAGAGGAAATAAATAAATAAAAATAGACACTATATATAAAGAAGGAAAAAAGCAAGACATAAAGAATAAGAAAGAAACTAAAATAATCCATTTCTAACTCCATAAAGTAATTACCTCTAAGATCAAATGAAAAATTATTTATCCCACTACAAAACCTTGAAACATGAATATTCTATTTTGATGGCATCCTACATATGGTATCACTTTATTCTTGTGTCTTTTAGGTGATGTAGCTTGGCCTCTTATCAATATTCTCAGATGTATGGATCAAAGGTATGAATCTAAGACCCAATCATCTTCTTCCCAAATATTTCTATCTTGCATCAAGAGTGATAATTATCCTTTAGTCATAAAAAAATAGTGACTTATATCATCCTCATTCAATGATGTGAATTAAGCTAGTATTCTTGTCTAAATGTCTTCATTAAATTTGTCTTGAGGTGGGGATAAAATATTCATCTTTATGATAAAACTTTCCAATTCATCCTAAAAGGATACTTCATCTTGATTGATTGAAAGAGCATGAAATTTATTTGCATCATTACCATTTGAATCATATTGATCACATGCTTCCACCCTTTTGAAGGTGTCATATGAAAATTGTTGATCCATTTCACTTGATTCATCCTCATCCCTTGTGCAAAATAGCATCTCAGCTACCCAATCAAGTTCCAACTCATCTTACTTTGGGGTCTCCAGAATGATATTATTGTCTTGAAGTACCTTAATTTCTTTCAATAAATCTTGGTATATATGTTTCCACTAGTCTTCTTTAGGGACAGACTCTATTTTAGTAATGACCTCATATAAGTTGCCTTCATAGATATCTTCTAAAGAGAAGTCATCTTGTATCTAATTTTGTTCATGGGGATACTCATCTTGAATGTCTATTTCATCTTCTAGATCATATTCTAGTTCACTTTCTTCTTCAAATCAAAAATCAAAAGTCTACTTGAAGTATTTATAAGTTCTTGCAAAGCCAAATGTTATTGTAACACAGTCTTAATTAAGAATAGGTTTAGATGTATCTCCTTCAATTTAACATGCTTCTAAGATACTATAATGATTAGCTAGACCTATACCATAAATATTCATTTCATGTATGTCCTTAGAAGACTTATTATTATTTTTATCTTGAAATATATTGAAATTTTGAGAAGCATAGTCTCTGTTGGAGCCTCCCCTAGAATTGCCCACTTTATTTTTCAACTAAAGAAAATCAGTTCTCAAATTTTGAACCATCTTAAGTATGGATTCATCCTCATTCTTTGGTGTTTCTGAGTTGTGAACTTGATTGCCATTACTATTGGGCACCAAATCTCTCTATCCTTATGGATGAAATCCATTTGTATCATTGTTGAAGAACCCCAAATTTTGGCCAGGATAGGCATGACTTATGGGTAATTGATTCAAAACTATCATCTAATTAAAGGTATATGCATTATGATTGGCATTAGGATTGATATTTAGTGCTAGGAAATTGGGTTGACATTGGGAATACTTTATGCAAGATAACCTTGAGGCTACTTTTGATCATTGATTGTTACAACTTTAGTATAAGCCAATGTCAAGGTGTTTATGATTCTAATAAACCTTTTGAGGAACATAAAAATCATGGGACCCAAAGCATCCTTATAAATATCTAAGGCTAAAGTCTCATTAGGTCTATAAAGAGTTATGGTCTTGATATAAAGCTTTTGTAATCTAGCATTGAAGGCTCTAATGACCTCGTTAGCATCTCTATTAATAGTGGTGAATTGCTGATATAGAATACATGGACTAATGATTTTACCATATTGTTTAAAAAATATTCTATTCAAATCATCCCAGCTAGTTATGCAATCCTCTTTAATGTTAAGGAACCATTCTTATGTAACATCTTTGAAAGTAAAAGGGAATAATATACACGCTACATCTTCATGAATAACACTTAGAAGTCTTAAATTAGCTATGAAAATTTTAACATGTTCTTCAATTGTGACAACATCATTAGGATTTAAAGAAGGTAAAAATACCTTTCAATATTTCTTGGTAAATCATGCACAATACCTGGTATGTAGATTAGAGAACCACCTAGCCAAGCCATATCTTGAATACATGATCACCTTGAGTTAGTGAAGTTGGATAATACATTAAAAGTATATGATTACTTTGGTCTTGTTTTTGTAAATTTTGGTTTGTGACCTTGAAACCTATTTAAAACATGATGCATCAAACCAACCTTTGAAAATAAGTCAAATTTACAAAAATACATGTAAAACATGACTATATTTAACTAAATAAGTTTAAATATACATCTAAACTAATGAATGAAAGGGATGTTTACACTTATAGGCTTGAATGAACTCAAATTTTCAAAGAGAAAGTCAATATTTGTACATAATTGCTATTACTAACCTTAAACATGGGGAATACACAAAGCATGAACGACCTTTGCATGAATGTCCATGGATCTCCAAAGAATATCAATCTTTGTCTAGAGGAAGCAAAAAGATTGGTCTAAGACCATAAATATCAATGATATTTACATAATTGAGAAAATGATCATTTAAATATACAAATAATATACCAATATTTGATCAAAATACACTAGAATTAGAAAATATTTTACAAATTCATAAAGATCTAACTAAAGGCCCTCCTTCTAGTGTTAGTGAAGCTCTTCTTGTTGATGCCTAAATATGTATCAAAAGTGTCTAGAGTGTTTAATAACACTTCTCATTTTATAATTATAGGAATTTAGTGTATGAGTTACAGGGTGTGATAATTCTATTATCTATTGATGGAATAGAGGTAAAACAAATGAGTGTTTCATAATAGTTATAATGTTTGGTGGTTGGGAGCTACCATGGCCAAATAGTAGATATATGCAAAATATGAAGTATCTATGCTAAGGATAGTGAATTATGATCAATAACTAATATAAAAACTAACCTAAGATGGATATTTTCAATAAGAATTAAGCTAATGTGATCTAGTTAAAAAAAGAGCAAAAGGAAGGGTAGGGGAGAAAAGAAAGATGTTGCTAGTCTTTATTCTGAACATTATGAAAAATTTCAAATCTCATCTGAACATACATTGAACAAATGTATGAAGTGAAATATCTTAATCCCAAATCACAACATACATCAAGAAAGCTTCTAAGAAAGGTATGAAATGATGCAAATAATAACTAGACTCACTTTAAAGATTAACTCCTACAAGAAAACAATATTAGCCCAAGTTCAAAAGAAGTGTAAAAAATGAAATAAGCCTAAGAACTTTCAACTAATTTAGAATTGGAAAAAATTAACAACTCTGCATTCAAGATACACATCTAGAATTCATATGAACCATTCAAATCTAAAAGTGAAACCAAAAAACTAATAGAGAAACCATATAACACTTCACACAAGAAAATATGGATAGACTTTACAAAATTCCTTGTTTGTATTCATTGCTCAAAATTTACAAAGTAATTTGGTTCTAATAACTCCCTCTACTCTTACAATTGAAAATACTCCTTTTATATACTGTAAAAAAGTATGTCAGTCAATCATATCTAATTACATTTGTACATGTGTATAGGACAACTATCATTTTGTTTTATTCTAGAACAAATTATTTTTTCTAATGGACTGACTTATAGACAATGTGCTCTTACAAATTACACATGTCTATACAAAAAAGAATATCCCAATTCAAAATACTATAAAATTTTGGTTATAAAAAGAACATTCTTATTTTATCTAACTTCAGGACTCACTAGATAATTATGGGTCAAATCATCTTCACACAAGGGATAATTCAACTCTTTATACTTGATTATGGTGAATACAAGGTTAAGCTGGGGCTTTCCTAAATATATCATAGTGCTCAAATGGAGACAACATTTAGATTCAAGTGAGCATTATGTCTCAGATCATGTATTTGTATTTTACTTTTTGTGGGTCCACTAGATATTTAGTTCCTATTACTTTTCTACTTATGTGGCATCATCTTGGCATCTACATGGCATCCCTAGAACACTTTTATGGTAAAACTACTCGTCAATGTTCAAATTATGACTATTGCCTTTGACTTTGAATCCAATAAACTATCAAAATTGATATCCTTGTGATTGTTATTGACATATGCATGGACCTCATTGATGGGTGTGTGACCATCAATTTCAAATGCATCATTAAGGCTCTTTACTATGTTAAATTTAATGTCCGTACGATAATAATTTGATGTCTACATGTAAATTATTAATGGGAATGCAACCATAAATTTTAAACACATATAGGGATTGTTTACCAAGCTTACCACTTGTCATTTTCTAGTTCATTCTATGCTATATCAATTTTGTTAGGAAATGCCTTTTGGCCATATGACGGTCTCACATCTACTCGGGTTCTATTGAAAAGTTTATATTGATCTCACTTCATTGGATCAATCTCATCCAAATGAACACATACCATTATATCTTGATCTAAGAAGTGGACCACCATTAGATTCTTAATATCCTTTAGTGAACTCGTGACACCTACCACTATTTTTGAGATTTGAACTGTCAAATTTCACTATGCTCTATTGGATTAACTTTGATTGTTTGAACATGGGTCATTGATCATGTAGACAAAAACAATATTTAAGATTGAGGATATATATGAAAGAATTTAACATAAAATATTTAAGCTAAGCTCAAAACATAATATACGGGACTCCATGAATTAAAAGGGACTCAACATAAAGACTTTAGACTAGGCTTAGGAATGTAATAAAAAGGACCCCACAAAAATAAAAGGACATAAGATAAAGTCATAGCCTAAGGTTTTCATCATATTAATAAATATGATAAACCTTAGGATAAGTCTTTAGGCTAAGATTTATAACAAATGGACCTTGCAATTATTTAAACAAAACTAGGAATTTTAGCTTAAGGTTTGATTGTATTGAAAAACATGACCAAGCCTTATGACAAAAATTAAAATAGGTTTATGGTATTAAATTTGTTCTCACTTAAATTTAAATAAAAGATCCCACCAATCTTAAATTCTAATTAAAAGGTCTAGGTAAAAAAATAGGCTAGGATTTCAAAATATGAATTTACTCAATCAATTATAGACCAAGGTTAGTAAAATATCAATTTAACATTGAAGCACAAAACCTTAAACATGTTCATTCCCAAATGGGTTCCTTTAAACCTACAACGTGAAACACACATATCTAATGTTAGCACTTTAGATAATATTAAATAAGAACCATGAACAAATAAGTCATCCACACCAAGGTGTATATGATCTTCAGATAAAAAATTAATGTGTAATCATGTGAATGACTTTTTGATCAAGTGAATCTTCAATTTTAAGGTAAAAATTTGCATAATTTTACATATGGATCCCTAGTTTTTTGAAATGGGGGTATGTTGACCTAAAAGCTATGTCAATAATAGGGTCAATTATTAATTTAGTACTTTATTCAAGTGGGGGATATAACTTATGATTATGTTTTATAGATTCAAAAGGGGTAGGCATATCAAGCGTAGCTTCAGTCACCAAATCTTATAAGAACCTGACAAATTCTACAACTATCAAGTGTTGAGCTCGATCTATCACTTCATTATATATCTCATTCTTTTACTACTATATTTCAAGAGATCCTTCCCCTTGTCCTTCCTTCTCACTATGGGTTCTCTCAAAAATTCCAAGTTATAGATCTTCTATCAGTCTATACCATCTATTATTATAGGTCTATCTTCTGAGCTCTTAGGTGTCAATCTACTTGTCCCCTTCCATTGTGCCTCACTTAAACATCCCCTTTTCCCACTTTATGCTAATCATACAAAAAATAATTTAGGCTTCCATCCCCAAAGTTTCAAAACCATAATCCACCATTAGATTTTTAAGCTCTACACCAAATTACTTCATAAAAGTGCCTCTTGGGTCATGTAAAAATTGGTACTTTACTTCTTTATGGAATGAGTATGTTGAGACTGCAAACTCAAGTATGCATCTATTCAACACTTCATACCACCATTTATTCACTACTCTAATCCAAGTGGCATCCAAGGTCTCAAGCCTCTCTAAGCACTCCTTTATCCACCCATAGTGCTATCCATAGATTCTTCTTCTATGGATTGAATATTTAACCAACCACTAATACACATACTCAAGTAGCTCATAGAAAAAGACCTCATACAAAGCATCATATAGGTTGTTCTAAACCCATTTTCTTAGATTTTATCCTTCACATGTTGGATGCTTTAGCACAAAGCTATATTCTACCTCTTGTAACTAGTGTTTGATGTTTTTTAGGGAGATTTGATACTATTGTGGACTTAACTTACACCCTTAGAAGGAATTATTTAGTCTCCCTCCAACTAATCCATAAAATTGGGACAAACCTAGGGTGTAGGTATCCTATTATGGGGTTGAACCTTTGGAGAAGGTTGACTTCCTTTTGGTGGATCACCTAAACTAATGCTTCTACTAAGAAAAGGGATAGATAATGGGTAAGGGGTTATTAAGAGAGCTAAAAGGTGATGCACCAAATTTAAATGAGAACTCACATAAGCATGAAACAAACACTGATGAAACATAATACAATGCTAGCTCACATAATCTCACAAACTAGATAATTACATAAGTATTTCATGAACTAGGTTCACCAAGCAATGAATGAAGTAAAGAAGAATTCTAAGATTCACACCAAGCTTACATTAATGGAAAAAAGAGCACAAGTTTATAACTATAACTAACTTGAAGAGAGAGAGGAGAGCAATCAAAACAAAAATAAATAAATGAGGCCCAACCACTTTTTTATCAGTTAGCATTAATCTTGCCTCTACAAAGTAACTTTTATTAGCTCCAAATAGTCTTCAAGTTACCTCATTAGATGAGAGACATACTAGAAGACAATACATTTTTACTGAGGATGATGAGTCATGATTTACTAAGAAGGAAGAGCCTCCAAAGACACTAAAAATTCATTTAATGCCTCACCTAAATTTTCCAACAACTAGCTCTCTCTCTTAGATTTCCACACCATCTTCCACTTGCATTTGTTATAAAGACAAAATCCTCATAATCATGGACCTAATTGAGTCATGACTATGTCTATTTTAAGCAGTTTCATGTACCTATTGAAAGTGGATGATTATGACTATGTCAAAATGTAAGACACTCCTTTCATAATCACAACTCTGCCCCTACTTCAAACCCTGAACATAGGTCTACTATAGATGAAAAACAATATCATTTATTTTTTTCCATATAGTCACAATTCTAATGAAGATCCACAAGCTACCTAGTCTTTTGATCATGAATGAGACATAAAACTTATGTCTAAGGGCTTTTGAGAAGTTTAGATAAACTTTAATGGCATCCTATGATTCTACAGGGTTTGCTCTGGTAACCCAAATCACATTTTTATCTCACATTTATATGTTTATGTGTTTGGGTGGTGAAATCCTTTGATTTGACATGGCTACCCATATGACACCTCTTTGGGTTGTTTATTTCATTTTAAAACCTGATCATTGTCACCTTGGATATGTGTCTTCATCTTGTACCCTCCTGTAACTCCATCAAATTTTCTCTATTAATCTTCTTGAGAGTCTCCTAGATTTGACCTTCATTATTGTCATTGATATTTGATCCACTACTAAGATTATTCCACTTAGAAGCCCCACATTGATCTTTATCTTGAATTTTAAAACTGTGCCACTTGGTAGCTCCACATGCCTTAGCTAGACCTTATTATCAGTCTTCATCTAGTTAATGCACTTACACCACATGGTAGCCTCATGTGCAATCTAGGCTCATTGACTTTTTGACTTGACTCACACTATTTATCTCCTTAGTATGGTTAAATGTATGCCATCGATCTTTTCTCTACAAGATCAAATGTGGTCCATCAATTTTTTTGGGAGTTTACCTTGATCAAGATACTTGGCACTATTGCATTTATTCTCAATATCTTCTGACTTGTTTACTTTAAGATCACCATTGATCTTCAATTACATGACTAAATGTGTACCATAGATCTACATTTAACATATTGACCTAACAAGATCACCCATGTGTTAATGATCTTAGTTCCTAGCTCTTGAGATTGTGCCACTTGGTAGTCTTACATTTAATTTTAGTGTGTTTGGATATTTTTGAATACAAATGGATATTTATTGTGGCTTTAATTTGACATTTCTAGACACATCCCACAATGCTACATCATTTTTGAAGGCTTACATCTTGAGATAAAAAACTCATCAAGACACCAAACTTATAGGGGATGACCTTGGTATGAAATACATCATTTCCATGCAATTATTCAACTTTGGTTGAATTCATTTATACAATCACTAAATACACAACTAAACTGACCTATTCATTCTTGCATGACATTTTATGAAGGTATCATCCCTTAAAAACACCAAATTCACACTTTAAGCTTGATTAAAGTGTTTTAAAATCTTGCAAGTGATATGAAACAAGATCATGCAGTTTGTCTGCTCCCTTTCCACCATTGGATCACTCTCTTACCCAGGACTTTTCTAAGTTTATCACCCCATATCTAGACAAATTTTCTTATGTAGGCCAAATTTGGCCAACTTTTTTGTTGAATCAACTAGGAATCATGCCTGTTATGGTTGAGAACCATATTAGTTTCCTTGTCTAATCCATTAGGAATATGGGGTCACAAACCTTTCTTCCAAACTAATTATGAAGATGATACAAGGTTTCCCTCTTCTAAAGACCTTTTTTTGAATCAATAAGGACCACAAGAACAAAAGATAATAATGTGCCCAAGGTACTTAGGGAAGGGAAATGCATAACTAAAAAGAATGTACACAAAGCACTTAGAAGAAAACATAAAAACTACTCTAATATATACAAGGATCCATCTTAAAAGTGTCTTCCTCCTAGGTCAAATGGGATACATTTAGCATCATTCACTTGTAATAGACAAGGATGCAAAATACCTTTATTTTGAGAGCTCATGCTAGGTGGGCTAAGATGCTTGATTTTTTACTCTTTTAGCTTTATCTCTAGTGGATGAAAAGGGACACACATGTCATTGATGTAGACATACTAGTTTAAGTCTTCAAGGATTGCTTCATGTTGGATTATAGGAGCACTTTCAATCTTCTCACTTGGTGGCTATTTCAAACCAAGAGAGAATTCTAACATATTTATGATTATAACCTTCACCCTTAAGAGCTCATTAGGCTCATAATTTGTCTCAACAACCACTCAATCAATTTATTATCTTAGGAGTGATGGTTGGGTGTCCAAGTTTATAAAAAAAGACTCTAGATCATCCTGAAAAGTAGTTTCCTCTTGTTTACTTGGGATAATGCCAACCTTAACACCATACTTATTCTACTCACCTTAGAAGAAGCCATATGGAATATCACCAACCCATCTAAGATTCAAAATGTCATATTATTATGGTTCCTAATCTTACCACTCTCCTTCATTCTTGAAGACATCAATACTACCTTCAATGGACAAATCATATTGAGATTGGTCAATTTTATATCTTAATTTACAAGTGAATTTTCATACTCTAGAGGAGATATAAGCTATTTTAGAACCTCTACCTGGTCCATAAAGTTATGGTACAATAGTTTCCATACTTCATTCTGATCCTCCTTCTCCTCTATGTAGAATAGATAATCCATTATCCATTCAAGGTTTCCATCGAGTACAATTTGAGGATTTTCCTCTTTAGGCCCTAATTCATTAATGTTAAATCCATGCTAAGAAGGCCGGTCCAAACTTGATTTTTCTTTATTTGAATGAAGTGAGATGCCTATCATGATCTCTTCATCATAGGCACTTTTATTGTCCTATTGTGGCTCACCCATGATTGAAAGCTACTCATCTATACTTTTTACAATAGGTTATTTCTCTAAGAGGGAGATGGTGGGGGGGGGTGTGAAAAAGTTCACCTTACTTGCATCTTAAGAGAGTGTTTTTCCAACTAGGGACTTTGAAGGCTATTTTAGGTGGTTCTTGGGGAAAGTAAGATGAGTCTCATAATTCTTATAGATAAATATCATTAAGTTGAGCTATGGTTTATTGATTCACTTATTGAAAAAATAACTCCTCCTCCTTCAAGACTACTTCTTGGACTACCTCAACTAGCACCTCTTCTTTCTTCTTTGTACACTCCTTGACTAATTTCCATGAGGGGAATGTGTAAGATATAACCACCTTCTTGTTTAATATTCTAACCATAAGTTAAAATGGGAAAACCCTCATATAGCAAAAACTTATATAGGTGTATAATGTTTTGTAATAGGGTGTGTTATATTTTATTTGGTGTAATTTAATGTCATTTTAGCCTTGGTCATGGTCTAATTAGTTTATATGTCATTTTGAGTCACTTAGTAGCCATTTTTGGGTCATGCATGAAAGTGGCATGGTTTTTAAGGTGTCCAAATGTCTTATTTTTATTTAAAATGTCCAAGAGGTTAGATTCCCTATTAGGAATATCAGTCCCATGTAAAACTTGCAGGTTATCTAACTAAAAATCAAGAAACCAACTAAAAAAGGAAGAGTTTGGCACTTGTATGACCCATAAGGGAGTATGACACATGGGAAAAGGTTTTGATATGAATATTAAGTTTCCTAAAAATTATTTACATGATTTAAATACTTTTTAAATGCTAAATTTGAGATAGAACCATTCTACTCCTTCATCTCCTTTCTAGACATGCAAAACTAGTCAGTAAATTTGTGCTTAGTATGGTCAATTGAAGAGGTTTCAAAAAAAAAAAATTTAAGGGGTGATATTAAAATTATATATATATATTTCAATAAAAATATTTCAAATATTGGTCAATTGTGCTTTATGAATAATTTATAACAAGTTGACTATGTTTTTTTCTCACTATTTCCCATACCATAGAGGTTTTGCTCTTGTATGGACAAGTACATACAATATAGTTGGTGATTTTGCATATATATGATTTTTAATATCTTATATTATGTTATAAATGATTGGTATCACGTTTATAATGGATTTTATAGCTCAAAAAACTCACTTTATAGGAGCATGTTGATATTGAACTTGCATTCAAATTTCACCATTTATAGAAATCCTCTTTCTCTGAAAGGGATTTGATATGATTTAAAATGGTGTTTGAATATTTTAAATGGTCATGTAAATATATTTATTTCAAAGTTTCAATCTCCAAAGTGAGCATCATTGAGGTTGTAGTTTAATTGGATACACAGTCAGCTCCCAACTCATCCTTAGTCTCAATCATGATTTGTGGAGGATATGAGAACATCCATAAAAGTATAATGAAGGTTTAAATTTTGTTTTAATATAATATAGTAACATGAGGTAGTTATTTAAGTATCCAAATAATAAAGAGAATATTGTAGCAGTCATATGCAGTACTTCTATAATGTCTACTATGAACATGCACCTACAGGTACCATGAAGGAAGAAGAAAATGATTTGAAAACAAGGAAAATACATCATTGAATCAATTAAATTTTTTGAACATACATTTTAAAACTTTTAGAAAGGAAAATATGGGTTATAATCCCATATAATGTCTACTTTATAAAATATCACCCCATTAACTGTATATTGTAGGATCCACCTATAGGTGATACTAATACAGAATTAGATGTGTCATTTATAAGTGTTGGATCATGATATGTAACCCTAATTAAAGCCCTAATGTTTTTTATATATTATAATATACATATTTTAAGTGTGAGATTGACAAATTGAAGTGGTAACCATGATTAAAAGTGAGATGACTATGTTCATGGATCTTTCCCCTAAAAGACAAAAACATAGCACCTCACCATTTGGTTGATAACATAAAACAAGGTTACCAATGGAATTGATGCATATTTATGACTAAAAATTGTATCCCCCATATAGGAGAAGAGATCTACATAATATTAAGGGGAGATGACTAATGGAATTTAGTTTTTGAAAGGTTCAAAATTTCCCTTTGGCCACTGAATTCAGGTAGTATCATCTACAATTTTTGAACTATAAAGAAGATCCTTACATCCAAAACTACCAAGTTGAAACATATCCACATAATGGATGACCTTGATAATTTTAATAATACATTATTTCATCAATAATTTTACAATAAAGATTGAGGAACAAGATGTTGAGTTTGATCAACACCTATAGGTGTCTTTTGTCCTAAAATGCTTACCTAAAGCCTCACTATAGTTGTTTACCAAGCCTATGATGTGAGTCAATACATATTACACCTATATATAAAAAAATTATCATTTGAGATTTGTTATAAGATCATGGAAAAACTCAAAACATAATGACACATATTATAATATTAAATCAACACTTATAGGGTCTGAATGGCTATATTATAGTTAGTTGTAGTTGATTGTAGGCAATAGTGGGATGAGGAGTGATATTTTTGTGTTGTTATTTCATAAGATCAATGTAGATGGGTAAAAATATATAATAATGACCATATGAAACTCTTAGAATGTCTTGGGGCATTATTCTCAAGCTTGAGCATGTAAGGTAACCTATAAGTGTGGTGTCTTGAAGAAAAACATAGTCATAAATTGCATTCAGACTTGACCAGTCAAGGTGTGGGAAGAGATATGTAGGGAGTTTAAATGATGAAAAAACATAGATAACCTTCATCATGACCATGAGGATATATATAATCTATTAAAAATGGAAAATAATGTAGATAAGGGGCTTTAAAAGTTCAATACATAGTTCATACCTTAAACCCTGTAGATAGTCAATTACCCCATAAGTATATTTTAAGATTTAATGCATTTTAGGGGTCTAGAGATCTGATCAAGAGTTGAATTTTTTCATAGATCATATACATCACTTGGATAATCCTCTAAAAAAAAGTTATCTATGAAAATAGGGGAAGTACCCTATATTTTGTCTTAGATATAGAGTACTCCCATGGAGCATAAATTGGTAGGTTTTGAATAAGGGAGGTGATAAGGTTAGTTAAAGGCTGATCAGACCTTACAATGAGTTGTGATAATTTGGATGACACCTAGGAAAATTTGAGAAACATATCACATAAAGAGTAAGCTCAATATGGTGGCCTAAACCCTCAAAGTTGCAGACAAGCCTATTAGGGATGGTTAGGCCTAAAGCCAAATGGAGGATCAACTTCACTTCTAACCTTAGATAAGAAATATAATGAGATTTAACATGTTTATGAGGTCATTTAAAGTGTGTCCAAGATTTTGGAATTCAAATAAGTCACAAATAAATCTACTTTTGGCTTAGGACCAATTCAAACTTGTAAGGAATGGAGAAAAGAGGTCGAGTGCGCAAAATTAGAAGATCATATCTACTTGGATAATTTTCATGGATAATCAAGATAATATGATGAGTTGGATAAGGTCATGGAAATTTTTTTTATGGAATTATTTTCTCTATCCAATGTTAGACCTTTATGAAACATCATTAAAGGTCAAACTATCTAAAACCCTACTAAACCATAGTTCTAGACCCAATGAAGGAAATGAATATATATATATCCATAAAAAGGGACTATAATGACAATTAAATTGGATGGAGGTTGTAGAGGAACCTTTAGGGTTCCTCCCCATCAACTTTTGCACTATCTTACCTATATGGACATGGTACGAGATTGATTTTTTTGACTATTTTGTGCATTGTGCAAGTTCTAAGGAATTTCAAGAGGAATAATAAACTTTGGAAGTGATATTATGACTTAATATAAATCCCAATGTCCATATAATACTTCATAAAATATCATAAGTTTTCCTACAAGTAGTTCCATCTCAGTTAGTCAAAACTAGCAAAGTGAGCAAGATGGTGAGAAGTGTGGAAACTTCAAGTAGAATCCTATCTAAGGATAACTTGAAAAATATAAGGCCATGGATGGAATTAAAACATGTAATTAACCCATTTTATGTATTTTAATGAGAAACTCAAGCCATTTTGTAAGCCAAGTGTGCAAGGTGTGTGAAAAAAGGAGTTTCTTTGACTATAGGCAGTGATGGCTTACTTTCAAAGGAATCTAAGTGATTAAGAATGTAAAAACTGTATGAAAAATCATGTACATAACCCCTACCTCTCATTTAAATAATTATATATATCCTCATTTATTTTTTGGATGTTCTAAAAAAGGGGAATGATGAAGAAAATTTTCTTATTCATGATAAGGAGTTTCATGCCACATTTCATGAGTTGCATAGTTTGGAGAGATATTTATCCTATAAAAACTTAAATGGTATATATCCTACTTCATTATTATACACATGTAACTCCTCTTCTTATCATGATAAGTGTTCAAGTAACCTTTGGACTCCTATTTTCTCATTTTTCTCTCAAATGTTATAAGTAGCTACCATTTTGGCCTTTATAATCTAATACCACACTAGGTATGGCAAAGCCCTACTGGTTTTAACATTGTACTTTACCCTAGATAATAAATTTAATCTATTTTGAGTTCATGTCTCAATTTTTAAAAGTGTGGGAAGAGATTTATATTTAATGGTTAAGAGATATTCATCTATCCTTGCTTTCTCTCAATCTTTCCATGTTTGATGCAAGTGACTCCAGCCTAGCAGGTCATATGAAGTGTTTTTGAGTGTATGGATTTGTTATTAAGTGTAAAAGGAATAATTATTATTATATATAATTGATATATGATTTCACTTACCTTGGATATTCTTTATGCATTTCACCTTCATATTGAAATACTAATGTTAGTGCATTCGAGGACTCTTAAACTAATGTTGTATGCATTGTCTCTTTGTGATAGAGTATGATAGTCTTGTGGTAAACATCTTGGTGCATCACCCTTTATAATAGGTTTCATTTCATGAAAAATATAACCCTTTTCCCCCATAAATAATATATTAGTATAGGTGAAAGCATTTCAAGACATATTTAGGGAGCTAGCCCTTAAATATAGAGATTCATCTCACCTATTGGTTACCCAAAGTTTATGAGATGTTTCCATTGTGATATTAGGATGAAGAGAGATGAGACATTTCCTCAAGGGGTGAAAATCTAAGTGACAATAGTTTTTGGCATGCCTAGTAGGACCAAGGTCCAAGAGAGTAGAAATATTATTGGTGTGTCTTTCCTATATCATCTTTTGTAAGCAAACGAGTTAGCAAAAATGGTAAATTTGAATGATAAATTCTAGTTATAAGCAACCCAAGTATATCTAATTAAAATTTTTTATCAATTTTTGTGTTTCCTTTGATATATGAGGTTTATATGAATATCTATGGCCAATAATCCTATCATGAACCTCCTTATCAACCTTAATATGAATAACCTTTTACACCTCAATAGTCCTATCAAAATGGCTATCAATCTTATGAGCCATGGAATCCCTATAGCCCTTCATTTCCACTCCATATAGACACCACGTTGTTAGACAACCCTATGAGGAAGGCTACCAAGATACCTATCAAGAAATACCTTCTTAACAATCCCAAGATGAGTCCTACCAGACATACCATGATTCCTATCAAACTCAAGAGTACTCCTATGAGTCTTGTCATGAGGAACAAGATATTTTTATAGATTATAGGCCAAGATATCAAGATGCAAGGGTTAAATCCTTAGAACTTCAAATGTATAAATTTTAAGTTGGTCTTAATCCCCATCATTACCCTCCTCCTCATTTATTTTGTCCATATTATATCAAGTCATTATTGGCATCCATACCAAAATTGGTAGTTAATGAAGAGAAAATGAGAACATGGGATGATGAGTATGATGTGCTCCTTGGTCATCTCATGGAATGGTTGAAAGGTGCTACCTAAGGTCATATGCATACTTTGAATATGTATGAGGATTTATAGGGAACTTAATGAGAGATAAAATAACAAATAGAATTTTAAAATAAGTGACTTAAATGATCAATATAAAGGATAAGTATGTGTGAGGATAAAGAGCTCAAAAATGAACATGATATTGTTGAAGAATTTCAAGAAAATTATTGGCAAGATGTAGCTCTTGCTTATGTAGATGCTAGTCCTTCTAATTAGTCTAATAAGTCACTTCCCTAAGAGATTAATAGTGAATTTATCTTTCCTAAATCCATTCATAAACCTTCTCCTTAACCTCACACTCCATCTCCAACTCATCATCCTTCCATTACACCTCATATTTTAGCTCCTTCACATGAGCCCATCCATCAACTTTCCACCTCACCCCTTCTTGAGGAAGAACTCATCTTGAGAGAAGAAAGTGAAGAAGATAAAACCCAATTCATGGATGATAAATAAGATGTCATCAGTGACTATGAGGAAGAAATAACCATAAGGACTCCCCTTGGTGAACAAAAGGGCAATCTTACCTTTTTAAATGAGGAGAAACATATTAAAGACTCTTTTGTAGCTATCCATGGG
This sequence comes from Torreya grandis, assembly GCA_037957365.1. Classification (NCBI taxonomy): domain Eukaryota; kingdom Viridiplantae; phylum Streptophyta; class Pinopsida; order Cupressales; family Taxaceae; genus Torreya; species Torreya grandis. Next base: position 2,516,151 of record JARHVA010001165.1, on the reverse strand, counting down.
GAATGTGGCCAACCCTTGATGAGAGATTTATTTTAAGAAGACTCCATGTCTGATCATGAAGTTGTGGATGACCATATAAAGGATGAAGTGGAGTGTACTATCAAGGATTAAGGTCAAGTCACTCATTAAGAAGTGGCAGTCCTAAAAGAGTTTCATGAGAACAAGGTAGAAGACATAGTTCTTAAAGATGAATCAATACCTACATATAATTTTGAATCACCTTAAACTACATTAGATCATGAAGAACACTATATTTATGGACACATACATCAAGGATATAAGGTTGAAGAGGTGGTGGTTCTAAATGATCAGGAGGATAAATATGATTGGCAAATGCAAATGAAGCTCTTTCAAAAGCTTGAATATCCTTTCCAAGTTGAGTGTCAAGTACATGACAAGGTGGAGAAAGAGTACCAAGAAGGTAAGACTTGTTTAAATACCATTGGAGGTCATATTTGAGAAATATTATGAGAAAATTGAAGTTGTTCTGTAAGACAAGTTCATTTTTATAACTAATCATTTGGAGCTACTTGGTTCTCATTGAACACAATGCCAATGAAGTTGGAAAACATCATGAAAAAAATGGAGGCATCAATGTAAAGGATTAAAAGGATTTATGTATCATTAATTAATTCATGTCATGAAGAAAGAGAGGTTTAAAACTTCTCATTTTATATAGGAGGGAGTTTTCTTCTTAGGTTAGTTAGTGTTTGAGTCAGTTTGTTTAGTTTGGTGTGTGTGTTCCATAAGTTCTCATGAAGCACAAGTGTGATTTTGATTAGTTTATTATATTGTGCGTGATTTTTAAAGGTAATTTTTTTGTCAAACCTCATGTACATGTGATTCCATATCCCAATGGACAGGATTTGGCAACTGGTCATGGCATAACAAGCATGCCATCCTTGGGATTCACCAAAGATGTGGACCATTTTGACCACAAGTCAAAATGGGTCAACCCACCTATAGTAAAAAAAATAAGGGGGTATAATATTTTTTCATAGGGTGTGTTATATTTTATTTGGTGTAATTTAATGTCATTTTAGCCTTGGTCATGGTTTAATTAGTTTATATGTCATTTTGAGTCACTTAGTAGCCATTTTGGGGTCATGTATGCAAGTGGCATAGTTTTAAAGGTGTAAAAGTGTCTTAATTTTATTTAAAATTTCCAATAGGTCAGATTACCTATCAGTAATGTCAATCCCATCTAAAACTTGTAGGTTATCTAACTGAAAATTAAGAAACTAACTAAAAAAGGAAGAGTTTGGCACTTGTACGGCCCATAGGGGAGTTTGACACATGGGAGAAGGTTGTGAGATGATTATTCAGCTTCCTAAGACTCATTTAAATTATTTAAATACCATAAAATATCTAAATTTGATCTATAACCATTCTACTCCTTCTTTTCCTTTCTAGACATGTAGAACTTGTCAATAGGTTTGTGCTTAGTACAACTAGTTGAAGATGTTTCAGACCAAATGCATTTATGGGGTGATATTAAACATATAAATCTAAATATAAATAAAAATATTTCAAATATTGGTCAATTTTTATTTATGAATAATCTCTAACAATTTGATTATGTTTTTCTGTTCACTATTTCCCATACCCTATAGGTTTTGATCTTATATGGACAAGTTCATATAATCCAATTGGTGATTTTGCATCTTGATAATTTTTAATATATTATTTTATGTTATAAATTCTTGGTCTAATTTTTTTTAGGGATTTGATAGCTCAAATAACTCACTTTATAAGAAGGTTTTGATATTGAACTTGCATTCAAATTCCACCTTTTTTAGATAGCATCTTTATCTAAAATGGATTTGATATGATGTATAATGGTGTTTTAATATTTTTAATGGTCATTGAAATATATTTATTTCAAAATTTTAATCTCCAAAGTGAGCATCATTAAGGTTATAGTTCAATTGGATATATAGTCAGCTCCCAACCCATCCTCATTCTTAATCATGACTTGTGGAAGCTATGAGAACATCCACAAAAGTATAATGAAGGTTTAAAAGCTTTGTAATTTCTTCTAGAAAAATTAGGTAGTGAGTTGAGTATCCAAATGATAAAGAGAATACTATAATAATCATATGCGAAACTTTTACATAGTCTACTATGAGCATGCACCTACTAATATAAGTAGCTACTAAGAGGCGGGGGGTGAAAATTTTTCTCAAGATATAATGATCAATTCCATTTAATTCCAATGAAACAAACACTTAAGAATAATATAAAAAATACATGTGCAAGATCAAGAGAAATTAACACAAGTACAACTCATCTATGTGGGAAACCCTCATGGGGCATAAAACCCACTCTCAAGCCTATAAAACAATGGGCTATAGTACTATAAGGATATCACAAACATGAGACTTTATACCAGCACCAACTAATCAAGGAGAATCCACCCCTCAATTTAGTCTAACACTTACTAGACCTTTAGTTAGCTCCAACTAGCAAGGAGGCTACAACCCCCTAGGTGATTAAGCACCCACTTAACCACCTCAATTATAATGTATACCACTAATATGATGTCATATAAACCTGATGATTAACTTATCTTGATATAAAACCATCAAACCTACTTCTCTTCTCTAGGTAGGCACTCGTAGCTCATTCGCTCAACCAAGTCAACCTTTAAACTGTTAGGTCTAATGACTTGTTAGCTCATGAACCTAATTATAAAAACATGAATAATCCTATTATCCATTTTATGGTCCTTAATTTCTAATGTTTTCTTTTTTATTGATCTCTTTTATTTGCTTTTGTCCACACACACTCTCTCACCTTCCCAAATAGGCCAAATACACTTAGTATATATACCACTCTTTCATCTAACCCATCTTGGTTGGCCAAGATGCTTAAATTACATGGATCAAACTAAAAAAAGGTTATTAAACATGTTACATATGAGAACCAAACATTCCACAGGTCATCCATTACCCTTAATACCCAAAAATCAATTAGGCCTAGTAGAAACCTAAAGGAATTAAGCCTACAAACCAACATGATACTCCTTGGAGTATTTGGTCCACCTTCAACATTCACCAATAGATGAAAAACATCAAACCTACCTAAAATATATAATTTATCACTCCCACATGGGTCTAAAACATTTTTAACTCCAAACCACTACTCCATCCAAGCCATTCTCTCTCTTGCTCCAAGTCTTGCAAACACCCAAAAAATACTACCAAGAAGAACTGAGGAATAATATTGATTTTATCAAACAAACACATAAAAAAATCATATGTATAGGTCCTAAATTAATTTAAAAAATATCTAAATCCATTTTTCACCTTCACATAGCTCACATAAGTCCAAACCAACTCAAACAAACTGATTACTCAAATTGGTCAAGTAATTCAAAAACACAGTCAAAGAAATTTGAATTTATACAATAAAATAACTTGTAATAAATCCTTAGGATTATATAAAAACATAAAATTCAATGTATACTCCAAAAATATTCAAACAACATTATATTTGCTTCTTCAAATAGACCACTCAAACTCCCTGTAGCCTTTAGGAACATAGTCATAAAAAAGTACTTGTTTAAAATTTATAGTGTGATTCTAAGACATATAATACACATGGATTATTAATTTATCATCTCTATTTCAAAATACAATAGTTATTTCTCATGTGCAACCAAATTCCATTAGTCTAATAGACTAATTCCTCAAGTCACTATCTCACAGTCTTAACATAAAAAGTTTGCCATGATCAATGGTCAAAAAGAACACTTACAGATACTATCAACATATATTTATGGATAATAATGAGACTAAGAAACTTATAATTTCAAATCCATATGATTCGGAGATCTCAAATCAGCTTTAATCACTTCAAACTATCCTTACCAAAAAGGTTACTTCAGACTACTATTTTCTTCTTTAGGCCTCTAACCACTAGGCAACTTTGAATTTATACAAATTTGAAAAAAAATGAATCTAACTAAAAATTTCCATATACATTTATTAAAAGTCCTAATATTCATCACACACCCATTATTTCCACTAACAATATTCATAAATGTCTCATAATATAAAAATTACTTTTAAGAAGCACTTTCCTATGGGCCCCACACATAGTCAAGAGACCAAAAATACATTCACAAAAACCTCGAATAATCATATATAATATATAATATATAATAATTATAATATTTTATTGACTAATACATTATGATCCCAAACCATCAAGATCTTCTCTATCAGGTCTAAGATTGGGGTTTTGGTACTCAAAAACCTCCTTAGCTTTTTAACGATCATTCATAAAGTTGTTCCCCTTAACCCCTAAACCAATGCTTGGAAAAAATTCTTGGGGAAATTACAAAACTAATACAAAGATATTAGATTCTAATTCAAACCCTACATGTTCCAACAAGCATGAGAAACTTCCTCTCGGCCTCCTTGCACACATTTATAACACCCTCTGAAGCCTTGAAATCACTTTTATAACTTTTTATTTCACTTCTTAACTTTAAAATTGGAACACACCTTGTATTAACCATATTTCACATTGGAAATCCATCTCAATAGTATAATAATTCTAAAAATATCACAACACCCCTCAACATATGCCACTAGATCACCTTGTAAGCTAGTCCAAGAACACATAGACCAACTTTCTACCTTTCCTCTTCATCTCTATATCTAAGACAAGGTCAAAATAGTTGAATAAAATTAATCAATCATATATTATTCTCATACAATCACTTCCACCTTAGAATCTCATCATGACTATTCATAAGAACTTCCTTAGTCTATTTAGGCCAACTAGGCCAATGGCCAAACTATCTTGAAGACCTCTTGAAACACTTGGAAGTCATTTACTTGACCTCTCAACATCCTATACATGTACAACATGTATATTCCAAGCATAATGAGGTCCTCACCATGCTGCATGCCACCATACATTCATCCAAAGAACCTTCATGAAAGCATCACACTATACCAAGCACATTAGACCACCATGCTCCATCATTCTAAACTGTTAGACCACTTTTTTATCACTGATTCTACTTGACATCAATGACAAAGCATCTACCATCAATATCCCAACACCTATAGGTGCCATGAAGGAAGAATAAAATCATGTGGACATAAGGAAAATAACTCATTAAATCCATTCAAAGTTTTGAACATCCATTTGAGAACTTTTAGAAAGGCCTAGATGGGTTATAAACCCATATAATGTCCACTTTTTGAAATATCACTGCACTAACTATATATTAGTAGATCCACCTATAGCTGGTACTAACAGGGAATTAGAGGTGTCATATAAAAGTATTGGATCATGAGGTGGAACCCTTCTTGAAGTCCTAATGTGTTGTAGAGAGCATAACATACATATTTGATGTGTGAGATTGACAAATTGAAGTGGGAATCATGATCAAAAGTGAGATGATTGTGTTCATGGATCTTTTCCCTAAAATACAAAATAGAGTACCTCACCATTTGGTTGATAACATATAACATGGTTGAAAATGTATTTGATACATCTTGATGACTAAACCTTATATACTCCATATAAGAGATCTCTACAAAATATGGAGGGTAGATGACTAGTGGAGTTTAGTTTTTGAAAGGCTCAAAGTTTCCCTTTGGCCACCAAATTTAGACAGTATCATATATAGTTTTTAAACTATAAATAAGATCCTTACATCCAAACTACCAAGTTGAAACATGTCTACATAATGGATGACCTTGCTAAGTTTAATAAGACATTTTTGCCTCAATGATGTGCTAATCAGGATTGAGGAACAAGGTGTTGAATTTTGTCAACACCTATAGGTGTCTTATGTCCTAAAATGCTTACTTATAGCTTGAATATAGGTGTTTACTGATCTGTAAACTAAAAATACAAGAGTAGTATATTCAAAAATCACTTGTTCATGTTTAAGAGATCCTTCAATTTCTCACTTTTTTGCTTAATTTTGTATAAAGAAATTAAAACCAGATATAAAATGGAGATCAAAACTAAATAAAAATTAGATAAAATTTCAAAGAATTCACCAACAAATTGATAACGGAGTGCGGCTTCAATAGCCTACGTCTCTACGTCCATTCGAAGTGAGGACCATTCTCATTAATTTTGTGCAACAAATGGCTTCCAAAATCAATAAAAGTCTTCAATTCACCTTCTCTAATCTTTGTTTGCCTATAAAAATATCTCTCAGACCTGAAAATAATGGCCCAAGGCTGTACAAAGCAATAACAAGTCTCTAACCTTCTTAAATCTCTTTACACAGTCTGCTTTTTGTGTCTATTCAAGTATAAATTAGTCCCTCTTATAACACTTCAACACCCATGGCTGAAGTTGTCAAGGCATTAATATTTTAGATGATAGGTTAGGAGCTTAAAACCTCCTCCCACCTTTCTAGGTGCCTTGGCATGAGGAAGGGTGCGCTCAACATGAAATTTGAAATGAATTCCCTCCTTTTTTGGCACTGATGGACTTGGTTTAGTCCCACATTTTTTGGGAATTTAGTTTCCAAGGCTTTAAATATACATGTTTGACCCCGCTTCAAATTCCTAAGACAAGGGTGCCCACTTGGGCTACTGATTTGACTTGGTACATGCTTGGTTGATGGGATGGGTGATGTGGCACTTTCTTTGGCACCTTATTTTAAAGTTTGAAAATTTCAAATAAAAAATAACAAACCAACATTTTATTACACCAAATTATTTTTCCACGTGTCAAGTGGCTATTGTTCCACTTGGCATGTTTTCAATAGTGCCACATCACTTTCGACACCCCTTGTCACAAGATTTCTTCAACTAGCTATATCTTGAGCTTCGGGACTCCGTTTTTTGAACTGCGAAAAGAGATAAAAATCTCTCAATGAGTAATACAATGTGAAAATGATTTGAATAGAATTTGAAGACTTTTTAAAAATATAATGGTACATGGATCCACCGGGATCATTCCTCCCCACTAGGAAATTTTGGACCTCTGAAAGTTGAAATTAATTAGTAATGAAGTGAGGGTATTTTTCCCTCACCTTTCCAACTTCCATCCATTTGGCCTTGCTTGGGTGCATCCCTTTAAGACCAACATGAAGATATTCAACATTACCTCTTTGTGAAGTCTGTATATTCCTATCAAGTATAGTATCTTCCTATAATTCTGTTAGATATTCAGGAGAAAAATCATCAACGAAAGGAATGGATACACTTTCATCATGATCAATTATAATTGGAGGCTCATACAATTTCAAATTTTCCACATTTAAAACTAAATAAATCTACATGTAAGATGGTAAATCTAATACAAAAGCATTTGTGCCAATTTTTTTTGTTATCCAAAAAGGACCATACCAGATTGGTTTCAAATTTTTACCTTCACCTATCAGTCTTTCCTTACTAATGTGAAGCCACACCATATCACCTACAACAAATTGGTGATCAATACGATGTTTTTCATGCTTGGCTTTGTACTTGGCTTGACTTTTCTCCAATTGAGTACAAACAGTTTGATGAATGAGTTGTATTTATTCAATGAACTTTTTGGCTCGAATGGCTTGTTTTGGTTCACCAACAGCTGTATCTTGTCCATAGAAAATATCTAGAGGAGATTTAGGCAAGTATCCATAACAAACTTCAAATTGAGATTTCATAGTATAAGAATGAAGTGCCCAGTTATATGCATGTTGTATGTAACACAATTATTCATCCCATAACTTTGGATGTTTATTGCTATAACCCCTAAGAAAATGTACCACAGTGTGGTTCACAACCTTTATTTGTCTGTCAGTTTGTGGATGAAATGCAGTGATCTTTTTTAATTTAGTGTCCATTAGTCCCCACAAAGTTAACCAAAACTCCCCAATAAATCGAGAATCTTGATCAGAAATAATTGAAGTAGGCAAACCAAAATGAACCCATATATGTTCAAAGAACAAGTGTGCAGTACCTTCCCCAATAATTTGCTTAGTGCAAGGAATCAAAACACACATCTTGCTAAATCTATCCACAACCACATATAAATAGTCATGTTTTCTTTGTGTCACAGGTAAACCCCCCACAAAATCCATGGAGATACTTTCCCATGGGCAAGTAGGAATAGGCAGAGGAGTGTAAAGTCCTAGTTTTTGGTTACTAGGTTTGCTTTTAGCACAAAGAGTACATCCCTTAATATATTTGGCAACATTTTCCTGCATATGAGGCAATAATAATACATTTTCAAATGTGCAACTATTTTAGAAACTCCAAAATGACCAGAAATAAGAGAAGTATGTGCTTCTCTAATCATGTGTACCCTCTCATTTTGAGGAATACATAATTTACCCAAATGATACAAAAGATCATTGTGTACATGATAGTCCAATTCTTCTACTTGTCTACTACTCATCAAGTCTTTATAAACATCTTGAAAATCAAGATCATTCACATATTGTTCTTTATAAATTTCATGAGACAAAGAACCATTTTGTAAAAGAATAGATGCAACAACTATAGGAGGCCTAGATAGCATATTTGCAACCTTATTCTGAATTCCTTTTTTATACTTGATCACAAGATGAAATTATTGTAAGAAACCCATCCAACAAAAATGTTGAGACTGTTGTAGCTTAGTTTGTGATTGGAGATACTGTAAGGGATGATGATCTGTATGTATTATTGTTTCTTTTCCCATTAAGTAATGTTTCCATTTTTTAACACTTTAAACCAATGCATACAATTCCTTATCATAAGTTGGATATTTTCTTACTGCACTTGTAAAGGTTTCAAAATGATAATAAACTAGTTTCTTACCTTGCATTAAAATAACTCCCATATCATACTCACTTGCATCTATCTCGATCTCAAATGGTTGTTGTATATTAGGAAGTGCCAAGACCGGAGCAGCACTTATCTTTTCTTTCAAAGTGTCGAAGGCTTTTTGATGTTTTCCTCCCCACTAAAAGACCTGTTTCACACTTGTCAAAGAATGCAAAGGTGATGCAATATATGAAAATTGAGAAATAAACTTTCTCCAATACTGTACTACACCAAGAAAACTTCTAACCTCAGTTGTATTAGTGGGTGTAGGCCAATTAATAATGACTACCACTTTTGTAGGATCAATTTTCAATTTACCATGTCTTACAATGTAACCCAAGTATATCAAAGAGGTCTTGCCAAATTCACATTTTGACATTTTTAGATAAAGTTTTTCCCTTCGTAATGCATCCATGACTTTCTTAATGTCGATCACATGCTCTTCCCATGACTTGTTGAAAATCAATATATCATCTTAGTAAACTATAACAAAATCATCAAGGAACTATCTAAAAACATCATTCATTAATCTCATGAATGTAGCCAGGGCATTACACAACCTGAAAGGCATAACAAGCCATTCAAACAATCCCTGTTTTGTCTTAAAGGTAGTTTTCCACACATCAACTTCATTAATTCTTACTTGATGATATCCACTTCTCAAATCTAACTTAGTGAAATAAATAACATGTTTTAATTGATCCAAAAAATCATCAATACAAGGAAGAGGGTAATGATTATTAATAGTAATTTTGTTTAAGGCATGAAAATCAACACATTCACCAAGTGCCATTTTTCTTTGGCACCAAAATAATTGACAAACTAACAAGAGATGAACTTGGACGAATAACACCTCTATCCAATAGATCCATTACCTATTTTTTGATTTCCTCATTTTCCACCATTGATAACCTATACATGCCAATGTTAGGGAGAGGAGAATCCTGCAATAGCTGAATTTCATGTTGAACTGCCCTTTTAGGGGGCAAGCCCTTAGGATCATAAAATACATCATCGTAAGTAGAAATGATTTCAATCAATTCATTCTTGTGTCTAGGATCACACTTTTCCAAAGCTTGGGAATATTCTTTTTCCTTAGACTTAATCAACATGAGACAAAAATTCTTGATTGAATTATCTAGTCTTTTCATTTTCCCTGTTGTAACCAAGGAAAGACTTGTTCTAATGTGATGTGCTCTAACTATATATTCAATGCCATCCTTAACAAGCAAGTAATTATTCTCCTCTCTATAGAAGATTGCTTTTCTATCATAAAGATATGGGCTTCCCAAAACAATCCCTCATATGTCCAATGGAACACCATCCAACTCAACCTCATCTATGAACTTGGATGTGATGGCAAACCTTAGCCTACAAGTTTGTGAGACTTGTAGATTTGCATTGTCACACACCCAATATAGTGGATAAGGCTTTAGATGGGGATTGGTTTGTAAGCCTAGCTTCTTAACAACCTCTTCAAAAATTAAATTTTCTTGTGAACCACTATTAAATAGAGTGTCAATCTTAGTATGCTTTGAAACAACTCTAATGTGGAACAATTCATTTCTTTTCTTATCAACATGCACAAAATTCTATTTAGAAGAAGATGCAACATTAGTGCTAGAAATTGAAAGAGAAAAATAATTATGTAATCCCATAGCTATGATCTTAGTTTCATCACCTAAATCTAAACCTAAGTCCTAAACCATAGCATTAGCCTTCTTTTCTTTCTTTTGATACCTCTTAGGCCTTAACTCAGGATGTAGTTTCCAACACTTAGACTCATCATGATTTTTCTTGCAATGATTACAAAATGGTTTTCCTTCTTTTTTAATAGTATAAGTAGACTTTTGTTTACCCTTTCTTGATGAACTTTCCCCTTTGGATTGCTTAACATTAGATTGCTTACTTTTTACTTTAGGAAAAGATTCTTTTGATTATTTTCCTCTAGCCTCTAAATGAGTGGCTTGAACACATACTGCATCTAAATTAGTGGGATTGAAGATAAGAATCATGTCTTAAGTAACTATGCAACCCACCTATATATTTTAGCAGTGTTTCTTGTGTGTATAGAGGAATATTCAAAAGTAAAGCTTTTTTCATAAAATCTTGTGTATAATCTTGAACACTTTGGCCTTTTCCTTGTCTAAAACTTTTTCAATCCATCATGGCTTGTTGCATATAGCCTAAAGGATAGAATTGCTTTCTGAGTTCTTCTATAAATTCATTCCAAGTATAAATTGAGTTACCTTTTTAAAGCTCAGTTTCCTTCAAATTACTCTCCCACCATATGAGAGTTGTGCCTCCCATACAAAGAGTAGCTAAATGAATTTTTGACTCATCCCCTGCAATCTTTTGGACCCTGTAATAAACTTCAATCTACTTGACCCAATTATCCAACTTTTTGGCATTAACTTCACCATTAAACATTGGTAATTCAAACTAAATATCCAATTTTAGTGAAGGGAGAGATTCCACAATTTTTTTACCATCATCCGATGGAGAAGGTTTTTTGGTTTCTTTACCTTTTGATTCTTGTGAATCACCTTCCTTTTCATTCTCGGATTTCCTTTTTTTATCACGGTAAAGTTCCTCAACCATGCTTCTCATGTCCATGAAGGCTCAGCAGAAAGCTTGTTCGGATTTCATCTCTTCTTCGGCCATCCTTGAAGCATGCCTTGAACCAATCTCTGGATTATACTCAATGAGTTTTCCTTCACCCTTTTGGGATTTAGACCTTGTCAACATACACTAACAATCACTGTTAAATAACAACCACTTTGATACCAAAAATCTGATCTACAAATTGAAAATATAAGAGTAGTATATTCAAAAATCACTTGTTCACGTTTAAGAGATCCTTCAATTTATCACTTTTTTCTTAATTTTGTATAAATAAATTAAAACTAGATATAAAATGAAGATCAAAACTAAATAAAAATTAGATAAAATTCAAAGAATTCACCAGCAAATTGATAATGGAGTTCAACTTCAATAGCCTATGTCTCTAGGTCCGTTCGAAGTGAGGATTGTTCTCATTAATTTTGTGCAACAAATGGCTTATAAAATCAATAAAAGTCTTCAATTCACCTTTTCTGATCTTTGTTTTCCTGTAAAAATATCTCTTAGACCTGAAAATAATGGCCCAAGATCGTACAAAGTAATAACAAGTCTCTAACCTTCTTAAATCTCTTTACACAGTCTGCTTTGTATGTCTATTCAAGTATAAATTAGTCCCTTTTATAAAAATTTGACCCCCATGGCTGAAGTGGTCAAGGCATTAATCTTTTAGATGATAGATCAAGAGTTCAAAACCTCCTCCCACCTTTCTAGGCACCTTGACATGAGGAAGGGCACGCTCAACATGAAATTTGAAATGAATTCCCTCCTTTTTTGGTGCCTATGGACTTGGTTTAGTCCCATATTTTCTAGGAATTCAGTTTCCAAGGCTTTAAATAGATATGTTTGACCCCTCATAAAATGCCTAAGATAAAGGCACCCACTTAGGCTGTTGATTTGACTTGGTGGTTGATGGGATGGGTGATGTGGTACTTTCTTTGGCACCTTATTTCAAAGTTTGAAATTTTCAAATAAAAAATAAAAAACCAAATTTTTTTTTGCACCAAATTTTTTTTCCACGTGTCAAGTGGCTATTGGTTCACTTGGCATGTTTTCAACAGTGCCATGTCACTTTTGACACCCCCTATCGCAAGATTTCTTCAACTAGCCATATCTTGAGCTTCGGGACTCCATTTTTTGAACCACAAAAAGTGCTAGAAAGCTCTCGATGAGTACTACAATGTGAAAATGATTTTAATAGAATTTTAAGACTTTTTAAAAATATAACGGTACATGGATCCACCTAGATCATTTACCAAGATCATGATGTGATTTAATAGATACTACACATATATCTACAAACAATTGTCATTTGAGATTGGTTATAAGATTATGGATAAACTCAAAGGAAAATGACACATATTCCAATATGAAATCAACACTTATAAGGTCTTAATGGATCCAATACAATAATTTATAGTTGACTGTAGGTGAAAGTGAGATGAGGAGTGATATTTTAGTGTTAGTATTGCATAATCTCTAGGTAAATGGGTCCAAATAGATCATAATGACCATATGAAACTCTAAGAAGGTCCTAGGGAATTTTTCTCATGCTTGAGCATGTAAGGTAACCTACAGGTGTGGTATATTGAAGAAAAATTATGAATAGACTTGGAGAACCTTTGTCATGACCATGAGGATCTCTATAGGATCTTGATAATGGAAAATAATGTAGATAAGGGGCTCCAAACAAGTAATACATAGTGTTGAACAAATTTGACCTTGTAGGTCAAATTGGGGCCCCTATAAGTAAATTTTTTGACTTTTAAATGTTTTATGGGGTCTAATATCCTATCATGGCGTGTATTATAAGTTGGTTGATGTCATTTAATTTCATCTTAGCCTTGGTTATTAGTTTTTAGTCCTTATATCATTTTGAGTCCTTTTAGGGGTCATAAATAAAGCATTTAATAGGTTTTATGACCTCCTTAGGAAATGTGAAGGTTATAAGAGGTGATTTAATGGTCCATGTGTCCTAAGAGGTCTTAGTTAATTGACATAACTAGAAAGTGGTAGGTTCTTTATAAGAAAGGGTAGTTTTCTTGGGAAAAGAGAAGAGTTTAGCACTTGTACAATCTATGGGGAAGTGTGCCACATGGGAGAAGGTAATGAAATGAATTTTAAGATTATTTAGATATATATCTATTATTTAAATGATTTTTAAGTGCTAAAATAGGCCCAAAACCATTTTGGCCCTATTTAACCCTTCTAGACATATAAAACCAATCTTTAGGTTTGTACTTGGTACGACCAGTAGGGGAGGTTACAGATAAAATTATTTGGTAAGGTGAAATTAAAATAATATAGATTAATTTACATATATTTTTTTGAATAATGGTGAACTATGATCTATGAACCATCCTCATGAAGTTGACTATGTTTTTTTACTTGCCAATCTGTGCACCCTATAGGTTTTGCCTTGATTTGAGCAAGTCTATACAAACTAGTTACTAAAGTTTATCGAAGATGATTTTGGATTAATCCTATAGTTATCTCCATGTTTTTTTATTAGTTAAATTTGTTTTTATATGATAATCATCTTAATTTGTAGGAGGGAACACTTTTTTATACAATAGGTAGGTTTTCACCATTTTCAAGAGTTTCATGATTTGATGGTGAATTAACTAAGTTTGATAGGTTCATAATCATTTTTTGATGTTTTATTAGTCATATATACTATTAAAAATCTTTATTAAAGTAATATCCATGAGATTGTAGTCATAGAACACCATATAATCAATCTGCTATGACTATCATACCAGCCAGCCAAAGGTGGAAATTTGAAAAGGTGTTTTCCTTCTAATGAACCTAGTGCATAGTAACCTATAGTATAGTATGACAATTTTTCAACATTTAAACCAAGAAGGAGATTTTATAATGTTAAGTTTTGATTAGAGAAACACCTTTAGATGTCCTTCCCATGAAAATAAGCACTTATAGTTGACTGTGAGTTATATACCATCTATGAGAAAGACTTAGGCATGGAAACATAAATATTTGTATATGGAAGGTGATTATAATTGGATCAAGAGGTATTAATGTGTTTTTAATCCTTTTAAATAATAATCTTCACCTATAGGATGCCACTTTTCCAACACAGTTGACTATGTTTGACTAAGACAACATGTGAGCTTGTTTGATAGTATAAGCATTGATAGTACCTGTGGAAGTGAAAAATGGGTCCAAATAGGTGTGAAATGAAACTAAGGGACTATATAAATTTTTAAAATACTTATTTTAATCTTGATTCATGAAATATAACCTACAAGTGTCTCTTCTAAAAGCAAAACATATTCAGACAGGGTAACATAGTCTTGATCAGGCAAGTAGTATGAGGGACATGTGAGAGGTGGTAAGGATGAATTAAAGATATAAAAAATTAATAAAATATATAAAAATATAATTAAATTATCATTATTAATAAAAATAAAATAAAGTATCTCTAAACAAGCAAGGCAAACTCCACATCTTGGAACCCTGCACAATCTTCCTTTTCTATAAGTTTGTTTGGTTTTTTTGAAGAATTAATAGGTCATATGACCTAAAAAAGAGTTAAATTTTTTAATATATTATCTAAATGACTTGGATAATATATTAAAATTACAAATTTTCCTATAAAATTAGGGGAATTTACCTCTATTCTATCTCAAACAAAGGGCACTCCCCTCAATGTAAACCCTACAAAATTAGAGAATAGGGACAAAAGGGTAAAAAAAAAGTTTATTTGAAAATAAGATAAGGTTTATAGGGTTGAAAAAAATATAAGGTAACATTAAATATATCTTAAATAGGTAATAATACTTATAGGTAGGTCTAAACCCTTAAGAGTTACAGTCAAGTCCACTAGGCATGGTTATGCCTATAGTCCAAATGAAGGGTCACTTCCAATTGTAACATGAGGTGAGTATTATAATGGTTTGTGTCATGTATTTATATCCATTAAATAATTTTTTAAGATTTTTGAATGAAAATAATCTTATTTTAATGGTATAAACCACATGGGTTATATTCAAGCTTACTAGACAAGGTTCTACGCCAAAGCCAAATGCAGAGTTAGACTTATTTATAACCTTAAGTGAGAAGTAAAATGGATTTAAAAATTTTAATATGGTAAAATAATATGTTTAAAATCCATTTTTATTAAATATAAGTACAAATAAAGCCACTTTTGGCTCAAGATGACCTCAGGCCTGTGCAAATGGAAGAAAAGCTCAATAGGGTGACTTTGAATGCTCACATATTTCATGAGACTTTGCATGGAGGCCAAGGATGTTTAGAGATGTTATTTGGGGTATTAAAAAACCTTATTGTGTAATTTTTTTCAATTTGTATGTCCCATATTTATGAATTAATCTTAAGATTCAAAACTATTCAAAACCCTTGCAAACCCTTGCTAGTGACCTGATTGGGAAGATGAAGCTAGAAAGACACTCTAATGGACTATTTTGACAAGGATGATGATTATAAATTTAAAAATAATCTCTTAGTATCCTCTTTACCCTTTTGAGTTATATGTAATTATATGAATAAGGTACAAAATAGGATACTTTTGAATATTTTGTGTGTTTTGTAGGTTTTAGGAACATTCAAGAGATGTAATCAAGTTCGGATGGAATATTAGGACTTGGCCTAACCCCAAATGTTTATTTAATTCATCATAAAAAATCCTAAGCTTCTTAAAAATATCTCTCATCTCAACTAGTCAAAAATGTCATAGTGATCGAACTAGTGAGAAGGGTGGAAAACTTCGAGTGAACTGATATTAAGGTGTGCCTGATGACTCTAAGGCCAAGTAAAATTGATGCCTTTTTGGAGGCAAAGTGTGCAGGGTACATGAAGGAATATTTATTTTAAACTGTAGATGATGATGGATCATTCCCAGATGATTCTAGATGATCAATCATGCAACCAATGTAAGGAGAGGCATGTCTAAAATCCTTCCCATTCATTCCAATCATCAGACTTATCCATAATAAATTTTGGGATGTTCAAATAGGTCTAAATCATGAAGGTAGTTTTTTGAGATAGAATGATAACTTTCATGCCACTTTACAAGAGTTTCATGACTTGAAGAGATAATTTTTCTTGTTGATCTTGCATGGTTCATCCCACATCCTCTTCTCATGCAAAAATAACTCCTTTTCTCATATTAACAAGTGTCCTTGTGACCCATGGACTTCTCTCTTCTCTGATCTCTCTCAATTTCTATAATAAATATCCATTTTAGCCATTGTAACTTATACTCCACTTGATTATGGAAAAACCATACTCATTTTCATACCATTTGATCAGTAAGAATACTAATTTTTACCTCTTCCATGCCTATTCTTAGTATTTTCATTTGGAAATTTTTATTTTGCATAAGTGATAACTCTTATTTCCTTAGCATGATTATTTCATTCTATCATTTATTTATAGTTGGAAAGATTCTTCTTGTAGGGAATGTGAAGTGTTCTATGAAGTGTCAAGGTTGAGTGAGTTAGTATATTCACTAGTGCCATTCAAGGCCTCTTGTCTAGTCCTCCTAGCCTAAACTTTCATCCATAACCTCATAATGTAATATTGATGTGAGAAGATGTAGATTGGAGAAGTGTATGTTTGGTTAGTCTCTTGGTTCTATGTGTAACATGCATATAGTTGGAAGTAATCATTAAAATTTGTGTATCACCTCCCATAGGATAGTTTTCTTTTAGTTTTCTCTCTCCCTTTCCCCCCCAAAGTTTAGGTGTAATAGTTACCCAAAGTGGTACATCAAGGGAGCTAACCCTAACTAGAGATTTAACTCATCCTTAGGCTACCCAAAAGTGTAGAAGTGTTTTAATTATTCCAATTTGATGAGGAGAGATGAGACATCTCCTAAAAAGGTGAAAATATAAGTGACAACACATAGCTCATACCTTAAACCTTGCAAACAGTTAATTACCCCACAAGTCTATTTAAGATTTAATGCATTTTAGGGGTCTAAAGATCTGATAAAGAGTTAAATTTTTCCATATATAATTTACATCACTTGGATAATCCTCTCAAACATTTTATATATAGGAAAATAGGGAATGTACCCTCTATTTTATCTTAGATATAGAGTACTCCCATAAATCACAAATTGGCAGGTTTTGAAGAAGGGAGGTGATAAGGTGAGTTAAAGGGTGAAAAAAAATTTCAATGAGTGTGAGAAGTTGTATGACACCTAAGAAAACATGAGAAACATATCACATAAGGAGTAATCTCAATATGGTGGCCTAAACCCTCAAAGCTACAGACAAGCCTACTAAGCATGGTTAGGCCTAAAGCCAAATGGAATTTCAAATTCACTTATAACCTCATATAAGAAATATAATGAGATGGAAAATGTTATGAGGTAATTTAAAGTGTTTCTAATCTTGTGTAATGCATATAATTCACAAATAAATCCAATTTTAGCTTAGGACCAATTCAAGCTTGTAAGTAATGGAAAAAAGAGATCAAGTGGGAAAAGTTGGAAGTTCATATCTAATTGGATGATTTTCATGGAGACTAAAGGGGATATGATGAGTTGGAGAGGTTCATGAACAAATTTTTTGTGGCATTAGTTTCTTTGTCTAATGTCAAACCTTTATGAAACATCACTAAAGGTCAAAACTATCTAAAACCCTACTAAACCCTGGTTCTAGACCTGATGAAGGAAATGAAGATAGGGAGACATCCAAAGGGACCATAATTACCATTAAAGTGGATGGAGGTTATATATGACCCTTTAGGGTTACTCCCCATTAACTTTTTCACTACCTTACCTGTATGAACATGGTACATGATTACTTTCTTTGATTATTTTGTGCATTGTGTAGGTTCTAAGGACTTTCAAGAGGAAAAATAAAATTTTGAAGTGATATTATGACATAATATAACTACCAATTTTAATTTAATACTTTAAAAAATATCCTAAGTGTTCCTACAAGTAGATCCATCTCAACCAGTCAAAACTAGCAAAGTGAGCAAGATGGTGAAAAGTGTGAAAAATTTAATTGGAAACCTATTTAAGGTGAAATTGAGAAATATAAGTCCATGTATGGAATTTAGAAATTTAATTAACCAAATTTTATGGAATTACATGATAAATTTAAGTCATTTTATATGCCAAGTGTGCAAGGTGTGTGAAAAAGGGAGTTTCTTTAATTGTAGGCAATGATGGCTCACTTTCAAAGGAATCTAGGTGTTTAAGAATATATCCAATGCATGTAAAATAATGTAAATAACCCATAAATATTATTTAAATAATTATATATGTCCCTAGTAATTTTTTGGACATTCCAAAAAGGGGGAATGGTGAAGACAATTTTCTTATGCAGGATAAGGAGTTTCATGCCACATTTCATGAGTTGCATAGTTTGGAGAGCCAATTTTCCTATCAAACCTTGCATGGTCTATCTCATAATAATTTTTATACATATTTAAATCTTAATCTCATAATTATAAGTGCTCAAGTGACCTTTGGAATCCTATTTTCCCACTTGTCTCTCAAATGCTATAATTAGATACCATTTTGGCCTTGGTAATCTAATACCACACTAGGTATGGCAAAGCCCTGCTAGTTTTGAAATTGTACTTTACCCTAGGAAATAAATTAAATTTATTTTGAGTAATATATCATATCTAAAAAGTATGTGAATATACGTATAGTGAATGATTAATCAATATTCATCTATCCTTGATTTCTCTCAATCCTTCCATGTTTGATGTAAATGATTCCATCCTAGCAGGTCATATGAAGTGTTATTAAGTGTATGGATAGATTATTAAGTGTAAAAGGAAGAATTATTATATGTAACTAATATATGGTTTCACTTACCTTGGATGTATGTTACCTTCATATTGAAATACTAATGTTAGTGCATTATAGGACTCTTAGACTAGTGTTGTATGCCTTGTCTCTTTATGATAGAGTATGATAGTCTTTTGGTAAAAATATTGGTGAATCAACGTATATAATAGGTTTCATTTCATGTTAAATATAATAATTTTCCTAGATAATTTTTTTTTAGTATAGGTGAAAGCATTTCAAGACACATTTAGGGAGCTAGCCCTTAAATCTGGAGATTCATCTCACATATTGGTTACCCATAGCTTGTGAGATGTTTCTATTATGCCACTTAGATGAGGAGAGCTAAGAAATATCAAGGGATTAAAATATAATTGAAAACACTTCTCTTATTCCTAAATTATTATAGGAGAGGGTGGTTTCATAATAGAGGGTATGCCATAGTTAGGGTCATTGGCATAGGAGAAGATCCATGATGGGATGGCTTCATGTTCTTTATTTGGATGGTATTTATTGATTTTATTGACTATTGATAAGGATTAAATTTGATAATGTGGACTAAGAGAATAGATTTGAGCATTAATAAGATTAGGAGAGGGAAATTAGGGTTTAGGGTTGTTGCACTCATTCTTAAGAATAGTTGATAGTCATTTTATTTCCTAGCTTTGTCTTACCTAACCAAGCACTCTTCTTGAAACCTCAACTCTTGCTCCTGAATAAATGCTTGGTCTTTAAGATTTTATTTATACCTATAAAAATCTTATACCTTATTAATCTCTCAGAATTATTTTTCAATATCAAGATTTATCTCCCTAAGACTCTTTTTTAGTTGGCTAGAGAGAGATAAACTCTGACAAGGTCGATACACTGAATCTTGAGAGCCACTTGGGGTGAAGGCATAAACATTTATAATCTAATATGAATGACAAAGAAGTAAATAACATAAATTTTGATGAAATGAGTGATGATACATACCAAATGATGATGATTAATCAATTGGTCTACTTATACTAGCTGATAAATACTTGGAGTTGCCATTGGTATTTGCATAGATGCTTCCAAAGGTTTATTGGATGAAGAGAACACCAAAAATATTCACTTAGTGAATAACATAGTCTCACCAAGCATGTTAGAAACTATTGTGGACTTAATTTACACACCTAGAGGGGGTTATTCAATATCCCTCCAACTAAGCCACAAAATTGGGACAACCCTAGGCTATGGGTATCGTATTGTGGGGTTGAACTTCTAGAAAATGTCAACTTACTCTTAATGGATCACCTAAACTAATGCTTGTACTAGGAAAAGGGATAGAGAAGAGGTAAAGGGTTACTAAGAGAGATAAAAGGTGAAGAACCAAATTTAAATAAGAACTCACATAAACATTAAATAAACACTAATGACACATAAGATTATGCTAGCTCACACAATCTCACAAAATAGCTAATTGCATAAGTATTTCATGAAATAGGTTCACCAAACAATGAATGAAGCAAAAAGGAATTCTAAAATTCACACCAAGCTTACATTAATTTTAAAAATATCACAATTTTAGATCTACAACTAACTTGAAAACACCTAAAAATAGGTAATAAACAAGGATAATGGACATGGAAGACACTCCTTCACAATTTCATCATGCACAAGTTTACTAAACACAATTCAGAAATAAGAGATAGGTAAAGAAAATATTTATTGATTCAAGATGTCTTTAATATAAATTTTGAAAGGATTTAACCTTATCAAATGAGAGTCTCTCCTCCAAAAAATGATTAATTTAGATATATATATATATATATATATATATATATATATATATATATATATATATATATATATATATATATATATATTGAAAAGGGAAGAAAAATGAGAGATATAGGAGAAAGGGGGAAGAGAGAGAGAGGAGAGAGAGAAAAATAGAAATCAATAAATGAGGCCCAATCACTTTTTTTATTGATTATCATTAATCTTGACTCTAAAAATTAACTTTTATTAGCTTCAAATAGTCTTAAATTTCCCTCATTAGTTGAGAAACATACTGGAAGACAATTTTTTGTTGAGGATTATGAGTCATGATCTACTAAGAAGGAGGAGCCCCCAAAGACATTGAAAATTCATATAATTCCCCACCTACACTCTCCAACCACCAGATCTCTCTCTTGTATTTATATGCCATATTCCACTTGCCTTCATTATAAAGACAAAATCCTCATATCTATGGACCTGACTGAGCCATGACTATGTTTTAATTGGTTGTATGTACCTGATGAAAGTGGATGATTATTAATATGTCAAAAGATAAAACACTCCTTTCATAATCACAACTTTTTCCCTACTTCAAACCCTGAACATAGGTATACTATAGATGAAAACTAATTCCATTTATTGGTTTTCATATAGTCACAATTATAATGAAGATCCATAGGTTACCTAGTATTTTTATCATGAATGAGATGTAAAACTTGCATCTGAGGGATTTTAAGAAGTTTAGTTGAGATTTAATAAAATTATAGGATTCTGTGAGGTTTGATCTAGTAACCTAGATCAAATTTTTATCTCACATTTTTATCAAATTACTTGGGTGGTGAAATCCTTTGATCTAATGTGTCCACCCATGTGGCATCTCCTTGGGCTACTTATTTCATTTTAAACTTGACCATTGTCACCTCAAATGTGTGTCTTCATCCTATGCCCTCCTAAAACTTGATCAAAATTTTTGTGTTGATATTCTTGGGAGTCTCTTGGCTTTGAACTTATTGTTGTCATTGATCTTTGAACCACTACTAAGATTGTGCCACTCGGTAGCCCTACATTGATATTTATCTCAACTTTTGAAATTATGTCACTTAGTAGTTCCACATGCCTTATATAGACCCTTATATGAGTCTTAATTTGATTAACACACTTACACCATGTGGTGGACTTGTGTGTAATATAGGCTTATTTAATTATTAACCTAACTTGCACCATTGATCTCCTTGGGATGGTTGAACATGTGCCATCAATCTTTGATCTACAAGATCAAATGTGGTTTATCAATTTTCTCAAGAGTTCACCATGATTGAGACACTTGGCACCATTCCATTTATCCACAATATCCTCTAACTTTTTGACTTTAAACTCACTATTGATCTTTAATTACATGATTGAATGCATGTTGTAGATCTACATTTGACTTATTGATCCAGTGAGATCACATGCGTGCCATTGATATTCATTCATGGCTATTTATGTTATGCCACTTGGTAGTATTTTATTCAATTTTATCATGTTTGGATATTTTTGAATCCAAAAAACTATTTCTTGTGTCTTTAATTTGATGTTTCAAGACACATCCCACACTACTAGATCATTTTTGAAGGCTTACATCTTGATATAGAAAACTCATCAAGATACAAAAATTGTAGAGGATGAATTTGGCTTGAAATAAATAATTTATATGAAATTATTTAACTTTGGTTGACTTCCATTATACACTCATTAAATGCACAACCAAACTAAATTATTCATTCCTGCATGATGTGCCATGATGGTCTAGTCTCTTAAAAATACCAAATTCACACTTTAAGCTTACTTAAAGTGTTTCAAAAGCTTGTAAGTGATATGTGGTAGGATCATATAGTTTTTATAATCCATTTACACCATTGGATTACTCTCTTAACCAAGAATCTACTCAGATTCTCACCCTAGATCTAGATAAAGTTTTTTATATAGGCCAAATTTTCCTAACAGGTACATCATTATTTCACACCATTTTAATAAAAAAATTCAACATAGGTCTTGAAAATGAAACCAAAATTTTATAGAATAAGGGAACAAAAAGTTTCCTTAGTTAGTTCTTGGCTTATTAAAACCATGCATAAACATGGGATATTCCCTTTGCATTCAACACTTTACACTTGACTGCATTGGCATGAATTCACATAGGACATAGGTCTTATGTGCTAACCCAAATCACAGATGAGAAGGAACTGGGGCTCGTATTGGGCTAGTTATTCCATGGTGTAAGACATCAATTATGAGACTTGGTCTATTCAAATAAGGCTTTAAGTAGATCCATAGGTGCAAGACTTTCATGGACTAGGCCTAATGGTCTATAAGAACAAGATTTTTGGTGGATTAATCATAGAGTCATATGGGTGAAAGCCTTTTTAAAACTAAGTCTAGAATCATATAGGCACTTGAACGGTTAAAGAGCTACTTCACTTCAAGTATTCACACTAGGCTCGTGATTCTAACAAGGGTAGGAACACTTTTCATAGGATTTATTATTATTATTATTTATAAAAGTTATGATTGACATCATCATTTATGATAGGGACTCCATTAATGATGTGAAATATAAGCTCATAAACAACATTATTAACATGAATGTATTGAAATTACAACATTATAATAATTATGCATTCAAATAACAATACTAAAGATGTAAACTAGATATTCCATTTAATGTAACCATTCTTTATCATTAATCAAAGATCAAGTAAAATACAATATACAATTCATGGAATTTAGGATAGAATATGCTTATCTCAAACTACCTAATGATTGAGAGGATCACAGGAAATCTTGGGTGCTTACAAATGGAGCTTTCATGGAATCCATACTACTAAGGCTAATGGTTCTTGGATGCATGCATAGAGAAAATTCCAATTCACTAGAGCTTCATTGGACTTTTTCTACCCCCTTCATCAACTAGTTTGAGCTCCTTTTATAGCTCTTTAGGTGTATTTTCTCTAGGATGGAATGTGCATATTGAGTGTTGAGATAGAGACTTAGTGATAATTTTTGTTGGATCCATTACCTTGTGAACTTTACACTATAATCACCACATATCACCACTCCTAGAAGATGCCCTAAAGATCTGGGAACCAGTTAGCCACCTGCCAATTGGCACAATGTATACACTAAAAACTCTAGCTAGTACCAAAATGTCAAAATGTCATCATCATGAAAAATTATTACCTTGCACCGATGTGGAAGTTTATCTAGCATGAATTCATACTTATTGAAATAAGGGGTGCAACACATGGGGGTTAAATAAATTTATTGTGGCAAGGTCATCGTAGATGCTAAAATTTGACCTTGCATCACTACCAACATCATATTCACTATTAAATGGTTTTAGAATGTGAATAAGGTATGCAAGATCACCCTTAGGTGATTTAAATCCAATACCTTGGGTTCCCTTATACTTGGTCATTAAGACTGGCTTGATAGTTCCTTACTAATGTAACCCCAGGCCTTTACCTTCATAAGCTAGGTGATCCATAATCTAGTTAATAATAAGATACTTTACACTTTGGTAACAATAAATTAACTCATCTATGTAAATCCATGGATCATATTTGGTTAAGGGGTCCTATTCTAGGCTAGAGATCAATTTGAAAATAATGGGTTTGTTTAGCTGAGATTTTCCTTTTTTTTGCCACTCCATATGAGTAATTTTGGCCTTGGGTCTCCCATAAGCTTTAGGATTCTACAAAAAAATGGAAATATGGAATGAATCATGAGTAATGTATTCTCTGAGACCTTTGTCAGTTATATATAAGTGATTGGAAATATTTGGTGGAAGCATCAATGAGGTAGAAGCTAGGCTATCTAAGTCAACGTAATTGGATTTTATTCTTAATTCAATGGATTTTCCTTTTTTGACTCTCCCCTCATCAAATTTGGGCATATAATTCATGTAAAATTGATATTTATAGGTTTTATACTTAGCTTTGAGACATTTACAATATTGATATGGCTAGAGATCAACAGGTATAGTCACTTCCATTCCTGAATGGGTAAATTTTATACATTGATGTAACATGGAAATGTTGGCCCTAATTTCATGGATCTAAAGTCAGCCCATTAACAAACTATAAGATAATTTTAGGTCCAAAATATGGCTTAGAGTGTTATGGGTCAAAGGCCCAATGACCATTATTAATATAATAGTAACTTGAGATTCTTGTTCATCATTATCATATACCTTAATAACAATGGTATCTAGCTATAAGTTAGTTGTTGTATATCCAAGATGCTTGATTAACTTTAGAGACATAATGTTAAGGCCTGAACCATTATCTACAAGGATGCATTTAACTTGGTGGTTTCTTATACCAACCTTGATATAAATAAGTTATTATGCAGAGGTCCCATGGATTACATGCCACTTTGGTCAAAGGTGAGACATTAAATAGAGGCCAAGTTTCCTACCATGGCTTGAAATTTGTATAGAGTGATTTCATATAGCATGAAATATTTGTTCAAGTACTTATTCAAGATGTATTTGTGAATGTTTGATTTCTACAACAAATCCATGATGGAGATTTATGTAGGTGGCTTCTTTATCTACTCTACAATATCATAGGTTTTCCCCTCAATTTTGGTATTTGGCTTATTTATGATAGGCATGGAAGGATGAATGGCCTCATTCATAATATTTGGTTATAGTCCCTTGATAGTAATCTTTATTCATCTAGTTATGATTACATAATATTGCTTTGGTACTTAGATTTGGTAGTTTGATGGGTAGGTAATGGGACCTGGAATGGTAATTCTAGGGTGGTGTTGAGTTTGGTTGATAAAATGATCTGAATAAGGATTACTAGCATAAGGAGGTTGATAGGAATTACTTGACTGATATCAATTATTGGGTGAAGGTCTTAGTCTATTGGTAGTTGGTTGAGGGTTAATGGTAATAGTAGAAATAAGATCACTTGAGACACGTCCTACAACATTGTTAAAGGTATGCATGATAACATGGTGGCCTCCTTGGTTGGTTTGGTCAATTTGCCCTTAGTTCCAACCATTATACTATTATTTTTTTGGTTGGTATTGTTGATGTTGATTTTACATTGGAGTTCTCTACAATTATTATTTCTATGGTTGGTACTATTTTAGTTGTTGTTATTGGTATGTTGGGGAAATAGATTCTTATAGATGCCCAAGTTATGATCTATCATAGGGGCATGGGTATCTCATTGTATTTCTCTATTTTCCAAAATATTTTCAATAAAATGCCTAAGTTTAATACACCAGTGTATGGAATGTCCTTTGACATAATGGTATTCACAAAATTCATGTTCTTTGTACTATTAGGAAAAGGAATCCTTTTAGGAAATGACTTAAGTATTGGTTAATTGATCATATTTACCTAAACCAATCTTTAGAAAACAAATTCAATAGGCTCACCAAGGTCACTTGATTATCTAGCAATGGGTGGGCTTGTCCTTGGAGGAGGGGCTTATAATTGGTTTTGATTCTCTAGCTATTGGTTTTGTGGAGACCTTGGTTAAATGTATGGAGGTGGTGGTTTCTGAATAGGTAGAGGTAAATGGAAAAATGACATTTTCACCATCTAAACATGGCATGATTTATTGACCCCATTTCCAACAACATTATTATTATGGTTGTAGTGTTTTAGTTTCTCATTGTTGTTGGTTTGAGGTGGCATTAAAGCTAGTATTTGAATTGGGTTCTAATTATGGTTTTGTCCTTGGTTTTGGTTCTATTGGCCTTGATGCTAATTTTGGATATGATTAGAAGAAGATATATTAATGATCCTTTTATTAACAAGGGATTTCTCAATTTATATTCCTTTCTCTATAAATTTTTAAAATGTATGCACACATTACAACTGAATATGGTAAGATCTCTCACTATGTAAGCTCATAGTAAATATCATGGATAACTGCTTATATAGAAAATTATGAGTGAACTAGCTCAAAATTACTCTCTAACATTGTAAGTATGTAGTGAAGCTTTCACCATTCTTATATTTTTCTTGGCCCAAGTCGAAAACTATAATCTCATGCTTGAATTTATATGAAAAGTATTATATGAACTTCTTGGAAAGATCATTAAAGTCAAGTATAGAATTCCTCAAAAAATTTAAACGTTGTTCTAAGGCTTGTCTAGGTAGACTCCTTAGATAGAGAAGAAGAAAGTATATGTCAATGTATGGCATTGGATGGAAAGAAAAAAATAATTATTTCAAATTTTCTTTAGGGCTACCTTTTCCTTTGTATTTGTCAAATTTGTGAGGCTCATAACCTGATAGAAATGGTATTTGATGATAATCCATGTTGATTAGATACAAGCATATTTTATCTAGTTTGAAGTTATTTGTTTGTTTTCTAGTCTATATAAATTGATTTGTATCTTTCATTTGCTATAAATCTAAGGCAAGGAAGTCAAATGGAATGGCTTGTTTCTATTGGGGTTGCACAAGGTAGGCATATTATGGAATGTTGGTCAAATTGGTTAGATGACCAGGTATTCATACTTATGCATTATGATTGTACTATTAATTGGAAAACATTCTAGTTTGGATTGGATACATAGCCTTGGTTGGTGAATTACAATTATGGCAATGACATTTGGATTTATAGGATGTGTTGGTATTATTGGATTTTAGAGAGAACTTGCTACCTACTCGTCAAACCCTATTGTATATAGGGAACACATTACTAACTAAATCCATGATGTTGAAGGTGTTGAAAGTTGGATCCTTGTTATATGTGTGATACCCATTGGGTGAAAGGTAATTGTTACCTAGCACCTGACATCTATTATACATAAGATATTTATTACTATTTTAAAACCTATTGTTAGATAAGAACTTGATGGGGGTTTTTCATTTATTGTTATTGACCAATTGACACTTTATAACCAATAGAAACACATTATGGATTAGGCAAAATTTGTGATTGTTAAGGTATATTGGTCTGTCCTTATTGTAGAAGAACATTTTATACCTCCTATTGAGGTGGTATGGTGTTATACACTTATTGAGGTGGTAATTTGGTCTATTTTTGGTTTGTTCCATACTTAAGGAAGTAGTTGGTTGAGTGGTGGAGGTTGATTATTGATTTTGGGAAATAGGCATACCTATCCCCTATTATTACATTCCACTTATGGGATTAGTTGGAAGAATATATTGTGAGTTAATCAATGATAAATTAGACCCACTTTGGTTCAAATTGGAGTGCACTTATGTGATTCAATAACATTTTGAGTGAGCTCTTTCATTTTAGTGGTAGTCTCTTTTGTCAAAATGGTGACATTAAACATGTCACTAACCATCATGCTTTGGCTAAATGGGTCTATGTTTTGGTTTGTATAACCCAAAACATCTATTTATGGCCCTATCAATAGAGATAAATTAATAAGTAACATGTTATAAACAACCATTACATCAAGGTTACAAGCTAGATTGAGTTAATTTTGATACACTTATTATACCTATTGCATTTGATCATCCATAAGATCTTTACCTTTTGCAAGTGTAATTTTTTTTTATTGTGGCATTTAGATTAAATATTGACTATAATAGTTGATTCATATTTAAACTATTGATTTTTAGGCACATTAATAGGAGTTATAATCAAACTAATTAGAATTTCATGTGGAAAGTCTGGCATATATTTTGTAATATCCCCATTGGGATTTACTAGAATAACATATTAAAAAAAATTATTCCATGTATTCTTACATTAGTTTTTACCATGAGAATATAATTAGTGACCAATTACAACACACTAAGTATGTTAACCATAAAATAAACATATAACATCTATTAGCTAATTATCACTAACATCATATGAAATAAAACATAATTGCATATATTCTAGAAAGTAATTAATTACATATTTCCAGCCATGGTTGGTATAATATTATAACTATTATCAATGTACATATGAATAAATAATTACATTTTCATTAGTAATAATGTTTCAAATATAAATAAAATACTAGATACAAGGCTCCATAGAGCATGAGTCTCATGAACTCCAATATCTATG
Organism: Torreya grandis; assembly: GCA_037957365.1. Lineage (NCBI taxonomy): Eukaryota > Viridiplantae > Streptophyta > Pinopsida > Cupressales > Taxaceae > Torreya > Torreya grandis. Next base: position 2,487,163 of record JARHVA010001165.1, on the reverse strand, counting down.
GTAAACTCAAGTGTAGTCTCCAAAGAAGTACTATTGTGAGGAGGGAGATCATCATCTAAGTGATTTTACAGACCAACCATGGACCATTGATCCTTGAAAAATCCCCCTAATAGGGAATGGCCCTCCCTTTAGGAATGGGTAGATAGTAACAGTGAGAGAATCCAAAGAGACAAGCTAATACCTGTGTGCTATAAGATATCTAATCACATGATGTGTACCATAAATAAAATATGTTTTAACATGATATTTCACAAACATGTAAATAATACATATGAAATTAAAATGTTCAACTAAATATTACTTTGTCTAAAGTTTCAAATAATTAATGATCTCTAGGATTAGTCAAATTCATGCACACCACTTAATCAAATTATCCTCATCTGGCATTGGTGATGCTAAGTAAGCTAGGGAAGTCTATTTCCTTGATTATTTAGTACCAACAATGTGATATTTGGTTATTTTTTTAAAACTTAACCAATAGATTCAAATGGATTACTTCCTATCAGTAGGCATATAACATTCTAAGTATAAAAATAATCAAAGTACATATATTTAGTCCATCAAATGTATGCAATGAATCTCAAACATATTATTTATTTCAAAAATAATACACATAAATAAGTAAAATAAAAATAAGACATACCACCTAGGTATAATTATGATTAGTTTACAAACTAATAATTATCAAAGTAACTCAAATATAGAAATATCTAAGATAACATTATCTATTTTAGTTCTTTTCCATATACAAAACTTACAACATACAACAATCAGTCATAATTTAATTTAAGGCTCAGATTTAAACATAATCCAACTTTCATGTTAATATTTTTCACATAAAAATATTTGTATGCATTTAATTATGGTATACTATCTCATTGATTTTATAACTTGTTTAAAAAACAACTATATACCATATTTATAAGAATACTTATTATACATATGTATAGGCTATATATATGTATTAATACTAAATATTTCTCATACAAGTATAAGCCAAATGCAAGTCTAAGTATTAATTGATTTATAAAAAATATTTCATATATATATATATATAGGAAATATGTGCTCAATTTTAAATATCTCGTCATATTTTCAATTATATCTAATAACATAGCCATGATGACTAAATACATCTTCATTAAATTTTGTATTGTTCATCTAATAAATATGTATATAGATATAGTTTACATATGTATTATGTTTGATCTAACTCAAAAACTATGAATCATATATATATATATATATATATATATATATATATATATAAACCCAATTAACAACCAATAAAGTCTTATATAGAATACGCATATTTGAATATATTATGCCTTATAACTATAACACAAGAATAGCTTTACCATTACCAAACTAGTCAATATTTTACATTCCAATATATGATATTCCAACTATTTTATTTTGAAAAAAATCATATGGCTTACACATTCGACATAGTCATTATATAATTTGTTTCACTTTATTTATTGATAAAGAATCAATTAACTCACAATCCTTATGTATACATTATAACTCATAAGCATATGCCTCTTATCCATTTTTAAAAGAGATCTCCATTAAGTATAGATTTTGTATATAGGTAATCATAAATTTCCAGTTAGATTCTATATGTTTAAGATGTATATATTATATGTATATGTTTTTAATATAAGAGAGAATCTTGATCAATTTATCAACATGTAACCATTCAACTCACTATCTAAAATGACTTTGAAATGGTTAATTAGTCCATTGTAAAAATGTATGTAATTTAATCAACTCTCAATACATATAACTAATACTATTTCAATTTATATGAATTTATATTTGCATAGGCTATTATTTATTCCCAAACAACTTCCTATGTCTTAATCATATGTAAATACCAACTTTTAGCTAATTTAAGGTTTGCCCAAATGTTAAATAATCATTATACTATCATGTATATATTAAATATTAGGTTCATATGTACATAGTACATTCTCAAATAATCCCATAGTCTAACTAATACTCAGCCAAGGGTTCACATTGATATGCAAATAAAGTATATTTAAATCAATATACCTTGGCATGTTTCCATAAAATGGATTTGAAACCCTAATGAAATTCACTATTATACATTATAATAAAATTATTACACTAATTAGTGCATGTACATATGTACACACACACACACACACACACACACACACACACACACACACACACACACACACACACACACACACACACACACACACACACACACACACACACACACACACACACACACATATATACTCCATGTCAATTAAGACCTGTAGGGTATATATATACATACCCCTATATGTATCTACATATATTTCATTTTAGACAATAATCTAAGTTTGATACAACCCAATTCCATTTTTAATTGCTACATGACCTCTATATACAAAAATAGATTCACATTACTAGGATTGCATATAGACCTAGGGTTTAGGTTTCAATATTTTCTAGAAGATAGACTAGGTTGTGTGGATGGCCAAGCCATCCATAGGGCTCAATATTTATTCATTTATATATTTTATAAACAAATTAAAACCCTTTTTATGTAATCAAACATAAATTCTTATGCTTTTAGTATCTAATATTTCAATTGCATTACCAACCTGGTAAAAATTCCACAATTTCATTCTTTCCAATCATTTTAATTTGAGCTCCTTCCTTTTCTTTCTATTATCCACTGTTCTCCCATGTTATCTATATCAAATCTCATCCCCCATATTTCATTTTTTTTTTCTCCACCTAACTGCCACTAATTTCTCCCATTTTCCTTGGCTAAGAACTAGACTAGAATTGTGCATGGAGAGAATATCTACACATATCAATAATCCATCATCTTTCATGAAGAATTACTAAATAAAATGACATGGTTAAACTCCAGTTGACATAGACCAAAAATCCCTAATTCACTTGAAATTTTTAAAGTTTTAATCATTATTTAAATCCAAAATCCACATGGTCATTTGACTTAGCATGCCCATCGATAGACTTTACAAAGTCCTCTTAAATTATCATTGATAATTATAACTAAAACTTCGTAAGTCTTCTATACATATTACCATTGTATTTAACTCAAGTATATCCAATTGATGAAACCACAACTCATAATAATGCTAATGTATTTAATCCATTATTTTAGATTTGATCATAGGATAAATTAAGTTGTCATTAAATCTCTATAAGCAAGGATTACTTCAAATAGTAAAGTGACTAATATAATTTAATAACAAGATTTTAATGTAGTAACAAATTGAATAATTGTTATATTAATATCAAGCATATTGATATTATATATACTACTCAGTTATTTGTCAATACCACTATATAGACTATCCAAATGCTTTACTATCTTTTATACACAAAGGCATTAATATAAAATAATGATATTCTTGAATATCATATTATAACCAACTAATGTATTAAGACATTATAAAGACATTTCAGTTAATCCATATGCAACAATAAGTAAATACTAAACATGTAAATTTACTTATTAAATATTAGCATGAAAAATCATGAATATGATAACACAACATGATCATATAGTAAAATTATGTACTCAATCTATTTATTATAGTCATAATGCAATCACACAATTAAATCTTCATATTAAACAAAAACTAACTCATAACTAAAGTACATAATTAATTAACCAAATGTAGCTAACACAATATGACATACTATAGTTAAAAATTTAAACAATGTATATAAAGAATGCTAATTATCATGGTGTGTGCACAGGTTCTAGTTATTCCTCTATCATCCCCCAACACCTCCATCTACACCATCCTTTCTGATGATGGTCTCCCTCTATCATGCTTTAAGGGATGGATCTATCCTACATCCAACTCATGACAAAAAGGTAGTTAACATGTATATCATAATATATATCTTTCAAATGCTACTATAACAACTAATCAACATTATCATAATTTAAATATTTAAAAATACATCTAACTCATAGCAATTTAATCATGTAATCTAAGAAACATAAAATAATCTCATAACATCATATGACTTATTGCTTAATTAAAAAGTACTTAATCAATTAAATAACCATAATAATCCATGGATAATTAGGTAAATTAGCTTAGTGAGAAATTGGGATGTGACATCCTTCCCCCTAAAGCTGCTCATCATCCTGATTACAATTATTCAAACACTATTTTTGAATTAAAAACATTATTCAATAGAAAAAAACATAGTATGAAGCATCAAATCAAGTAAGCAAATGTGAAAATAGCTTGTAAAACTCATCATAGTTATCCCAAGTGGTGTTATCCTTAGAGTATTGGTCCCATAAGACCTTGCAATGTGACACTTCTCTAGTATGCAAACAAAGTTTGAGAGTGTCAATTACTCTAATTAATTCTACCATGACCACATGGGGATCAAAAACCTACAAAGGATTCTAATCCAACACATGTGAAGGATCAACTATATACTTTTTAAGATTAGATATAAGAAAAACATTATGAAATAGAGCTAGGGATAATAGCAATACCAGCCTATATGATATAGGGTTGACCACTTCTAAAACTTTGAAGGGTCCCACAAATCTTGGTGAAAATTTCATTGACTTTCTGAATTTAATCAAGCTCTTCTACAGCTTAACCTATAAGAACACTTTATCACCTACTAAAAACTATCTAACTATTCTTTTTAGATCAATAACTCTTTTATCTATTATTGGCCTCGACTAACCTCTACTTGATTGATCTAACTTTTTCTTCCATTTCTAAAAGTATCTTAGGTCCAAAGACTACCCTATCTTCTAAACTATCCCAAATAATTGGTGTTATGCACCTTCTTTCATACAATGCTTCAAATGGTGCCATATTTAAAGTTGATTGATATAAGTTATTATAATCAAAATTAATCAATAGAAGGTACTCCTCCCACTTGTATTTATGATCCATGTAATACATACAAAGGAGATCCTCTAACACCTGATTAACTCACTCTATCTAGCCATCAGTCTGTGGATGATATGTAGTTTTGAAATTGAGTTATATACCCAAAGCTGAATTTAGAGTTAATAAAAACGTATAAGTCATCCTTAGATCATGATATAAAATTATGTTATCTAGAAATACATGTAGCCAATACATTTCCTTTATGAATCTCTTTGCAAGAGTAGGTACATCATCTATCCAATTACCCAGAATAAAATGAGCTACCTTAGTTTATAAACTATTACCAAGTTCATGTCATGCATGTTCTATGACAATGGTAAACCTTGGATAAAGTACATACTAATAACATACCAATTACATTCTAGTATGTCATGTGGATACAATAATCCAACTAGATGCACATGTTTAGCTTTCACATGCTAACATTCCAGACAATGAGACACAAAGTCTGCTACAAATTTCTTGATTCCATTCTAAAATAGAGTGGTCTAAGCTCTACCATGAGCTTGGTTACTCTTATATGTCCTAAATATGGGGCATTGTGAAGTTATTTTATCACTTTGATCCTTAAATTCTCTCTATCTGGTATATACATCCTTCCATTATATCATAAAAAAACATCATTCTTTATTATGTATCCTTTATACCTAGGATTCTAAGCATTCTAAAAAAAATCTTTCCTAACATGATCATAAAGTTCATCTCCTAGTTAGAATTTGATCACTAGATCCCTAAAAGTACTCTTAATAGTAGCCATAAATACTATGTACCTCTTACAACTTAGGTCATCAAATACTCTATTTCCTTTCCTTTGATATAGTTTATATCAAAATCATAATCAAACAAGAACTCTAACCAATGCCTTTGATTAGCATTTAGATTTGGTTGGGTGAAGATGTACTTGATTCCTATGTTGTTAGTATTGATCTCAAATAGTTTTCTCAAAAAAAATAATGCCTCCAAACTTATAAATCATGCATAATTACTACAAGTTCTAAGTCATGAGGGGCATAGTTCACCTCATAAGGATTTAATTTCCTTGTTTCATAGGATACTACTACACCATTATGCATAAGGACTCCTCCAAGTCCATCCCCAAATACATTTATGATCACTAAAAATTGACCATTGGGATTAGGAACTTTTAGCATTGGTGCTAATATAACCCTCCTTTTCAGTTCCTAAAAAACTCTTCACATTTATTCAACTAGCTAAAAATTTAGTTCTTCTGTTGTAGAGATGTAATTAGATGAATTATCTTAGAAAATTTTGGAATGAATTTATCATAATATCCCACTAATCCCATGAAAATCATTACCTCATGGACATTATTTGGTGTTGAACACTCCATAATGACTCTTATCTTTACTAGATCAACTGAAATATCTTTTGTAGATATAATATGTCCCAAATATTGCACTTTATTTTGAAAAAATTCACATTTGGATAAATTTATAGACAAATTGTGCTTCTATAACCATTGAAAAACCAATTCCAAAAGTTGAAGATGCTCTTATTCATCTTTATAATATATAAGAAAGCCATCTAGAAAGACCAAAACAAAGTGATCTAGATAATCTTTAAACACACTATTCATGAGATTCATAAACATTGTTAGAGCATTTGTCAACCCAACTAGTAACACTGTGAACTCATAGTGCCCATGTCAAGTTCTAAACATTTTTTTTGGAATATCCTTATCTTTTATCCTTAACTGATGATATCCTCCTCTAAGATCAATCTTACAAAAGACCATTCCCCCTCATATTTGATCAAAAATATCATCTATATGAGGTAATGGATATCAATTTTTAATATTTTACTTACTCAACATTCTATAATAAATATACAGGTGAAGAGTACTATCCTTATTCTTAATGAAGACAACTGGCACACCTCATCATGACATGCTTGACCTGATTAACCCTTTTAATAACAAATCTTGCACTTGAGCTTTCAATTCAACCAATTCAGTGATTGTCATTTTATATGGTGCTTTAGACTATGGTTTTGATATAGGTATAATATATATTAATAAATCAAACTCACATTTAGGAGGTAGTCTTGGTAATTCCTCTAGAAACACATCATGAAAATTTCTAAGAAAGGGATAATATTCAAGGGATGGTTCTTTATATTCCTTCATTTCATTTATCTTAACAATAAATGCTTGCCATCCTTTTCCTTAAACATTCTTGAGTTGCATTTTAGAAATAAGCCTAAGCTTCAACTCCCTTTGTTGACCCTAAATTTATGTCTAATTTCCAAAATTATCTTGAAACTCAACATTATGTAGGTAACATTCAACATTAAATTTATGCTTTACAAGCCAATTGACTCCTAGGATCACATAAATATGACCCTACCAATGCTTCATAAAGATCCACTATTATTGTGAATCTGGGCAACCTAATCTCAACTTCAACCAAAAACTTGTCAACTTTGACCTTTGACTCATTTCCATATTGTACCATCCATGCATTTGACATTACACCAACTTTTATAGATAACTTATTTAGTATTCTAGGAACAATAAAACATTCTTTATCCCTCGTATCTATCAAAATAAAAACTAGATGTTCAAACAAAATACTTGATAGTTCTATAGGTGAAGCTTGGAATTCATCTTGCCAATTATCAATTACCACATTAATCTATTACTAAAATGTTTCATGATGTGAAGTGGAACCTCTATTTTTTGACTTATCCTAGGTACATTCATGAGCAAAATGGTCACCCCCAAAAATGACGCAACCTCTAGGTGGTCCTTTCCTATCAGACTATTGGTTTCCCTTGAAATTACCCTTTAAACCATTACCAATTTCTTGTTACTTGGACCATTTTTAAATATAGTATTCTAACTCTGGAAGTCTCCACTCTTTTGATTCCAATTATTCTTATTGAAAGTTGGTTTAGAACTTCTAAACTTTCTCTTAAACTTATTTTTGAGTTGAACAAGAGATTTCAAATGTTGTTCTTATTTGACTACCTTATCAAAGACATGGTCCATGGTAAATGGTCCATGAACATACACTTCACCACTAATTTTGGGTTTTAATCCCATGATGAACTTCCTAATTTTGAAACTCTCATTTTCCTGATATTAAGGTACATATTTTAGAAGTTTGGTGAGTTGTTCACAGTATTCATTCACCAATAGATCTATTTACTTAAGATTTTTAAAATTTGTAAAATTTTGGTCAAATTATAACTTTGGAAGCCACCATGATCTTAAAAATGTCACAAATTGTTCTCATGTGATGGTAGTAGAGTTAATATTCATTTCTAACTTTTTTTTGGCCCACCATATAGTTGCTTCACTAGCTAACTAGTAAGATCCCTAAACTATTTTAGTGACTTTGAAGTAGTTTCAAATCTCAAAATACTTATCCATATTAGTTAGCCATGCTTCAGATCCATCTCCCATAATTCCATTGAACTTAGGTGGATTTACCTATTTCACATCTCTAGCCAATTTTGTAGCTATACGAGCTCTCATATCCTAAGGCACTTCTTCATGCCTCTACTCTTGAGGGTTTTTATGCTCAATACGATTATATTTAGGCATATATTAATGGGATTCCTCTTCATGACCATTAATTTATTTTTCTAGGCCTACAATTTGGTCCATAGTTTCATTCATGGCTATAAGAACCTGATCTAACTTTGTTACTTGTTTAGTGGTAGATTGGTTAGGATCAAATAGAGGGTTATTATCATTGACATTTTAAGGACCCTCACCAAATTATCTATATTTAACCATTATTATTTATAGTAAATATAAGGATAAAAAAACATTAGTATACTCATTAAGTCCTAGAGTTTGACCCACAACTCTGATACCACAATGTAACATCCCAACTAGGATTTACTAGAATAATGTAACTTTTTTTAAAATTTATTCCTTGTATTCTTAAATTATATTTCACCATGATAATATTATTAGTGACCCAAATACAACACACTAAGTATGTTAACCATAAAATAAATGTGTAACATCGATCAGTTATTGATTGCTAACATCATATGAAATAAAACATAACTACATATATTCCAAAAAGTAATTACATAATTCCAGCCATGACTAGTATAATATTAAAGCCACTACTATTAATGTACATATGAATAAATAATTACATTTTTATTATGAATAATGTTTTAATAATAAATACAATACTAGATACAAGGCTTCATAGAGCATGAGTCTCATGAACTCTAGTATCTATGGTAATATAAAGTGTAATATCCAAATAAGTACTACTATGGGGAGGGAGAGCATCATCCAAGTTCTTTTCTACACCAACCATAAACCATTGATCCCTACACAATCCCCTAATTAGGGAATGACCTTTAATTCATGAATGGGTAGATAGTGATGGTGTGGGAATATAGAGAGACAAGTTAGTACCTGTGTGCTGTAAGATATCTAATATATGATGTGTACCATAAAGAAAATATAGTCTAACATGATATCACACAAACATGTAAATCATACATATTAAATGAAAATGTTTGACTAAATATTACTTTGGAAAAGTTTCAAATAGTTAATGATCTCTAAGATTAGTCAAATTCATACACACCACTTGATTAGATTACCCTCATCTGGCTTTAGTGATGCTAAGTAAGCTAGGGAAGTTCATCTCCCTACTTATTTAGTACCAAAAATGTGAGATTTGGTTATTTTTTAAAACATAACAAATAGATTCAAATAGATTACTTCCTATCAGTAAACATATAACATGATAAGTATGGAAAAAATCAAAGTACATATATTTAGTCCATAAAACATATGCAATGAATCTCAAACATATTATCTATTTCAAAAATAATACATAACTAATTACAATCCAAATAAGACATACCACCCAGGTATAATTATACTTAATTTAAAAGTTACTAATTATCAAATTAACTCAAATATAAAACTATCTAAGATAACAATATCTATTTTAGTTATTTTGCATATGCAAAACTTACAACCAACTTTCATGACAATCTTTTTCACATAGAAAGAGTTATATGTATTTAATTATGGTATACTACCTCATGGGTTTTTTAACTTGTTTGACAAATAGCTATATACCATATTTATAAGCATACCTCTTATACATGCATATATGATATACATATGTATTAGTATTAAATATTCCTCATACAGGTATAAGCCAAATATAAGTATGAGTACTTAATTGATTTATAAAATATATTTCTTATATATATATATATATATATATATATATATGCTCACTTTTAAATATCTCATCAATTTTTTAATTATATCTAATAACACATCCATGATGACTAAATACATATTTATTAAATTATGTATTTTACATCTAATGAATATGTATATAAATACAGGGTACATAAGTATTATGATTGGGTTGAATAAAAAAATATGAATTCCATATATATATAAACCTAGTTAATAACCAAAAAAGTCTTATATATAATGCAACACATTTGAATATACTATGCCTTCTATCTATATAAAAATAATAACTTTAGCATTACCAAACTAGTCAACATTTTACATTCAAATATATGGTATTCCAACTATTTTATTTTGATAAATGGTTTACATAGTCGACATAGTCATTATATAATTTGTTTCACTTTATTGACTGATAAATAATCAATTAACTCACAATAATTATGTCTATGTTATAACTCACAAGCATATACCTCTTATCCATTTGTAAAAGACAAGTTTCATTAAGCATAAATTTTATATATAGGCACCTGTAAATTTCTAGTCACTCTTTATATTTTTAATATGTATATCTTCTATGTATATGTTCTTAATATAATAAAGATTTATAATCAATTAATCAACCCATAACCATTTAAATCACTATCTATAATGACTTCAAGATGGTTAATTAGTCCCCTAAATAATTGTATGTAATTTACTCAGCTCTCACTGTATGCATCTAATACAATTCTAATTTATATGAATTGATATTTGCACATGCTACTATTTATTCCTAGATAACTTCCTATGCATTAATCATATGTAAATATATAGCTTTAATCTGATTTAAGGTTCACCTAAATGTTAAATAATAATTACACAATCATGTATATATTAAAACTCAGGTTCATACATACACAATACATGCTCAAATAAACCTGCAGTCTAACTAATACTCAACCAAGGGTTCACATTGATATGTAAACATAGTATATTTAAATCAACACACCTTGGCATGTTTTCATAAAATAAATTCAAAAACCTAATGGCATTCTCTATTGTATCTCATAATCAAATTTTTATACATATATACACTAATTCTTACATGTACATATATACTTTGGTATGTATATATACTCTAGATAAATTAAGACCTATAGGCTATATATATACATAACTCTATATCTACCCACATATATTTAATTTTAGACAAGAATATAATTTTATACAACCCAATTCCATTTCAAATTTCTACATGACCTATATATATATATATATAGAAATATATTTGCATTACCAAGATTGCATACAAACCTAGGGTTTAGGTTTCAAGATTTGCTAGAATATAGATTGGGTTTTGTGGATGGCCAAACCATCCATAGGGCTTAATATTTATTCATTTATATATTTTATAAACAACTTAAAACCCTTTTTATGAAATCACACACAAATAATTATGATTTTATCATCTAATAATTTAATTTCATTACCAACCTAGTAAAACTTCCATAATTTTGTTCTTGCCAACTATTTTGATTAAATTTCCTTCCTTTTCTACCCACTATCCATTGTTATCCCATGTTATCTATGTAAAATTTTATCCCTATTCTTTCCTTATTATTTATTTTATTTTCCACCTGACTACCACCAATTTCTCTCATTTTCCTTGGTTGAGAACTAGACCAAAACTGTGCATGGTGAGAATATCTCCACAACTCAATAGTCCATCAAATCACATGAAGAATTAGTAAATCAAATGATATAGTTAAACTCTAGCTAACACAAACCAAAAATCCCTAATTCACTTGAAATTTACAAAGTTTTAATCCATAATCTGTATGGTCATTTCACTTAGCATGCTTATGGATAGACTTTACAAAGTCCACTTAGAATATAATTGCTAATGATAACTATCACTTGAACAGTCTTCTATAAATAGTACCATTGTCTATAACTCAAGTATATTAAATTGATGAAACCATAAATCATACTAATGCTAATATATTTGATCCATTAGTTTAAGTCATATCATAGGATAAACTAGGTTGTTATTAAATCTCTATAAGCAAGGATTGCCTCCAATATTCAAGTGACTAATATAATTTAATAGAAATATTTTTATGTGGTAATAACTTAAACAACTATTATAATAATATCAATCACAATGATATTATATATACTACTTATTTATTTATTAATACCACTATATAGACTATCTAAATGCCTTTACTATCTTTTATACATAAAGGCTTTAAGTTGAAATAATGATATTTTTTGATTATCATATTATAACTAGCTAATGTATTAAGACATTTCAATTAGTCCATAAGCAGCAGTAAGTAAATACTAAACATGTATATTTACTTACTCATTAAATATTAACATTAACAATCATGAATACAATAACATAATATGATCATACAACAACATTATGTACTCAATATACATACTATGGTCATAATGCAATCACATAATTAGATCACATATTAAAAAAAACCTAACTCATAACTAAAGCACATAATTAATAAACCAAATGTAACTAACACAATATGACATACTACAATTAACAATTCAAATAGTGCATATAAATAATTCTAACTATCATGTTGTGTGTGTGGGTTCTAGTTGTTCCTTTATTGTCCCCCAATACCTCCATCTATGCCATCCTCTCTGATGATGATCTTCCTCTATCATGCTTTGAAATATGGATCTATCTTGCATCCAAATCATGAAAAGAAGGTATTTATCATGTATATCATAATATATATCCCTAAAATGCTACTATAACAACTAGTTAACATGATCATAATGTAAAGAATATACAAATATAGCTAACTCATAACAATTTAATCATGTAATCAAGAAACATAAAAATTTACCATAATAGCATATGAATTACTACTTAATTAAATAGTACTTAATCAATTTAACAACCATAATAATCCACATATAATCATGTAAATTAGTTTAGTTAGAAATTATGATGTGACACATTTAGCTCTTTCTTCGATGACTCTAATGAGATTTTCATCTTTATTCTCTAATAAATGATGATCAAATAAATACATATCATAGTTTCTCTACATTTTTTTTGTAACATATCAGGTCTCTTGTTTTTGTGTTTTTTAATGCTAAGCATTACTTAAGTAAGGTACTACGCCATTTTCTCTTATTCTTGGCATGGATAAGTAGGCACAGTCCCTAAATAATATGCTAGTGGGTCTGACCTTTGTTTAATGTATGGAATATTATAAGATGGATAGGGACCCATATCATAAGCTATGCCATCACCATATGGCTCTTGAACAAAAAGATCATTGGTCACAAAGTTGTCACAGTCTAGATTATACATAGTCCCTCTATGTGTGTAACAAGTCTTGTTCGGATATATGGTTAATTCTCATGAAAAATAAAGGTCTAAAAGGTAGAAAACAATAGAGGTCTAAAAACAAACAATTTTTGGCTCTGTAAAAGAGGCCTAAAGGGTAAAACAACTAAACTAGGTAAAGACAAAGATAAAAAAAAGTCAAAATTAGTCTAAAAAATGATATTGGTTTGCCCAAAGGTGATTACAATTAGTGGCTATGGTGACACAAAATCTTGAAACTTGTTTATGGAGAATGTACTAATTTTCCTAAAGGTGGTTATAATCAGTGACAAAAGTATCTAGACAAGGTAGAATAATTGTGAACTATGTCAAAAGGATAACAATGATTTTCCTAAAGGTAGTTATAATCATTTTATGTGAAAAACAAGGATAAAATTAAAATAAAAGTTGATCTAAAATAATAACTTGATAAAAATCTAAACTAAATAAATTATTTTAGATAAACTCAATAAAATAACTCAAAAACAAGCTAATGCTAAGGTAATTGAATCATATAACACTCGATAATTAGATCTCTAAGAATCAATATTTGGTTCACAAGAGACTATTTGAATAATAGAACTAGGAAATTTTATAACTCAACACAACAAACTTCAAATAGGGCATATGTCAATAACTTGGCTCAAAAGACACTAAAAACAAAGCGCAAGACAAGAAACAACCACTAGGTTTAGGCAAGGGGTCTTTTAGGCCGAATAAGAAATCAACCCAAGTAATGCAATCCAAACACAAAATTTAAACTGCCAAAGTCCAAATTAGATGAGGCTTTGGTGTAAACCTAATTAGTTTAGTATTTTTACTTTGAAATATTGAGTTTTAAATTTAATATAAAAAGACTCAGATGTTTATAAGGTATAATGGGCTGGACCAAAATGGGCAACATAACCATGCATTTGAAATAAAATGGATAAAAATGGTTTTGAAACTTGGTTTCAAATGTGACAAGTATTTTGGAATGAATTAGGTAGCATAAAAATGCTCATTCAAAAAAATGGTAAACAATGATTTTATACTCAAATCCAATGCATGTGTTTGAGATAAAATGGGCAACATAACAATGCCCCATTTAAATAAGTGACACACAAGTGGTTTTGGAATATATATTTAAGGTAGAAGTGTAACAAAAAATAGGTAGAGTAACACCTCTTGACTCCAAGTGGTGTGAAAACAATGTAATAGTTCTGACTCATTTTAACTTGACAATATAAACAAACAATTTTAGTATAAAACACACATGTAAATAAAAAAAATAAAAATAACACTAATGGATTGCCCTATCCCTAAAAATGACATGGGCATGCATATATCTTACCAAAGTTTCCATTGATATACTAATGCTCATGGGGAATTAAGTGTTAATCCAAAAATTAATGAAGAGGCATATGTAGCATCTTTAGGCCCCACTCTATCTCTCAAGCATTTGTACATAGCATGAACTTAGAGTGAGGATAACTCAACATTTGGCAAGAAATTCCATGGTAAGTGGGGTTGACTAAAATCTATAAGTTTTGAAATGCACTAAATAGTCTAATATGTGTCTAACACAAGGGTGCATCATGTCAATTGGGTTCAAACTCTCTAAATTTATATGTAAAGGTTTATTCCTTTACACAATGACTTCAACTTTATACTATGTAGTGAAGTTTGATGCTTAACATGAACTAACCTAGGTTTTCATTAGGATTGAAGATATTAGCTACTCATCTCCATGGAAATCACAATAGCACATGCCTAATTTATATATCCCACCATGGAGTGGGGTTGGCATGATGCTAAAAGATGAAACCCTAGGTCAATGCACACTTAATGAGATTGTGAGGATAAAATAGACTCCCACTCACTAGCCAAATGTAATAAAATAAAATTTAAAGACTTTAGATGCCATTTTTGGGTCACCCAAGTTACTCAAAACTTGGGGAGAGCATACGTGACATTACTTTTGACAATACTAAACAAATAAGGTAATAAACCAAGTGATTTTGGTCATTTAATTTATTTATAGGGGATGGGGGAGAGCATGCACACTATAGTTTTTGGTTTAACATAAATAAAGAATTTAATCTATGAAATTTGAAACTAGCTAATAAACAAGGAATAAACAAAAAGTGAAAAAGCTCTAACTAAAGTGTATGTTATTTTTTAAAAGCACCAACTCAAATATGGATGAAATTTTGGCCCCTTAGCCTTATTTATACTTGTAAAAAAAACCTTTGAAAATATTAAAAGATAAGTTTGATTAGGTTGATTTTAAGCACCAAATGAAAGTTTATATGATATTTAGAAGTATTTAGGCCTATCTCTCTCTCCACCTTGGTTCTTAAAAAAATGTTATGGGTCTCTCTTGTCTTTAGGTCAAAAAGTAAATCAATAAACAATATTCCATTTTGAGCTCTTGTGTTTTTGTTTTTGTTTCAAAGAAATCATCACTAATTAATATAGTGATCATTGATTATTTTTTAAATTGATGTTTATTTGATTCTATTATCATCGTTTCTTATAACCAAAAAAAAAAGTATTTCAAAATAAAAATTCTTGATAAACATGTTTAAAATTCAAATTTCTCATGACCCTACAAGAAAAAGGTTATAAAGGAAATAAAAAAATTATTAGGCACCAAAAATAAAGAAAGAAAAGTTAGTTTTTGATATGTTTTTAACTTGAGCTATTTTGACACAGAGATCATCATCAATTACTAAAGAGATCGTTGCTAATTCCTATGATTGTCAACAATTTATTATGATCATCATCAATCCCTATAACTATATAAAAAATGACATGAATTTTAAGTATACAACTCTAAACTTGAAGATTTAAATTATGTTTTTAAGAAATATAAAGGTTTCACATCATTCTTATTGGCCATATATGATACATGGTCCCACCAAGCATGCCATTAATTATCTTAGGAATTTGAAGATCACACAAAATGTTGATTAGTTCTTTGTTAGTCAAAATGATAAAAATCCAAGCATACAATGCACTATAATAAAACATTCTTGCCTAAGAACTAGGGGGAACATAATATAATGAACAAGATCATAAAATAGAGATAAAAGAAACACAAGTAATTTACCTCCTTTGTAAAATTTGATGTCCACTTGTTGGCATAAGGATGTTTGTTCTTAGTTTATGACATTAGAGACTCTTGTAAATGATTATCCACGGTGGTAGCACTTCTCAAATGGTCACTTATGTCTTTGCTTTGCTATTATATTGGCTTGGTGTGAATCTTGGCATAAAATGGGTATTATCACACTACTCTAAATGGCTTCTTAGAGGCATTCCTATAGAATAACCTTACACACAAAAGCTTGTTGGCAGATGGTGTGGGAACTTATATTTATAGCTCTAATAAGTAACTCTAACCCTAGGGAGGTTATGTTAAATTATAATTTTGGTTGAGTCTATAATATTATAAGTTAAGTCAAGATAACCCTATGTTGGGTCAAAGAACTCATGAAGTTTTGACACCTCAACTTCATATATTTATGAGGCATGACAAATCACTTTAGATATTTGTGAGGTTGTGACTCACCTTTTTGGAATATTTAAGAATAAATAAATCACTTTATTAGATCCTTTGACCTTGAATTCACATTTGGTTTAAAATTCCTTTTCTGATAAATGAAATTCACTAATTCAACTTAGAATTTTTACTTAGGCAAGTTAATTAAGATTTTTAATGTAATTAATCTTGCTTAGTTATTTTTGGATTTTGGAAATTATTTTAAATATTATGGATTAATAGCTTGATAGGCTCAAAGTGTCAAATTATTAGGTCTTAATTTGACTAGGGTTGAAAATGAACTAAGTTATTAGTGCATATAGGGTAATACCCAAAATAATCAAGCCTTACCACATTCTTTATTAATTAAATCCCTTATGCAGTCAGATTTGAGCCTTCAAGTGATTTCTAGGTTTAAATTTCATTGTGTGCTAGAAGTTGAACTGAATCCTAGTTTAGGCATGAAAGTGGCCAAAACTAAGTGTCTACAGATCTTAAATATTACTCTAGTAAGAAAAAATCCGTAAGGGATTCAATTATGTAATGATTTTAGGGATATCAAAAAAGCTTTCCCTAAGGATGATTTTACTTACCAAATATTGACATAGTAAATTCAACTTCAAGATACAAGATGTTATCCCTCATGGATGGCTTCTTAGGGTATAATTAAATAAAAATTGAACTTGAAGACTAGCACAAAATAGTAATTCACCACTTAGTGGGGGACATTTTATTATCAAGTCATGACATTTTTCTTGAAAAAATTATGTGAACCTATAAACATGAAATGACTATCATCTTCCATGACATGATATTGTTGAAGATTATGTGGATGACATTAAAACAAATTCAAAAACATGTGCAAGATATCCTAAATTTCTACAAAGAATATTTGACAGACTACGTGAATATAAGTTGCACCTTAATCCTAAGAAGTGCGTATTTGACATCATTTTTATAAAATTACTAAGATTCATTATATATCATAGGGGTATTGAAGATGATCCTACAAAGGTAAGAAACATAATGGAAATGCCACCTCCTTCTACCCTAAAGCAACTCCATAGTTTTCAAGGCAATATATAGTCTATTAACCACTTTATCTCCCAATTAGTAGATTGGTGTCATAATTTTACTCACCTTTTGAAGAGAGGTGTCACTTTATAGTGGAATGAAAAATATCAATAAGATTTCTAGGAATTAAAATATTATTTAGCCAACCCATCAATGTTGACCCCACTATACTAAGGATGCTACCACTTATTTACATCTCAAAATCTAAACATGCACTAGGGGTAATTTTGGATCAACATGATGAACATAGAAAGGAGCATGTAGTTTACTATTTAAGCATGAAACTTGTATCCTATTAACATAAGTATTCATCAATTGAAAAATATTACTTAGCAATGGTGTTCACTTCCTGAAAGTTTCAACACTACATGTTGAAAAAAAAAACCATTGTGATTTCCAAGATTGATCCCCTCAAGTATCTGCTATCAAAATCCACTCTGAATAGTCGCATGGTCAAGTGGGTAGTGTTTATAAATGAATTTTATATTAAGTATCAAAACTAAAAACCTATTAAAGGGTTGATATTTGTAGACTAATTTTCTAAATACCCTTTATTAGACATAAAACCACTTGATTTTGCATTCCCAGATGAATCAGTCTTAG
This sequence comes from Torreya grandis, assembly GCA_037957365.1. Classification (NCBI taxonomy): domain Eukaryota; kingdom Viridiplantae; phylum Streptophyta; class Pinopsida; order Cupressales; family Taxaceae; genus Torreya; species Torreya grandis. The sequence continues at coordinate 2,468,462 of JARHVA010001165.1, read as the reverse complement.
ATTTATAATAAGTGCCTATTGAATTCAAGTGAATGAATTATTTATTTTTAAGGCTCTTTCACATCCCATGGATTTAGGTCTAGCATCCTACTCATTACTCCATAGATATTTCATTCCCAAGGCCTTTCACATTAGTTTTCATTGCACTAACAATATGGTAGAATATGAGGCACTTATTATGGGACTCCATCTCACCGTGCATTAGATAATTAAGTAGTTAATGGTATACGGTGACTCCAAATTGATCATCAATCAAGGTTTATGACATTATAAAACTAGAGATGAGAAATTAGTTCCCTAAGAAGTAAAAATTGGGTAACCTCAAATAACCTTTTGAATATCTTCAATTTGAGTAGATATTGAGAGTCAATAATAGATTAGCAAATGTGATGGTAATAATTGGTTACATGAAATTAGTGGATGAGAATGTTAAAGAGTACCAATTTATTATTGATAAACTTCCTCAATCAACTCACATAATATTATATTTCATGATGGTATGTAATATTATTGGTCCCAATTCTCCCTGGTACCAATATCTATACACTTATCTTCAAGACCAAATTCTCCCTATTAGCCTATCATGAAGCCAACATAAAACCTTCATTCACATTACTATTTTTTATATATTAATTTTTATTACACTCTATCATATATGACATTTTTTCTTTCTCAACATGCCCTAATTATTCCAAGAATCATGGAACCTCATTTTGATTTTTGTAGCTACTTCCACTTGTGCTCACAACTTGTTAGTCTCAACACTCTCAAGTTATCTTAGTGGTAAATTTTAGTTTATGTTAAAAATTGGGACCTAATACCATCACCATTAGAAATACCATGTCTGTGAAATAAGAATTTGTATAAGGCACTTAGCATGAAAGTGGAGTTTTGACCTCCTAATTTGTATTTAAAACCTGGCTTCCCTAGTTCTCTTAGCCTAATCTAGGAGTTAATATTAGTTTTCATGATGTTATAACTCCTAAAACATATCTCATTATGAAAAAAAATTCCAAATGGTAAAGTTTAATATACAACACTTGGCCTCAAAGTAGAGTCTTGTTGCACTTATTCATGTTTGGCAATCTTGCCCTCTTATTCTCTCAATCCCCTACAATTGCTTCATGGGGTCAATTTGATTTATGTTTGGTCCCAAAAATATCTCTTAGTGTGAAAATAAGGCTTGTGTGAGTAATTTTAATATTTTTCACTTAGTCCCTTGATAATTTTTTATGTATTTGTGCCTCATTGAAGATTTCAAGAAAAACTTTCCCTGTTCCCTGATTAAGTTTATCAGGTCCATTTTTCCACTTTCTAGTTCTAATTAGATTTATAAATAGTGATTAGGTATACATTAATTTTTTAAATTACCCTAGACCTAAATAGGATTGTAATCCTGAATAGGTCTAGGGGGATCCTTTTATTCCTTGTCTAGTGTTACTTGGAGGTTTTCTCTTGATTAGATCGTAGGAGCGATTGGGCAAATAGTCTAGTGTTAGTCAGAGATTTTTCTACCCTTAGATCATGGGTCATTAGATGAAGATAGTCATAGTTATAATCAGGGTTTATAACCTTGATTATTATTATGGTGAGTGAGGTATGAGTGTAGTTCTAATTACGGACTCAATCCCTAATTAGGTCTTAGGGTGTTTGGGTGATGCATGTAGTGTTAGGTGGGATTTTTATCTCGATTAGGTATAAAGGCATTGATTTGGATTTTGTGGGATGTAGGCTTAGATATCACCAAGTATTTTTGAATTAATAATAAAGGGATGCCTATATGAAAAAAAATTAGTAGTAATTATGGGTCTAAACCCCAATTATATTTTGGACCCCCCATTCAAAAATCTCACCAAAAACTCAATTGCATATGAAGAAAAAAGAATTGAATATGTTTGTCATACTCACCTAGGTACTCCCTATTTCTTATTAGGGGTTAAAATACCTATTATAATTATGGGTTATAATTTCAAAACATTATAATTTTAAAAGGACTTGTTATCCCTATAAGCTCGATTAGATCTACTAGGCCTATTTTTGACTCCCTAGTTGGTTTTTCATGATAAAGTTTTACCTGCTTGTTATTTTTTAGAACCATTTGATTTTAAAATAAGATAAATCCATCTAAAAAATAATTATGGTCTTAATTTTTCTTGATTATACCTATTTAAAAACCTACTCATATTTTTGTGTGATGATGTTTTATTGTTTAATCTTTTAATTGCAAGTTTTTTACTAGTTTTTGGTCTTTTGTAGCTTGTGAACAATAAAAGTGGTAAAATTGGAGGAGAATTATGGAAAGAGAGGTAACTAAGCACATTAATGGTGGTTGTTAGTGTTTTAGAGGGAAACTAATTCTGTTGGAAAGCTACAATCTTTATATATTAGTTCAATCTCATTGTAAAAGGGTTGTCTTTTTTCTCCCACAAAATGATTTGGGATAATGATTATTTCATTTTCCACATTTTATTTTCTATTTAATAGCTTAAACTCTGCCTCAACTCCTTCCCTACCATTATGCTGGTGAAAATTTGAGGGATCAATTATAATGAATTATAAATGTGATTGTCAAAATTATATATTCTGTTTAATATATGACTTGGAATCATTTGTTTGGAATTTGTGCATGTATACAATGTTTGTGGTTTCTCGCTCCTTATCTAATATCCTTAGAATCTTACACTAGATCTGAATGTAATTGTGCATATGCTAGTTGGTTTAGTGGCTAGTTTATGGAGTTCATGTGATTGTGATATCAAATTTATCTTCATCATCGTATGCTTTTCTTTCCCCTTTTCCCTTTACTATTTTTAATCAGTCTATTAGATTATGGTTTGTGTGAATGGAATCCATTTAAATGTTTATATTGATTGTGGTTATGTATCCATTGCTATTATTGCATTATTTAATGATTAAACCAATGGAATGAATGCTTTAAATTAGCCATAAACTCACATTTAAACAAAACCTTGAATGTCTATATTACATAATGGGAAACATCTAAATGAATGCAAGATTATTTATTTTTGACACTTGTCTGAAATTGTAGTCATATAAAATGCAACAAATGGTAACTTGAGTGTGGTTTGTGACACCCAACCCTTAGGTCCCTTTTACTTGCTCTCATGACCCTCATAGGAATATTTTCACTAATTCCCATTCATCCATATCCTTCCAAAACTAATCCTAGCTCAACCATATTTATCTTTCCATGACTAGTCCATCCCCCTATACCCCATCAACTCAAGACAATAACACCACACTTGGACTATAACACAGGTGCCACTCCTATATGCTTTTGAAAATCTTATCCAAGTGCATTTTTGGCTCCAATGGTCAGTTTTTTCTAGTTCCCCATCCTTCTTCTTATCAGTCTAATGTGAGTACATTCAACCCATGATTAATAGATCTCTATAAAATCCCATTAAAAAATCATTTGGAAAGGGTTGAAAAATATCACTGAGCAAACAAGAATACAAATAAGACTACTCAAACAATCTTCCCTATTCTTTGCATATGGCTAGCCAATACACTTATAGGCTTATCTAAATCCTTACACTAGTCCCTAACCACCTTAAAAACATCTAGTTTATCATTTTGCATATTGATACACACTATGGCACAAAGCACATCAAGTGGGAAGAACTACATATGACTTGATCCCTCTTTAGAGTATTGATATGTAGGTTGTGTGCCCACACAAAGGGAATGGATACATGTTTAGTGAATATTACACACACTAACCCCCCCTCTTTCTCAAATTTGGTAAAAGTACAAAGGAATCTAGGGTTTGAAGATAAAATATGCTCTATAGGGATTTCCATAGACATCTGGTAGTCAAAAATTCATAGGTAGGGTCACACAGACACAATAAATAAAACCCAAAAAGATCAGGTCTCTCATAGAATGATGATAAAGGTGGACTACAGTAATGGTGCCACTCCTATCCACTTTTGATGCTCTTATACAATCATAAAATAAAGGTCAAATCTTGGTTTGCAACAATGTCTCAATCTTGCATAGTGAATCTCAGACCTTATCTTAGCCATATCAGTCAGTTTTCAGATAAGTCTTTTTTTTCGTCTTATTACTATTTTTAGAAAGGTCAAAATTGAAATCTAATTTACAAAAATCAATAACTTAATAATTGCATATTTATTTACTAATTTTACTACTTATATCTTTTAACTAAATTAGGAATAATACACTAATAATCTCAAATAGGTTAAATCATTTGGTGAACCTGACTTACTTTGAACACACATAATAACCCTAGAAAAACTAGGATAAATTTCCTACTGATTTGTCATATATATATATATATATTTTAATTTTTTTACCTACATAATAAAATAAAAAACTAGCATTAAATTTTAAAATTTCATAGTAATTTTAAAGTAATTTTCTTTTAAACCCTAGTTGCCCATACTAGGTCCCAGTATTTTCATAGTATTTTTCCTATTATTTTTTGATTTTTTACCTACATAATAAAATAAAAAATTAGCATGAAATTTTAAATTTTTTTATTAATTTTAAAATAATTGTCTTTCAAACCCTAGTTACCCATACTAGGTTTCGATATTTTCCCAGTATTTTTCGTATATTTTTTGATTTTTTACTTACATATTTAAATAAAAAATTTGAATCAAAATTTAAAATTTCTTAGTAATTTTAAAATAATTTCATTTAAAACCCTAGTTTCATGCACTAGATCTTATTTATTTCTTTTGGTATCACCTTACATCTAAAATAAGATTTAAAAAATGGATCTCACTTATTTTCAAATATTTCTTGCATTTTTAGCAAATAATGAGACCATAATTGGTCCTATCATGTACATGAATTATTAAGTTTACCATATACTAATACAAAGCTTCATTCTTTGTTTTTTCATGCCTACCTTTCATAATATGGGATGATATTAAGAAAGTCATTATTAAACATATTAAGATACCTCTCCTTCAAAGCAAAGTTTACTTGTCTTTAATAAAAGGTTTCATCTCTTGCTTTATATCTCTCATATGGATTTTTTTTCAAGTTTTTCATGTTAAATAAATTATAAATGTCATAGCACATTCCAAAGTTTCTTATGAAATCATGCACAAATTCATGTTTTCTATCCCAAACTTGCTATCTCTCATGTGGAATGCTCTTTATAAACATATTGCTATATAAATTATAAATCAAATTTCATGCATTTCATTCCACATACATGATTTTTTATCTAGATTCATATAAATCTTTAGCTACTTCTATGTTTAAATTACAATAATATAAATGAAATAGAATCAAATTTTCAATGCACAATTCAAATGATCAATTTCATGTTTTTAACTCTACTTTGTCATCTCAAACAATGAAAAAATAATGTCTAAATGATAACTCTCATACTCTTACTTCTCATATTGCAAATGAAAAAAATAGATGCACTCTATTCAAGGATAACATATATGCACCTAGTATTCCAATTTCACATTACAATTTATTGCATATTAGGAAAGAATTTCCTTCTGCTCATCTCCCCCAAGAGGGTGAAAAATAATTTCCCTCTAACCACGTCCATGATATCACCCCTCCAAAATGTGAGGAAACCTATACTATTGTTACTAATGCATACATTTATCCTATAGCTTCTTCAAACCATCTTCAACATATGTGTTTACATGTTTAATTAGAAGTAAATAGGGTTTACAGTTGAAAGACTCTAAGGGATCAAATCATCAATATGAACAAGTTAATTTTAGATTTACAAACATATAATAAGCTATTACATGAAAAGATCACAACATTAGAAAATTATATTATAATATAAAAGCCTCAAAGTCACCCTAATGTCAATCATGTATATGCACCTTCACCTAATCAATTGGTTGCAAGCAATACTACATATCAAAATAAGAAATCATAATAAAGTAACTCTACAACTAGTGATTCAAAAAGCATTTTAAAGATAAATTAATAATTCAAGTGAGGTACTAAATGAAATGATATAGTTGATCAAACTACCTCCTCCACATCCAGTGAGAAGATCCAGATATTATTGTGCATATCATAGAATGCATGGGCATCACAAAGATTCATGTTTTACATTAAAAACACATATACAATAGATAATTGCTATTAAGGACCCTATACAAGGTAAATTAGTCAAGCAATCCATAGTGACACATGAACACATTCACAAAGGGTCAAATATAGAAACAATATAAATGTTGTTATGAAAGCATAATTCAAAACAACAAAAGGATCAAAAAGCAAAATCAGAGCAAGGAACAATACCAAAGGCATAGGTAAAACACAAAAAATATGAAAATATACCTCTCCAAAATGAGGCTAAACTTTTAAAGCAGTATGGGTTTAGTCAAAAATATCTATAATAGTTTGATTTTCAAGGTCAAGAGTTAGGCAAGCATCCTCAAGGAATCATTACTCCTATTATAGTAGTTGATAATGTTTGTCACCAAGGTTTGGGATTTATTGAACATCCTAAGGTAAATCATTCATAGATAATTTATCAAAGGAAAAGATCTAGATACAACAAAAGTCAACACTAGCATTCCATTAGTTCAAAATCAAGATGATAATGATGAGTGGAACAATCTAGGTTACTATAATTTCCAAGATATAAATAATGAATATGAATATTTAGAGTCATATTCATAGCCATTCCATTGAGATTCACAATCATGCATGATTCCTTTTTTTTTTACAAGACACCATGATAGGGTGTCTCCCATGAGACTCATCAATTAGTATCATTCCTTCTTAACTTACTTGTACATAATTTCTCAATTTCTTATACATAGTCTCTTTTCAAATTATTTGTACATAGCTTCTTTTGTTTACTTGTACATATTTTCTTAGTATTTCTTATACATAGACTTCCTATGATTAATTGTACATAGCTCAAATATCTCAAAATCTAAAAACATTCAAATAACTCAAAATCCAAAAACATTTAAATAATTCAAAAACATCAAAAATATTTCAATTACATGTATTATCCATTATTTACATTTATAATATAATAATAAACTTAAATTTTTTGTCCTATGCTATTTTTTGTTGATTTATCTACATTACTATGCTTAACTTGATCTTATTTGAGTGTGTGCAGTGACATCCAGATCCTTGATTGCTTCACTTCACTCATTAAGGGGGCATCCTACTTCTAAATTGAGACATACATCTATATAAATACCCATTGGTGGCATCTTATACATGAATACACCATCTAAGTTATGTCATTCCTTCACCACACACTTTAGTTATCATGTTGATGTACATTACTTACTAGTTTACACAAATTACTCTATCGATATGCACTAGTATATAACACTTGTGTATTTGTTAGCATATACCTAGTCTTGTACTAACATGTCTTGCATATTTTCACTTCTTGCTTTGATTAGTTAGATGTGATTGTATTTCTATTATTTAAATTCTTTCTTTTCTTATTTTTCATACCTAGATGTGATTGCATTTCTCAGTTCCTATTTTGTCTCTTGTATGTACCTTATGACATTTAACAATGTTCTTTGCTTCTATTCATGTGTGTGCCTTAAGAAATTTTACAATGTCCTTTGTATTTACTATTTTTATGTGATTATGAACATCATGCCAACCCTTGCTTGTTTCAATTATATTTGTATGCAGAATTTGAACATGCCTTGTATGTTTGCTTTCTAGTTTGAGTGACATGTGCCTATGTCCCTTATTTGCTTGGCCCCTTGGTCATTTTTGTATGCTTATTGATTATTTATTTATTTTATTGATTTATTTTATACTTCTCATTATTTTCAATGTCATGATCCATGTCATGCATTATCTTGCTTTCTTGGATGTCATGGTGGACATCATACTCCATCCCTCCATGATAGCTAACAACTAACAACTAACAACTAACACTTCCAGTTCTAGTTCAGTACTTTTCACATGTTATTACATTATTATATCTATCTAGGTGTACCCATATTGATTTAAAAATATTTCAATATGAACCATGTTATATATTGAGATATATTGTTGATTATCATTTCTATATCATGTATCTTTGCTGAAAAACACACTTGTAGGGATATTTATTCTAAGGGTAGTCATTGCAGGGTCTTAATTTCTACCCTTAGAAGAGGAGGAAAAAAATAGGGGGTTTTTCATAAAGATCAAAACTCCTAATAGTAAAAAAACATCATTTAAAACACATAGAATAACAACCAGACATCAAACTAATCATAATAGACTAGGTAGATAGTGAAAATATCAGAAAAGCTACCAGATTTGGCCCAAAACGATAGTGACAAGATTGGACTATATCACAATTTCCACTACTATCCATTTTTGGCACTCCTATCCAAACATAAAAATTATACTTTCTAGAAGTAGGCAAAAAAGTAGGTTTAACTACATTTTTACATAGTCAGACCAGTTTAGAGTCAATAGTTTTTAGTACACTTTTTCTCAAAGGATATAGATATAGGGGGAATTATGTGTGTAATTATGGCTCTCAATTTTATTTTTAGATATGATAGTTGGTATAACTTCCAAATCAAAATCCATGTTCTAGACACTAATGATTGGGGACAATGTGCATGGTACATTTGATTTATTTTATTTGAGTTCAACATTACGTAGACATTCTTAGTAGTTGCATGCCTTATTTCACCTTCAAGTGGTTTAAATAATTTTAGAGTGGATTTCATACAAGCCTAACTTCCAAATTTTAGAGTGGCTTTCATATAAGCCTAGTGTACTAGTTTTAGAGTGGCTTTCATATAAGCCTAATGTCCATCTTTCAGAGTGGCCAAGAGTGGCCTAGTTTCTAGCATACATTTGACTATCCATCCTAACATTGTAATATCACATTAAATTCATGGGATTTAGGATCCATATAATATGACACACATTTTATATCGATATCAACTCATAGCTTAACTTTAGAAGGTAATGATGGAGCCAAAGGACTAGATAGCCTTTATATTCTTGAGCCACCTACTTAGATGGATTGGACACATAGTCTAAACATTTATTAACACACACATGATTATATATATTCACTTAGTGGGTGATGATAGAGATAAAGGGCTATCCTTTTCATTCTTGAGCCACTCTCAAGGAATTGAGTACTTAGCTCTATTTATGTTATCACTCTTGGTACAACATACCTAGTATATCTAGGATATCCAACATCACAATAGGTTTTATATTGGTCCACATACCTGGTGAGGTGTATTCATTCCTTTCTCTTCCTGTCTCTTTTACCTAGCTTTGTATATTCTTATTTTAGATATAGTGTATTTAGTAAGAAATGATCTACTCTTTATTTTCTCTTATAGATTCATACTTCACAGTGTGCTCTTTCTATACACACCCAAAATCACATTACTTCATGATCTTCACCCTCATAGATAAGTTTAGGTATGCTTTCTATTTTTCCTTTATCCTAGTATTTTGCTTTGTTGCATCACTATAATAAAGGGGGGGAAATGTAGTCATATAAAATGTAAAAATTGGTAACTTGAGTGTGGATTGTGACACCCAACCATTAGGTACCTCTTGATTTCTCTCATGACCCTCATAGGCATCTTTTCACTAATTTCCAATTATCCATAGCCTTCTAGACTTAATCCTAGCTTAGCTAGACTACTCTTTCCATGACTAATCCATCCCCCTAGGCCTTATTAGCTTAGGACAATAGTGCCACACTTAGAATATAGATCAGTGCCACTCTTATCCAATTTTGGTGCTCTTATCCAAGTGAATTTTTGGCCCCAATAGTCAATTTATTTTGGTTCCCCATCCTTCTCCATGTTGGTCTAACACAAGTAAATTTAAACCATAACTAATAGATCCCTATAAAATCCCATTCAAAGATAATTTAGAAAGGGTTGGTAAATATCACTAAGTAAACATGAATACAAGCTAGACTACTCAATAAATCTTCCCTATTTTCTACATACAACCAAAAAATACACTTACAAGATTATAAAAATGTCCCTAGCCACTTCAAGAACATATATTTTAGCATTTTTCATCTTTATACACACTATGGAATAAATCACATCAAGTGGGAGAACTACATATGACTTGATCCCTCTTCAGAGTATTGGTAAGCAGGCAACATGCCCACACAAGAGATGTGGATACACATTCAATGAATCTTACACACCTCTTCAGAGTATTGGTAAGCAGGCAACATGCCCACACAATAGATGTGGATACACATTCAATGAATCTTACACACACTAAACCAACCCCCCGCCCCCCCCCCCCCCCCCCCTTATTTCTCAAATTTGGTCAAAGTAAAAAGGAGTCTAGGGTTTAAAGATAAAATTTAATCTTTAGGGAGTTTCACAAACATCTGATAGTTAAAAATTCATAGGTAGGGTCACATAGACTTAGTGAACAAAACTTAGAAATCTCAGGTGTCCTAGACAAAAAAAAATAAGGTGGATTACATCATCAGTGCCATTATTATCCACTTTTGATGCTCCTATCCAATCATAAAGTGAAGGTTAGATCTTGGTTTACAATAGTGTCTTAATACTACATAGTGAATCTTAGACCTTGTCTCAATTGTATCAATTAATTTTTAGCTAAGTCTTATTTTCTCCCTCATATTACTTTTTTTAGAAAGGTTAAAATTGTAATCTAATTTACAAAAATTAGTAGCTTAATTATTTCATATTTATTTATTGATTTTACTATTTAGACACTTTAACTAAATTAAGAATAATAAACCAATATTCCCAAATAGGTTAAATCATAAACCCACATTAATGAGATAATAAATTGGCATTATCTGATAAACTATTCAAGTACATGTAATTTGTTAAGACTAAGTTTGAAATATCCTAGTAGATAAAGACCTTGGGGAGACCCACCTCATAAGAATCCTTTTATGAGAGGATAGACATGCTCTACTACCCTAAAAGTCTAATGTTGGTGAGGCATGACAAATGACATGTCACTAGTTTTGGTGCTATAAGGTGGGCATGTTTAGAGTATTTCAGACTAATCACCAATAGTAAACTTATCACATCTTTTATGCTTCTCCCATCATGTTGCATTATTTAAATTCATGTTAACACATTATCAATATAAGGAGGACTTCTAATACATGTAAAATAGATATTTTAGAAAAAATCTAAGACTTATACACTTAGGAGTGTTGCCCATGTTCAGGTATTCCATAAGATAAATTATAAAGTATATGGATATCCATGATATCAAATTACATTGGGGATGAATTTGAGTTACTTGAACATAGTGAACATAAAAAAACTAAGAGAAAACAAAGTAAAATAGAAAACTAGACAAATTCACTTAGCTAGTAGCTCACCTATAACTATAATTTCCTTCATCAACCTATTTAATTCCCATTAAAACCCACCAATTGTGGCGAATACCACTTATATTGGTGAAGGTAGATACCCCTTGAATGTCCTAAGGACTAGCCATGAGTTTTCAAATAATACTATTAAATTATGTCCAAAGTATATACCCAATGGGATTCAAACCATTGAAGATCACATTTAGGCATTTAAGGATGCCCTAATATAAACTCAAATTCAACACAAGGACATGCCATGTCACCTATTCCATTAATCCTTAAATAAGGATACCTACGTGTGGTATTTTATAATGTTAATGGGGTCTAAAACTTCTTATAATGATCTAGTAACTATGTTTGTCAACCAATTTAGGTTGTTTATTAGCCTGGCCATCTTGTACCATCACTTTGTGGCTATCCATAGGGAACTAAATGAATAAATGAGATTCTTCAACACATAATTTAAAAATATGTATTATAGGTTGAAATATCCTTACACATATATGGAAGTGTCTACCATACATACTTAACTAAGAACCTTAGACTTAATGACATCCATATTCCTTAGGAAAACTATGGTAGCATTCACATCATTGTCTTTGGCCTTCAATAGATAAGACAACATTAAACAAAAAATTATGCCAAAAGGTTGTGTAGTTGGTCCTTTACATTCATTAATTTAGATGACACTTATAATCAAATCCCAATGATCAACCAGGCTCTTTAACACCACACTCCACTGATGAATCCAATCCTAAGTTCCATGTATTACTTGTTAAAATTTTTTTGGCTATCATAAACTAGGTTCACAAAAAACTTGCTTGTCATGTCTTAATAGCCTTGTTTTTATCCATTTTATGCCTTATGAGTTATTCCAATGGTCTTTAAAAGGTCTTCTTATCATATTTTAAGGTTATTTTGACAAGTTTAAGTTAATGTTTTGTGATAGTCTATTCATAAAGTGAACATGAAGAGGTTAGTCTAAAAGGTGTCATAGGTTATTAAGTGTCTCTCAAAGTCATCTCATGTTTTGACCATATTGTATGAACAGTTTACACTTGTTTGATAAAGTTAAGGTTAATTTTAAAAGTTTAAGGTAAGTGTCATGAAAGAGAAAGGTGATTTTGGTCAAGTTTAATGAATGTAAAAGCCCACATGATGAAATATCCATATAATACATTTGTCAAATCTTGTGAATAAGTTATCAAACTTTCATACATGTTAAGAATTCTAGTTTAAATTAGTTTTACAGGTTCAACATCTAAATGAGAGAGAATCACTCTTTTACAGGTAGTTATAAGCACTTGTATAGACTTGGAAGATCCATATTCAGTTGAAAACATCTTTATAGTGTCTCTTCACCTTCCTCAAGTCATCTCCATGGATATAAAGCTTTTATAGGTCATAAAAGTCCCAAACTTACATCAGAACATCCATCAGCCTCTTGGCAGACTAACAAAGGACAATTTCATGTACTTGGTATAGACAAAGGAGAGAGAGTCATGGCCTAATATTATGGGTAGAGGAAGGGGTATAATGTCATTAAATTTTAGTAATTAGTTCTTATATTGGTTCCCTCATATTTATGAACAACCGTTAAGACCATCTGTTGGTCTTAAACCCTTGTAAAACCCCAATGTCTCAGTTTTGATCATGTTTCATGCATGAATGAGATAATTAAGGTAAAGTGAGTGATTTAATATAATCCTCCAGCCATAATAAACCTTCTAAAATTTTAATATTCCATCTTTTTGGCATGTGTGGCATTGGAAATTGAGAAAAAGACCTTCATATGGTGAAATTGTAGGTTTGCACTTGAGGTTTTAAAGTACCTATAGGTTTTGATGCATAAAAGTGATAATAATTTTTTTTCATAATATTTTCCACTCCACTTAATTAAAATATGTCTCATGTGATTAGTAATTTTTTACTATTCCTACAATTAGTATTCATTTTCCCAACCTAAGGACTGTGATATGAGGCTGCCTGCACAAAATGGTTTCAAAAGGTCTTATCTTGCATTATCAAAGTCATATGAAGGTAATTTATTATTGAATAGTGTAATGAGGTATTATATAATTTATTTTAGGTTTTTTAATATCAAGATAGGCCTCATAAAAAGTTTCATTCATTGAAAATGAAAACCTACAGATATGTAGACTTGTAGGTCTCTCTTCCATATGAAACACAATAGGCCTTATGTGATAATGGATTTCAAAGGATAAATAAGGTGTGAAAGATAAGAAAAAAATAATAACACTATACAAATGTTATCAAGGTGATAAAAATTATATTCAATAATCCTAAAATCTCAAGTTTACATGTATTAGTTAAACTAACACCTACAAACCTACCTGTACCTAAACATGTATAAAACACAATGATAGTTTGATTACAAGGCCAGGGGATACGGGATATATGAATAAAATGATGAAAATATACAAATATATCCATAACCCTTGAATATGGACTATATAATCTAGGGATATGACCAAGTAAGAATGAAACTTGTCATAAACTATCACACATAGTCATGGTTTAGACGAATACAAGAGATAAAAACATAGTTGTGGAGTGAATAGGAAGGTTTAAAGGATTGAAAAAGGTAATATAGATAATATATTAAGTATTTATCCATAATATAGTTTCTAAAATGTCAAATACAATAAGTCTCAAATGTCAATGTCTAATAGCCAAGGTGTCAACATTACTACGTACATGCCAGCTAGAGAGTGTAAAATTTGCCTTCAAGTATGAGTGGGAAGATGAAATGTCTTACATGAAAGTTGGTTTTATATGAGTATTAAAAATTTATTGGATCACTATAGACTAAGTAAGGTCTTGAAAACATTATAAGAGTGCTATAAATACAATTAATATCAGGCTTATAGTCATTCAACCCACCACCTACAGGTTGTATGAGTCAAAAGGCATGTGGTAGAAGAAAATGAAGTTGGGAGATTTATAAGGAATTATATGTCATAATAAATTGTTACATGGTGAATTTTGAACATTTTAAAGAGATAAAAACCCCTCAATTTAATCCATTCTTAGGCTTAATAAAGCATTAGACTCCTAAGAATACTAATAGGCCTAATAAGAATGTTCAAACATGCCCATGAAAGATTGATGATTTGTACTAGTGTGAGTTGGAATTTAAGGATAATGGGGAATTAGAATTTTATTTAAACTTTTACATAGAATTTAATAATCTTGAAAATTAGAAGATTTAGTGAAAAAAGGGAAACACAGTTACTAGGGTCCATTGCACTAGTATGCTTATAAACCCTAAGCATTTGCCAATGATGTTGTAGGAGGTATAATGAATAGAATTGAAAATAAAACCAAGGAAATGGGTTAATATATATGATATAAACATTAATAAGGTGTCTAAATATCAAAATAAACATTGTTTCTCCTTTTTTCAAACTCATCTCTCTCTTAACCTCATAAATGAAGACTTTTTAGCCCAACAGGCACTTTCCTTAGCTTAGAACTATAAAAAAGATTTACATGAAGATAAAAATATTATTTATATGTTATATACCAATTTTAATTGTAATTTGTGGCATTATTTTATTGGTTAAGGCCCTAAACTTTATGAATCATCGTTAAGATGATAAACATATCACAAGCTACCAAGAAGACTAGTATTGACCTGATGAGAGAGATTGGATTTATAAGTGACTAAAATTAATTTAATTACAATTTAAACCACCTAAAATTAATTACTCACTCTATAAATATTATCACCATGAATTTTTCTTGTACTTGCACTTGTATGGATGCATTAAATGTTATGTTTTATGAGGTTGTAGACTCAAAATAGGGTGTTTAACCTCATGGACATATTAAAAACATTATTGAAGATGGATTGAGATGTATTATATATATTTAATTCCAAAAATATGTACATTTTACCATATAATTTCTCTTATAGGTCTGATTCTTGAAGGCAATATGAAAATGCTTGTGAAAGACTAGGTTTTTTGGCCATTTCTTGGTTTACCCACCTACACAAGGTTTAAAAGGCCAAAATTTGACATGGATAATGGTCATGGTTTCCTAAAATTTATTTTAATGGTGTCATAAAAGTGAATCAAACACTTATTTGGAGTTTCACATGTGTGGGAGTAGTATGGAGCAAAATATTAGTTTCTAGGCTAGAGACCTATTTGAGGCCTAATTAGACAGAGAAACAAGGTTAAAAAGTGTATGTATACTCAATGTATGGTCATTAAATATGATAAAATTATATAAGGGCATAATAGGTACTCAAATATATTGCTAATTTCCCAAGATTATATGTAGATTATTTTACACAAGTAGCTTTATCTGTTTTGAGGGCTATAATGAAATGAAGGCAAGTGAGAGGTTTAGGTGAAAGATAAATTATTAGAGAGTGATTTAGGATTAAAAGAGAGTTAATTAATTTTTTTTAAGATTGAGTGATATATTCATGGATAGAAATTACATTCATGAAGAAGAAAATAATATTTGAGCCATTTGGGCAAGAGAAGTGTAGTAAAACCAAATGGATTTTAAGAAAACTAAGGTGTGATCACCATTTTAACAATAGTATAGAATATTAATAAGTAGATGAAAATTTTAAATAAAAATTAAGAATATAACTTAAGATGACTTGATAACCAAGGAGTTATAATTTTCACTTTCCAAGTCAAGAAGAGGGTAGTTTGAAGAGGAAGCAAGAGGTGTCAAGAAGAGATTAAAACTCCTACACCATTTGGAAGAAGAAACATAATCAAGTAAGAAAAAAATGTCCTTGAAATACATTCTTAAGATGTTATGCAACCTTCTTATTGATTTTAAATCCATCTAGACACTTATCAACCTCTCTCTTCTACGTCTCTCTCTCTCTTATACTCTCATTCTCTATTAATTTAGCCTTGTTTATCTTTATATTCATTTTCCACCTAGGTATGGAAAATACTTTCCCATTTTTATGTCTTTGATCAATTATAAACTACTAATTTTAACTCCTATGAATGTACTTCATGTGTGTACACGAATAGCTAATCTTTTCAAGTGATTTGACTAGTATTCTTTAGCATGTTATACTTTATAACACCTTTATGCAATTTGAAAACTTATTTTGTAGGCCATGTGAAGTGTTCAAGTTAAATTTGAGGGTTGAGTGAGCTTTTAGTCTCTTTAGTGTCATTATATGACCTCTTGATTAGTCCTACTAGCCCAAGCATCTATCAAAACCTCCAAATTAAAATAATAATGTGAAAGATTTAGATTAAGAGTAGTGTATGGTAAGGTTAGTCTTTTGGTCTAATTTGCACATGTATCTAGTTGGTAGTGATAAACTTATTTGGTGTATCATCCCCTTAGATATTTTTATTTCATTTTATCTTTCTCCCTTTTCCTTTTTAATTTAGTAGTGTAGTAAAGGCTAACTGATACATCAAGGGGAGCTAGCTTTATAATATATAGTTTTGATCCATATAAATGTCACCCATAACCTAGGATAAATCCCATTGCATAGATCAAGTTGAGAGGGATTGAATCACCCTCTTAATGGTGAAAATTTGAGCTATAACAATTTTGACACACCTGGTGGGACTACATTTAAATAAATCAAAGAGTTTTTGGTGTTTTTCTTTAATGAATCAACCTTTAGAGGTAGTTAAAAAAAGCATAAATGGTGATTCTAATGTATTCATCTAGTTATAGTAGCCTAGGTACCTTTTTAAGCAAGTGTCCTTTCATTTATGCCTTTATCATAAGGTTTCATGGCTGGGTTTGATATTGAATTTCATTTTAAACAAGTTGGATAGGCATATAAAACTCATGTTGATCCTTATTTGTAGTATATTAACCCTAACCAGTAGCCTATTGAGTCATATAGAACCTATAATGATTCATACCCATCATAAAATTAACTTACTTTTCCTTCATATGATTTTAGTTATCCACATGATCAACCTTGCTATCAAGAATACTACCCTCCTTATTAGCCTCAATAGTCATACCAAGATATTTCACCTCTTTGACAGCCCTTTCATCTCATTAATCATCCCTCTCAATACCATGTTACCCCTAGTCAATATAACCACATTTCAAATCATTCTCTCTCATGTCTCAATCAAACTCTCCTAGGCTATGATAGGTATATGTTAGGGATTAACATAGAAAGAGAGTATAGTCAAAGTGTTCCTAGTCATCTCATTTAGAATGTGAGACTCATTATGGATAATAAATAGAGAGTGGGTACCTATTGATATATAAAATTTAAAAAAGACTCACAAGTGACATGATGGACATATGTGGCCTAATTAAAGGCATATAGGAAAAGCTAATAATTCATGAAGGACAATAAGTTCAATGCTATCAAACCCATGTGCCTTCATATATACCACCTAAACCCCCTTATGTGTCACCTATTATTGCTCAAAATATCAATTCAAGTGATATTTAAATTGTCTAATGTCCTTCACATACCCCTCAATATTTCCCATCTTGGAAATCAATCCAAGAGAACATCCAAAAGAAGAAAGAGGTTTTTGTTGAGCAACCTATTTTGAGAAGTAAAACAAATTAGAATTAAAGATCATGATTGATAATTTGAGGGAAAAATACCTATCTTGGAAAAAAACTCCACTCCTCTTCCTCAATAACCCCCTAAGAATTCCTTCAAGATTCCAAGTTCGAATCAAGTAGTGAAATCATGGGATAAGCAAAGTGGAACAAGCATAGATTGGAGAGTTAAGACCAAGGAAGAATTTAAACCTATTCAAGCCCCTCCCATCCCTCCTAAAAATATTAAGAATTTCCCATCTTGTAAGTTAATTAAAAATAGTATTAAAATGAAGAATAAATTCCTTGGGGAGAAAATTGAAATTCAAGACATTCCAAAGATGGAGGGATTCATTGGTGAATGGAGGGAAGAGAAGGAGAAGAACATTGATCATGAGAACTTAAAATTGATTTGTGAAGATTAACAACCTCTTCTTGAGGAAAAAAGGCAAGTTTTAGTTCTAGATCACTCCCAAAAAGGCTATGAAGATGATACTTTAAGTGAACATGAGGAAGAGTTCATCATTGGAACACCTCTTTGTTAAGAGAGATGCAAATCAACCTTTGAAGTTGAAGAGAAAGGTGACCTTGATGGAGTAAAAGTTGATCAAGTCATTATAATAGAAGAAGAAGATTATAAGGATCCATTATAGGTGGATTTTTTTTTTGATCCCCAAAAGTATGATCAAAGAGATCTAAAATCTAACTCCTCAAATTATGTTATGCTTACCTCTATATCAGCTCCTATCAAGCTTGAAGAAGGTCTAAGTGAACTAAAACTAGGTGAAGATAAATTGAAAGATTTGTTTGAGGTAATAATATCAATTTAAATTATTCTAGAGACATGTCATGATCTAATTTATATTGAATAAGGTAGTTTTATCAAGCAAGACATCAAGCATGAGGAAGGCAACTCTCCAATATTGGCACTCCATGAGGTTATATAAGTTTAAGAGCAAGGATAGGATATGGTAATGATGGGTGATGTTCCAAGTGATCACCGTGAAGTTGATGATAATATTCTATATGATTTCTCAAATCAACAAGATGTGATTCAGGTTGCACCTCTTCAAGAGGGATGTCAAGACAATGATAAAGACTTGTGGAAGTAGTATCTAGACATATGTAAAGAATTTGAAACTCTAAAAGGGTATGCATATTCCATTTGATAGAATGAAGATGATTTTGAAGTTTTTCCTCTCCTTAGTGAAACACTGGTTCATAAGAATTTAAGCAAATAAGAGATATCAAAAAAGTAGTAGCTGATAGGCATGAATAAGTCATAGACAATTAGGAGTAACCTATGGATGAGGTAGAAAGGATATTGTTTGGTCTAGTTGATATTCAAATAGGCTATGAGCATGCTAGCATATCCAAATGCAAGAAGAAGCCTCCAATCCATGAAACATGCTTGTTTGGACTCCACTCAACATGTGACAATCTGATTCTATGGTTTCATGATGATCTAAAGATTTTCCCATTTGAACCTAGAGGAAGAAGACATGTTAAGGTTAGTTGTGTATAGTAAACTATTTGTGCTTTATTTTCCCTAAGTGCCTTATCACAAGTGTGTGTTGTTTAGTTTAGTTTCCTTTATGTTATGTGTTGTTCTTGTTTTGTGTGTGTTTGGAGGTCAATTCAACTATCTTGTTTTGGTTAAGGTCATTTTAGGTCTAAGTTTGAGTAGCAGTAACTCTATTGTGCAATGGATGGACTAGGCAACCAATCAAATATGATTAGCAAGCAAGCATCCCTAGGAGACCACCAAATATGTTAGACAAATTTTGGCTATCATAAACCAAGTCCAAAAAAAATTCTTATAATGTATTAATATCCTTGTTATTATCCATTTTATGTCTTATGAGGTCTTCAAATAGTCTTTCTAAGGTCTTCTTAGCATATTTTGAGGTTATTTTGACAAGTTTAAATTAATGTCTTATATTTATCTTGTGCTACTCTAGTCATAAATTGAACATGAAGAGGTTGATACAAAACATGTCATAGGATCTTAATTGTCTCTCAAAGTCATCTCATGCTTTGACCACATTTCATGAACACTTTACATTGATTTGGAGAAGTTAAGGTTAATTTATAAAGTTTAAGGTAAGTGTCATGCAAAAGAAAGGTGATTTTGGTCAATTTCAATGCATGTCAAATCCCATAAGATGAAATATCCATAAAATAAACTTATCAAATCTTGTGAATAAGTTATCTAACTTGAATACATGTTAGGAATGCCAAACTATATCAGTTTTATAGGTTCAACATCCAAATGAGAGAATCACTCTTTTATAGGATGTTATAGGCACTTGTACAAACTTGGAGGATCCGTATTTAGGTGAAAATGTCTTCAGAGTGTCTCTTCACATTACTTAGGTCATTTCCATGAAAATCAAGCCTGTACAAGTCCTAAAAGTCCAAAAAATACATCATAACCTCCATCAACCTCTTGGTATACTAGCAAAGGATAATTTCATGTACTTGGTACAAAAAAAGGATAGATATTCATGGCCTAAGATTATGGGAAAAGGAAGGGGGTATAATTTCCTTTAGTTTTATTGCATTGATTCTCACATTGGTGCTCTCATATTTATGAATAATTTTAAAGACCATCAGGTGGCCTTAAACACTTACAAACCCCAAGGTCTCAATTTTGAGCATGTTTCATGCATGAATGAGATATTGAATGTAAAATGAGTGATTGAAAAGACTCAGAATTCCCCAATAAACCTCATCACACTTATCATCTTCCATACTTCTAGCATGTGTGGCACTAGAAATTAAGCAAAAGACCTTCATAGGGTGAAATTATAGGTTTGAAGTTATTATAGGGTTAAATACATATAGGTGACAATTAAATATTTTTCATCATATTATACACTTAATTAAAAGATATCCAACATTATTGGTCACTCTGTACTAGTCCTTCAAGTAGCATTCATGTTCCCAACCTAATGACTGTGTTATGAGGCTACCTACACAAAATGGTTTAAAAAGGTATTATATTGCATTATCAGAGTCATGTGAGGGTCATGAATTATTAATGAGTGTAATGAGGTAGTACATAAATGATATCAGGTTTTAAAATGTCAATACAATCCTCATAAAAGGTTTCATGCATTGAAAATGTAGACCTACAATTTTGTAGACCTATAGATCTCTCTTCCATATGAAATGCAATAGCCCTTGTGTGTATTGGAGTTCAAAGGATAAATAAAGTGCGAAAGTTATGGATAAAATTATAACACTATATAAAGGTTATTAAGGTTCTAAGAATCCTATTCAATAATTCTAAACCCTCAAGGTGACATCCATAAGCCAAATAACACCTATAGATTTACCTATACCCAAACATTTATGAAACACAGTGCTAATTGATTATGAGGTTAGGGGATAGGTGAGATATGACCAAAAGGATGTAGATATAAAAATATATAAAAAACACTTGAATATGTACTATAAACTATAGGGCTATGACCAAGTAAGAATGAAACTTTCCACAATCTGTCACACATGATTATGGCTTAGATGGATACAAGAGAGAAAAACATACTTATGGAGTGAATAGGAAGTGTTAAAGGATTGAAAAAGGTCAGAGAGAGAATATATTAATTTTTTATCCCAACTAAAATCTATAATATTTAAAATCCAACAAGGGAGTCTCAAATCTCAATGTCCAATCACCAAAGAGTCAAAACTGCTACCTAAGGGCCAGTTAGAGAGAGAAAAATTCACCTTCAAGTATGAGTGGGATGATGCAATGTCTTCCATGAGAGTTGGGTTTATATGAGTATTAAAAGTGTATGGGATAAATATATAATATTTAAGGTCTTGAAAACATTATAAGATTTCTATAAATATAATCAATCTCAAGCTTATATTCATTCAACCTACCACTTACAACTAATATGAGTCAAGAGGCATGTGGTAGATGAAAATGAAGTTGGGAGCTACATAAGGTCTTATATGTAATAATTATGAGTTCCATGGTGAATTTTTAACATTATAAATAGATAAAAGAACCCTTATTTGAAGCCATTATTAGGCTTAATAAAGCATTAGACTCCCATGAATACCAACATGCCTAATGGGAATGTTCAGGCTTACCCATGAAAGATTGATGATTTTTAATAGTGTGAGTTAGATTTTAAGGATAAAAGGGATTTAAAGGTTTATATAACCTTGGAAATATACTTTAATGAGCTTAAAACTTAGAAGAGTTAGTGAAAAAATGGGAGACACATTCACTAGGGTCAATTTTACTAGTATGCTTATAAACCCTAAACATCAGCCAATGATGTTGCAAAAGGTATAATGAATATAATGGAAAATAAAACCATGAGAATAGGTTAATATAGATTATACGGACCTTGATAATGTTTACAAATCTGAAAACAAACATTGTTTCTCTTTTTTGAAAACTCATCTCTCTCTTGACCTCACAAATGAAGACTTACTATCCCTAAAAGCACTTTCCTAAGATTAAAAATATATAGAGGATATTAATGGGAGACAAAGTTCATTGGGAATGTTATATACACTTTTATACTTGGAATTAAATTCATTAGTTCATTGGTTAAGGCCCTAAGCTTTATGAATCATACTTAAGATGATAAGCCTATCATAGGCTACCAAGAAGACTTAACATGCCCCAATGAGAGAGATTGGATTAATAAGTGACTAAAATGATTTAAATTTAAATTTAAAACACATAAAAATAATTATTCACTATAACGAAACTCTCATCATCAAGTTTAATTATACTTTCACTAGTATGGACATATTAAATTTTATGTTTTTGTCAGGTTTTGGACTCAAATAGAGTGTTGGACCTCATGGATAGATGAAAAACTTTGGGGAAGATGGATTTAGGTGTATTATATCTAGTCATGTCAAACAAATTTTACATTTGACCCTGGAAGTGATCCCACAGGTCTGATTCTTGAAGGCAAATGAAAACACTTGTGAAAGACTAGGTTTTTTTACCATTTCTTGGTTTAACCACCTACACAAGGTTTTAGAATACAAAATTTGGAATGGATAATATTAATGGTTTCCTAAAAGTGAATAAAATACTTATTTGGACTTTGACATGTGTGGGAGAATTATGGAGCAAAATCTTATTTTGTAGGCCTAAAGACCTAATTGAGGCCTAATTAGATAGATAAATAAGGTAAAAAAGTGTACTTCCAATAAATATCTGGTCATGAAATTTGGTATAAAGATGTAAGGGAATACTGGGTAATCAAATATATATTTTTTTTCCAAACATCATATGTATATTCTTCTACACAAGTAACTTTGCCTATTTTGAGGGCTATAAGGAAATGAAGGCAGGTGAGAGGTTTAGGTGAAATATGAAGTATTGGAGAGTGTTTGAGAATTACAAGAGAGTTAATTAAATTTTTTTAAGACTAAGTGAGACCTTTCATGGAGATAAAGTACATTCATGCATATGAAAATAAGATTTGAGCCATTTGGGCAAGAGAAACATAATAAGACCAAATGGATTTCAAGACACCTAAGAAGGTATGATCATCATTGTAAAATTAGTATAGAATATTCATAAGTAGATTAAAGGTGTAAATAAAAATGGTATAATGTAAATAAAGATGACATTATAACCAAAGAGTGGCACTTTTCACTTTCCAAGTCAAGAAGAGGGTAGTTTGAAGAGGAAGCTAGAGGCGTCAAGCAAAGATTGAAACTCCTATGCCATTTGGAAGAATAAACATCATCAAGGAATAAAAACATGTCCTTGAAATACTTTATGAAGACATTATTATTTATTTTAACTCCATCTATACACTTATCAACCTCTCTCTTATATGCCTCTCTCTATCTCTCTTCTACTCTCATTCTCTATAAAATCAGACTTGTTTGGATTTATATTCATCATCCACATTGATATGGAGAAGCCCTACCCATTTTTATGCCTTTGATCAATGAGAAACTACTTAGTGTGTGTGCATGAATAGTTGATCTTTTCAAGTGATTTGACTAGTCTTCCTTGGCATGTTGTTCTTTCTAACACCTATTGTAGTTTGAAAGATTCTTTTGAAGGTCATGTGAAGTTTTCAAGTGAAGTGTGGGGGTTAAGTGAGTTTGTATTATCACTAGTGTCATTATATGACCTTTTGATTAGTCTTCCTATCCCAAGAATCTATCATAACCTCCACATTGAAGTGATGATGTGAGATATTCAGATTATGAGTAATGTATATTAAGGTTAATATCTTGGTCTATATGTGCACATGTAGATGGTTGGTAGTGATCAAATTATTTGGTGTATCACCCCATTAGTTTTATTTCATGTTATTATTCTCCCTTTTCATTTTAAAGTTAGTAGTGTAATAGATCCTAATTGATACATCAAGGGGAGATATCCCTATAATCTAGAGGTTTGATCCATATAAAGGTCACCCATAGCCTAGGATTAATCCCATTGTATAACTCAAGTTGAGAGGGCTTGAATCACCCTCTTAAGGGTGAAAATTTTATCTATAACACAACCCAATGCCTATGAACTATATGCCTAATAGTCAGTCTTATATGCATCCAAATCACTTTTCACCATAGACAAATAATAAATAACTTACTACTATTACCTACAACAACACTGCTTCCATGCTTAACATGAGTGGTTATGTTGCCTCTACTAGAAATTGATAGTTTATCCTATCATTTCTAAAAAAATAGATGCATATCAATAACACTCATAACCAAACATATCCTACTATCCCTATTTATCTAAACACTTTGGCACATGTGGTTAACACATTATCATAAATGGGAAATTAAAAAAAATCTAGTGTGAACCCTAAAGTAGCAAACTTGAAGCAAATGGTTTAGAGATTGCCAAATGATATGGTCAAATCACTTATATAAGTGCCTAAAAAAACTAACCAAAACATGAATAACCCCATATAGAATAGAAATTTAAACTTATAGATAACTAATAAGATGTTAGGTTATGGAGCTAAAAGCTTCAACTTGTTGCAGACATGGAGGAGGTTGCTGAGTTCTAGGGATACCGGTGTTGGTAGTGGTACCGACATCAGTCAGATTTAGTGCAGAAGGCAACTGACATCGGTAGGGAGTTGGCCAACGTTGGTCACCTCTAGTTAGATAGGGACCGATGTCGGTCGCCTGTGTGTTCCAAAACTGTTCATTGCATGAACAGTTAGTTTTTTGAACTGATTATTTGCATGTAAAGGCTATTTTGAGTCTTGATCTGCATGTCTATTATTAATAAATTAAGAGTCTAAGTTATTGTTTAAGTCTGGGATCTATTTATAGACCCATTGGCATGTATTGTATTTATGAGCTAAAAAGGAAGGCAAGGAAGATCCTTCCATTGTAAGATCATTGAGTTGCAGGTTGTTGCAAGCTCATAAGAGATCTACATGTGTAAGTATGGTCTATTGAGTTACAGGTTGCAGGTTCATGGGAGATCTACTTGAATTACTTTAGAGTGCTTGGTACTGGTAGGGTTATTACTAACTGGTTGGAGAGGTGAACACTAATTCTGTGTGTGAGTTGTGTGTTGGGACTATTTTTGGTAGGAGAGTGAACTCTTGAAGAAGAATTACTATACACTTGAGGTGTGGGAAGCCTCTGAAAGGTGGGAGAAGAAGTGGCATATTCTTTATTGTATTATTTTCTATATGAGTATTAATACAAGTTTGTGTATTATCTCTCATATTATGTGTCATTTGTGAATTCTAGTTACTTGTACTTCTGGTTAATTTCACATGTTTAATTACTTGTATTTGGTAATAATATTGTGCTCTTTCTGAGGAGTAAGATCCTAACAAGTGGGATCAAAACAGGTGTGTTGTTCTGGATTCCCCATCAACTGGTATCAGAGCTTTTGGTTGGGATACTAATAGGTTATATCAGATCTGGTTAGTGTGTGTTGATTACAGGTTACTCACAGGGGTTTCTATTTGAGTGGGAGTAGAGCAATAGTAGAAGAAAGTAAGCTACGAATGGAGAAGTTTAATGGCAAGAACTATCAATTATGGAGGATGCAGATTGAAGATTATCTATATCAAAAAGATTTGTACTTACCGTTGGGTGGGGTTGATTACAAGCCCCAGGATATGAAGGATGAAGAATGGGAGGTTTTTGATCAGAAGGTTCTGGGATATATAAGGTTGAGTCTTGCATCGTCTGTGGTTTTCAACTTATCACAAGCTAAGACAATGGTAGAGTTGATGGAATCTTTGGCAAATTTATATGAAAATCCCTTAGCTTCGAATAAGGTATTTTTTATGAAGCAATTATTTAATTTGCAAATGTTGGAAGGTGGATCTGTTCATAGTCATCTTAGTGATTTCTATGGTTTGGTAAACCAGTTAAATTCAGTCAATATTGTTTTTGATGATGAAATTAAGACTCTTTTAATCTTATGCTCATTACCTGAAAGTTGGGAGAATTTGGTAATGGCAGTTAGTAATATTGTGTCTGCTTCAAAAATCTTAAAAGTGGATGATGTTGTGAGTGTAATCTTGAATGAAGAGATTCGTAGGAAAAGCATAGGTGAATCATCAGGGAATGCTTTGAGTGTTGAAATTAGGGGAAGGCAAAGAGAGAAGATCAAGCATGGGAGATCAAGGAGATCTAAGTCCAGGTATGGCAGAATACCCTGCTAAAAATGTGGAAAGCAAGGGCACTTAAAGAGAGATTGCAGGTCAGGTGAAGATCAGCATGAAGGACATGAAGAAGAAGTAGATGTTACAGATTATGTTGCACAGGATGCTCTGGTATGTTCCTTAGATAAAGTAGAATCTTGGGTTTTAGATTCTAGTGCGTCTTTTCATGCATCCCCAAATAGGGAATTTTTTCATGAATATGTCTAGGGAGACTTTGGAGAAATTTGTTTAAGGGATGGTAAGCCTTGTCAAATGGTTGGCAAAGGAAAAGTGAAGCTGAAATTGCAGATAGGTAACACATGGGTGTTGAAGGAGGTCATGCATGTCCTAGTTCTAGAGCGGAATTTGATTTCTATAATAAGTTTGGGTGATGAGGGTTGCACAGTAACTCTCACAGTGGACTCTTGGAAGGTTACCAAGGGTGCACTTGTTGTAGCAAGAGGTAAGAAAGTAGGTATGCTTTATCTATCTACTTGTATTACTGATTCTCTTTCTGGGTTATCTACTTCAGCTGTAGATTCGAAGATGTGGCTTAATAGGCTTGGTCACATGAATAAGAAGGAGATGCATGTTCTTGAGTCAAAGGGTATGCTTTTGGATTTGAAAAGCATGGATCGTGGTTTTTGTAAGTAGAGGAAGAAAGTGACGTTTCTTGAGAAATCCGATGTTCGTGACAAGAGTAGGAAAGCCTTGGTTTTCAAGGAGAAGGTGACAGATAGAGATCAGTAAAAGGGGCTGAGGAATTCTGGGCAGAGCAAGGGTGATTTGGACAAGGGTTTGATCCAAAAGTAGCTCGCAGGTAAAAGTCATTTCTCACAAGAAAAACACAGAGACTGACGTCAGTTAGAAAACCGACATCAGCATCCAAACAGGGACTGATGTTAGCTATGTGTAGCCCAACATCGGTGACTTAGGACAGGTAAACACCAGTGTCGGCTAGGGGTAACCAATGTCGAAAGTGAGGCAGTTGCATGGAACTAACGTCGATCAGGTGCAGACTGAGATGTGACCGGCATCGGTCACTGAGATGGATTTTGGGCAGACATCAAGCTGTCAAGGAGTCTCAAGTGCCCATATGGAGGACTTAAAGGGTAAGTAAGCCTTAAATTTGTCATTTTCCTTCTTTACACTACTTGTTGCTCACTGATGGTAAAGAACCAGGAAGTTATTAAAGAAGCAAAGTAGGTAGATCCAAGAAACAGTGGGAGCTTGGCATGGATGAAGATGTGATTCCTTGGAGGAGAACCAAATGGGATTTTTTGGTGGAGTTGCTAGTTGGAAGAAAGCACTGAGAGATGAATGGATGTTTAGGATGAAGAAGAGCGAGAATGGACACGTGAGATGGAAGGCTAGGGTATATGGTCTTGAATAAGTTGCAAGATAATGGAGGTTTGACCATTGTGTTTCTCTTTACCAAGTTGGATAATATTAGCTACATTATCCTATTACTATATTGTGTGCTTGTTGCAGGGTTACAAATATAGGGAGTTGCTGAACTAAAGGTAAAGCTAGTTCAGAGGAATGTCATGAGGAATCTGGGAGCAACAAGATTCTTTAGCATGAGTGTGTTCTAGGGACATGGAAGGTCACAGGTTGACTTTGTTTCAGGATGATTGTGTGAGACCGGTTAGCACGCCGATGGTGGGATAGTTCTATGACCAGTGTCTTGATTCACATAATGAGGTTGAGTACATGTGTACTAAACCTAAGTTTTCCCAAGTAGTGGGAGTTTTCAAAAAGTTAGGAGCCAATATGGGAAAGAAGCACTGGAGGGCAGTTTAGTGGATTCTCAGGTATCTGAGAGGGACCAGTAGCAGGTGCACATGCTTTGCAGGGTCAAGTTATTTTCTACATAGGTTTGTAGATGCGGATGTGGTAGGTAATTTGGATGATAGGAGGTGCAGCAAACATTTTGTGGTGGTTGGTCTTCAAGGGTGATCTTGAAGAGGGATATAGTGCTAGGAAACAAACTAGATGATGTATAGGTACAAGTACAATTACAGCTATTTATCTCCAAGTGGGAGATTGTTAGGTTGTGGAGCTAAAAGCTTCAACTTGTTGTAGACATGGAGGAGGTTGCTAAGTTTTAGGGATATCGGCATTGGTAGTGGTACCGATGTTGGTCAGATTTAGTGCAGAAGGCAAACGACATCGGTAGGGAGTCGGTTGACGTCGGTCACCTCCAGTCAGACAGGGACCGACATCGGTCGCCTGTGTGTTCCAAAACTGTTCATTGCATGAACAATTAGTTTGTTGAACTAATTGTTTGCATGTAAAGGCTACTTCAAGTCTTGAGCTACGTGTCTATTATTAGTAAATTAAGAGTCTAAGTTATTGTTTAAGTTTGGGATCTATTTATAGACCCATTGGCATGTATTGTATTTATGAGCTAAAAAGGAAGACAAGGAAGATCCTTCCATTGTAAGATCATTGAGTTGCAGGTTGTTGAAAGCTCATAGGAGATCTACATGTGTAAGTATGGTCTATTGAGTTGTAGGTTGCAGGTTCATGGGAGATCTACTTGAAGTACTTTAGAGTGCTTGGTACTGACAGGGTTATTACTGACTGGTTGGAGAGGTGAACACCAATTCTGTGTGTGAGTTTTGTGTTGGGACCATTTTTGGTAGGAGAGTGAACTCTTGAAGAAGAATTACTGTACACTTGAGGTGTGGGAAGCCTCTGAAAGGTGGGAGAAGAAGTGGCATCTTCTTTATTGTATTCTTTTCTGTACGAGTATTGATACAAATTTGTGTATTGTCTCTCATATTCTATGCTATTTGTGAATTCTAGTTACTTGTACTTTTGGTTAATTCTGCATGTTTAATTGCTTGTATTTGGTAATCATATTGTGCTCTTTCTGAGGAGCAAGATCCTAACAAGTGGGATCAGAATAGGTGTGTTGTTCTAGATTCCCCATCATAATAAATAGAACATTAGGCCCAATAATGGAGGCATGCCTAGTTTGTATGATAATGCAAATTAGAGAAATAACCATAGTGCCTCAAAGTTAGTGAACCTATCTTATTTAACAACACCCACCTAGTGTAGGTTACACAACATAGATGATCACATTGAAAATAAATGTGTTGAATTTATCCTAGCCTCAAACATCTTCTAAAAGTAGATGGATAACCTTGATATAGTCCTTACACCTGATAACATTTCTAATCAAGGTGGAGGAAACTCAAGTACAACTCTAGTCTTGGAGACTTATGAGTTCCCATGTGAGAGTGAAAATGAGCCTAAATATAACTTAGATGAGGTTCATGCATTCAAATAGTTTCAAAGGGGAAATAACTACCAATTGAGGAGTAAGTTTCTAAGTTTGTTAACTACATCTACTCCTCCAAACAACTCTCAAATTCCACCTGATGAATACTCAAGTAACTATCTATTTTTGCTTAAGGGCCTAACATTTCTAATCAACCCAAGAATAATAATATACCCTTGTAAATTAAAAAAATATTAGAACAAACCAAACTTTGATACAACATTATATAAGACCTAAAGAAAACTAAGGCTGGTATAATAATGTTTGATTTTCTCTAAATTGGTAACTAGAAAGACATGTTATTGAAATAATTATCTACACCTAAAGGAAAGGAAGATGATAAGACAATTGACACTCATGTTATAATATAAGGATAAAATTGAAACCCCTCCTTTCCTCCTAACAATATATATTTTTGGTAAAAACTTACATAATTTTTTGGTGGATTCAAGTGATTTTAACAATGTGATGCCTTATGCAATTTTATATTAGTTGGGTTTGACTCCTGCAACATCAAATAGAAAATTTGTTTAGTTGGACAATTCAGAGGTTAAGGTTATTGGTGAGCTGAGACACATTCACATGTATTTTGCCTCCAATACTAGGGTGCAATAATTTATTGATATTTAGGTAGTACATATACTTGATGCATACAATAAGCTTTTGAATAAGGGATGGTCTATAATATTAAACAAATACAAGGAAACTGACTTCTCTCACATGTGTCTCCCATGGCATGGAAAATATAATTAGATCAAACTTGAGAGAGAGAGAGAGAGAGAGAGAGAGAGAGAGAGAGAGAGAGAGAGAGAGAGAGAGAGAGAGAGAGAGAGAGAGAGAGAGAGAGAGAGAGAGAGAGAGAGAGAGAGAGAGAGAGAGAGAGAGAGAGACTAAGATCACCCTCATGATTATAAAGTGAAACAAAATGAATCATAAATCTCTTTCAATTAGTCAAAATAATAATTAGAAAAGTTGGAATAGTTGGATGAAAAGGATTAATGTTATGCATCTCAGACATTATTTCCATATACCATTGTCCCTACACTTGGGAAGATGATTTAGGGTGATAGCCAACTCATTTATAGGATTTTGACTCCCATAATATGATTACAGATGAAAGAAATGAAAGAAAATAATGATGAAATTGATTTTATACATGAATAAGGTGAGTCATAAGAACTAAAAATGGAATATCTCTCATCCTCAAATATCCCTACCTTTGATATGATTGGCCTAAAACTAAATGGTGAAGTCATGAGGGTCATTTCCACCAAAAGGTAATACTTATACATTATCAATGGTAGGTGGGAAGAAGAAGAAAACAAGTTTTCTAACCTCACATCTGAAGTCTAGATCATTTAATATAAATTATGGAATATGAGTTCAACATTATTATGCTCCTCACCATAGTAGAGTTATCCAAAATAGTAATGAGTGATCATGAACATGGCTACCCATGCCAAAAAGAAGTTAAGTTAGTGGAAGTCAAATTTAAAGATGCCGTAATCAATGTAGCTCTTTGCACACTTCTACCACTGATGACAAATCTATAAGGTCTTTGATGTGAGAAGAACCCATATTATTCCTTTTAGATAATTAATATTACAAAGAAGATGTTTCCAAAGCATTAATATCAGTCAAGGAACAACCCACAATGGATTCATCATTTGGCTTCCATAAAGAAGCTATCTTTGCTATGATGGGTAGGCAAGTCACTTTGATATATATTGATACCCACCCCTATTCCTTATCATAATTCAATGTTTTGTCAAAGGTATTTTTTGAACTCTATCCCAAGTGATTTTTTCAAAATAAATGTAAGATTATTTTTGAATTATATAGTGTAAAATTTCTTATGTTGCATGGAAACAACGTTTTTAGGACTATTTGAGATAGTGTTCATGAGCATATATGTAAGCATAAGCATAAGTACATGTTTTCCCTTAGAAGGGTCTCTACCAACCTTGTCAAAATCCTAAACATGAATGTATTTTACCTAAGGTTTCTAATTGGTGAAGATGTTTCATTACTGGTAAATGGGAAGTTCCTCAAAAACTACTTCTAGGATTGAATTAATCCAAAAAATTCTTGTAAATACTTTTTATTTCCCTTTCTTACTTTGTTTCTCACTTTCTTTCCTACTTTATTGTTAGTTTAGTTAGATTTTCATACTTTTCCTATTTATACTATCAGTCTAACCTCATTGTTGGTCTCTTTTTAGTTTGACCCATTTATTTTTCCCTATAGGTTTGCTTGTTGGTCAAATAATGAACAATAGAAGGCTTGTAGTTAAGTGAGGTGAACGACATTTTGATGCATAAATATTATGAGTAATTTGTAGTGTTAGACTCTATTTAAGAATTAGTTTTGAATGTATGGCTATCATGTGCATTATAAATTTATTATTATTGGATTAAACTTAGGTAAGTTATTTGGTTAATGAAGACATTATCTTGAAACTAAGCACAAAATCACATCTTAATGATTTTTGGGTTTTCCTAGACAAACCTGTGGTGGTGAAGATCTAGGGTGAAAAATATATAATTATGTATTTCACTTTCCAAGATGGTACCTAACTTGGAATTAAGATGTTAAAAATAATGAAAAATAAAAAGAAGAGAAGAGAATAAGAAAAGAAAAACCAATTTTTGAAAAACTCAATTCTGGGTGATTCAGGAAACCTCTATTGGGGATATCGATGCTCGAATAATAATAGAGTAAGGCCTTGAATGGGATTAGAGATAACTCCATTAGGATTATGGACACTTATTTAGAAGTGGATTAATGTCTAAGTAATTTTTCACAAGGTAGGATTCACTAGCTTGATGATTGGATCCATAGTAATTAGTCTTTGCAAGTCCTAAGAAGTGCTAAATTAACTCATTTTCACATACTGGGTCAATGAGAATGTTTTATTTGATCCTTTATCCACTCCTATATTCTTATCTCTCAAATCCATTCAAATTATATGCATAATTTCATCTAGAGATTATGGATTTTTAGACACATTTATATTATTCCAAAATACTCAAGAGTATTTTCTAGAAGATTTGCCATTTGTTGTTACTTTCTCAACACACCCTAATTCTTCCAAGAATCAGGGAACCTCTTTTTGATTTTTATAACCACTCCCAATTATGCTCATAAATTAATAGTCTCAACACTCTCAATTTTCCTTGGTACCATGTCTCAATTTGTGTTCCAAACTAGGACTTAAAACCATTACTATTGGAAATACAACTTCCATGTGAAAAAACTTTGAATATGACACTTAACATGAAAATGGAGTTGAGACCTCCCAATTGTCATTTGAAACCTGGCTTCCCTAGTTCTCTTAGCCTGCTCTAAGAGGTGATATCAATTTTCATGTTATTGTGACTATCAAAACCTATCTCATTATGAAAACCAAGTATAAAAACTAAAGTTTCATATACAACACTTGGACCTGAAGTAGAGTCTTGTTGCACTTAATCACTCTTGGCAATCTTTCCCTCTTGCTCTCTTAGTTATCTATAATAGCTTTGGGGGGTCACTTTGATTTATATTCCATTTTAGTCCTTGGAACCTCTCCCAGTGAGATGAAAAGGCTCATGTGAGTCATTTTAATATTTTTCACTTAGTCCTTAGAGGACTTTTTGATGTACTTGTACCTCATTAAATATCTCAAGGAAAACTTACCTTG
This sequence comes from Torreya grandis, assembly GCA_037957365.1. NCBI lineage: Eukaryota > Viridiplantae > Streptophyta > Pinopsida > Cupressales > Taxaceae > Torreya > Torreya grandis. The sequence continues at coordinate 2,434,980 of JARHVA010001165.1, read as the reverse complement.
TTCCTTAATTAGGTCTATCAGGTCCATTTTTCCACTCTCAAATTATAATAAGAGTTCTAAGTATTAATTAGGTCTACATTTGAAAATTTATAAGTCCCTAGACCTAATCAATATTTTAAGACCAAATAATTCTAGGGGATACTTTTATGCCTTGGCTAATTCTACTTAGAGGTTTTCTCCCATTTAGATTGTGGGAGTGGTTGGGTAGAGAATATAGTGTTAGTTCAAGATTTTTCTATACTTAGGTCATGGGTCATGAGGATAGGATAGGTGTACTTATAATTAGGATTCAAAACCTTGATTAGGTCTTAAGATGAGTGAAGTATGGGTGTAGTTCTAATCAGGGACTCAATCCTTGATTAGGTCATAGGGTGTCTAGGTGGTGCACATAGTGTTAGGTAGGATTTATATCCCAATTAGGTCCAGAGGCATTGACCTAATTTTCATGAGATGTATGATTATGTACAACTAATTATTTTTTCTTGAATAACAAAGGGTTGCTTAAGGGTAAGTAACTCAATTATAATCAAGGGTTTAGATCTTGATTAGGTCTTGGACCCCCCATTCAAAAAACCTACCAAAAAATATATTGTATGTAGATAAAAAAGACTCAAATAGGTCTATCATGATCACCTAGGTATTCCTTAGTGCTAATCAGTGGTTGAAAGCTTGATTATAATGAGCGGGTTATAATTTCAAAAGGTGAAATTTTTAAAAGGACCTATCATCCCCAAAAGCCTAATTGGGTCTATTGGGCCTATTTTTGACTTCCCAACGGTTTTTTTCATGATAAACTTTGAACCACTTGTCCAATTTTTGAACTATTTTATTTTATAGGAAGCTGAATTTGTCTTGAACATAATTATGGTCTCAATTTTGCCTAATTTAACCTAGTTGAAAACCTAACTATGCTTTTATGTGATGTTTTACTATTCAATCCTTTAATTACAAGTTTTTGAATTATTTTTGGTCTTTTTACATCTCATGAAAAATAAGAATGGTGAATTTGAAGGAGAATAAAGGAAAGAGAGGTAGATATGCACATTAATGGTAGTTGTTAGTGTTTTAGAGGGAAACTCCTTCCCTTGGAAAGCTACAATATCTACATATTGATTCATTCTCATTGAAAAAGGGTTAGATTTTTTCTCTCACAAAGAGATTTGGGCCAATCACTCTTTCATTTTCAAAATTTTATTTTTTATTTAGTAGTTTAATCTCTCCCTCAACACATCCCATACCATTATGATAGATAAATTTTGAGGGATCAATTGTAATAGACTCTGAATGTGATTGTCAAATTGATATATTTTGATTAATAAAAGACTTGGGATCATTTATTTGTAATTTGTGCATGTATACGGTGGTGATGGCTACTCTCTCCTTATCTATTCTCCTCAAAATATTATATTAAATTTGAATGTGATTGTGCATATGTTGGTTAGTTAAGTGTCTAGTTTATGGAGTTTGTATGATCATGAAATAAAATTTGTCTTCATCATTACAAAATTTTCTTTCCCCCTTTCTCTTCTTTTGATATTTTTAATCAGTCTATTAGAATAGGGTTTATGTGAATTCAATATATTTAAATACTTACATTTATTATTGTTATGTATCCATTTCTATTATTGCATTTCTTGAATGATTAAACCAATGGAATGAATAATTTAAATAAGCTATAAGATCACATTTAAATAAAACCTTGAATGTTAATTTTAACTCATGGGTAACATCTAAATGAATGCATGTTTATCTATTTTCAACACTTGCATTAAACCAAAATTAATAATATAATAAACTACAATTATATAATAAAATATTAAAGTATCCACACTTCATGAATACTAAGTTTGAAATATTCCCTAACTAGTAGGCCCCTTGATCGAAACAATCCATAATGCATAATCAAGTGAAGATGGGTGCAACATGACTTGATAGATAAAGACCTTGGGGAGACCCACCTCATGAAACTCATTTCATGAGAGGCTCGATGGGATTCACTACCCCAAATTCCTAATGTTAGTGAGTCATGCTAAGTGACATGTCAATAGAGGTTATGATGGAATGTTGATTCATTATTTAACTTTGGGAGAATATAAGTTAGCACTTAAAGATGTACACAAAGGTATTTTTGGGGCACACACTAATGACATGGTCCTTGATAATAAACTCCTTTTAATAGGGTACTATTGGCCAATAATGGATTCATATGTTTGGAAGTATGTAAATAAGTGCCTTGTCTATCAAAAACATGGTGATTTGATTCATGCTCCTTCATAAATGCTTTAAACAATCACAATTCCTTTAGCCATTTTCAATGTGGGGAATTTATCTTATAGTAAAGATAAACCCAACCTCCTTTAATGGCCATAATCACGTAGTAAATTCTACTGCATATTTTTCTAAGTGGGTAGAGTCAATCCTTCTCACTAATAAAACTAGAAAGCAAATTTCTAACTTCATTTTTTATCACCTCATATGCCACTATGGTATTCCCTCCACCATTATATTTGATAATGGCCGACCATTAAAAAGAAATGATGTAAAATTCCTTTGTGCCCATTTATATATAAAAAACAAAAGATCCATACCCTATATCCCTCAAGGTAACTACCAAGCTCAGGTTTTTAATAAAACCATTGTTAAGATTATTAATAATATTGTCACTAATGTTGGCCACAACTAACATTTGCAACTATTCACAAACTTTTTAGTTTACCATACTAGTACCTGTACACCTATAAGTGCCATACCATATTCCTTGGTCTTTGGATTTGAGTCTATCATTCATATAGAGATAAATTTTTATTTCATATGAATCTCACTAAAAAATATAATTTATGAGGAATCCTTTAGAGTCACCAAATTAAAAAAATTGAAAGTCTTAGATGAGAAATGACTAGCTGCATTAAACCATTTAAAAACCTATTAGAATTGGCTACATCACATTTATAACCAACATATTCTTCCCATAGAGTTTGAGGTTGGTGATGTAGTGTTGAAGTAAAATTATAAAAATATCAACACAAAGCACAAAAATAAGGGCAATTTTTAGGCTAATTGGCTAGGTCCATGTATTATAACAACAAATTATGGTTTTGGGGTGTATCGATTAGATACAAATAATGGGGAAGAGTTAGAGGATCCCATGAATATTATGCATCTCATGTGTTTCTACACTTTATTTTTTTGAACATTGTCTATGGTAACCCTTGCTTGGGGGCATCCATTTCACTTCCATTCTTATTTTACCTTTCATTCATCTTCCATACCCTAATCAATTATTGTATTTTTTCCTATTTCCTATTACCATCATGATATTGGTTCCAACCAACAGGTGATATGTTTAGGTTCAAAGTGCATTTTAGAAGGTATTTAAAGTTGATCAACATCAGCACATAGTTTACAAATAAGTGTATAAAGTTACTTTAGTATAATTTTCTTACTTGATAGTTATTTTAGGTAGCTTCCTTTCACTTCTTGTAAATATTTCCCTCATTATGTGCCTTCCTATTCCTATTTTATACTACATAGTATCCCCTTTGCCTCAGTTTCTACTATTGGTTCATGGCATTATTGTTGTATCCAATTTAGTTATTGTTTGAGACCATACATAAGGTTGTTTTTTATTTTATTTATGGTTCCTTGTACATTTTTGAATATTCCTTCACTTTCCTTATTCCAAAAGACTCAAAAATGTTGGAAAATTATAAGCATTCTAAATTATTAAAAATTTAGGAAAAATCTTAAACTCTTCGAAAGAGATATAAATCGGTAAAATATTTGAAACTTTTATCATCCTATCCACAAATGTTCCTTGGTACTATTATAGGTGGTAACCTTTTATTTGGTCCCAATAATTCCCAATCAATGTTTCCATTTATTCATTATCCTCCTATTTAAGGAAGAACTACATTAGACTAAATTCCATCTGGACTACGTAGGCAATGATTTGATGCATGGGGAATCTTAGGTTAGCTCAACCACTCTCATTAATAGTTTATTTTCCCCCAAATTTCTTAATTTTCCCTCTCATCATTTTTCTTTCCCATTTATCCTCTAAAATTTTAATGAGTCCATTTACGCTCTCACTATATAACAAGTCCATTTATGCTCTCACCATTTTATAAGTCATTCTTATTTTCTTCCTTAATCAAATACATATCTTAATTGTCATAATTTTTATTCTTTACGAATCCTTGGGAGAACTAATTTGTCCTAAAGTCCACTTGGACTATGTAGGTAGTGTCTATTTGTGTGGGGTATTTGGAGATAGCTCATCCACCCCTTATTTATTCTTCTATTCTACCTTATATCCAAAGGTTTATAATATCACATCTAATATCCCCTTGCCTTGGAGGCACCATCTAATTATTAGTATCATTGATCCTTTCACACATGTATTTTTACTTGATTATGGACATGATGCTTTCTATTAGTTTACTTTTCAGTTTGTGTTTGCTTACTTATTTATTTCCCTTTATTATTGTTGCCTTTATTTAGTCCATTATGCTAAAAAGGTTATCATCATAGTTCTCATTGACATTTAATTTGAATTGGGTCCATCTATTGACATTCACCAACATTATCATCATGATTTTTATCATTGGTGTGTTTTTTCCATTTGTCTATTTGGATTGACAGATGGTCCTTATGCACAATTTATCCATGCAATCCTATTTTTTTATATCATTATGCATATTGTTATATGAAACATTAAAAATAAAGTGCTTGAGGTTTATATGTGATATCACATTACTCTAATAGTATCTCTCCTTTCAAGGTCATTCATTATTTAAATCCAATCCTCTTGGTCATCTTTGACCACATCATATCATCAAATTTTCCTTGATTAAATAAATGTAATTGAAAAAAATTAGTTATATGTGTGCTCTTTAGGATGTGCATATTCAAATGTCCATGTAGCATGGGAGTCATGCATATAAGTCTATAATTATGCTTCTATGATATTCTTCCTCATCCATTTTATATCCATTTTTGGAGAGCTATATTAGCTTGGGGTCCATTTAGAATATGTAGGCAATGCTCAATTATCTTCAATTTTTGGGCTCAGCTCAACCAACCTTGATCTTAAATTACCATTATATCATTTTTATTTAAAATATTGTTGTGTTATTCCCCTTATCTAACCCTTTAAGAAAATCTATGATCACATCCACACTACTGGGTTAAACCATTAATCAATTCATCCCCTTCCTTAGGGTAATTCAATCAATCTATCTTTATTCTAATTCTAAGATTATAACTTTCATCCTCTTTTGGGAAAATCGAAGTGTGCAACTTTTTTTTGGATAGATCATTCCCTAAATCCATATTTTTTGCTCTAATTGGGGAAAGTTAAAGTATGTCACTTATCTTGGGATGCATCCTTCCTAGTTCCCCCCTCTTTAGGGAGAGCCATTTTCTACTCTATCATCATTTGATATCAATGTATGGCAGCATTAGTTCAAATGTATTAATTTTATCCATGGGTTAATTTCACCCTTATTCTTATCCATTTTATTCTTTCCTAGGTTATGTCCATCAAAACTATTTTTTGGCCACTCCCTTGAGTGGGCTTTGTGAGCATCCCAAACATTGATTGTTGCATCGATGAGAATTCATTTTTAGTAAATTGAATAAAATTCAACAAAGTGTGATCACATAATCTCTTCAAACTTTATTGTGACCATTTTAGAAACTTGTTCATTCTTAAAAATCTTTTACTTCATCTATGTCTCATGATGCCTTCTTAAATAGGGGGAAAATGTAGACACTCAATTGTCACCACTATCATGTTAGGATTTTAATTAGAATAATTTCTAGAAATAACACATAAATCACCAAAATACCCACATTATTTTATGTAATTGGCATGTATATTTTTGAAACATATTGGGATATCCATAATTTGGGCAATACACTATAAAAAATTATTAGCTTTAATTAATTCATCTTGAGTCAAATTATGACTATGAAAGAGATTTTTTGGGATTAATTATGTCTATCAGTTCATCAATTTTAAAAATACACTTCACTTTTCATTAATTTAATTAAACATTATTAATTAATCTAATTTTTTTCTAATATGAAATTTCCATACCTTTTTGGAATTCCTCTATTTTATTTAATTTATCAAATTGAATTATTCCTCCTATTATGGTAAGTGACTAAATAATGACATCAACATGACATCATGGACAAATATCATGAATGATGATGTCATCATAAAAGTTGTCAAGAATTAATAATTGATGAAAATAAATACTAGGTTTAAGGAAAACCATTCCTCTTTAATGTAACCTCTTTCCAAAAAATTTATGGAATTGAGCCTCCAAAATTGACTTAATGCTAAGCCACATATATTTATTTGAATCTAATGGCCATAGTCAATCTACTAAATTTATAAATAGAAGGGTCACCATAAACCTTTCATACTATTTTTTTTGCAAAGAAACTCTATAGAAATATTGAATAAGATTCACCCTCTTTTCTTATAATTGGTTCAAAAATTATTTGAGATAGATCTTAGAGATATGTTTATGGATTTTTCACTATGACATTAAAGAAGACTTTGAGTTCTACATTCAGGCATAATCATGTATGTGTGTCAGCTAGATAATGACATCCATGAGGAAGGTAATAACTTTTAATCAATTTCTATTTGTTTGTCTTGGTTAGATATTTCCCAATATAAGAACTATGCTTATGAATTTAGATCTACTATTGTTTTATTCTTTTTTTATATACTAACAAGAATTAGCCTCTTTTGTATTCATGTGTTTACATATCCCACTTAACTATCCCATAATACCACTTATAGAAAGCTATAGGAAAGCCGTTAGTAGTATCTTCCATTTCAGTGTCATTTATTATTTAAATCAAATCCTCTCAATCATCTTTGTTTGCATCATATTATCACATTTTCCATGATCAAATAAATGCAATTGACAAAATATAGTTATATGTGTGCTCTTCAGGTTGTGCATCTCTGAATTAGCTTATAGCATGGGAGTCATGCACATTGGTCTATCATTATTCTTATATGATATTATTTCTCATCCATTTTATCCCATTTTGGGAGAGATATATTGGCTTGAGGTCCATTTTGAATATGTAGGGAATGGTTAGTTATGTTCAATTTTTTGGGTTATCTCAGACCAACCTTGCTATTCAATTACCATTATGTCATTTTTATTTAAATCGTTATTGTTTTCTGCCACTTATGGTACTATTTAAAAAATCCATGTTCATATCCACCCTATTGGGGTAAAACATTAATCAATTCACCCCCTTCCTTGGGGTAATTCAATCAATCCATCTTTCTTATAATTCTAAGATTGTAACTTTCATCCTCTTTCAGGAAAATAAAAGTGTGCAACTTATTTTGGGATCAATAATTCCCTAAATCCATAGATTTTTCCCTAATTGAGGAAATTTAAAGTATGTCACTTATCTTGGGATGCATCTTTCCTAGTTCCCCCATATTTTGAAAAATTCATTTCCTACTCTATCATCATTTGATATCAATGTATACCAACATTAGCTCAAATGGTTTAGTTTTATCCATGGGTTAATTTCACACTTCTTCTTGTCCATTTTCTTATTTTTGAGGTCATGTCCATTAAATTTTTTTTTTTGGCCACTCCCTTGAGGGTGCATCATGAGCATCCCAAATATTGATTGTTGTATTAATGAGAACTCATTTTCAATAAATAGAACAAGATTCAACAAATTGTGATCACATAATTTCTTAAAACTTTATTGTGATCATTTTATCAACTTCTTCATTATTTGAAAATCCATTTCTTCACTTATGTATTATGATGCCTTCTAAAATAGGGGAAAAATGTAGACACTCAATTCTCACCAATCTTGTGTCAAAATTGAAATTAGAATAATTTCTAAAAACAACACACAAATAATTGAAATACCCACATTATTATGATCACTTGATGTGCATATTTTGAAAAATATTGGGGCATCCCTAATTGGGGCAATACACCATAAAAATGTTAGCTTCACTTAATTCATCTTGAGTCAAATTGTGACAATGCAAGAGATGTTTTGGGATAAATTATGTCGAACAGTTCATCAATTTCAAAAGCCACTTCACTTTTCATTAAGTTAATTATACTTTATTAATTAACCTAATTTTCCTATAACATAAAATTTGATACCTTTTTAGAATTATTCTATTTTATTTTATTCATTAAATTGAATTATTCCTCCAATTATGGTAAGTGGCCAAATGATGACATCAACATGACATCATATACAAATATCATGAATGATGATGTCATCATGAAAGTTGTTAAGCATTAATAATTGATGAAAATAAATATCAAGATTAAGGTAAACCATGCCTCTTTAATGTGACCTCTTTCCAAAATATTTATGGTATTGATCCTTTAGAATTAACTTAATGCTAAGCCACACATCTTGATTTGAATCTAATGGACACAATCAATCTGGTAAATCTATAAATAGAAGGGTTACCATAGAACTTTCATAATATTTTTTTTGCAAAGAAAGTTTACATAAATATTGAAAAAGCTTCACCCTATTTTATTTTAATTGGTGCAAAAATCATTTTGAGATAGTGCCTGGAGAGATGTTGATGGGTTTTGCATTACAATATTGAATAAAACTTTGAGATCTACATCCAGGCATAGTCATGTATGTGTGGTGGCTAGATAATGACATCCATAAGGAAGGTAATAGATTTTTATTAATTTCTATTTGTTTATCTTAGTTAAATCTTTCCCAATTTGAGAACCATGCTTAAGAAGTTATATTTACTATTATTTTATGTTTATTTTGAATAATAATAAGAATTAACCTCTTTTATAATCATGTGTTTACACATCCCACTTGAATATCCCCTAATACTACTGAAATAAAGATGTACAAAATTTGTTAGGACTAGTTGCCTTTTCCCCTTCATGGAAGAGACAAAAAATTCAACTTCTTCAACTGTAATCAATTTTAACAAGCTCTTATTGTCCTCATTATTGAGAATCAAGGGAATAACATATAAAATTATGTTCACCACACTCCCATTATTTTTGTCTTCTATAGAAAAGATATTTATAAATAATTTAATAGCTTCATCTTTAATCACCAAAGGATTAGAATTGGAGTCACCATTATCTATGATAACTTCCATAAATCCTTTTAGCACTTCTATGTTTAAGGGAAGAAATATGAAAAAATTAGAATTAATGTACCCCTATTTAAGCTAAATATATCTATACTATTACCTAAAAAAATATCAATCTTAGTAATAATAGAGTGATACTCAAATTTTTTTACTAATATGAGTTTTGATACATACCTTCAAAATCAATTTTCATTTCTAAGAAAACCAAATCTTCAATAATTTTATTTTTATTCTTGAATATGTTCCTAAAGATCTATTTATTCCATTTATTAATATGGATTTTGGAATGCTTATGTTTTTTTATCTACTCTCAACATAGTTGAACCATTAATATCTAAACTCCACCATTACTTAATTTTATCCTCCAAATCAAGATGTTGTATCCACATCTTTTCAAATCAAAAATGGATTATGTTATTTTTATTCCCCATATTAATATTAAGAAATATGGGATTGTGGTCCAAGTAAATTATGGGTAAGGAATATAAGCATAGATTATGACCAATCATCCAATCAAGTGCAATAAGGAATCTGAAAGTAGATCCTCTCAATTCCACATCAATCATAACACTAGTTGTTATAAAATCAACAAAATCCTCCATGATTATAATGAAATCTTGCCTCCAAAATTTATTTTAAAAGGATGATAGAGGGGTGTTAAAATCCATATTTATCATCCATTTAAAATTTAAGCATAAATTTTAAAGGCAATTAATTCCTCCCAGAGCTTCCTTCAACCCATATAATCATTAGGAGCATAGAGCTTGGAGAAAATTCACATATATTTATTAACCTCATTAATAAATAATTGTTATATGGTGTTTTTTACTTAAAAAAAGTTCCTATTTAATAGTTGATTAATCCCAAAAAATAGCCAATCCTCTTGAAGCACCATTAACACTAACATCAAACCCCAAATCTTCCTTCCAAAATTGTTTTTTGGCACCCAACACTAAAATAAAAGGCATCTTAGTTTCCTAAATAAATAAAATACTAGGATTAATATTATATTTTAGATATCTAAGAATTATATGGTTGGAATAATATTAATACCTTTAGTATTACAAGAAATAGTAATCATTTATAAAGAGAAACCAAATTTCTAGACACTTCTAGAGTTGCCTAGATGACATCAACTACATCCTTTTCAATAGATTTTTTCTTGGTCTTCCTCTTATTGAACTTCCTACCTTCTTATCAGAACCTAGATCAACAACCTTTTTTCCCACACCAGACCTTGTAATCTTTATATAATTTAGATCAAACACCTCCTTAGAGTGAATTGTTCATCATTTACCATGGATCATGGTATAAATTCCTCCTTTTCAAACATATTATTTAATTCAAATTTAAATTCACATTCTTCAATAGTTAAATAATCATCAACAACTTCCAATAATTAAAAATTAGAAGAAAGTAAGATATCCGAATAAATTTTCACACCTTCCTTTAAAATGTCACTTTCTTCCTTATATCTGAAGTTTAGATCTTTGCCTTCAATAGCCTAAATTAGGATACCAGGATAATCAACAAGTTCATCATTAACTCCCTCCATTTTTTCCATATTTTATTACTTTTGTTGTTCAATCTTATCTAAATCTAAAAGTTTAACCATAAAATGAAAGTGTGTGGGTATGTATTTCACTTAAAACTTAGGGTTAAGAATATAGAAATGAAATGGCATAAGGGTGATACTTAGATCTATAGCAAGCCAATTAAATGCTAAACTTAGATATAAGCAGACACTAAATTTATTTTTTTGAGATAGTATAAATATGAAAAGTACAACTAGGTTAGATATATAAATGCAAAATAAGAGAAGTACTTTGCTTGTTTTGATGCTAATGTAGTTTTGGAAATAGAACATGCTAAAATTAGGTTGGAAGGTAGTTCCAGAATAATTGTTAGATTCTAGATATGGTGCCTCTAGCTATTTAGATAGTTGTCTCAGCCCTAGATGGTTGCATCAATGCTATTTATGAGTTTGAAGATAGTTTCATATATAAAATATCTAGTGAAATAGGATGCAAACACCTAGATTATTCTATATTTAGCTTCACCTTCACTCTAGTGCATTCATATCTAGGTCATGGATTGTTACTCCTTGTGAAATGGTAAAAACCTAACTTTCTATATTCAATGTGAACTTGGGGAAAAATGGGTTAATGGGTATATATTTTCAAGCTAACCCCATTAACACCATTTTTAAAGGATTCTACCTACATATCCAATACTTAGATTGATGTAGTTATCCCATATGTGTTGGCTTGTGTTTAAATCATGAAATGCATATAAAATAATTAAAAAATGACCTAACTTGTAACTTTGAAAATTGGGCTCTTGGGATAATCCTTTAGTACTTTAGACATATATATGTGTATTCTCTATGACTAATTTAGAAATAGGAACAACTAAGGAATATTTGCTCAATTGAGTGTTCTTCAATCTTTTGCTAGGCATTCATAGGTGAATTTTAGGTGAGTAATGAATGAAGGTTGATTTTATATTTATATCAATCCATTTAGAGTAACAAATTGCATTAAATCACTTATACTAACCATTATGATACATTTCATTTACAAATTGGGTGACTTTAGGCACCAAAAACTTGTATTAGGAAAGGATAATAAAATCGATGCTACTATCTATCCTAGATGTTAGTGTCTAGGAAGTAGCAAAACATGTACATTATCATAATTTGTAGAGGGGTAAGATAAGTACATTTTAAGTATTTTAGGAAAGATATAATGTTTATGGCATCAATTTGAGACTAGTTAGAATAATACATAGGCCAAGGGGAATAAGATATAATAGATGTAAGGCTTTTAAAACCAATACGAGTGTATAACTAAAAGGAACAACCAAGGTATTAGTTTTCCAAGTGTACCAGACTAAGGTGGTACATATTCATAAAATATTATCTACATTTTCTCCCCCTTTAATCTAGTAATGAAATAATTATTTTAAATGAAAGGAATAAGTACCTGGGTGTGTATGCACATCTTATCTATTTTTGAGTTAAATTTGAGTGCTTTGATAGTGAATGAACACAAATAAGAGCATGTTATAATACAAAATTAATGCGCATAATTTAGGTTAAAATTACTTTAAATATATTAAAACTAAAATAGAAAGGTTTAGGAGTACATGTGTGTCAATGTAATTTCCTTGCCTATTGGTAAGTTATTTTGTAAAATATGTATCAATGTAAGGCTCTAAAAATAAGATTAGGATAAATAAAGATAAATGTTTAAAGTGCATACATTTGAGGAGATAGATATATAGAGAGAGATATGAAGGCACATACCCCCAATTTTGGAGCAAAAGTGAGTTTCCATGTAGTAGTTGAGGTTAGCTCAATCATGTAACCTAATGATATTTATAACCTGGTGAGGTTGGGTGATCAAGTACAACCTAAAAACTTTGAAATATTGAGTGATTTGATCACCTCAACCATACCAAAAGGTAAACCAATTACTACATTAGATTGGCTCAATATGGTTTGTAAACTTCTATAGGGTATTAGTACATATAATGGTTTTGAAAACTAAAACTAACTTGTATTTTGCAATATTAGGAACATTTTTCATAACTTATGCAACTTAGATATGTCTCATGATAAAATTTTGTATAAAAATAATACCAATGTATACAATTTTATATAATTGTGAATTTGAATCATATAACTATGTGTTTTGGCTAATTTGAATAATTATATAAGTGTGGATGCCATAATTCTAAAGCATGCCCCCACTATATATGGAGGAATATGAAAACTAATATAATTATCAATGTGGAGGACATGTTTCCAAAACATGCCCCCACTATAAACTAGAGATGTTGAATACTGAATAAGCATGGAGAAATCTAAAAACTAGTATAAGTACCAATGTGGAGGACATGCTTCCAAAACATGCCCCCACTATAAATTGGAGATGATGAATACTGAATAGGTGTGGAGAACATGTTTATAAACCACGCCCCTAAAAAATTTATGAATTGATATAAGTACCATATACTAAATAAATGTGAAGAACATGCTTCCCAAGTATGCCTGACTGAAACTAAGAATTTTAAATGTGTGAAATCCATGCCCATATGACATGCCCCAACTATATATGTAAATTAATATAAGTATGAAATAATAAATGAGTGTGGAGAAAATGCTTCCAAAGTATTCCCTATTGAATTTGATGATTGTGCCAATTATGGAGAACATGATTCCCAATCATACCCCCACCAATATGCTCTCCCTTTGAGGTGAGGGAAAGATATGAACTGGGAGTTACGTACCCTCAAAAGGTTAATAAAATTGTAAAATATGTGAATGTAACCATGTATCATATATAAGGAACATGTCTAGGTAAAAGTGTCATTGAAGTGCATAGAACCAATTGTTAATCACAGGATATATTGAGGGGGAGTGAATTAGTATATCATAAATCTTATAAAATCTCACTCAATCAAATTCCACTTAACCATACATTCAAGATATGAAATAAAAATGAAATAATAAACACCACACAACATATAGAGACACTATATTTAACATGGAAACCAATGTGGTAAAAACCATAGAGAACAATCTCAAGTATATGAATGAACGCCAACTCAAACTACAATATTCACAAGCACCAACTTGCAGGAGCACCAACCCCTGTGCTGAGCACCGACACAAAAAATATTCATGAGCACCAACCCACAAGAGCACCAAACCCTTATAAAGATTCATGAGCACCAACTCACAGGAACACCAACCCCTCTTGTGTATAAAACACAACTATATCTCAATGTTGCTTTCTCAATAAATGATAACACATTATAATATATCTTTATTTTCTCTCCTTTGCTCTTCTAAGCTAGATATAAAAATTACAAATCATACATTATCTTCCATATTAAAAATGGCTTCTCAACCCTTTATTTATAGCTTTCCAAATGACCTTTGGCATTCACTCTTTGTGACCCTTCAATCCTCATGGAAAATGGTGCCAAACTTGCATGACCCTTCGTATCCTTGAATTTGAAAAGTCATATGGTGACCTTTCATAATAAAAATCATCCTTTCCTCTTTTGTCTTTATCTTGGTGACTTTTTGTATTCTTCAAAGTGTCCCTTCATCTAAAAATGTGCCATACCTCTTTTGTCTTCACGTGGTGACTCTTGGAATTCCTCAAGGTGACTCTTCATGAGAAAATGCATCCCATTCCTCTTTCATATTTTACCCTGTGACTCTTTGACTTCTCCATGGGCCCTCTTTTGACTTATATGAAACCAAAAATATATTCATTAATATTAAATAAATATTAACACACATTAACTAAGATATGAATATTAAAAACACCATTAAATGCAATGGGGACTTTATCACCAATAATGCTAGAACTTTGACATCACTGACAATATTTCAAACACCAATGTGATCACATATATGCTTAAGATGCATGATAAATATCATGGCAACATCTAGGTAGTAACAATACAAGCTCAATAATAAAATCAAGCACACACATAAGAAAACTCAAAATCAAGTCAACAAGCAATGGTCCAAAGAGATCATAAACAAGGGGCATGTTTAAATGTTGCACAATAGAAGAGACATGTCTTAGTTAAATTTACATAAGAGAAATAATAACATATATTTAAAAATGACATTTTAAAATGTCGATACAAAAAATAATGACATTTACCAATGTTAATGAAAATATACATAAGCATGGGGGCCACAAACAAAGAAACACATTCAAATGCTTGAACAAGTAAGCTAATACACTCAAGTGAATAAAGTAAAGCATAAGTAACCAATGTAAACATGTCATATAGGCCCATTGATCCAATGTGTTATATAAGTATGTCAAGTGTATAGCATATGAATTACACTATTTAAAATATAATCATGGATAATAGACATATATAAGTACATATGTAAGCTCAAACATGATAGTGTAGAGTGATCATTAAATTATATAACTTGTGTGTATCAATAACAAAGAATCAAATGCCCCTAATGTTCATATGATTTGAGTAGAGGAAAATCCAAAAATCCAAAATAGGAGTGTATTATGTAATTATGTATGCCTATATCACACCTAATGTAGAATTGTGACACATATGTGTATGTAGGAGTAATTGAGTATGTGGTCCATCAATATGGAAGTAACATATGGATGCCAAGGAACAATAGAACATGTAAGTGCCATTTTTTTTTTTTTTTTTTTTTAATTTTTTTGATATTTTTGGTATTTTTAGAAGTTTTTGGAGAGACTAAGATATGATCATATCCAATGGATGATCATATATATCTCCCCCATTTAGTGCCTTATAACCTTAAGTTGGATATTTTACATTATTTTAATCATGATTAGATAGGGTGAAAAGGTACATAACATGTTCCTCCTCACATTTTTGCATGTGTAATGGAAGAGCTAGTGTTATCATTTAAAACATGGATTAATTTTATTTCATTATAAAAGGAAATACCTTATTGATTTTGGTCAATTTTAAATTCCATTTAGTATAGCTAAATATTTTTGAGTTTAAATGCATATGGATATATGGTAGGCATAACCCAAACCTATATTTGAATTACTTTAGGACCATAGACAATTGGTATTGTTATATACCTAAGGAGTCTTCCAACCTCATTTATTTTATAGGTTTGTTATATTGAATCCCAGTTTTTACAAACATATTATATTGAAAATAGTTTTGCTTGTGTAGGATCAATATGGTTATACAAAAATTAAGCACCACCCATGTCTAAGATAATTTTTAAATCTTGTTGGCATGGATGCTTTTTGTATCATTCACTTTAAGATTCTTTCATAAGATGTGGACCTTAGATTTCTCCCATATTGAGTAACATTTATGAATGGATCATATAAATATTAGGAATACCACATTTTTGTTCATAATATTCCTTAGGTAATCTATCTCCATCCTTTTTGTGAGGGATAAGGATTTTGTGTTTGGAGGGAAATATGTTAACATATTTTTGAATGAGTAATTATGAAGGAAGCATATCAAAGCACATCATTATGTAAATGGATAAATGATTCATATTGTTTATGTAATGTAATTTCCTTTAATGGGGAAATAAGGTCTCTAATAAATATAAATTACAATTATAAATCTAAGGGTCTAAATTCTAGCTCATATAATGTACTTTTGAATTAAATAGTATAATTTTGAATAGACCCATCATCGCATTGTTTGAAATTGTAAAAATCTTTTAATGTAAGTTTTGACACCTTGTAAATATTGAAACCGATGAATAATGCATCTTCAAATTTTAATAAAATGATTAAGGAACCCTTTGGTAGACTATATAACCAATTTTGAGCCTAATAAAAATACTCACATGGAAAAAATTTAGTAATAATTTGTCATATTGAGCCATTGACCAAAATAATGTACATAACTAATCATGTGGTTGAATGCGTCCTTGTTTTTAAAAAATAGAGGTAAATTTGGTAATTAAAAATATTGTGGGTAAGGATATTCAAGTATACATTGCATAAGAGGTTGATTATTGAATGGGGTAACACATGCATGATCATTTTGGAAAGCCATTTGCATTTGGAGTATAGAAAATTGATTTTGAAGGTCCTTAATATTGGTCATCTTAAATCGTAGATATTATATGGGTATAAAGGTGTTTTTCATAGGTGTTATAATTGGTTACAACCCATCACCTCTTTTCAATATAGGATATTAGTATCATCATCCTTATCTATAACAAGTAAAATTTAGTTATCACTGAATTTAGGATACTTTGGTAATGGTATGGGATCTTTGAATTTTGGGACATTTGGTATATCATTTGAATAACTTGTACCATTTTAAGAATTTTCTTAATTTTACTTTGGTAAGGGTATAAAAATCTTAGATTTAGAAAATGTTGGTAAGGACACCTTTTTTTATATGTAATTTGTTTTAAATGAAGTTAGGAAAGAACCATCAACCTTGAATAAAGGGATATTGTTTATACATTTAAGAATTTTGGGGGGTTTAATGAATATATTTGAAGGCATGTCCCCCTATTAGTTATTTGTATATCAAACATAATTTTTTTGTATAGTTGTCAAAACTTTTTCCTATCAAATGAAGGAGCCTCTTGGTCATATGTACCCACTTCTTTGGTAAAATGTATATGCTTGATTTTTTAGTGAGTCATGGATTTATTTGAAAACCCCAACCCTCATCTATTTGTATTATTATTTTTGAGAGATATAGGGTGGGTTATACCTTTCTCATATTTTCCTAATCATTGGCCTTGGTATCCATAATTTTTTAAGAATCGAATTCCAAATGCATATAATGGTAGGTTATCTCTTGGAATGGTGGGAGTGTGGAATTGATTAGAGGGATAATAACTACCACCATTTAATGATTTTATATTACATGATTTATCACTTGGGTGAAGGCAAGATTAGTCAATTCTGATTCCTTACTTGAGGGATATTTGAAGTGTTTCATAATTATAGTCATAAAAAAAATCAATATCATCCATGATAAATGAGTTTAAAAACATAATGATTATAACCAAGTAATAAACAAACATAGGAAGAAATTAGAAAACCCTAGATAACCTAGGGTTTGGTGTTCAAATACTGGGTTTAGCAAATGTTAATCCTAAAATGAAATGGTATGGGTATGTATTTAAATTAAAGCTTAGGGTTTAGAATATAGAAATGGAATGGTACAAGGGTGATAATCAAATCTATAACAAGCTAAGTAAATGCTAAACTCAAATATAAGCATACACTAAATTTATTATGTAGAGATAATCTAGATATGAAAAGTATAATTAACTATATATAGAAATGAAAAATAATATAAGTACTTATATTGTTTTGATGATAATGAAATTTTGGCTCTAGAACATGAGGGAAGACACTTTTAGAATAATTTTTAGATTCTAGATCTAGTGCCTCTAACTATTTAAATAGTTATGTTATCCCTAGATGGTTACATCGATGATATTTTTAACTTTGATGATAGTGTCCTATATGGAATATATGGTGAAAAAAGATGTGACCAATTGTATGCTTTTTAATTTGGCTTCACCTTCACTCTAGTGAATTCAGATTTAGGTCATGGATTGTCACTAATTGTGAAATGGAAAAAACCTAGCTTTTCATCTTCCATGTGACCTTTGGGGAAATGGGTTAATGGGCATATGGTGTCAAGTTGAATCAAATAACATTGATATCAAAGGAAGCTGCCTACATAGTCAATACTATGAAGAGGGATTTAGACTGATATAGTTATCCCCTAAGTGTTGGATTATGTGTGAATCATGCAATGTGTGTAAAATAGGTACAATAGTGGCCTATCTTGTAACTTGGAAAATTAGGCTCTTGAGCTACTCCTGTAGTATTTCAAACTTGTAGATGAGCAATACCTATGAATAATTTAGAAATAGTAATAGGTAAGTAATATTTGCTCAATTGAATGCTCTTTGAATGTTCTCTGGTATTTTGATAGGTATTTGTAGGTGAGGAATGGATGAGGGTTGATTTTGTATTTATATCAATCCTTTTGGAGTAATAAATTGCATTAAATCATTTATGCTGGCCACTAGTATATGTTTCATTTGTAAATTAGATGAATTTAGGGCACTAGATACTTGTGTTGGGGTAGGACATTAACATTGACACTAATATCTATCTTAGATATTAATGTCCATGGAGTAGAAAAATATGTATAGGATTAAAACTTGCAGAGGTGTAAGATAAGTACATTTTAAGTATTCTAACAAAGATAAAATGTATGTGTCATCAATATAATATTGGTCAACCTAAGAGGTAGGCCAAGGGACATAATATAGAGAAGATGAGAGGCTTACAAAAGCAAGGAGAGTGTATAACTAAGAGGAAAAACTAAGTTCTGAGTTTTCTAAGTGTAAAAGATTGAGGTGCTATATAATCACAAAATATCATCTAAAATATCAAGATAAAAACCCTGGTAAAAAATCTATGGTTTCAAAGAAGCATATAATTAGGAGGACAAATTTTGACCAAAACTTGTTCCTTCGATTAATTTTTAACACATATTCATAGACCCTCTAACAATTTATCAAATAGTGAGGTCAATTATACTCAAATCACCTAACTTAAAGTCATCCACTCAATTCCATCTTCATCTTGATCATGACCATCACCATATCCTTTTTCCCACTTAGAACATGATTCAAATTCATAGAGTTTCCACTTTTCTTCACTCTTTCCATCTTACACTCCCTTGAAAGTGGACTCTTACATAGTCTATAATATCTTCTTTCCAACCATCTGAGCCCTCTTACAATTAGTAATAATAAGTGATATCTCAAAATTAGTACTACAAAAATAAGAATTTAGGAGAGTTCAAAGTTATTCATTATTATTTTCTTGATTTATCTTGAATTTTATCTTTTCCATTAAGTTATGAATCCATTTACTTACATGAAACTAAAATATTTTATATATTATAGGAAAATAACATGTGAACAACACTAGGAAACTTTGCACCAAGAAATAATAGATAGATTCAATAATCATAATCATGATTAATATAAAATCATAAATCATAAATCTAAAACCCTAACAAAAAAAATAAAAAAAGGTAGAATTAAAACCTAGGGGAATCTAGGGCTTGAAATGCTCTATAAGTATGTGGGTTCACCAAAAAAAATTTATGTGAATTTGTGATTAAGGGGTTAATATAATTAATAAAAACTATTGGATAAATCAGATTGTAAAATATATATAATAATTGTACATAATCTAATTAAAACTTAATATTTTTAAAAAAATTCTAAAAGGGGAAAGCACTAAGAGATAAATGACTTATTTGGACTTAGGGCTACATGATTGAAAGAATGACTATAAATTGATTGTGTAACTATTTGAGGTTACTATGAATCAAGAACATGGATCCACATTATTTTTGGGAGAAGGCCACATAGTTTGGAATTTTTCAACTTGTGTTATTATCTATAGGGAAATAATTCATCCTTTTGGGTTTTTTACCTTTGGGTAAATTATAATATACGTGCCTTTATGTGTAGGTCATGTATGTTTATTCATATGATTTTTATTCACTATAGGAGCCACTATATGCCTTTTTATTCACAGAAACCCTTTCTCTATGATAAGAGAAAAAAATTAATATAAAATGGGGGGAAAAGGAAAAGGGATGGGATTATGATAAACCTCAAAACCATATGTGTTGAGTGTTTCCTACACAATAATACACCAAAGATGGATAAAAATCCATGTAGTTCTTCCATTCTATGATGGTGTGTGTATAATACTAATGAAATGTTATATGTTTATGTAATCTTGGTGTGATTAAGTGATTGAACAAATGACTCGTGACCTTTCTATTTTATTTAAACCTAGCTCATGGCTTCTTGGGCTATAGGGACACAAAATTGGGAAGAATAGATGTGAAATTATATATTCTAGTGATTACAATGATAAAAGCCTCTTAATACTCTTTGGTGAGCAAACACATATAAAGTGTGCTTATATGGTGTATATTTTAAATTTATTCAAATTGGGCTTGTGAAACATGAAAAATAACTAATTGGGATGCATTTGGATTTTGAAAACTAGCCATTAATTCGGATAAAGGTGAAACATATGGATTTAGAAATGACTAGCTTGTGAGATTCTCTTGAAAGAGTGATTTTATCTAAGGAATAAAGACCATCATAATGGAATAATGTATCAGTCAAGTAATGAGTCTAGGCTACTTAGAATGAGGAATATGGACATTTAGAATTGGATTTGACTTAAGATAGAGGGTCATCTATATATAATTAAAGGAATATCAACTTGAAATTTTAGATATGAGCATAGGTTAAGTGTGTAAATGGGATGGTCAAAAATGTATTATTTTAGCATTAAAAGCTAGTTTTAATGTCAATATGGGGAATTAATATTATTCATTCTATTTTGATCATGAAAATAGAATCTATATCCATCTACAATGGTGTGATTCATTTTGTCTTGGGTAATATACATTTGAGTCTTGAGACACTAAATAACCTTTGCATTACTTCTATCAAATCCATTATGTGGTTCCACCTTCTATTACGAGTGATATAAGATAAATTATAGTGACACTCAATGACTTTGGAATCACTTATATAAAACCATTTATGGTTCCACATTATTTTGGATTAAGTATATTGGGTACTTATCCTCAGTCATGAGAGTTAGAACATGCATATTTCCAATTCAAGGGCTTGATTAGCTATTAAAAATTGAAACTTGATCACTCTCAATTTGATAAATGTTCAATATGAGGAATCATATCTCCAAGAAATTCAATAGTGTGGCATGATTATCTTATGATTTTATAAGTTACAAGGAAATATGGCTTCATCTCCATAAATGTGTACTCCTTCCTTGATCTCCTCTTGATTTTCAAATTTTAGATTTTCAATTTTTTCAAATTTCAAATATGAACAATGACTACTTCATGTGTTTTTATAGGATTTTATATTGAGTGTTTAAATTTTTCCATCAGATGATAAAATGTGTTGTATACACTGAGGTTTATTCTTTCTCCTTTCATCTAGTAATATCATTACTAGAATAAAGGGAAGGAAAATGTAGACACCTAAATCTAGTCACAGTTACTTGGTAATGTTAATTATTGACCTATATTCATCCACTTGAATTATTTTATAATATATGAATCTTATTCTTCATTCCTTTAGACATTTATATATGTGTAGGTTTGACCCCTCTATTCATTATCACCAATACACATGGATTTATAGGTCAATGACAAATCATCTTATGTCACTTTTAGAGTGCTACCAATCTCAAGACAATTGTTCCTAACTTTTTGGGATAGGTTCATGCTAGGTTAAAAGGTTTATTTTCATATACCTATACATATAGTGAAACCTTATCACTGTACCATTTAAATACCAATTTTAAAATTCAAAATATTCATTTGGGCCATCTTACACATTTCACAAGGTCAGTTGAGGGAAATTTTCAAATAATTTCACTATTTAAGCAAATCAAAATATCATTTCAAATAACTTGATTTTAATTTGGCATCTATATTTTACACTATGACACATTGAGAAAATATTACCTATTCTTCCCAAATTTAATATCATTCACTAGGAGGTATCTCAAATCAAGTCTGAAATATTTCAAATCAATTAAAAGCTAGCATTATCAAGCATCAAATACAAATGTATAGCTACATAAAAAACATTAAAGATCACAATTGTAAAATCACTCTAGGTGGGAGAACTTGGTGTGTCTTGATTCATTCCTCTAAGTATTAGAACATGTAGGCATCGATTAATAATCAAAAGGGTGATTGAGGTTAGATCAACCCATTATACTTCCACTCTCTTTTTATAGTATTTGAGTTCTCACAAGTACCCTAGGTTTCAAAGGAAATGATAAAGAAAAAATGGTTTTCACATGGCACTATCAAAAGTGAAATGTCTTAACCATCTTAACAAACATAATTTTAAGCATTAAAATAGTCATAATTTTTCATTGTCAATGCAAATAAGTTTGTAGTCAATAAACATGATCAGATTACTCTACTATCGATGGAGCATGTACATGTCTATAAATATTCATAGAGTACCTCTATATTTTAGCTATATAAATCCTATCATATTTTATTTCTCACTATCAAATGTCAGTTATAGTAAATGAAATTTTATAAAATTTAATTATCCTATATTTGGTTATACATACTATTTTTAGCATATGACACTTGTCAATTAGTTTTAATTTCATTAAATTCTAATTTACATTCATATTCTACTCTCAAATTTCATATATTATAATTTAAATATATCTATCAAATTTTATACCTATTAAACAAAATTTATTTTGTTAAATAAAAAATAGGGTAAAACACCCTATAGATTTTGCATTTCATTTTTGACACAAGTAGGTTTACCTATTTATCCTTCAAATTTTTGTGTGATATCAAGGTCTGATCATGCATGAAATATATATAAATCCATCTCTTTCATTTGAGACCATAATTATAATTATGAAGGGGTAAAACCTATAAGAAAATATTAGGAAGTGTAGTGCATAAGTTGACCCTTATCACCTCCTTTGATTACTGATTTTTGTCTACATATCCAATACTTCAAAAAGGGAAGTCAAACCATATGTAGTTTTTCCCCTTAATGTTAATTTAAAATTTTGATACATTGCTATATGAATACATATAATGATCTAGATTTGGACCCTTGAAATTATTTAATTTGGAATTGGCTTGGTATGCTTCAAACTTGGCTTATGACTACTCCTAGTGACTGATTTTCAATTTGGGAGGAATAAGGCAATTTCACTCAATGTGAAATAATTTTCTTTATATATCCATGATAAGTGTTAGATGAGTTAATAATACTAGGCTTGTTTGTATTTATATATGACTATTTAAGTGATTTATGATGCCACTAACATGCTAGGTGAATGGCTAGATCCATGAGAATGATTTGATTTTAAAATATAAATCTTGTTTGGTGAAGGATGACTCCATTAGATTTAGATGGTACTATGTGAAATTGAAAATTATATCTAGGAGAGAATAATAATGATATAATGATCTAAATATGTATGAGTCTGTGTAGACACTAAAATTTTATCATTAAGTACTTAAAAATATTTAAAATTGACATCCTTCCTCTCTTAGCCTATTTTTCATTCCACCAAATTAAAATTTCTACAGGAGCATACATCACTATAAACACTATCATAAAAATAATAAAAACATCATTTAGACATCCATAATATTCTTATAGGCACATATTAGACCTTTTTATAGTAGTATTTGTCTATCTAAGATAGAACTGTGCTAGGTTGCTAGCATGACTTTGTCCTCCACACTATAATAGTAAGCTTTTAAATTTAAGACATTACACTTAACCCATAATTCTATTTAATTTATATTTTATTGTTATTTTTTTTATAAATTAGGTTTTGTCAATTTTAAAACTAATTAGTGACTATCGTTAGGGGTTATGCAGTGATCTATATACAAACATTGTGGTATGGGGAGTTTACCTTAATAATCATATCCATTGTATAAAAATAAAAATAAATTTTAGTTTTTATGTACCTCATGGTAGATAGAAAACATCTAGGGTCCCTTATTCATACCATATGATGCCTCTTTTAGCTATTTGATTTGTGGTACACCATAGAAGAGCATATTACCTAGGGAAGTTACTTTCACTGTATCCTCAAAAATGGGGTTAATGGGCTAAAATAATGGCTTTTCCTCTATATTTAATGATATAAAACATTTGGTCAACACTTATTAATAAATTATAAAGTATATTTAAGATTCCACACAATCATTCAAACCCTAGCCTAGATCACCCTTATGCATTAAATTTTACTTGAATTGTATTCCTAGTCATTACATATATTATATTCATAATGGGATCAATGAGTTAATGTTTATTTCGTGTGTTACATAAAATTATGTAGTTCATTGTTACATCCATTCTTACATTTTAACAAGTTCTTCATTATCTATTTATATGGATTCAATATCAAATTAATAAAGAGTCTACATTAAACAAGGTCCAATCTCATAACCTTCCCATTTCACTTGGTTTCACTATTTTTCCATGCCATTGATCTTATTCAATAATTTTTTTAAAATTTCAAATGACTTGGGAATAAGACGAAGCATATTTTTCACATTATATTAAATATGCATATTAAAAGTATCTTATATTGCTTACTTCACACCATATTAAAGGACACATTATGGTTATTATTTCAAAACCCAATACTTAAGAATATTTTGGTCCAAATAATGGAGAAAAATTTATGCAATATCTTCATAAACATCTAGAAAAGGTTGATTTTCTTTTATATGTTGCTAGAGATAATCAAAATAAAGGTACCCAAGATATCTCTTCTAATATTTCCAATTTTTAATATTGTATGCATTCTTATGTATACACCTCTAATTACTTCCATAACATCATCCACTAGTTTGGTAACATCACTTTGTTTCTAACAAATATCCATACATATGCCTACTCATTTTATGTATTCTCCTCCAATATCCTCTACAAATGATATTATTGAGCTTACCATTATTTCCTTGTAAACACAGGTATCTCACATAAATCAAGCTATTTATCATGATATCCCTTACATGGACTCATTTTTCTTGTTACATAACCCTTTGACACCTAAAATTGCATATTATTCATTACCAATTAGATTTGTGGCTCCTAAACTTCCTCTATATGAAGGGAAAATTGATCTTAAACAACACTTGCATGTATTCCATGAAAAAAATTTAGAGTATGAAAATGATGACATTGTTAACAAATCTCTTTCCAATAAGTCTTAATCTTATATGGTTCTATGATATTCCTATTCAATCAGTAAAGGATTTCAATCCATTAGAAAATCAAAATATAACACAGTTTTTTATCAACATTGTTGAAAAGATTTCATATGCTCAAATTATAAAGCTAAGACAAGGGTCTAATGAAATAATTAGTGAATATGTGCTAAGATACAAGACTATGCTGGATAAAATGACAAATCAAATGGTTGATAATGAGCTCCAAGACATATTCACTCAAATATTTTTATCTCCACTTCAAGAGTCAATTATGTTCGATAAGTTCAAATATTTTTATGAACTATGCCATACAGTCAAAGAGCATGAGGTTAAGTTTCTTACTTTAGAAAAGCTTACGTGTACTTAAGACACTCTTACTTCAAATGCTAATTTTAAAGTCAAGTAAAATTATAATATAAAACCAAATGAACACATGAATTAAGGTATGATTTTAGTTAATGCTATCTCATAACCAACACAAAAGATTCAATTACAAGCTCCACTAAGGAGGCATGCTACACCCTTAACCTATGACATGTTTAGGGATATGCGTGGCTAAGTTATATCTTACACACCTCTTATATTATCTTTTTGAATTTATCTATGTTATTAATAATGTTTGCCTATGGAATAACCATGGCTAAGTAGAGTATATATATGAGGTAGTGGTTAGAATTTTATCATAGGATTACTAATTTTATTCTTATTACATTATTATGGAGGTTTCTCCCTTAAAGAAGATCAGTCATTATTATCAAGTATTACACTCTTTTATCAATTATTTTTGTGGATATGATTATTATACTCTTAATTATTTGATATATTATTCCATTATTATGAACATCTAAGTAATTTCATTATAAGTGGTATCATATATTCGATTTTGGTTAGTTTCTTTGGCATTTTTTTGGATATAGTGTTGTAAGTCTCCTATGAATGGAAAGATAAAAAACATAACTTGATATTTAGGAATAATTTATTTTTTCAATCACTATAATATTATTTGAAGTGTTTTTTTTAAATAGTAAAAGAAAGTCTAGAAAAATTTTCATCCTTGTGCAAATTAATAGTCATTGGATTCATCTCAGTAAGATGATCATAATAGTATACTTTTTAGGATAAAATTTTTCACCTTCATATAAATTAGAATTTGTTGGATTTGTCTTTATGAGATGATCATAATGGTATAAGTTTTTGATACATGTTTTTAGGAATGAAACCCTCCATCCTAAGGTTTTACATGGCTATTCCTAACACTTGTAGATGTGGGAAATAACAAGAAACTCCAAAAACTCCTCACAAGGATGACATGGAGTCTAACACTTATGATTAATTTATTTTTGAGGTAATTCACCAACTTTTGTTATATTTACAAAGCATGGTGTTAAAAAATGATCTTGATGTGGTCAAAGGGGATATCATTGGGGTAAGAAGGGACCTGAATGTTTTAAATAATAAACTAACACTTATAACTATACAATTATACAATATTAAAGATCAAATTTCATAAAATATTCCTCCACCAATCCAGTTCAATTCTCCCCATCCAAAAATTCACTCCTCCAACCCTAGTCTCAACTAGTTGTTAGTAAAAGTAGACTTGCATAGATTTTATGGTAAGGATCCACTCACTTGGATTAATCAAATTGAAAATTTATTTGATCTAAATCAAATTCCATGTGTGAAAAAGGTGGTCATGGAATTTCTATATATGTAACATAAGTAGTTATTTTGGTATAGATGGTTGTGTTCTCAAAAGAAAAATAATGATATTGAGGTTACTTGGTCTATTTTTTTGAGGATCTACAGCTCCACTATCACTACAATGTCTTAGAAAACTACTTTAGTCAACTATCCAAACTAATTCAAATAGGGAATATGAAGGACTATATTAATCAATTGTATAATCTCTCCTCATGTGTGCATGACATCACCAAGGCAAATTTAAAAAGCATGTTCTTGGGTGGCCTCAAAGATAACATCCAAATGGAGGTTCACATGTTTAATCCTAGTTTAGTATTTGAAGCCATAATAATGGTACACATTTTATAGGAAAAATATCTGATAAAATGAATACCTTCCATTAATGTCTATAAACATAATTTCCTAGCCTCATCATTTCCTCAACATATAAGATTGAACCCTCAATAAATTAAAGATAATAATGCAAAAGAGTTATGTTTTGGATATGATAAAAAAGGGAGAAAATGACATATATGTGTTGAAAATAATTTGTTTTATATTTAAGTCACCAATTAGGATGAAGAAGAATATGAGGCCTCATGTGAAGGTTTGGAAGAACCCAATGATGAATCTAATGATTCTCAACCTACTATTTCCAATCATATACTTTCACATATTAGTACTACTCAAGATATTAAGGTGGTAGGTTTCATTAAGAAATATAAGGTGACTATGTTGATTAATTCTAGGAGTAAACATAAATTCATCAATAATAAGCTGGCTACTCATTT
Organism: Torreya grandis; assembly: GCA_037957365.1. Classification (NCBI taxonomy): domain Eukaryota; kingdom Viridiplantae; phylum Streptophyta; class Pinopsida; order Cupressales; family Taxaceae; genus Torreya; species Torreya grandis. The sequence continues at coordinate 2,406,984 of JARHVA010001165.1, read as the reverse complement.
GAATTGTTTCATTTACCCAAATTCATAATTTTAGGTCATGATTATAGATGGTGATAAAATAAATTATTTTGATAAATTCCATAGTATTAATCTTGATATGAGAGGATAACTATTAGATTATTCTATGTTTTATATTCCCATGAGTGGGGATGACATTATTTTTGGAGTGTAATGGCTCAATAACTTGTGCATCATTGAGATGAATTTCTAAGAAGTGTTCATGCACTTTCATTTAAAAATATGACATTTAAACTACATAGTTTACATGCTAAATATATATAATTGGTTAGTTCTCCTAGATGACAAATATGCTAAGAAAAGGTGTGAAAGGATTTGTTATACACTTGTTTTCCATATAAGTTCAACCAAGCAATGTGTCTATCCATATTGAATTACAACTAGTGTTAGATGACCATTTTGTTGTTTTTGTGAATGCCAAAATGACTTCCACCAAGTAGAGTGTATGATCATGTCATCATTTTAATTATAGGTAGTACACCACCCAACATCAAACCCTATAGGTATACTTATGCCCAAAAACATGAAATTGAAAATATGGTACATGAGATGCTAGAGGTAGGAATTATCAGACACAATCAAAGTGAATATTATCCCTAATGGTCATGGTGCATAAGAATGATGACACTTGGAGGATGTGACAAGACTACATATAACTCAATAAAAACACCATAAAAATAAGTTTCCTATTCTAATAATTGATGATTTTCTAGATTAATTAAATGATGTTATTTATTCTACCAAATTAGATATTTGCTATGGGTACCATCAGATTCAAATGCATGAAGAGGACATACATAAAACATTTTTAAGAACTCATGAATGCCATTATGAGTTTATGGTCATTAATTTTGGTCTCAAAAATTCACCACCTACATTTCAAAGTTTGAAAAATACTATTTTTAGGCCATTGTTGAGAAAGTTTATGTTGGTGTTTTTTTATGACATCCACATTTATAAAAAAAATTGGGAAGACCATTTTAAGCATGTGAAGTAAGTACTTTTAGTTATGTAACAACATTAAATTTATGCCAAAACTTCTAAATATGATTTTGGCATCATATAGGTGGATTTCTTGGGTCATATTGTTTCACATGAAGGCATGAAAGTTAATCATAAAAATATCAAAGTGATGATGGAGTGGCAAGTGTAAATGACCCTTAAAAATCTTCAGATATTTTTTGGGCTCACATGTTACTATTTTAGGTTTGTCAAAAATTATGGTAGAATCACAACTTGACTCACATATTTTTTGAATAAAGACTCCTTCTAATGGACTGAAATAGCTACCAAGGCATTCAAATATTGTAAAATGTCTATGTGCACCACTCCAATTTTGGCTACCACTATTTTTTTATAAAACTTTTGTTGTTGAATGTTATGCATCAAGATATGGCATGGGGGATTTACTCATATAAGAAGGTAGACCATTTGGATTTAAGATTCATTAACTAAATTAAAAAATAGGCTCGAGGAAATCTATGAGAAGGAGATGATGGTTATTTTGAATGTAATCATGAAATGGAGACCTTATCTAATGGGTTGACACTTTCAAGTAAAGACTGAACATGATAGTCTCAAATATTTTTAATAACAATTATTGTCATTAGAATAAAAATATAAATGGGTAACTAAAATTTTAAGATATGATTTTGAAATAGTATATAAGAAATTAAAAGATAATGTGGTGGTAGATACACTATCTGGGTGAGATGAATAAATTGAGGCATTGTTATGCAGAATGACCATTTGGAAGGTAGATTGGTTAAAAGAAGCAAGATTAGAATGGGAGAATAATTGGGATACCCAATATTTGATTCAAAATATTTAGTTTTGATCCAGGTGGTCTAAAAAAAATTCATGGAATGGGAACACATTATGGTATAAATATTTATTTTACCTCTATAGTCATTCTATCCATAAACATAAAATAATTTATGAACTTCATGTATCTACAATAGGTCATTCAATATTTTTAAAAACACATCATAAAATCAAGAAAGATTTTTTTTAGGAAGGATTGAAGGGAAATGTCTATAAATATGTGGTTGAATGCATGGTATGTCAATAGAATAAAGGTGAATCAATTAAGACCTCAAGTATTTTGAAGCTTTTATCCATCCATAGCTAGAGGTGGGAGGAGGTTTCCATGTATTTTACTACTGGGTTATTATGGCCTAAAGATAAAATGTAAGCATGGTAATTGTGGATTGAGTCACCCAAATGTGCTCGTTTTAATTCCTTTTCACAACCATTTTCACCAGTAAAATAGCTTCTTATTTTCTCAATAAAATTTATAAATTACATGGTAATCCAAAGATAATTTTAAGTAACTGAGATCCCATCTTTACTAGTAATTTTTGGACTAAATTATTTGTATGTTTGAATACCTAGTTGGCTCATAGATCATCTAATAATTCTCAATCTGATGGATAAATAGAGGTAATAAAAAAATGTGTATAAGTGTATCTTCATTTTTTTATTTTTGACAAATATGATAAATGGGTTAATTGAATACCACTTGTTGAATGGTGGTACAACACTTCTTTTCATATTTATTCCAAAATGTCTCCCTTTGTGTCATTGTACGGGTATCACCCCTATATATCACTTTAGCCTTAAAGGTGTATCTAAAGGTTTGAGATATTAAGGAACACATTCACCATCAACAAGATGTACTCACTATTTTGTGAGATAATTTATAAATGACATATAATAGAATGAAACAACAAATGGATCAAAATTATATTGAATAACATTTTACATAGGTGATTAGATATTTGTGTATTTGTAACCATATAAGTAGATATATCTAAAAATATATAAAAATGATAACAAGTTGTCCCCTATGTATTATTTACCTTATTATATCCTAAAAAAATTGATAATGTAACCTAAAAGTTTGAATTTCCCCTATCCACTCACATACATATGGTATTCCATGTATATTCCATAAACAAGGTAATTGGACATAGAGTTTATACTAAGATTTAGTTACCTAAATTGGATGAATAAGTTTGCTTCATTATGGAGCTTGAAGAGATCCTCCACATGTGCACTAAGCAATTGTGGTCTAGAGTGATTACATAATATTAGATCAAATGGAATAATATATATTCTAAAGATGCAACATGGGAGGATGAAATGTTCCTAAAACAACATCTTGGTTTGATTTAGTGTTAAGGAAAACATTGTTTTGAAGGGAAGGGTCATGTTATACCCTTAACCTATGCCATGCATAGGGATATGTGTAGTTGATTTGTGGATTACATACCTCTTATATTATCTTATCACATTTATTTATGTTTTTAATAAGGTCAGCCTATGTAATAACCATGGCTAAGTAGAATATATGTAGGAGGTAGTGGTTAGTAATTTATCATCATATTATAAATTATATTATTGTTTCACTATTGTGGGGTTTCCCCCTTGAAGTAGCTCAGTCATTAATATCAATTATTTTACTCTTTTTTCAATTGTTGTTGTGAATGTAATTATTGTGATCTTAATTATTAGATATACTATTCAATAATTATGAATATATAACTAATTTTATTATAATAATTTTTTAAAGGTTACCATAACACCCTTATGTATTATTTAAAAATTTACTTAAATGCAATCTAATCATGCTTACTCTAGTAATGGAAGTAGACATGTCAAAACTAGAATCTATTTTTTTGATGGAAATGTATTTTGTGACTACCATAAATGTATTGGGCATTATAAAAAAGGTGTTTTAAGTTTAAGCACAAGATTAAATATCTTATTTATGAGAATATAATTAACATTAACACACTTATTGATGAGGCTATTCCATAAAAAAAAGGTCACTTCAAAGCTCAACGTGCACATAGATCTTTTTCCAAATCAAAAAGAATAAAAAAGGATAATATTAAAGTAAATTATGCATGTAATGCTCATACTCCTCCTTCTACATATGGGCATCCAATTGATAACATAATTATTATAGTTATAAGTAAACAAACATCACATCCTATGATTACATTTTATGACAATGAAGTTGATGATGATTCAGCTAAGCATGCACTCTTTATTCGTGCATATGTTGACAAAAATCCATACATATTGTTATGATATAAAATGGATCAAGTTAAAATGTGTGAAAAATAATATTCCTCTACTCTCTTGGTTATATAGAATAAGGTCTATTAGGAAACTTCTAGATATTTTAAAATGGTCATACATATACACCCTTGTCCATATAATGCTATCTTTATAAGTGGGTAATCTCATGATGTCCATTCCATTATTAGTTATAACAAGCACAAGGGGTATTTGATATGTTATTAAGATGCTCTTGGATATAAAATATTAGAGTGGTACTTTCTATAGTGCATAAATGTCTTAATTATATACATGATAATCAACTAGTCAAAATTCTAGGAATCTAATATGAATATCCTTTGAAAAAATGATGTTTAATTCTCCTATAGAAGAGATGTATAGCATAATCATTCATAAACATGGTAATGAAATAATCTACATAACTATTAAAGAGCATGATTTACATTTTCCAAAGCACATTAAATTTTTTTCATCTATTAGTGAGCATGAACATATTACAAAATCATTTTCTCCATCTATCTATGAGCATGATATAGTTACACATGAGAATATTCAGTTAGTTTTAAATATCATGGTACATTCTCCTAAGTATAAAGTGACACATAAAATGAGGTCTTCATCTCTTAAGTCAAAATAGGTTATTCAAAGAGCTTCATCATTGGTATAAGTAGTTACATATTCTCTTATTTCACATGAAGATACATGTTTACATGGGCATATGAACAATTATTTATAGGGTTATATTATAACATATGATATGTATTCGAATTCAAAGGCATCTACTATTGGTACTTCTTCTTCATAGGAAGTCACACCTTCATACAATGCAGTTGGGTATCCATATGTGCATCCTCTTGATGAGATCTTTGGTTGGAAAAAAATTCATGTTCCTCCCAATCCATTAATTGGGTAGAGTATCTTAATTATCTACTTGCATTTTCCATTTGTATATATATATATATATATATATATATATATATATTTCATTGATACTTATTCTATTGATTATCCAAGCATTATTTTAGCCCTTGGATTTATTTTTAATTTTGGCACTTCCCTTGGTTTTCAAACTAATTAAAGCAATCTAAAACAATTATCTCTATGGAAATCCACTACCATACTATGGAATTCATGGTACTTCCATGATAATATCTCTCTCTTGTCCATGAGGAGCATGTACATTATTATGACTCATTCACACATATTTTGGGGGCACATTGCTTGCCTTTCTTAATGACACATTATGTTTTAGCACCTTTTTGAAGATTATTCGAATCCATCCCACTTCCTCCATTTTTTATGCCTTGGTTCTTGGAACCTTTTCAAATCTTTATTCAAATAATTTCAAAAATTCTAAAAATTCAAAGAAAATAATATATGTCAAAAATTCAAAAAAATCAAAATATTCATAAAAATTCAATAATCGGGGCCTAAAAACATTTAAAATTTTGATATCTTAATTATTTACATATGTTATTTATTATATGTTAGATACATAACATATTTTAATTTTCAATTTACATTTATTTTCATGAGGTAGTTGAGTGTGATACGAGACATATTATTACATGGTTATTTGATGTTGGGTTTCACTTATTACCCAACCTCCTTGATAAGTTAGGGGCATATCTTAATTCTCTATGAACATTTCAACAGGTTGCATCTATCCACAACTTTCTATCATGTTGATCTAAATATCATACAATGTTTTTTAATCACTCATACTTTACATGTGTTATATGAATTTGCTACTTTTTAACACTGACATTAATAAATATGGTGGATGTAAATTGGTATTATTTGCATTTTCTTTGATTTTATTTTAATACATGATAAGATATTATTTGATCAATTATTAAGTGTGGCCCTTGGCCTTATATGTGATATATATATATATATATATATATATATATATATATATATATATATATATATATATATATATAGGTTCTTGATTCCATTTTATGTGCGGTCCTTGGCCTTATGTGCTTATGTGACATTCCCATGTCCCTTATTTGAGGCCTTTAGGATTTAAGCGTGATATATTAATAAAATTACATGAAATTTTGTGACATTTCTTACTTGTTCATTAATTGTTACTAATGTTTCATGATTTATAACATGCACATCATAATTATGCACTTTATATATATATAGAAAACACATATTTCATATACAAAGTCGATTTTATATTTACATACTATGATGCAATACATTCAAAAGTTCAAGTGTTATTAGTTTATTATAATCTTTCACATACTGTATAACTCTTGTTTTGAGCTAAGTGACTTATTTTCTATGTCCTTGATCTCAAAAGGGGGCACCACAATGGGCTTGTGTTGACAAGTCAAGTCTTCATGAGTAAATTTAAGATTTATATCACTATACAATTTTCATAATTATAGAATGAATTCAAATTTTTTAGATTATCAGGGTATGTGTACTCATTCCTATAGTTATAAGTTATAATTGGCAAACATTTACAAGTTAAAATGTCATTTAATATCAATAAAATATAGTATAAGGGGCATGATATTCATTAATGTGAAATTTACTAAAATGGATTTTGAAATTTCTTAAGCTCAAAACTTTCTCAAGTTCAAAAATTTAAAAATTTCAAATAGAATTTAGCAGGGTGATTCATCTTCATGTTGTAAGTGGGACACATTAAGGTCTAATGAAACTCAACATTTATGGTTGCATTTTTTATATTTAGCAAGTGAAAGTTGGTGGTTTCACCCCTTCAAATTATTTACAGAGTAATCTACACATTTAAATCAGAGTTGGACCATAAAATCTTACAAACTCAAGGGATTTCATTGGTTTCCAAATTGAGACTTGATCACTCTCAATTTGCCACAGGTTCAAAATTTATCCAAATGCCTTAATTAAGGGGCATACACTTCTCCATATTCAAGTTATAGGGAAATAAGATATATACTCTTTTAGGTGTATACTTTTCTTTCTCTCTTTTTAAATTTCAAATTTCAAATTTCAAGTTTCAAATTTTCAACTTTTAAAATGAACAATAACTACTTTTAGTGGCATTGTTACATGTTTCACATCAAGTAATATTACATGAACAAGATTCACATCAAAATAAAATTGTATATACACACTTAGGTTCACATCTTATTTACTCTACTAATTTCACTTTGTTGCAACACTAGAATAAATTGAGGGTAAATGTAGACACTAAAATTTAATCACTAAGTGTTTGATAATGTTTAAACTTGAGATACTTCCCTTTCTTGGCCTATTCATCATTATCATAACTTAAAATATCTATGGGATAATATGATACTCTCTAAAATGTCTTGAAAATACTTAAAACATCATATAGACACCCATAATCTATAAAAATACATTTCAAACCTTTTCTAGTAGTATCTATCCTTTTTGGATAGGATCGTGCTAGGTCAGATAGGGATGCACTACAACATTGCCCACTAGTGAGACCTTGTCCCATGATCCAACACTAGATTTTTAAATTTGAGACATTTTATTTAACCCATTACATAAATTTTAAAAAGTTGGTTAGTAGAAATATTCAAAATATTACCATATATAAGCACATCAATGCCTCTCTAAATACATCTAACAATCACTTGGAAATTCTAACGCACACTGAGCAAAAAAGATCACTATTTCTTCCAATTTAAATTTTGATACATTTTAACAGTCATAAGACAAGCTTGAATGTATTTCATTTTAGGTTAAGGTCATCCATTTTCATTAATTTCAATCAATCTTCTAGCTATGTTTATACAGTTTCATAATCATGATCAAACACTCACCCTAAGAAAAATAACTACATCACCTTGAGGTCCATTTGGGATATGTAGGTAACACTTAGATTACATGGGGGTTTTATAAATATAACTTGAATATTATCTTAACCATATTCCCCCATTTTAACATTTGATTTTTTGGGTGAAATATTTGGTAGTTTGTGGCAAATTCTAAATTCACAATAGTATAAGAGATAAAAAGTCTATCCTCTATTACTATGGGAGGTTCCCTTTATTGAAAGAAATAAAACTAATATATAGTATGTAAAATATTTATAAGTTGAATGGCGGGGGGGGGGGGGGGTTGGTGAAATTTAATTGGAAAATAAAAATTGGAGAGAGAGGGAAAGTGAAGAGTCATGGGAAAATTAACAAACATAGATTTCATTCAACCACATAATGAAATAAAAGTGTAAAAAATTAAATTTCTTTAGGAGATTAAATGCAATTGGTGCTTGGAACAATGAGTTATGCATTAACATACTAAAAATACATACCCATTAAGGAAAAAAGATACAAATTTTTGGTATTTCCTTGGTTCATGGGTAAAAGAGTAAGCACATATTTTCTTTCTTCTTCCTCTTCAATATTCACAAATTTTGGAAATCAAAAAGACCCTTTTACAATAGCCATTTCTTGTATTTATAACAAGAGGGAATGGGCTGACCCTTCATATACAAAATGACTCTTCGCATTCTATTTTTAATCCTATTCTATGTTTTAAAATTTTCAATTTTATAAAAAGGAAAACATTAATTCACTAAAATAGAAGTTAGACAAAAATAAGACTCCGCTAGGGAGCCTTTATTAGTGTAATGGCTAGTGCTAAAGAACCTAGTACAACTGAGTAACTCCTATCTTATTCTTTGTCTTGAGTGGCCTTAGATTTTTTTAAATTATTTATTTATTCTATAGCATCATTAAATTAGAGGACTAATATGTTATTAAAGTATGTAATCCACATCCTAGAGACTAGTATCATTACATTAGGAATTTCTACCAGTTGAGCTAGCTGATTATTAATTTATTTAATTGAGATATGGATATTATTGATTACAGACATGGAAGCTGTATTGAAAGAAGTTTATTTGAATAATTATTTTATAAATTTATTGAATTATTTTTTTACTTCATCAACACTATGAAAGGTGATTACATATTCCTAGAATAGGTCGTAATGAATCTCATCTAATTTAGAAGAGATCATATTATACTTTACCTTTGAAATATTTTTATACTCCTTTAATTATTTTATCACCTATTTTATAACCTTAATATTTTAAAGGATATATTCATACCATTTACAATAAGTCTCATTTTATTGTTTCAAAAATATTCTAGCTTTGACCATCACAGCCGTATCAACTTTAGTCATTTTATTAATGTCTTCTTCTACATTCTCCTATATACTTAGCTCACTTGTTGAGATTTGATTTGTTTATTTATGTAAATGAATTATTTATCAATTATTTAAACAAATTCACCACCTCATTAATGTATTTAATTCCACTTATCAACATTTTGTCCACCTAAGCCTCTAAAGTTTTTCCATATGAATTATATTTTCTGATTCTAGAACTAGAGATTGAGAAGGAGCATAAATATGAGGTGTTAAAATCATGTAAATGGGATTTATAAGGTATTTGATGTACCCTACCAGCTACATGATCTGGTCTTGGATTTGTTCTTGTGTGAGTTCATCTTGTTCTAATCTCTTGATTATTCTTCCAATAGTTTGCCTCAAGTTATGACACCAATTTTCCTATTTACTTATCTAAGTGATATTATATTGAGAGTATAGTCACTAAAATTCATCTCTAAGACATACTTATCCACATTGGGTTTCTCAATTTTGAAAAATTGAGTAATATAAGGATTCAACACCAACCTAGAAGTAGTTTAAACCTTCTTGGGAGGAGGAGTCTTGAGGAGATCACATACTATACCAATGTTGGGTAGATATAATTCACCCACCATTTTTATTTTTTTGAGCATTGGTTGCATCCATTAGAATTACATAGTACTAAAAGGAGTCATTTGAGTTCCAATTGGATACTTTAGATGAGTAGCTTTGGGGAGAGGAAGAATATTTGGAGAGACTTAAGGGGATAAAGGAAGGGCCACATCAAATTATTTTTAAGGTGACTGTTGTGTTATATTGGTGATTATAAGAGAGTGATAACCAAGAGGGGTAGGAGATGACTAAATCATTATAGTTTTATTTACTACCTTCTTCTTATCAATTTCATAATTTTCTTCACATGTTTTTCCTAGTTGTTTCCCTTGCTCAGGGTCTTCATCATCTCCATATTCAAAACTATTGGGATATTAATGGTAGATGTGTTATAATTGATGTCAAGTGGCATTGGTGATGAAAAAGTGGTCTAACATGTCAGAGTGATAGAACATAGTGGTCTAATGTACTTGGATCAATGTGATACTTTCAAGGGTATGCATGGGTGTCCTAGGTGGATGATGTATGGTTGAATGGATCATGGTATGACTATGTTTTAATTTTTCTTGATGTTTTATATGCTTAAGGGTTGACTTCATGTGGCCTTCGTGAGGTATGTAGTTCAGATTACACCTTATAGACTTGATCTTGCATTATTATCTAAGGGTTATTGAGTGCTTTAGCTTATGTGCCATGGCAAGGAGCTCAATGTGCTTGGAATATTAATTTTAGACATGTGTAGGGAGTCAAGAGTCTAGGTAGATGACTTCTAAGCGGTTGTAAGTGGTCTATAAGGTTGTTTGGCTCTTAGCCTAATTGGCCTAGGTGGGATTGTGAGGCCTTGTGAAGGGTCAATGGGTGTTTACAAGCTAGTGAATCTTGTATTTACATAGGATATGGTTAGGAAAGTTTGTTCAAGCATGTTGATGAGGTTTGAGGTTATATGAGATATAAAGTTAAGAAAAGTCATCATGTGTTTCAGAGGATGATCGAATGGTGCATTTTGAGCTTGAGATGAAAGTTATCACATTCATTAGCTCATTTAGAATTTTCATGGGGATTTAATAATTTTTGAGAAGGTGGAGAGATTTATTAAGAATGATTTAAAATCATTATTTTATTGATTAAGGTTCGATTATTTATGAATGATTTTTAAGAAGGTAGGTAGTTTTTTGTAGTCTAAAACCCTAGTCTTAGACCCAAATGGAAAAATATTGTTGGATATAGCCCATAATGGATTTTATAACAAATTTTTACTATTTTAAGTTATATATGACTCATCTAGGCATCTCCAAGTGGTAGTGGTATGTCAGGGTAGTGAGTATAATGTATAAAAATATGCTTGTCTCTAAAGATTTTGGTACTATAGGTAGAGTTAACCAAGTTAATGAATGTAAACTATTGAAGCTTGAAGGACAAGACCTATTATTTAAGTAAATATATTTTTTTGGAAATAAATAATAATTTTGTCAATTATTTTGGTCAATCAAGTTGACTAGTCACTAATATGTAGACATTGAAAATAGTGAGAAAGACCAGTTAGAGTGAGAAGATTGGGTAGGTTATCAGGTGTTTAGGGATGGATTTGAGATATTAGTGGTGATTTAGTGGTTTTATTCACTATATCCATGCATTTTAAGTGGTTCATATTCTTTAGGTATGATCAGGGAGTTGACTCAAAGTTGACCTTCTTGGTCCTTTTGAGTATGTGTAAGCTATTGAAGTGAAAATGGCTTGTATAAGAGTTTTTTCTATTGGAGCCTATGATATAATTTTAGGAGAGTAATATAAGGTAATTTTATGATATTTTTAACTCCTTGGAATATATTAGTTAATATATTTGAGGTGAGATAAATTCATGTTTCCATGACTAGTTTTTGGAGCTTGCAGGTAGTCTAAAGTGGCCTATTTATAGAGGCTAGTTTGAGTTTTTATGAGTAGAGTTTTAAGTGAGTAAGAGATTAGTGGTATTATATGAGTATAATAAATTTATTAAATGGATTTATGATTCATATTTTTCCTCCATTTTGGTTGGATCAGTCAAATATCTTTGACTAAGTTTTTGATGTGCATGACTAGTTTGAGTAGGTCATATGGAGTGAGTTAGTTTGGATGGTTCTGAGCTATGTGAAGGTGAAAAATGAATTTTGAGGTGTTTATTGATTTATTAAGTACCTTTTTAATTAATTATATTGGTTTTTAAAGTGGATAAATGAAGATCATGCTTTAGTTCTTCTTGGAAATATTTTTTGGGTGTTTGGAGGTCTTGGAGCAAGAGAGAGAATGACCTGGATGGAGTAGTGGTTTAGATTTATAGGTGAATTAGATGCTTTGGAAAGTGTGAAATAGTATTTTTAGATCCATTTTAATGTGTTTTATCTAGTGATTAAGGCTGAAGGTGGACCAAGGAGTCCAAGGTGTAACATGTTGGTTTGTAGGCCTAATTCCTTTAGGTTTCTATTAGGCCTAATTGGTGTTTTGGCTCTTAAGGGAAATGGATGACCTAAGGAGTGTATGGATCCTAAATATAATGTTAATGAGGATATATTTAAAATATATATAAATCATGGAAATCATATTGGCCAACCAATATGGGTTAGATAAGAGTATGGTATATATATTATGCCTAATTGACTTATTTGAATAGGGAGAGTGTGTGTAGTGAAAAGCAAAGAAAAGAGCTCAATAAAGGAGTGAAGATGGGTAATTTAGGACCATGAGAGGGTGAAGATTATTATTCATGTTTTTTTTATTAGGTTAATGAGGTAAAAAGTCATTATATCTAATATTCTAGAGGGTGACCTGGTTGAGCGAATGAGCTAGGAGTGCCTGTCTGGAGAAGAGAAGTAGATTGTAGATGTATGAGATTCATATACTCCATCATCAGGTATATAAGACATCATATCTAAGATTTTTTTGTGTGTTACTAATCACCTAATGGGTTTTATCCTCATTTCTTGTTGGAACTAGATAAAGGTCTAGTAGGTACTGGACAAAATTGAGGGGTGGGTGTTCTTTGATCAGTTGATGTTGATCTAAAAGTCTCATGTTTGTGATATATTTATAGGAATGTAGTCCATTGGTTTTAAATATTGAGAGTGGATTTCCTACATAAATTATGTATTGATTTGATTCTCATGTTTATACTTTGTATGTGATCTCTTTATCTTGATGCTTGTCTAAGTCATTATACTTTGTAATGATGAATCATGAATGAATGACAAGTGAAATAAAAGAAAAATTAGACAACTGATTCATGCCTCCCTCTCATTCATATTGTACCTCCAATAATTGGTATCATAGATAGACCTCTGAAGGAGGATTAATATCATATAGGTTATCCTAAGGAGCTTGGAGGTGATCTTGTGAGTAGCTTGGTGATTATTGTGAGCCTAGTCAACTTATTGTTAGAATTCATGATGATCAGTATGGTATCCTAGTTGATGTCATGGTTCTTCATATTTTTTGAGTTGTGATTTCAAGATTGATGAATTTTTAAGGTTGCTTTAAGATGGAGAAGGATTTCAAGGTAAGGATTGTTCTTCACTCAAGCCAAGGTGAGTTATTTATTGTTATAGGTGGTTCTTCAAGCATGAGGGTTTGTCAAAGAAGGCATATGGAAATGAATAAGTATTATGTTGAAGATAAGTCAAAGATAAAACCTATGTTGATAGACAAATGGACCTTGAATACTCATTGAAATATAGTCATATTAGTATTAGGTGTCCATGAGACTTAATGAGGGTATGAGAGCTAATAAATCTTTTTGAGTAAGAGCGAATGGTTTATGGATACCTATGCATGGAGAAGACTCATAAAAAATGGAAAAAAAGTATATGAAAAGGTATGGTTCATTAAGAGATATTTGAAAGTGTGTTTTTGCAAGAAAAGCTCCCTGGAAGTTGATTGTCTCAATGTCTCTTGATTGATAGACTAGTGTGACTTGCTAAGTTGAATGGTGAACTTAGACTCTCAAGGTGATAGATCAGAGTGTGTGACACTAATCTCAAGGTAATATGACACCTATAGATGCTCTGAGAATAATTGGATTGATCATAGAATTGAAAAAACTAGATCAAGATGATGTACAAGAAGCAAGATTCAGAACAATAAAATGGATGTTATGGTGACTTCATAAGGTCTTGAAGGAACATGTAGGTATGTTGTGTTTGATTTTAAGTCATTTATTAGTATGAATATGACAAGATTTGAGTCATCATAAGTAGGGTTTTGAGTTTTTTTAATCAATTTCAGATAATGCTTATTGAAGATTGATTCTTTGAGTATATATGAAGGGTCTTCAAGAAGAGTTATATTGGCCTAAGAGGTTAAATATGATCTTGGGATCATGTAGCTTGAGTTCACTCATGTTGGTATGAGTGTTTTTTAAAAGAATAATGCATATTAGATGTCTGATAGAGATCAAGTATATTCTTAGGTCTAGTTGGTTATGTGTCACCATATGTTTCCATGGAATACTTTGAAGAAGTATTAGCCATAATGGCTTGTGGTGTATAAAGGATAAATGGTTGAGGGATTAGATGTCTCTTTTTATGATTCATGAGAGATTTATATAGGTGATGAAGCATGTGAATTATTTAGGAGGTATGTTCAGGTCTCTTGGTCTAAAGTGATTTTTTGATTAGTTTTTGATGCTAGATTTGAGTGATCTAAAGGAGATGGATGAAGCTATATATATGAGGTCATGAGGAAGATAGTCATGAGTCATTCCTAGGTGATTTGAGTCCTTGATGAGCTTAGAAATGAGTTCTATGGTCAAAAGTTAGAATTGAATAATTTTGGTAGTGATGACTACCTAAAAGGTGCCCAAGGTGATCTTATAGTGATTTATGATGGCTAGAAAGTTGGAAATAGATGATTCAAGTTGGGTTTCACATGTCAAAGTATGATAGGAGGTTTTATCGTGTCCATGAGGTGGTCAGGTATGAATTTTCCCTTTTATTCATGGCATTTGATCTATATGAGGGGTTTGTATGCCAAGTTTGCTTGGTTTTAAGGGTCATTTGATGAATGAAGATGTGTCATGAGGAGTTTGATGCTCAGGAAAGTCTATAGTGTCTAGATAGGGCTATAAGGGGTCTAAATAGGCCTAGTGAAGAAAATGAATATTGTTGAAGAAATTTTTCCAAAGAAGGTTGGCATTTTTGGTTATAGTTGAGCATGTTGGTCTATTCTAAGAATGATTCAAGTGTGGTACTATGCTTGGAATGCCCTTGATGTTCTATGTGGTGTCTTGAAAGTGATGATAATTGAGCTTGTATGAAACTTTGGTGATCTTGTTAATGTTTGAAGTGATGGTATCTATTATTAGAGGTCTTATAGGTGTGCATGGGTTATGTATACTGAGGGGGAGCCTTCAAGATGGAGGAGAGTCCTAAGGGGAGACATATTGTCTTGCATTTTCTAAATAGGTCCAAGGATATTGATGGTTGAAGAGTAGTCTCTAAGTGAGAGCATCTTCCAAGGGGGATTTGTGCCTGGTTGAGGTTTGAATGGTCCATTTTTATAAGATCTCTTGCAGGTGATCATGATTTCATGAGTGTTTTATAGCTCATTTATTTGTTTTATATGGTGCCTAGTGTTGAAAAGAGTCCACTTTATCATTTTGGTAAAGGGGGAGAGAGAAAAAGAGTGTTACCATTAATGAAAAAGGAGGAGATTATTAGGATATTGATGGTAGATGGGTTTTCATTGATGTGAAGTGGCATTGGTGATGACAAAGTGGTCTAACAGGTTAGAGTGATGAAACATGGTGGTATAATGTACTTCGAGCAATGTGATACTTGCAAGGGTGTGCATGGGTGTCCTAGGTGGATGATGTATGGTTGAATGGATCCTATTATTAATATTTTTAAATTTTTCTTGATGTGTTCTATGCTCAAGGGTTGACTTCATGTGGCCTTCATGAGGTATGTAGTTCAGATTGTAGCTTGTAGGCTTGATCTTACATGATTATATAAGGGTTCTTGAGTGATTTGGCTTGTGTACCATGGTAAGGAGATCAATATTATTGGAATATGAATGTTAGAAATGTGTATGGATCCAATATGCTAGGTAGATTACTTCCAAATGGTTTCAGTGGTCTGCAAGGTTGTTTGGCTCTTGGCCTAATTGGCATAGGTGGGCTTATGAGGCCTTGTGAAGGGTCAAATGGTGTTTAAAGGTTGGGAAAGCTTGTATTTTCATGGGAGATGGTTAGGAAAGTTTTTTCAAGAATTTTTATGAGGTTTGAGGTCAAATAAGGAGATATAAAGTTAAGAAAAGTCTTCATGTGTTTCAGAAGATGCCTGAATGGTGCATTTTAAGCTTGAGAGGAAAGTTATCACTCTCATTAGCTCATGTATAATTTTAATAAGGAAATAATAATTTTGGAGAATGTGTATATGGTTCATAATAAGGATTTATAATCATTATTTCATTTATTAAGGTCCTATTATTTATGAATGATTGTTAAGAAGTAAGCAATTTTGTATGGTCTAAAACCCTAATCTTAGACTCAATTAGAGAAAGGTTGTTGGATATTTACTAGAATGGATTGGTTAATTTTTTTTACTAATATAAGGTATATATTTCTCATATATTAATCTCCAAGTAGTAGTAGTGTGTCAAGGTAGCAAGCAAAAGGTATAAAAATATGCTTGTCTCTAAAGATTTTGGTACTACAAGTAGAGTTGACCAGGTCAACACATGTAATTTATTGGATATTTAAGGAAAGGATTTTTTATTTAATTGAATAGATTTTTTTGTAATAAATGGTCACTGTGTCAATTATTTTTGTTAATCAAGCTAACTAGTCACGAATCTACGAATAATGAAAATAGTGAGAAAGACTAGTTGGAGTGAGAAGATAAATTAGGTAGGTGATCAGGTGTTTAGGAATGAATTTGAGATATTTGTGGTGTTTAAATTTTTTAATTAAATCTATCCATGTATTTTAATTATTTCCTATTCTTGAGGTATAATTAGAGAGTTGACTCAAAGTTGACCTTCTTGGTCCTTTTGAGTTTGTGTAAGCTAGTGAAGTGAAAATGGCTTGTAGAAGAGTTTTTTATATTGGAGCCTATGATATAATTATAGAATATTTATATAAGATAATTTTAGGATATTTTTAATTCATTTTAATATTTTAGTGAATCATTTTTAGGTGAAAGTCATATTTCCATGACTAGTTTTTGGAGCTTGTAGGTAGTCTAAAGTGGCCTATTTGGAGAGGCTAATTTGAGTTGTTCTAAGCAGAGTTTGAAGTGAGTAAGAGATTGGTGGTATTATATGATTATAAAATATTTATTAAATGGATTTAGTATTCATTTTTTTCATCTATTTTTTTTGTATTAGTCAAATATATTTGACTAAGTTTTTGATGTGCATGACCAATTTGAGTAGGTCATATGGAGTGAGTTAGTTTGGATGGTTTTGAGATGTGTGAAGGTGAAAAATGAATTTGGAGGTGTTTATTGAGTCATGAAGGAAATTTTTAAGGAATTATATTAGTTTTTAAAGTGGATAAATTAAGATTATGATTTCATTCTTCTTGGTAGTATTTTTTGGGTGTTTGTAGGTTTTAGAACAAGAGAGAGAATGGATTAGATGGAGTAATGGTTTGGAGTTCCAAGTGGATTGAAAACTTGGGGAAGTGTGAAATGGTATTATAAGATCCATTTTTATTTGTTTTATATATTGGTGAAGGATGAAGGTAGACCAAGGATTCTAAGGTGTAACATGTTGGTTTGTAGGCCTAATTCCTTTAGGTTTCTATTAGGCCTAATTGGTGTTTTAGGTCTTAAGGGAAATTTATGACATAAGGAGTGTATGGATATTACATATAAAGTTTATTAGGATATATTTAAAATATATATAAATCATGGAAATCATCTTTGCTAACCAAGATGGGTTAGATAAGAGTACGGTATATATATCAGGCCTAACTGGCCTATTTGAATAGGGAGAGTGTGTGTGGTGAAAAGCAAAGAAAAGAGCTCAATAAAGGAGTAGATATGGGTCATTGAGGACCATGAGAGGGTGAAGAGGATTATTCATGTTTTTTAATTAAGTTCATGAGTTAATTATTCATTAGACCTAATAGTCTAGAGGGTGACTTGGTTGAGCGAATGAGCTAGGAGTGCCTTCCTAGAGAAGAGAAGTAGATTGTAGATGTATGAACTTCATGTGTTCCATAATCAGGTATATAAGACATAATATCTGAGGTGGTTGAGTGGAGGTATTTTGGCCTCCTTTCTACTTGGAGCTAGCTAAAGGTCTAGTAGGTATTGGACTAAATTGAGGGGTGGGTGCTCCTTGATCAGTTGATGTTGATCTAAAAGTCTCATGTTTGTGATATATTTATAGGACTATAGTCCATTGGTTTGAAATATTGAGAGTGGACTCCCCTAGAGGGTTTCCCACATAAATGATGTATTGATGTGTTTCTCATGTTCATGATTTGTATGTGATCTCTTTGTCTTGATGCTTATCTAAGTGCTTATACTTTGTAATGATGAATCATGAATGAATGATAAGTGAAATAAAAGAAAAATTAGATAACTAATTCACCTCCCCTCTCATTCATATTTTACCTCCAATAAAAACTTGAAGAGATAAGCATTTTAATCATAATGATAGTGTTGGTTTTATTAGAATTCAGTGTGGGACCCTACTTGGGAGGATCTGAAGTCTTTCCTTTTTTAGAGCTATATTATCTAGTAATTTTGGCCAATTTCTTATCAATTGATTTCTTGGTTTTGTCCCATACTCTCTAGGTTTTCCCATACATGTTTTCTAGTTATTTTATTGACTATTTTATGGTGGGTAAGGGAGCATCTAAAAATATATTTTTATATTCAAGGTTAATGAGTTCAATCATGTCATCAATCACCCATTTTCATTGAATAGTTTGATTTGATCCATGATAATTCAGCTCTAGTCTCATTGGAATACCTCATATTAATTTAAACAATTTGACAAATATTCATCCCAGTGAGGCATGAGTTCATAGGTTAAGACAATACCAAGGAACATTCTCACATATCTCTTTTGTCCACAAAAGTCATACTGGCATATGATCAAAGATATAATTATGAGATGGTCAATTTAATGTCTTAGAAATTAATTTTTATTTTAAATATGAAGTAACCTAATGAAATATAGAATGAGACACCTAAGATGTGTCTACATATACAACATTTATGCATTGTACCCAATTATCTACACATCTCTATCAATATAATCTTTTCACTTGATAGTTTTGGATGCCTCAGTAGATAACCTTTAAAACCACCAACCCTAATATAAGTGAAATTATGAAATTGAATATAATATCTACTTTATTATTTGATCAAGGTGGCTATTTCATCTAAAATTATTTTTCCCTTGTATTCATCCAAAGTTTACAGTGCCCTCATGGTGAACAAATCATTCACCCTTGTGAAATGTTTGTTGTTTTATGTCAATTTCAATTGATGAAAATATTCATAGGCCTAGGTGGTGGGAGTAATTATTGAGACTTGGATAGACCATTTGAGAATCTAAAGAATACATTTGGTAGGGGGTCATAAATAATTATTTGTTTGTTTAAAAATTTAGTAGCTAGTGATGTAAGGAATTAGTGATCATCTCTCCCTAATCAATATATTATCTACCATGATAGCTAATGTTCATTGGCATGAACTTCTAGGGTTGGAAAATTTTAGTATATCCATTCCCTACTAATAAGCTCAAGAGGGTGATCACATATGATAGCTCTTCTTGAAAATCCATTCTATATAAGTTCTTGGGAAATGTTTAGACTCTTTCTTTCTTATTATTTAGCCATGAATTATTCATAGCAGTCAAGAATTTGTTTATGTGTTTTCCCTAGTATTTATTTCCCTTGGAAATTCTCATCTTGACCATGTCTTTAGGGAGTATAATCCTCATTGTCATTCCCATTGTTTTTCCATCAATATTGGATATAAGAGATCCAATGCTTGATTTGATAGTATGAGTTGATGGCTCATAGTGTCCTTCAAGGTGAACACCAATTCAAAACATTAGACTAAGGTTAGAAAACATACTACCTAAGGAATATCAATCTATACAAGCCACATACCCAATGTGTTTGGATTTTTTGAGTTTAGCCTATGGTGAAATTCCTCTAGGTTTACATGTATGAATTAGGACTCCATGATCTAAGGGATGTCATTGTCTAATACCAACAAGGACTCATAACCCATGTATTTTAACTTCATCTTAGTAGTTTTAGGTATGTGAAATCACTTTCACATGTAAGAGTAAGGAGTATAAATAGATCTATGGGTAGGAAATTCTAGATTGGTTGTAAGGAGTGTGAAGTAATAGTCATATAGAAAGCTCTTAGAATTGGTGGAATGATCTCTAAATGGGATTATGAAAAGAGAGGAGAAAATATATGAATTAGGTAAATGAATGATATCATCCCTTTGTAAAGGCTTAAAATTCATATTTATTAACTCTTGAAATCTTTCATCATTAGAAAATAAAGGAATAAGATAATTCAATAGCCGAGAGGGATATCATCACACTCATAACCATAAGAAGAAATGTCATGATCACTACGTTGTTCATTTATATTTGCATTTGTATCATTTGTTATTTCATTATCATAGTTATAAGCAAAAGGGAATTTATCCTATTTTTTTATTCTGTAAGATATTCATATACAACACATTGATCATCAAGCACATTAAAAAAATGATCAAACTACTGAGGCTTCCTTACATGGTCTTTTATTAGTGATTCCATAAGGATTTTAAATTTTGATAAAATTATGAAGCACACAATCACTAGGGAAAAATTAATAATGTAGCTAAGGATTAATAAACTATGCTCATACAAGTATGAGAGACAAAAAAAATCAAATCTAAAAATTAAATACAAAAATTTGAAGAAGGCAAAAACCCTACATGAAAACTAGGGGTTTGGATTAGTAATAGAGGATGGGTTAACTTATTTTTTAACCCTAAATTATATATATGGAAATGACAAATAAATAATGTACTTAGAGTTTTTTGATGTTGACATATTTCTAGATCTAGAACATGTAAGAAGTAGACTGGAAAATATTCTAGAATAGTTGCCAAATTTTGGATTAAATGCCTCTAAAGCTATAGACACTAGTGATAGCCTTGGGTATTAGTGTATTTTATAATATTTAATTAATATTTATGTTTCATGCATGAAATAATTATTGGAAAAGGATGTGATCACATGGATTCTTTCAGGTTTATATTCACCTTTGCTCTAGTGCATTCAGATCTGAGTCATGAACTATTGCTCCTCATGAAATTATAAAACCCTAGTTCTTCATCTTCATAGTGACCTTGGAAAAAATGTGTTATTAAAATGTTGAGATGAATCCAAATACCTCTCTATTAATGACAATCACCTACATAGCCAATAATCCAAAGAGGGCCTCAGACTAATGTTGGTATCCCATATGTGTTGGCTTGTGTGTAAATCATGTAACATATAGAAATCAAGTACATTAATGACCTAGATTATAACTTATAAAATTCCTATCTTAGTCTTCTCATTCAATACTTCATACCTATAGATGTGTAATTCATATGATTGATATGAATATAAGAATAAATAGGGAAGCTTTGCTCAATTAAACATTCTTTAGTATGAATGTTATGTGAGGAATGAACGAGGAGTGATTATGAATATATGACACTCATATCAGGAAATATATCTCATTAAATCACTTATTAATACCATTAAAATATGTTTCATTTGTAAATTATATGACTTTAAGGCACTATACACCTATGTTAGGGTGGGATACTATCATCAACACAGGGGTTTAGGGTTGATTCTTGTGTCTTAGTAGTTAGTAAATAATTACAAGATAAAAACTTTAAGGGGAATAAGATAAACATGTTTCAAGAATTATGGTTAATATAAAAAGTTTGGGTCATCAACATAAGACTAGTTAGACCAAGAGATATGGCAAGGGGCACAAGATAGAGGAGTTATGAGACTTGTAAAAGCTGAAAAGGTTCAAAATTAAGAGGAATAACCAAGGTCTAAGTTTTTAAGTGTACAAGATTGAGATTATATATAATATATAAATATTTTATACACCCCCATACATTATTTTAAGAGAATATGGAGTCCAACATGAAATTTTTTTGAAGTTACATAAAGTTTCATGGATGATAGTATTATGGAGATGGTAGAGTACATCCTACCTAGCACTGAGGAGACTAAGGAGTTTGTGGTATCCAACCTATGAGAGATTGTGGTTCATACTAAGGAGAGGTTTCCATCCATCTAGTAATATTTTTCATCACATAATCCATGTCTACATCTAGGGTTGATATTCTTGGTTTCACAAAGGGAACCTATTATGTTATGATTGAAAAGTTGCATGCCCTACTACATGATAGATTTTGTATAATTTTGTCTTAAATTTTGGGTATAAATTTCTATAGTTACCCTCTTTTAGAAATTCCATATACCATATTCCTAACTTATGATTGTTACTTTCATATATATCCTCCATATTATGCAACAAAGTATCGACATTTTCATCCATCTTTATATTGGGTTGTGGGATTTCTCCATAATTATTTATTTGTTCCACATGGAGTACAACTACCTGAGCATTTGTATTATTATTAAACTATGTCTAAACAACACCAAAACTAATTTAAGGTCACATATCTTATAAAAATCATGTGTCTTTTCTTTATTCTAAAATAGAAATTCTAGCCTAATCATTACTTGAAAACAATTATGATTATAATCCCACACTAATTTGATTAATTTCTATTGAACATATTTTAACTCTTAGATAGTTTGACTCACAAACTTATTTACTTTCAATTCACCTATCAACTAGTCTTTAACAACACTAAAGCTCAATTTAGTAGCATCTATTTTGTAGATGAACTCCAGAGCTCATCATGTTATAGATCCTATGAACTCACACCTCTGCATCATTTTAAGTTACATTTTTGATGTAACATTTCATATTACAAGTTAGCATATAATATTTATAGTCAATATACCCATCATATGGTGTCAATGTGATAAAAAATATTGGATTCAAAGCCACATAGATAGGTAACTATTATCAACTTAGATTTACACCCTTTAAATAAGTGGTTTTAAGGTTTCTCCCTCCAACTGATACAATAGAAACACTCCTCAGGTTGTGAGTGACCTTATGTGAGGATTGAATATCCAAAGAGAGTTGGTTCCCATTGATGAATCACCTATACTAACATTAACATTAAAAAAAATGCAATGAAAAGGGAGAAAGAAAATATAAAACAAACCTAAAACCTAAGAGAGTTGATGTTCCAATTATGTTATGATCCCTATACCCACTTCTTAACAACACAATATAACTCAACATGGACTAAAATTACCTTACACATTATTCAAAATAGACTCTTCATACATCAGTGTTTCATATGGAGGTCATGATTCATAAATAAGTCTTGAAGGGATAACTAAGAGGTCCTATATCAGATATAATAATCTAGTTTACATAAAAAATCATTAACATAAACAACTTGAAAACAATATATAACCTATATAAACTTAGCCTACTAATATCAAGCTGAAGAATAAAGGACATTCAAGAGAAATAATCACTTATATCACAAATATAGATCAACTAAGTATCAAAATCACACAAGAATATCAACATAAAGAAGGTAAAATCCAATCTTCTATTGATTTGAAAGGCTTGAAATCCAATATTACAAATGGGCAAAGTCTTGTCATACCTAGTTGAGGGATATTTTTACAATAAAAATTAAAAGTACATATAAGAGAGAATGAATACTAGAGAAGAAGAAAGAACACAAAGAGTGCTCATAATGATACCATTAATGTATGAAATTTAGTTTCAAAATAGAAAATAAAAGTAAATTAATGACATAAGTGCTCCTCAACCATTAATTTTGACTTGCATGTATTTTTCTTGGTCTTCATGTTGACTCTCAAGGAGAGTGGTGTAGGAGTTCTCATAGGTGAATAGGTAAGCTTGATTTAGTCAAAGAGTCTTTGAGGTTGTTTTATTTTTAGTGATCATGGTTTCCTTGTCTTAATTGTAGGTGTTGATTCATTACTCCTTTAACTTTATTTTTTAACTTCTTCCTCAAATCCATGCTTCTCACTCCCTTAGAGAGGTTGCACATCTTAGGGGAAGTTTAAATCATCTTCATGACCCTTTGACCTCATTGAATGACTTGATAACTTAATCCTATCATCATTTGAAACCATAGAGATGTGATTTTATTTTATGTATTGGGTCAAATAAAATTATTAACATGATATTTATCTTACATTTATCCAATTTAAAAACTAGCATAATTGTAAATCAGAAAAAATAAACTTTCTAACATAATAAGTGACATTGAAAATGGATTTACAGATCAAAAGATATGTCTAAAAAACTAATAAGCACTCATGCATATCTAAATCAACACCTTTAAAACATTTAAAAATGGAAAATTTTAAATAAAGACATGAGTAAAACCCACAATACCTTATATTTAAAGAAATCTCTTGAAAAGACACTCAGAAGGGTATGAACCATTGTATATTTTCACTAATAATTCCGATAGCTATGAAACTAAATGTATTACCTTCTCATGTCATCAAGGTACTATCATAAAAATTTTAAAGTAATTTAAACTTAATTTGGTTTTGAAAAAAATTGTTTTAAAAGTACTCACTAGCTAGATTTAGCAATTGTAAAGACAAAAAATTGACTAAGTAAAAAATAACACAAATGGTAGTTTTTAAATTTGCACATTTCACAAGTGATATTGAATATATACAAAATATCATTCCTATTTCACTTTAATAAACTTTAGATATCACCCTAAGTAATTTTATAAATATTTGGTTTAATTTACCCATGCAAAAATTATCTTGAAATGTGTGCACTAGCCAGATCTAAAATTTAGAAATATAAAAAATTGACAGTAAAAAAATAGTGCAGAACCCAACTTTGATGGCTACACATTTCATACTTAAGAAAATAATTTACTAATTTTTTTTCCACATTTTAATTCCTACCACATTTTTTCACCATCATGGAATTTTTTAATATCATTATATCTCATTTGATCATATGCAAATAGGATTCACAAGTGCACATCGACCAGATTTGGTGTTGGGAAGACACATCTTTACACTAAGAAATTTTCATGAATACACATCTTTTGAAAGAGGAAAATTTAGTATGACCTACTTTACCATTATATTATTTTTATATTTGGATACCATCATACAAGTTTTCAATAGACACAAATATGACTTAGCCTTACAGAATTATGTTTGAGTGGTGTGCCCTAGGTAGATTTGACAACTGGAAAGATACAAAAATGCACAAATAAAAATTAATACAGGAGCCAATTTTTAACTATGCATATTACAAATGGGAGTGAATTTTATATTATTTTTTTTATGCCCACACTCTTATCACATATGGATATCATCATGAAAATTTTGAAGAGAAAATAACATGATTGGCCATGCATAATTACCTCCAAAAAGTATTATGATGTTGATTTGGTATAGAGAGTTTTTATTCCATTGAGAGATCAAGGTGACTTTGAAAATTCAAGATTTGAGAAAGCTATTTAAATTGATTTCTTGCTAAGTAAAGGACTAGATATCTTGATGCATTTATTGGGCACAAAGTCTTGCTATCAACCAACACACTCATTTTGAAGATGGAAACCCAAGTACAACATGCTAGTTCAGCATTGAAAATATTGATAAGACTAATATTTTCCCTCAAACACATACTCAATTAAGTTAAAGACAATGATAATTTATACCAAATAACATAGGGAAGGAGGGAAACAACTAACTTACCCAAAATAATGTGTAATAGCACTTAGAAGAATCAATAACAACTAACTTAACCTAAATTAACAAAGTATAATAACCTCTAAACAAAAGTATTAATTGGATCTTTAAAATAACTACCTTTCTAGATCAACCTATAATGTTTCTCATTCTTGAGGGTGGCCAACTAGGGGTGGAGAAATATTGGGTGCCCAATGAACTGGTGATATACTTCTCTAAGGACCAAAGCATACTCACTTACCCACTTGATTTGACTAGAACTATAACTACCTTAGAATGGAGAGATAAACTAATTCTATATTTATTGATACTCAATCTTATGCTTTAGTTCAATCATAACAAGTTATGACTTCTCCTTGGCCTCCAATTAGGTAAGGTATTCGATAGGGAATCC
Source organism: Torreya grandis (assembly GCA_037957365.1). Classification (NCBI taxonomy): domain Eukaryota; kingdom Viridiplantae; phylum Streptophyta; class Pinopsida; order Cupressales; family Taxaceae; genus Torreya; species Torreya grandis. Next base: position 2,380,865 of record JARHVA010001165.1, on the reverse strand, counting down.
TCTTAACAAGATAAAATTTGATAAATAAGGGTTGTCCTGATACTTATGTTCTACTAATCTATCATCCTTTTGATTGGGATGCTCTTGTCCTAGTGATTGACTTGGAAACACATCCACTTCTACCTAATGTGCATGATACTCATGAGCATCTTAATTATGAGATGCTAGTATAATGTCAAAGATTGAGTATAAGTCCTCTATATCATCCTAAAATAAGTCTTCTTTGAGCTTTTCTTAACTCTTTTCAAGACTAATTTATCACCTCCAATATGAATTATAAAGCAAGCCTTCTCCAAGAGGCTGAATTGTGCTATCTTGGAAATGATTTTGCACTATATTTTCATTGGGAAAGATTGAAACATCTCCCACAACCTGAATTCTAGTCTCTTGGATTGATTTAGGACATTCCTCCAACTCCTCTTGGCCATGAGGAGTGATATCCTTGATTTTAAGCTCTATTTCCTCTTCATCAAGATTAAACCCATGCCAACTTGATTAATTTTCTTCTTATTCCATGATTAATAAAATCTCATTTGTCCAAGAGAGTAGCTCATCATCATACCCTTGAATACAATCTTGACTAGAGAAACTTGGCGTCTCTTCATCAAGACTATCTTCTTCCTCTCCATCCTTGCCCATTATTGGAACCAACATACCCCATTTTTAAATTAAGACCCTTGAGAAACCCTAAACTTATAACATGGAAATTTTAGTAAATCAGGGTTTTTTTATAAAATTTAAAGATCATCCACTTTGTTAAAGGTAGCATTATGTGGTTTTGATTTTCTTTAAATCTAGACTAACAGTGCTAATGAGATTTATTTAGATTTTAGTTATAGGTTCCATGGCATATATCCTTATGAATTCTATATTATAAAACCATAGCAAACCCTTAATTCAAATTTTAATAAAGGTAGGGACAAAATTTGTGGGAACCATTTTAAAATTCATTTATGGACTTAAGTATAGAATGCATATTCTAGGTTTAATCATGTCTTTTAACACAACTTAACCAGGAAAGAAGATCTCCTTTATTTTTTCCCCTTATTTTATAAAGTTCCTCATGGCCTAACTAATGTCATTATGTAGGGCCCCTTTTAATATTTCCAAGATTAGCCTAAGGTTTTAACACTAAGGCCTCAATGTGTTCATTAATATAATCATGACCTTAGTCTTAATGCCTTAAGCTTAAGCTTTTTATGTCTCCATGGTCCTAACTTAAATTACTTTTATTTTAATGGATCCTAAAGCTATCACTTTATCATGTAATTTAATCCAATAGGGTGAATATAACCTAGAGTTTAGCTTAAATAACATACACCTTTGGTAATTTGATGATCCATACTAATACCTGATCAGATAGAGCAAATCATAATCAAAAAGTCAAAAGGATGCAAGAATCCTAAAAGATGGACATGTGATGTCATTAAATTCAATGAGTAAAAGGAAAGGGATCACTTGACATGATCACTAATCAAAATCAAGTCCCTAGATCAAGATCCTATGGCTTTTGCTTTATCATGGCATTTGATCCAATGAGATGAATTAACACTAGGACCCTGGGAAGGCCCATATAAATGCCAGGTGACATCCTCAAATTTGGATATAAAAGTTTTAATGAACTTAAAATTTATGTTTGCATGACCATCATTCAAATGTATAAAAAGATGAACTTAACACCTATGTAACCATCAACTTTAAGCCCATTAAAATGAAACTTTCACTGGTCTAAACTTGACATCCATGCGATCATCAATTGATTCTCATGAGGGTGTAATTGATGTCGATGATACCATCAATTTTAATCTAATGAAATATCTTACTCAATATTTAAATGACATTCCAAAATAATATTTTAAACTAAAAAATGGCCCCATAATCTAAAGGAAATGCTCAAATGATGTTTAACAATGGGAGCCTTCGATTAACAAAATATATAAATGGTATTATAATCTAGATACTTAGTCTAAATTCATATGGAAGAGGCCTCATGGAATTTTGTTTAAAATAATCATGAAACTTAAAATTTGAACTTATGATAAGTCTTATGTTAAAAAGGTAAGCCCTTGTCACACAGAGTGTAAGCTAACCAAAGGTTTTCATATGTGGTGGCCTAGACTATTTATACCCTCACCCCTTCATTATAAATTGGGAAACATAGGCATAAGTTCCTTATTATAAGGTTTATTTCATGTTTAATAAACATAAAATAAACCTTATCCTAAGGAACTTAAGCCTAGATCATGACTTTAATATTAGATTGACTTAACATTAGGGCATTATTTAAAGATCAATAGTTCATACCATGTCTCTAGATTTGATACAACATTGTGAGGTGCTAATGACTCTTTCAAGGCCTGTGAGATCACCACATGGCTGATACTCATTTGATGAGTGACTAAAAAAATATTTGGAACATAAATAAGGCATGTAAAACATGATCACAAATTTTATAATAGAAGGACCCAATCACATCTAAGGGCCTAGATTATGATCAATAGATCATGATAATATAGAATTTTGATCCTATGATGTGAAATGAAGAAGGTATTTTTTTTAATTTATGAAAAATATCGTGAAAGGTCCATACTAATGCCACATAAGCATCAAACAATAAAAAAGGACAAAATTAAAGATCTCAAGGGATAAAAAACACAAAGGTATAAAGGCAAGGTTCCAAATCAAATCCAAGACATGTATAAGTTGAAGCTTGGATATCTTCTACCATTAAAACTCCAAAAACCTAAACCCTACATAAAAATAACTCAAATGGATTCAATTTTTTCCAATTCAATCAAAAGATAACTTAATTATGTTTCTAAGCACAAGATAGATTTCACAAATATCATCTGTAATTTGGCATGAATAATTAGTAATAAATAGAGACCATGGTAGCTAAAAGGTAGTAATTAAAGGAAGATACCAAGCTCTATTTGACAATAGATAATGAGGGTTGGATATTCAAAGATATAAAATTGGGCCTTATAGCATTGAATATCTAGGACATTAGGAATTGGTCCGAGCTCTTCTTCATGATATAATAGTTACAATGCATTTCATAAGAGGAACAAAGGAATGCCAGCATGAGAAAGCAACACTATGACTTGGTTTTTGTCCAAATGGTAGGCCTTCATCACACCATGGCAAAAGTAGAGGTATTACATTGTATTTATGTCCTTGTCTCTATATATTTTTTTATTATAGAATAGATAATAAATGGATCATTAGGGAAGTGGACTCAAAATGGATAGCCTACACCTCCATTTTTTCTTTTGAGAAGTAATACAAGATAGCTCTTCCTCATGTGGAGCTTTTTAAGACCAAAGAGTGAATTAGTAACCATGACCTAGGCTCTATCCTCAAACCCTGACTCCACCAAGGACCTCAAATCTTTAGAAGCCTTGATGGAAAAATCCCTATCATATAATTTAGAGAAGGCATTAGGGTAATAATGACCCTATTTAATTGATCCTTTGGTTCCCCTTAAACCACTTATGTGAATAAAATCTAGGTCCCATAGGTGCACTTCTTGGTAGAGGAAAAACTTACCCCTTTAATTGGAGACTTAATCAGTATTTTCCTAACCAAAAAATTCAATACCATCAAAAGAAAGACCTCAAATCAATTAATTATGATGTCATACCTATTTTATTCCCTTCTATCCTTAACCACCTTCCCTAAGATTAAGAATTGGTCCATAGAGGGTAATACAACCATCTCACACTACTATTCCAAGTTTCACATCTTCAAATACAAGAATCACATACAATTTATTTGTGATTAAATTTATCTTGCTATAGTGGAGGCCATCATAGGTGTTCCCATGCCTAGGATCCACCCCCTCATCAAGAGATATGTTGGAATGATAGGGGATGTATGGTATCACCCTAATTACATAGTTATCAAGATAGAAGGAATCATGACCCAATTTTATAGACTGCTAGTATATATTCCAAATAATATTAGAGAGCAAAAAATTGATTCCCAACTCATCCATGACATAAAAATGAATTAAAAATAGAAAAGGAAGGGTCTACACCACACCTTCCCCTAGAATATTAAGAGAACTATAATAAAATACTGGAAATAAGTGGAGTTTATGTCCACCATAAGGATTCATTTGGCTTCCATCTAGATGAAATCCAAATGTGGGACCCAAAAAATGTAGTTTGAAACCTTTTAAGGGATAAGAAGCTCCAAAATACAAAATATTCAATCAACTCAGTGTCCATGACACCATATATATTAGGGATAAGAACTATGACAAGGTATTGGCTAGGATCCAAGGCCATAACATTAAGTTTAAGCATGAATTGGTTAGGGATATTAAGCCATCTAGGGAAACATGGAAAATTCACCCTTTTCAATACCATTTAATAACTAGGACATCTATAACAAACCATGAGAAACCTAAATTAGAACAACCTTAGCCTCGATGATAGGTTGAGCAAGTTTAGGGTGAATAAGGCAAAGGGAAGGAGAAGGTTGGAGAAGTCAAGCTATAAGAGAGACCTAGGGAAGGGCCCCTAATTTTAACACTACCCCAAAGGGCACCTTACCTAATTCAATTCATAGAAATTATAACCCTATAACTATAAGAGACACTTGAGGGCACATTCAAGGAGATTATAGAGGCCTATGACTTTAATATGGAAGAGGAGCCCAAGGAAGACATAAGGAAAGAGCTAGCCCCAATAACATCCAATGAGAAGAGAAAAATAAAACTAGCACTAGTCCTTATGGGATAAAAGAAGAGACCGAGGTTCAATTTCATTCACCCACTAGTGAAGTAAATATATTCAATGACGAGTTCCTAATCCATGAACCAGTCATTCCTCACTGGTTAATCTATGATAGGTTACAAAAGATCCCCTCTCTTTCTCATTCTTAGGCCATGATAAGGGTCACTGATGTTGGGATATAAGATGATATGAAGCCTCGGATAATGGATATAGTGAAAGAGCTATAATAAAGGATAATTATGAGGCAAAAGGATAGATACTCTAGGAACATCTAATAGCTTAGGTGTGGAGGTCCTATAACCTCCATAGTTTAAAGAACTAGTTACTACTATCCATTTCAATCCTAAAATAGATGGGTTAGAGAGAATAAAAACCAAGAAAACTATGGTTGGGATAGAAGAATTCACCTTTAAAAAAGTGGAATCATTTGTAAGACTAACCCTAGTGGGTGGCTAGTAACTTTGACAGGATGTAATTCATGAGGAAGATTTGGAAAGTCTAATTGAATCCCATTCAGTACAAGCTAAAGCTAGAGTCTAAGGTATGAAGGAGAGGATCCAAAACCTAGAGAAAGAGAAAGAAAACTTGGAAAAAGAGGCAATTCTATTAGCACTAGATACAATAATCAAGATACTTAACAAGTCATTTTTATGACATGTTTGAGGCACTAAAGCTGATGAAATTAAGGCATAGTGCATTAAAAGGCTAATGTGAATTATCCAAGATTTTAGTCACCTAGTGGCAGGCCTCTAGAGATAAAATAGCTCAACTCCTCAACATTCATGCAAAGAAGTAGATCCCAAACTTCAAGACCATTAGTTTGGGGCATTTGAGCACAATTCTATGAATTGTGATTGAAAAGGTTTAGAGTTTGAGTGCATGGCATAATGTTATAGAAATGATCCTAAAAGAAGATAAAGAACTAATTTCAAGAATTGAACAACTTCTTAGGACCATGTTTATAGAGCTTACACAACCCAATGTCCTTGGGATGATTAGTGATGAGTAATTCAAGCCTAGGGATACTTTGGTAACCCAAAAAAATAGAGGAAAAGGCCAAATAAAATTTAGGGGTGACAATAGTAAAATCTTGGGCATGATACTTATGCAAGGGAAAGAATAAATGAAGCCAAGAGTATCAAAGAGGCCATGAATAGGAATGACAAAGAATTTGATGACCTGGTGGATCAAGAGGAATAAAAAATCATGAATCCTATTTTAGACATAGACTTAATTAATGAACAATATGGGAGGGCCATGAACATCCTCCAACAATGATAACTAGGGGACCCACCATCAAATTTTGAATATTCTATTTTATAAAAGTTTTGTAACATTTTGAAGTAGAATATCCCATTATAAATGCATATGCTAGTTTGTTATAATATTTGCCTCTAGGTCAGTATAATTTGGAAAAGCATGTGTATTTTAGAACTTTTAAGGATAACTATCCCTAACTTTGTACACCTATATTTTGTAATTGATTGGTATACTACCTAGTATTCCTATAAAGGCATGAATGACCATTGTAAAAAGGGATAGATTTTGAGAAAAAAAATTATACTTGAAAAAATTAATAATATCAATGAATTCTACAAGGATGGTCCATTTTGATGTGTTAATTTCTAATATAGCTTTTCTCTCAATTGCTAGTAGAGGTCTTGAATTTGAATAATGTCTTTAAATTCTGAATATCCTTCTTTAATCATAGGGTTTTTGATTTTTTCTTATGATAGATTAATTGAAAGATATTAGGTCCTACTTCATTTCATTTTTCTCTATATTCAAATGTGTAATTTCTATTTGATTATAGTGTTAAATTCTTGAAGTAGACATGGTTCTTACTTATGATTCTTAAACATTTTCCCTTGAAGTTTTCCTGATATATAGTGATATTTGAGCTTAGGTTATGTTCCATTGTTATTTTTTAAATGTTTATTTAGTTTCCATTGATACTTTGTCATAATGTTCAAGACTAAAATTGGAAATCACTCATTTTTTATCTACTCTACCCTTCTCTTTACTCTTTTTCTACACCAAGACCACTTTATTTTTAGCCACATTATAAATATCCACTTAGATTAGTCTGTAGCTTAAAATAGGAATATAAATCACTAATTATTAACAAAGATTCACAAATAATGGGCCAAGGTGGCTCCCAATGACCAAACTATAAAAATATTATAGAACAATTATCTTACTCTACTGTTATTTCACCACAAACAACTAGATTGCCAATACCTACAACTCATGCTTTGAATTTCCTAAATTCTAAAATGAGAAGTGTTATTTAAATACTAAGGGAACCTATGGTACATTTATAAGAATCAATAGGATATCTCCCATTCGTACTAGGAGGGCCTAATTCTTTGAATCTTCATTGATCTTAGTTTTGTTTCATCTAAAGATCAATATATCTTCATGTTTTTAAGTGAATTATTTGCTTAGAAGTGTAAATATAATTTATATTTGTTTTTTTAGTGCATATTTGTGATTCCTTTGAAATTCTTTGGGAATCAATGATTGTTTCTAGTAAATTTAGATTTAACTTTGAGAATCCATAGTATTTGAGGTTAGAATGGTTTATTTTGATTAAAGGTGGGCATATCTTTCATAGATCTAAGTTCCTCTAGACTTAGAATTATAAATATATACTATGTTTATGTATTTGGGTGCACCTTTGAGCTAGTTCCATAACAGATCAATGTCCTTTGCAATTTTCCATACCACCTTTGCAAAATAAATTCAATGTGTAGGTCTAACTCTTGTTTTTCATAAAATTTAACATGACACATCATATTTTAGGTAGGATATTTTAATTTCAAGCTAGAATTACCCAAGATTAGAACAAGATCACACTCATTAAACATAAATCCTTTGCTTGAGCTTGAGGTACATAGAAGATCTAGGCATGATAAAGGTAGACATAGGAGATTCAAGTCTCTTCCAACTTTACATTTTCAAGTTACATATGCCTTTAACCTTCATATGGGTATGGCATGGTTGGGGGATTCTTTAATTAATGTATCAATGGTAGTTCATGATCTCCCAAGGAATCTTGAGAAATATTTGCCTACATTTATTCTAACTAAAATAATAACCACTAAGGAACATATAAATTATTTTAAATCTACTTTAAGGCTACTTAATGTCACACATGAGGATGTAAATGTAGGTTTTTTCCTTTCAATTTTAAAGATGAAACTTATGAGTGGTTTTTAAACTTGATAGATAATTACATCACAAGTTGGAATTATTTCAATAATGTGTTCATTGATCAATTTGGTAAGATTTTTAGTCCTTGTGTTATTTACCATCAATTCACCACTATTAGAAGGGATACTAGTGAGCCTATCAGGTCATTTAATGCTAGATTTCAAAATATGTATAGCATAACCATAAATATTTATAAGTCTGATGATGTTCTAGATTTGAAAATTTGCAAAGATGTAGTGGATCCCATGACTTATATATTCTTGAAGATATCCATTCTAGTTATAGCTTCATTATCCAAAGATTACTCTAAATCCATAACCATCAATGATCAAATACAACCCCAAGGGCAAATGGATTACTTAGTTCCAAATGTGAACCCACATATGCCTATGATGAACTTCTTCCCTAATAATAACCAAAATCTCTCAGCTTTAAACCAACTTCTAAACTTAAATCAATTTCCCTTAAGTCATGAAACCCTAATCAAAATATAAGATTCTTGAGTCATCTTACTAATGGTTTTAATGAAAGTGATCAATGATATTTAGTACTAGCTATAGGTACTAACAACAACTAAGTTCATAATTCTAAAACTCCAAAAAATGAGAATAAGTCTATTTTGAAAATGGTTCAAAAATTAAGCACTAATTTCCTTCAGTTGCAAAAACAAGTAGGTAATACTAGAGAGAACCCTGGTAAGAATTTCTCATTTAAAAGGTTTAATATGCCAAGTAATAGATTTTAGAATGATATTTTTCACAATAACAAGGCTAATGAACCATCTTCTAGTAATAAGAATATGGACATTAATCTTACTGATATTGCATTGCCTGACTATTGTAGGGTACATTGCACATACAAGTATGGGGAAATTGATTGTATATAATTTTTCAAATATTTTGAGGCTTTCCAAGAGGATTTAGGTACATTTTAAGTTTTCCCTAAAAAATAAAGTGGTGCAAGTTCCTTTGGATCTAAGCCATTTGAGCAGGGCTTCATGGTGGACACCTTTGACTTCCCCTTTCAAGAGGAAAATGAGCCTAATGAGGTCCCTGAAGAAATCCAAGCCTTTCAACAGTTCTTAAAGAAGACATACCCCTTGATGAAAAAAGAGTAGAGGTTAAATTTGAGTACCTCAATGCCTCTAAATAATTTTATAAATCCTCTTGATACCTCTTCAACCAATAATCTAGAGCCATCAAAAGGGAGTGCTTTTAAAACCAATGTTGAGATCCCTAGTTCTTCTACTAAAATTGGGTATAACATAGTTTATGACATGAAGATAATAAAGGCTAATATCAAATTTCATTCACACAAATTATATATCAAAGGGACCTCTTATTGGAATCCTTGTCAAGGGAATGCAACAATCCACCTAAAGCTGATCATGCCAACGTGACTGTGCATAAAGCCAAATATGAGTCTCCTCCTTTCTTACTCACTATCAAGATGTTTGGTAAGAAATTTCATAATTTATTACTATATTTAGGAGAATTTACCAATATCATGCCTATAGGTACATGCAAGTAACTTGGTTTAACACCTATAAAGTTTGATAGGGTTATCACCTAATTAGACAAATCTAGAGTGAAGGTTGTAAGAGAATTATTAAATGTTCATATGCAACTAGATTCTGAGCTTAGGATACAATAATTCATTTATATTTAAGTGGTTGAAATAATTTATATTTATGGAATCTTATTGAGTAAGGAATGGACCAAGGATTTTACTGGTTACATGTCTACAAACTTCTCACATCTGTGGCTACTTTAGAAGGGGTCCTCAATCAAATTAGGGTTGAGAGAGAATTGATAATGAACCATATGATAACTGAATACAATGTTGTAAATGGGAAAGTCAACATAATTGACTTAGACTTAGGGGTCTTCACCCTAGAGACTGATAAGGTATGTAATCCCAAGAATTCTCATTTTGTTCTTAGATTATGGAAATTACATTTTGATGGCACTAAGTGTAGTGCTGGATCAGGGGTTGGTGTTGTCTTGACAAATTCTACTAATAAAAATTATCATGATTCTTAAAAGATCTAATTCAATTATACTAACAATATTTTTGAGTATGAAGTACTTATCCTAGGTTTATAGTTTGCCATAAAAAATAAGGTCAAGGAACTATGAGTTTATGGAGATTCATAACTAGTGGTCAACCCGGTAAGAAGCAAATACCAATATAAACTCTCACACTTTAAAATATATAAGTTTAGGGTATGGGACTTGATATAATCTTTTCATGCCTTTAGCATCATTTCCATCCTAAGAGAAGAAATCTAAGTTGTTGATGGGTTGGAATCTACTGTTGCCAACCTCATAACTAACCAAGATTCTCCCAATTTTATCATTGAGTTGATCCATTTTCCTTCAATGCTTGAAAATATTAACCATTTTAAAATTTTCAATGATGATCAATAGATATTGGATTTCATAACCAATTTTGGAACATTTGATGCCCACATAGTTGATGAAGCTATTGAGCATCCATCTGGGAAGGATGAATTTTATGGCAAGGTCATTTAGCTAAATGACAATCAAATTCCCAAGGGGATGATTTCTTTAGAAATACTTTTTGATCAAGATAAACTTGATGATACTTTTAAAGTTCTCAAGGTAAATGGGAAGGACTATAATGTTATTGATCTAGGCCTTCATGATCATCTCTAGATAGTATATATTGGGAAGGCCTGTACAAACATTGAGAACAAGAAATCTAAGGAAATCCTTGCCCAATACAGAGATGTCATAGCATGTTCCTATGATGACTTAAAAATCTTTGATCCAAGGGTCATCACACATACTATACCCCTTAAGGAGTTGTAAACCATTTAGGTATAAATAAATGCCTATGAACTCTATCTTAGAAATAATGATCTTTAAAGAGGTTAAAAGACTTTTAGATACTAGAATAGTTTTTTCCATTAGACACTCTACTTGGGTGGCTAATTTGGTGCCAATCAGGAAGAATAATGGTGAGATTAGACTATGTATAGACTTCAAAAACTTGAACAAAGGTTTAGAGAAGGATAACTACCCCCTTCCTTCCCTAGACCAAGTAATTTAAGTTGTTTTAGGATCAGCAATGATGTCCTTTCTTGATGGATTTTTAGGTTACAACCAAGTTTTGGTTGATAGGGAGGATAAGATGAAGATAAATTTCACCATAAAGTGGTAGAATTTTGATTACAAGAGAATGCCCTTTGGAATAATAAATTTAGGATCCACCTTAAAAATATCTGTGGACCATGCCTTTCAAATCTTGATAGGTAAATGCATCATTATTTATATTAATGATCTAACTTTTTTTTCTAAAAGTAGGGAAGATCACTTCATGCATTCACAACAAGTTTTTAAAAGATGCAGAAGGTATGTCATTTCCTTAAAACCTAAGAAAAGTATCTTTTGTATGACTAAAGGAAAATTATTGGGTCATGTTATAACCAAATATGGGATATCTATAGATCCTGAAAGAGTGGAGGCCATATCTATCATAGAACCTCCAAATAGTAAAAAATAACTAAAGTCATTCTTTAGTAAAATAAATTTTGTAAGAAAGTTTATTTATAGTTTTGAAAAAATAGTCAAACCATTGAATGACATGTTAAATAAGGATTCCAAATTCACATGGAATGAAGATTCTATAAAGGCATTCAATTATATAAAGAAGGCCATCATTCAAGATCTAGTCCTTATAAGCCCTGATTTCTTAAGGGACTTCTACCTCTATTCTTTTGCATCTAACCACACTATGGTTATAGTATTAACTCAAAACATTAAAGGGTGTGACCACCCAATTTAATTCATGATAACTTCTTTCAAAACTATTGAGTGTAATTACTCATTGATTGACAAACAAACATATGCATTAGTTAAGGTAGTTAAGAAATTAAAGCATTACATCCTTAGAAATAAGGTGCATGCCATCTTACCTGACCCTACCACCAAACTTATGTTAAGTCAGAATGAATTGGGAAAATGTAGAGGTAAGTGGATGTCAATCTTGTAAGAATATGACCTAAAGATGAAAATAAAAAAATTGGTAAGGTGTCAAGGTTTTATTTAGATGATTGCTAATACTAACCCTAGGCTAAGTATTATGCAGGTGGATTAACAAAAATTTCAAGCTAGTGAGTGGTATGATCCAATAATACATTTGCTAATTATTGGTTCTTGTCCCATAGGTTTATTCAGGAAGCAAAAGAGGGACTTAAGGTTAAAGACATCCAACTACTTAATTAAAAATTGGGTCTTATATAGGAGGAATTTTGAATGTGTCTACCTAAGGTGTGATTCTCAAGAAGAAGCCACCCAAATCATGAATACCTTTCATGAAAATATATGTAGTGGACATCTATTTAGGAGGAACACAGCCCATACAATACTTAGATTTGGATATTATTAGCCAACAATTTTTAAAGATGCTCACAACCATGTAAGGGAATGTCATTCATGTCAAATATTTAGTACTAAGGAGCTAAAGGTGGTAATACCTTTGCATCCAATCATGATTGACAAACCCTTTTCTCAATGGGGGTTATACTTTGTTAGTATAATCAACCCCAACTCATATAAATGTCATAACTATGTCCTTAATACTACTAACTATTGTATAAGGTAGACTGAAGTTATAACCACTAAATAGTGCAATATTGAAGAAGTTATCAATTTCTTAGAAGAAAACATATGTACTAGGTTTAGAACTCTAGTCTCTCTAGTGTATGACAATAGATCTATGTTCATATCCATAGAGATGATTGAATGGGATTATGATAATGGTATCACACTTAATTTTTCATCCAACCATTATCCCTAAGGGAATGGAGTCTTTGAATCTACAAATAAGAACCTGATGAAGGCAATCAAGAAATATACTATAGATAAACCCAAGACTTGGCACAAGATCCTTAAATTTACACTTTGGAATGATAGGATAAGAATCAAACAAGCCTTAATATCCTCACCATTTATATTGGTGTATGTATATGAACCCATATTTCCTATCACTTTCAAGTTTTCCACATACATATTTATGAAAGAATATATGGAGGAGAGCCAAGAGATATCCAATTCTATATTTATAGATATAATTCAGATGAAATATGCAAGAGAGAAAGAATTTGTTGATTTTAACAGGCATCAAACCATAATCAAGAGATGGTTTGATAAAAGGTCCAAAATCAAGGTGTTTAGGCAAGGAGACCTGGATCTTCTTTGAGACAAAGCATCTGAGCCTAAGAGCAAACATGGTAGATTCAAACCCTTGTGGATTAGCCCATACCAAATTACAAAAACATTAGGGGACAACACCTTCAAGATCAAAGACTTATAAGGAGCAAATTTTACATTACCCAGCAATGGGTACTACCTAAAACACTACATCTTTGCTCCTCCTCTTGAAGTATTCATGGAGTGAACTATAAGATAATTATATTGGTGTAGGTAGGCTAGTTAGTTTATTTCCATTTTATTTCCTTCTCATCCCTTATTTATGTATAGGCATGTACGTGTTTATTCATTTTCATTAGTTGTCTTTTTTTCTATTATGTGTTTCTTTCCTATTGCTTGGTTCCTTGATTCCAATAAGTCCTTAGGGACAATATTGAGCTTAGAAGTTATGAAGGTTACTTAAAAATATGCCTCCCAATATAAAAATGAGGGTTTTAACCCCATTCATAGGGTAACCATGGTTCTAAAATATAAATAATGATGTTATATCTTAGAGAAATTACTAAAGACTAATGGAAAAGCTAACCATTTCATTAGACCCTAACCATTTTCTTGACCTTGAACTAGTTTTAAGAAGAGTTTCACTTATTGGATGAAAACTCAAATTATCAAGGTATAACCAAAACTAGCACTTAATTAACATCATTATCTAGTATAAGAGTTATAACCATAGGTGATTTTCCAAAGATCAAGTGCTTGACCAAATCCTAAAACCTGGCTATCCTAGTTCCCAAACTTGCTGAAAGCATAAGGATCTAAGAAAACACAAAATAAGAATATAATACAAAAATAAAAACTTTCAAATATAGGTGATTCTAGTAATCTCCATCAGGGCTATGAATGCTTGGCTGGTAGTAGAGAAAGGTTGTGAGTGAAGCCAAAGGCATCTCTATCAGGGTTCTAGATGTCTGGTTGACAACAAAGCAATGCCTAAACCTTACCTAAGTTAAAATCATGGTTCATGATGAAAATTTTAGCATACTATAAGTCATTGTAAGTGATTAAGGACATGAAACCTAAAAGCCTATTTTTTTGAACCCCATGGAAAATAATAAGTGGAATCAAAGAACACACACAACCTGGATATGTCTTGGTATTTGGCCTCAAAACCACAAGTACAAGGTTTTGTTTTAACTATGACTTGGTTTGGATGATGATATTGATCAAATAAAGTGGATGACCTAATTATTTGTCTAATCAAAGTCTCTAGGTTCTAACATATTGGTATGTTCCCCCATGAGTCACCATTTGTTGGGACCAACATACCCCATTTTTAAATTGGGATCCTTGAGAAACCCTAAACTTATAACATGTAAATTTTAGTATATCAGGTTCTTTTATAGAATTTGAAGATCATACACATTGTTAAAAGGTAGGGTTATGTGGTTTTAATTTGCTTTAAATCTATACTAACAATGCTAATGAGGTTCATTTGGCTTTTAGTTACAGGTTATGTGGCATATATCCCTATGAATTATATATTCATAAACCCTAGAAAACCCTTGATTCAAATTTGAATAAAGGAAGGAACCAAATTGGTGGGAAAATTTTTAAAATTCACTTATGAACTTAAGTATAAAATGCATATTCTAGGTTTAGTTGTGTCTTTTAACACAACTTAACCAGGAAACATGATCCCCTTTATTTTTCCCCTTATTTTCTAAATTTCATAATGGCCTAACTAATGTTGTCATGCAAGGTCCCTTTTAATATTTTCAAGTTTAACCTAATGTTTTAACACTAAGGCCCTAATGTATTCATTAATACAATCATGACCTTAGTCTTAACGCCTTAAGCTTACGCCTTTTATGTCTTTATATTCCTAAATTAAATTATTTTCATCTTTTAGGATCTATGACTATTGCTTTTATCATGGAATTTGATCCAATGGAGTGAATATAACTCAAAATTTGGAATAAATAACATACATCTTTAGTGATTTGATGATCCACACTTACTTGCTAAGCCCTGATCCGATAGAACAAAGCATAATCAAATAGTAAAAAAGATGTAGAAAACTTTAAAGATAGACATATAACATCATTACATTTTAGTATTAAAAGGAAAGGGGCCCAACTAACATGATTACCAATCAAAATCAAGTCCTTAGATCAAGATCCTATGGCTATCACTTCATCATGGCATTTGATCCAATAGGGTGAATTAACACCAAGACCCTGGGAAGCCCCATGGGAATTCCAAGTGACATCCTTGGATTTGACTCTAAATTTTTTAACAAACTTGAAATTGATGTTTGTGTGACCATAATTCAAACATTTGAAAAGACAAACTTGACACCCATGTGACCATCAAATTTAATCCCATTAAAATGAAAATTTCACTGGTCTAAATTTGGCATCCATGTGACCATCAATTGATGCCTATGAGGGTGTAATTGACATCCAAGAAACCATAAATTTTTATCTAATGAAATATCTTACTTAACATTCAAATGACATTCCAAAATCCTATTTTAAACTTAGAAATGGCCCCATAATCTAAAAGAAATGCTCAAAATATGTTTAACAATGGGAGCTTTTGACCTACAAAATATGGATATGGTCTTATAATATAAATACTTAGTCTAAATTCATATAGAAGAGGTCTCATGGAATTTTGTTTTAAAATAATCATGGACCTTAAAATTTTATCTTATGCTAAGTATTATGTTAAAAAGGGAAGCCTTTATCACATAGAGTGTAAGCTAACTAAAGGTTTTCATATGTGGTGGCCTAGACTATTTAGACCCTCACCCCTTCATTATAAATTGGGAAATGTAAGCATAAGTTCCATATCCAAAGGTTTATTTCATGATTAATAAACACAAAACAAACCTTATCCTAAGGAATTGAAGCCTAGATCATGACTTTAATAATAGTCACTTAACATTTGGGCATTATTTGTAGATCAATGGTTCGCTCCTCATCACTTAATTTGATCCAATGATGGTAAGAGTGCCAATGAATTTTTGAAGGCCTATGAGCTTACCATATGGATGATACTCATTCAATAAACGATTGACCAAAATATTTGGAGCACAAAGAAGGCATTTAAAATGCTAAGTGTCATGATCATGGAGTTTACAAGAAAAAATACCCAATCATGTCTAAGGGCATAGATTATAATCAATGTCTCATGCTAATCTAGAATTTTGATCCTACAATGAAAAATGAAGAAGGTATTTTTAAATACCAATGGCTAGTGTTAAAATGGAATTTATGAAAAATGTTGTGAAAGGTCCACACCAATGCCACATAAGGACCACACAAGAAAAAAAGGATAAAATTAAAGATCTAGTGGGCTTGAATTTTTTTTTTATAAAGGCACAGGTCCAAATCAAATTTAGGACATGTATAAGCTAAATCATAGATAATATTCCACAATTAAAGCTCAAAAAACCTAAACCTTACATAAAAGTAACCCAAATAGATTCAATTTGTTACAATTCAATCAAAAGATAACTTAATTATGTTTTTTGAACACAAGAGAGATCTCACAAAGATCATCTACAACCCAATGTCAAAAATTAGTAAGAAATGGATACCATGGTAGCTATTAGGTAATAATTGAAGGAAGATACCAAGCTCTATTTGACAGTAAACAATGAGGGCCAGATATTCAAGGATATAAAATTAGACCTCACAAAATTGAATATCTAGGGCATTAGGAATTGGTCTGAGATATTATTCATGATATAAGGGTTACAACACATTTCATAGGAGGAATAGAGAGGAATGCCACCATGAGCAGGTGACATTATGACCTAGTTAATATCCAAATGGTGGGCCTTCATCATGCCAAATAAAACTAGAGGTGTTGCATTGTATTGATGTCCTTTCTCCCATATTTGTTGATTGTAGAATAGATAACGAATGGATCATAAGGGATGGGGAGTTAAAAGGGGTTAGCCTACATTTTCCCTATTTATTTTGAGAAGTACTATAAGCTCCCTCATCCCCATGTGGAGCTTTCTAAGATCAAAGAGTAGACCAATAACCATGACGTGGACTCTGTCCTCATACCTTGACTCCACCAAAGACCTCACATCTTTAGAAGATGATAGAAAAATAGTTATCATCTAATTGAGATAAGGCATTAGGGTAATAATGACCCTATTGAACCAAGACTTTGATACCCTTTTAACTAATTATGTGAATAAGATCTGGGTCCCATATGTGCACTTCATATTAGAGGAAAAATTTACCCTTCTACTTGGAGACTTAATCAGTATTTTTCTAACTAGACAATTCAATGCCATCAAAAGAAAGACCTCAAATTAATTCTTTATGATGTCATACATACTTGATGCCATTAATATCCTTAACCACCTTCCCTAGGAGTAGGAATTGGTCTATAGAGGGCAAGACAATAATCTCACACTATTATTTCAAGTTGCACATCTTCAAGTACAAAATTCACATGTAGTTTATTTGTGATTTCATTTATCCTACTATAGTGAAGGCCATCAAAAGTGTTCCCATGCCTAGGATCCACCCCCTCATCAAGATATATGTTTAAATGGTAGGGGACATATGATATTACCTAATTGCACAGTCATCAGGATAGAAGGAATCATGACCCAACCTTATAGACTACCAATATATGTTTCAAATAAGCTTACAGAGTAGGAAATTGCTTCCCAACTCATCCATGACATTTATAGGAATTTCAAGGAGAAAATTATGGGTCTAATCCACCCCTTCCCCTTGAATATTAGGATAAATATAATAAAATTCTAGAAATAAGTGGAGGTTATGTCCACACACAGGGATTCATTTAGCTTTTAACTAGATTAACTCCAAATGTGGGACCTAAATAATGTAGTTGGAAACCATATAAGGGACAAAAATCTCCCAAATATAGAATATGCACATCAACTTAGTGTCTATGAAACCATATATATTAGGGATAAGAACTATAAATAGGTATTATCTAGGATCCAAAGCCATAACATTACTCTCAAGCACAAATTGATCAGGGACAATAAGCCATATAGGGAAACATGGTAAATGTACCCTTTGCAATCACATTTACTACCTAGGCCATTTATAACAACCCATGAGCAACCTCAAGTAGAGAAACCATAACCCGAACAATAGGTTGAGCAAGTTCAGGGTGAAAAAGGCAAAGGGAAGGAGAAGGTTGGAGAAATCAAGCTAGAAGAGAGACATGGGTTTTAAGCATGAAATATACAAAGAGAGGGGGGGTAAATTATTATATTATATATATATTTTACTTAATAAAAATTCTCTTTCTTTAACCACTTAACCACATATTCAAGATATGCAATAAAACTATACACCATATGAGAGAGAGAGAGAGAGAGAGAGAGAGAGAGAGAGAGAGAGAGAGAGAGAGAGAGAGAGAGAGAGAGAGAGAGAGAGAGAGAGAGAGAGAGAGAGAGAGAGAGAGAGAGAGAGGAGAGAGAGAGAGAGAGAGAGAGAGAGAGAGAGAGAGAGAGAGAGAGAGAGAGAGAGAGAGAGATTTTTACGTGGAAACCCAAAGTGGGAAAAACATAGAAAACAATCTCAAGTATATGAATGAGAACCAACATGTAGGAGCACCAACCCCATTTCCATGCACCAACACAACAATTATTTATGAGCACCAATTCATAGGAACACCAACCCCTTGCAAATATTTGTGAGCATCAACCCATAGGAGCACCAACCCCTCTTATGTATAAAACACAACTATCTCTCAATGTTACTCAACAAATGATATAACTCTACAATATTTCTTGATTTTTTATTTTCAAAAACAAATACAAACCATTCAATCCCTTGCATATTATAAATGGCTTCTTAAGCCTTTATTTATATCTTATCAAATGACCTTTGGCATTCAACCTTTTTGACCCTTCAATTCTCATGGAAAATGGCACCAAACTTGTATGACCCTTTGTATCATTGCATTTGAAAAGTCATATGGTGACCCTTCATAATCAAAAGCATCCTTTCCTCTTTTGTATTTATCTTGTTGAATTTTCATATTCCTCAAATTTTCCCTTCATGGAAAAATGTGCCATACCATCTTTTGTCTTCACATGGTGACTCTTGTAATTCCTCAAGATACTTTTCATGTGAAAATGCATCCCATTCTTATTTTGTCTTTACCTAATGACTCTTTTACTTCTCCATGGGCCCTTTTTTGACTTATATGCAACCAAAAATATATATTTTATATTTAAATAAATATTAACACACATTATCCAAGATATGAATATTAAAAACATCATTAAATACAATGGGGTATTTATCACCAATGATAGACCTTTGACATCAATGATAATATTTCCAACAATCTCCCCCTTTTAATTGATGCCAACCTCAAACTAAAACTACCACATCTTGAAACTTGCACATACTACCATCTAAAAAACATACAATAACTCCCCCTTACTATAGCAACATATACGTTTTCCCTATACCTATTTTTCTCCCCTTTTTGACATCAATGGAAAAGGGGCCTATCTTGGAGCTAACACTTAGCTCCCCCTCATCTGATGTTGATCCTCAATGGTAAGAAGTAAAATAAATTACTCCCAAATTCTCTCGTAGATACTCAAATGTGTCTTTTGGTAGTGTCTTTATGAAAATATCTACAATCTACTCTGTAGTACTGATATATTCCATCTTAACCTATTAATTTGTAACTTGCTCTCTCAAGAAGTGATATCTAATGGGAATATGTTTTATTCTTGAATGCATCACTGGATTTTTTGAAATATTAATAGGACTTGTGTTGTCACAAAAAATAAAAATAGGTCATCATATTTTACCTTGATATCTTCCAAAGTTTGCTTCATCCAAAGCACTTGAGTACAACATAATACTACTAAAATATATTCTAGTTCAGCTCTAGAAAGTGATACTGAATTCTGATTTTTAATTATCCATGATACTAAGCTATCACCAAGGAATAAATCTCTTCCACTTGTACTCTTTCTATCATCTAAAAAACCTACCCAATCTAAATTTGTATAATCAACCAAAGTGAAATCTCTACCTGTAAGATACCATAATCCATAATTCAACGTCTTCTTGATATATCTAAATATTCTCTTCACCTACTGAACATGAATATCTTTTGGAGTTTGACTGATATCTTATAACCATACCTACTACATGCATGATTTCTAGCCTTAATGCTGCTAAATATAAAAGACTACCAATCATAGATCTATATAAATATTGATCTATAATAGGTGAATCTTCGACCTTGCTTACCTTATTTCCTATACTCATTGGTGTGCCAATTGGTTCACAATCCTCAAAACCAAATTTCTTCAACATTTCCTTTGCATATTTACTTTGAGATATGAAAATTCCTTTATTTGATCAAAATAATTTCAATCCTAAGAAAAATGATAATTCTCCAAGCATAAACATCTCAAATTATTTTTGCATATTATTATAAAATTCTTTTGTCATCTTTTTTAATTTTTTCTCTAAAAATGATATCATCAACATATACCATAACAAGCAATTGATGCTCACCTTCTATTTTTATGTAGAGATTACTATTAGCAAATCCTCTCTTGAAACCTTGATCCTCTAGGTACTTATCAAGTCTTGCATACCAAGCTCTAGGAGCTTGTTTCAATCCATATAATGCTTTCTTCAAAATATATACATGGCTACTAATATTTTAAAGAATAAATCCCTCAAGCTACTTAATGTATACCTCTTCATCTAGATTCCCATTTTGGAAGGTAGATTTGACATCCATATGAAACACTTCAAAAATTTTAAACACTGCATATGCAAGAAACATTCTAATAGCCTCTAGCCTTGCTACTAGTGCAAAAGTTTCTTTAAAATCTATTCCCTCAATCTGAGCATATCCTTTACATACTAATCTTGCTTTATTCCTGGTCACTTCTCCATTTTTATTCAATTTATTTTTTGTTAACCCATTTTGTTGCTATCACATTATGATCTTTTGGTCTAGGCACTAATTCCTAAGTATCATTCTTTTCTATCTAATTTAATTTTTTATCCATTGTCTTAAACCAATTTTTATCATGTCTAGCTTCTAAAAACATTTTAGGCTAAATTTTGGATAACAAAGAAAAATTAACTTACTCAGATTCACTTACCATCATTCTTCTAGTGCAAATTCATTCATTTATGTCCCTAATTATGCCACTTTCATTATGATTTCTCTAAAAATATTTAGATGGAGTTTTGGTTTCCTTTTCTTCCTTCTTTTCATCTTCATCTAATTCTTCAAAATCTTCCTCTTCAATGATTTCAAGAATGTCTATAGGATTACTAATCTTTGTGTTCCATCTTATTCTATCCTGACACTTTCACTTTCAATAATTTTCTTGGTTCTTTTATTATAACATTTATAATATTTAATTTTGTAAGAATAACCAAGAAATATACCTTCATCTGCTCTGGATTCAAACTTACCAATTTTTTCATTGGTTCTCTTTATAATGCAACTACTATCAAAAACTCTAAAATAAT
Source organism: Torreya grandis (assembly GCA_037957365.1). Taxonomy (NCBI): domain Eukaryota; kingdom Viridiplantae; phylum Streptophyta; class Pinopsida; order Cupressales; family Taxaceae; genus Torreya; species Torreya grandis. The sequence goes on along the minus strand of JARHVA010001165.1, from coordinate 2,359,193 downwards.
CAATTGTTACTAGTTTATCTTTCTATAGCTCATAAGGAGTCTTGTCACTATTAAATCTCAATAATGTTCTATTCTGAATATGCATTGTTATAACAACTACCTCTCTCTAATATTTATCTAGTATCTTGGATTCATTTAGCATTATCCTTCCCATCTCCTAAACTATTTTATTTCTCTATTTAACTACTCCATTTTGTTATAGAGTTATAGCTACTAAATAATGTCTATTTATTCTATGATATTCACAAAACTCAATAAACTGATCTGATATGAATTCTCCTCCTTGATATGATTTTAAACACTTAATCTTCAAACTGATTTCATTCTCAAATAATGCTTTGAATGCTTTGAAATGTCTTAAAGATTCTAATTTTTTCTTTAAAAACATTACCCAAGTCATATGTGAAAAATCATCAATAAATAACATGAAATATTTCTCACCTTGATTACTCCACATAGATCAGTGTGAACAAGCTCTAACATATTAGTGGTTGAGTACTCTTTTCTTTTTAAATCACCTTCTGCCTTACTTCCTATATTGACAAGGTTCACAAACTGTGTCAGATGGATTTATAATCTTTAGAAGATTTTTGATTGCTTGCTTCTTGTTGATGCTGACAAGATTGTCAAAATTTATGTGTCCCATTCTCCTGTGACATAGCCAACTTTTATTCAATATGACTCAAACAACATCTTTGACCTTTGATGTCTGATAACATATACAAATTATTGCTTGTTCTTTGAGCATCTACAACCAACACATCTAAATATTTTCTCCTAATTTCAAAACCTTCTACATAAAAATTTAATGTGTTCCCTTGATCACATATTTGACTTACACTCAAAATAATATGCTTAAGACCTTATACATGCAAAACATTTTGAGTTTTATTTCTACCATTATCCAAACTTAGTGTACCTTTTTTGATAATTCTAGTAGTAGTATTATCTCTAAATTTAATTGCGCCATCATTAATATTATGTAATTTATTTTGTCTCTTATCATGTGCCTCAAACATCCACTATCAATGAACCATGCCTTTTCTTTATTTATTTCATGTAAAGTTGTCTGTACCAACATAGATTTTTTAGGTTGTTTCTGCCATGAACTTGTCTAAACTTTCTTCTTGATGAATGAAGCCTTGAAAATCTAGTCCTTCTTGATTGATTCAAGCATGCTTCTACAATACTAAGCTATGTGTTCAAAGTTTTTTCACTTGTAACATATTATGACCTTTTCATTAAAGTTTGATAGAGGAGTAAAAGAGTTGTAGCTTCTGCTTGACTCTACATGACTTTTCTTCTCTTTATTTCTAAAATTGTTAGCCTTTTTCAACATTCTATTTTCTTATGACCATATCCATTATAATAAAAATAGTAACCATAAAAATAGGACCTGTTTGTGTATCTTTGACCTGATTACCTTCTGTAGCTCTGTTCCCTCCAGCCTTCTTTGTTTGAGATGCCCTCTATATTCTTAATTTCTTCCTTTTTTATTTCCTCTTTTGTAATAGATTCAACATAGCTCTTTCCTTTTTCCTTGTCTATGAAAGTAGTTTCATCCCCTTTCTCTTTTTCAAATCCAATACCTATCTTATCTGACATTGATCTTTGACTTTCTAATATCTTATTTAACATATTAGTGATATTCTCAAATTTTGAATCATTGGTTGCTCTATCATTGATTGCTTTATTTGTTTTCTCAAGATCTACTTTTAAAAAAGCAATTTCGGTAACATACCTTTCACATTATTTACTTACTTTTTGCAACTATGTCATTAGATCTTCTTCATTATTCTTGGCTTCTTCAAAGTATGCATGTAGATCTTCAATTGTTTCCTTTGAATCCTTTACATTTTTCTCGATCTAGAGCTTTAATCTTTGATTCTTCTTCTCAAGATATTTTAACTCTTCTAAGGCACAAAGGAGTTCTTTTTCCAGATTCAATTTGGCTTCATCCTATTCTTATTCTTGATCATCTATACTTTTGATTGTAGAGGCATCTTCATGTATGTCCATGAATAGAATCTCTTCTTCTTTTGAATCACTGACTCCACTATCTTTAACTGAGCTAGGATCTTTATAATACAAAATCTTCTTCTAAAATCCCTTCTTGAATTTTCCTTTGAAATTCTTATTATATGTATACTTTCCTTATTCATTGTCACCATTACCCTTATCTGGGCACTTGGCTACAAAATGTCTAATCTTTTCATAATTAAAACATTTAAAAGGTAATTTTACTTGATATTTACTTATGCCCTTTTTTAGCTTGCAAATGAATAGAGATTCATTGTCATCTTCATCATTGCTAGAACTATCACTTGATTCTTAAATCTTAGCCTTCTCTTTATTTGATGTCTTGAAAGTAGCTTCTCTCTTTAATGGTTTCCCTTATTTTGTCTACATCTCATATGCCATAAGAATACCATGTATCTCATCCATCTTTATCTTGTCTAAATTCTTTATCTCTTCAATTGCCAAAGCTTTTACATCATATCTCAATGGTAGAGATCTCAAATTTTTTTGAACCACGATTGGTTCTTCTAAATTTTCTCTAATACCATAAATTTGATTAAATATTTGATCAACCCACAAAAGATAACTTGCTATATTTTCTTCCTCTTCCATCTTTAAAATCTCAAACTATCTTCTAAAAGTCTGAAGCTTAGCTTGCTGAATGTTTCCATCACCTTTATAAATATTCTCAAGTTTTACCCAAGTTTCATGAGTAGATTTACATTGCATAACTTTAACAAATTTTGATTCACATAAACCACATAAAATATCATTCAAAGCTTTAGCGTTATTTTCACTTTCCTTATTTTCTATCGAAGTAGTTACAAGTGTCTATAGCTCTTCATATTCCTCCACCACTACTTGCTAAATGTCAAATCCAAGGGCCATCAAATAAGTCTTCATCCTTATGCTCCAAAAAACATAATTTTTCCCATCAAACAAAGGTGACTTATTTGTATAAAAACATTCATGTGATCCAACCATCATGCTTTCTTGATCTACCTTCAAGCTGTAAAACTTTCTCCAAAGGAACCTACTCTGATACAAATTGTTAAGCATGAAATATACTGAGAGGGGGGGGGGTGAATAAATATATTATATATATCTTTTACTTAATCAAATTCCTTTTATTTAACCACTTAGCACACATTCAAGATATAAAATAAAATTGAAATAATAATATGCACCACACAAGAGAGAGACAAAGACACTAGATTTTTACATGGAAAACCAAAGTGGGAAAACCCATGGAGAACAATCTCAAGTATATGAATGAGTACCAACTCAAATTACAAAGTTCACAAGTACCAACTTGTAGGAGCACTGACCCTTTTTTCATGCACCAACACAATAACTATTTTTGAGCACCAACTCACAAGAGCAACAACCCCTTGCAAATATTTGTGAGCACCAACCCATATGAGCACCAACCCCTCTTGTATATAACACACAACTATCTCTCAATGTTACTCAACACATGATATAACTCTACAATATCTCTTGCTTTTCTCTCTTCAAAAAAAATATAAACCATGCATTCTCTTGCATATTACAAATGGCTTATCAATCCTTTATTTATAACTTTTAAAATGACCTTTGGCATTCACCCTTTGTGACCCTTCAATCCTCATGGAAAATTGCACCAGATTTGCATGACCCTTCGTATCCTTGCATTTGAAAAGTCATATGGTGACCATTCATAAGAAAAAGCATCCTTTCCTCTTTTATCTTTATCTTGGTGACTTTTCATATTCCTTAAAGTGTCCCTTCATGGAAATTTTTTCCATACCCTCTTTTGTCTTCACACGGTGACTCTTGGAATTCCTCAAGATGACTCTTCATGATAAAATGCATCCCATTCCTCTTTTGTCTTTACCTCATGAATCTTTGATTTCTCCATGGGCCCCTTTTTGACTTATATACAACTAAAAATATATTCATTAATATTAAATAAATATTAACACACATTAGCCAAGATATGAATATTAAAAACATCATTAAATATAATGGGGCCTTTATCACCAATGCTAGACCTTTGACATCAATAATAATATTTCCAACATTGGGGAAGGGCCCCTATCTTCAACATTACCCCAATGGGCACTTTCCCCAATTCAATACATAAACGTGATAGCCTTGGAACTAGAAGAGACACTTGAGGGTGCCTTCAAGGAAATTTTAGAGGCCTATGACTATGATAGGGAAGAGGATCCCAAGGAAGACACAAGAAAAGAGCTAGTCCCAATAATAACCCATGAGAAGAGAAAAGCAATATATCACTGGTACCTATGAGACCAAATAAGATACCAATGTTTATTTTCACTCATCCCACTAGTGAAGTAAATCTATTTAGTGATGAGTTCTTGATCCATAGATCAGTCATTCCTGACTGCTTATTCTATGGGAAGTTTTAAAATATACCCTCTCTTACTCATTCTTGGGCCATGACAAGGGTCACTAATTTTTGGATACAAGATGATATGAAGACTTGGATAATGGATATAGTGAAGGATAAGGAATAAAGGAGAATTATGGCCATTGAAGTACCAATAGGAAAAAGGATAGATGCTCTAGGAGAATCTATTAGCTCATGTATGGAGGTCCCAAAACCTCCCCAATTTAAAGAATTGGTTACTACTATCCATTTAAACCCTAAAACAACTAGGTTAACGAGAATAAAAACCAAGATATTTGTGGTTGGGATAGAGAAATTCACCTTTCAGAAGGTGGATCACTTTTAGGACTAACTCTAGTGGGTGGCCAACAACTTGAAAAGGCTATATTTTATAAGGAAGAAGTGGAAAGTCTAATTGAAGCCCATTTAGCACAAGCTAAAGTTGTATTCCAAGGTATGATGTAGAGGATCCAAAATTTGGAAAGAGAGAAAGAAAACTTAGAAAAATAGATAATTCTATCAATGCCAAATACAATAATCAAGATGCTTGACAAGTCATTTTATGACATGTTTGAGGCACTTAAGTCAATGAAATTAAGGTAATGTGCATTATAAGGGTAATGTGAACTAGTCAAGAGTTTAGTCACCCAATAGTAGGACTTTGAAAATAAAATAACTCAAATCCTTAAAATTTATGCAAAGAAATAGATCCCAAACTTTAAGACCATCAGTTTGGGGTGTTTGAGCACAATTCTAGGAAATGTGATTAAAAAGGTTTAGATTTTGAGTGCATGGCATAATGATATGAAAAGGGTCCTAAAAGAAGACAAGGAACTAATTAGAAGAATTGAAAAACTTATTAGGACCATGCTTATATAGCTTGCACAACCCAATGTACTTGGGATCATTAGTGATGAGGAATTCAAGCATAGGGATACTTTGGTAACCCAATAAATTAGAGGAAAAGTCCAAGGCAAATCTGGGGGTGACAATAGAAAAATCTTGGGAATGATACTTAATGCAAGGGAAATAATAAATAAATCAAAGAGTATCAAAGAGGCCATGGATAAGAATGACAAATAATTTGATGACCTGGTAGATCAAGAGGAAGAATAAATCATGAATCCTATTGTGGACATGGACTTAATTAATGAATAATATGGGAGAGCCATGAACATCCTCTAGCAATGATAGCCAAGGTACCCACCATCAAATTTTTCATATTCTATTTTGTAAAAGTTTTGTAAAATTTTGAATTAGAATATCTCATTATAAAGGAATATTCTAGTTTGTTAGCATATTTACCTATAGGTCAGTATAATTTGAAAAAGCATGTGTATTTTAGAACTTGTAAGGACAATTATCCCTATCTTTGTACGCTCATATTTTGTAACTGACTGGTATACTACCTAATATTACTATAAAGGCATGTATGACAATTATAAAAAGGGAGAGATTTTGAGAAATTTTTTATACTTGAATCAATTAATAAGACCAAGGAATACTACAAGGATGGTCCATTTTGATGTGTTAATTACTAATATAGCATGTCTCTCAATTGCTAGTAGAGGTATTGAATTTTAATAGTGTCTTTAAATTCTAAATAACATTATTTAATCATATGGTTTTTGATTTATGATTATGTTATATTAGTTTAAAGATATTAGGCCCTACTTCATTTCATTTTTCTTTTTATTTAGATGTCCAATTGCTATTTGATTAAAGTGGTAAGTCCTTAAAGTAAACTTAGTTCTTACTTATGATTCTTAAATGTTTTCAATTGAAGTTTGCTTGATATATAGTGATATTTGAGCTTAGTTTATGTTGAATTATATATTTTTTAAATGTGTATTCAGTTTCCATTCATAATTTGTCATAATGTTCAAGACTAAAATTGATAATCACTCATTTATTTTCTGCTCTACCATTCTCTCTGCTCTTTTTTTACACCAAGATCACTTTAGTTTTAGCCATATTATAAATATCCACTTAGATTAGTTTATATATAAAAATAAGAACATAAATCACTAAGTATTAACAAATATTCAAAAATAATGGGATAAGGTGGCTCTCAACCACCAAACTATATAAATATTGTGGAGCAATTATCTTACTTTGTTGCTATTTCACCATAGGCAACCAGATTACCAAAACCTACAACTCATGCTTTGAATTTCCTAAATTATTAAATGAGAAGTGTTATTTAAAAACTAAGGGCACCTATGTTACATTTAGAAGCATCAACACCCATTTATTCACTGTTCAGTTGCTCTAGCTCATCATACTCATCCTATTCTTGAAAAATGTCTGATTTATCATTTTTCATAGAACAAGCATGCTAAAAAATAAAAAATTATTCCTATTTTACCTCAAATGACTCCTCTTATTATCCATATAACTAGCTATCTTTCCAAATAACATGCCCACTTGGGAAGAGTGAAATTGTGTTAGGATAAACAGGTTGACTTGATATGGGAATTTGAAGGGTTTATTGAGTTTCTTATAGTAGAATAGTCTTTTAAGAGGGTTGATTTTAAGTGATAAAAGATTAATTTTTCATAATTATAGGCTCTCTCAAAGAATGGGGACATCTTAAACTTATAATTTTTCTTGGTTAAGCTTTTATAACCTTTTTTTCTTGATTAGGAGTGGCCTTAACAAGGTTTGGCATCTTAAAGTTAGGATGCCTAGTCTAAGAAAGCTTCCATGGTTGATAAGTTTGAGGCTCCTAAGGAAGTGAACTTTAAAATATTGTTTCATCTTGATGGAATGCTACTAAAAGTTTGGCCTTATGTTCCTATACCCTAGCATCTATGTCTCTCTTTGAATATACACATATTGATTGGTCATGGGATTGCCCACATGGAAATCACCACTTGTATTTTGAGGGTATGGCAATAAGATGAGATAAGTTAGGAGATTGAGAAGGTTGAATTAGATCATATGGGAATACATAGGACTAATTTATCTCATTAAATGGCTAATAAACATGTTGAAAAGCTTGATTAAGATAATGATGATGAAAGGGAAAATAAAATTCATGATATGTAGATGGAAATTTGAAATATCATCGAAACCCATCCATGTAAGATATTTTTCATGGGATTCAAATGCTAAAAAGTGTTTAAAATACCAAGTGTACTAAAATCACTAACCTTTTACCTAAAATGGATTCCTAGGATACTAAAACCAACTAAAGTATACTTAGATTCACGACTAGTGTTTGTATAAATTTCCTCTAAAGATTGATATAATGATGAACAACACCAATAATTATCTATTAAATTATTGTGTTATCCCTCCAGGCATACCAAAAGCCATTATCAACTTAGAGTTTCACCATTTAGAGAAGTGGTTTCAAGGCTTGTCCCTCCAACTGATACAATGGAAACACTCCTTTGGTTGTGGGTGACCTTATGTGAGGAGTGAGTCTCTAGAAAGGATTGGTTACCATTGATGAATAACCTATACTAACACTAACACTACTAAAACTACAAGGAAAAGGGAGAAACAAAACATAAATTGAACCTAAGACCTAAGACATAAGAGAGGTGATGCAACAATGATGTTATGCCCCCTATACCAACTTCTTAACAACATAATAGTACTCAACATGGACTAAAATTCACTTACACATTATTTAAAATAGGCTCTTCATACATCAAGGTTTCTTATTTAGGTCATGATTCATATATAAGACTTGAAGGGATAACTGAGAGGTCTTATATTAGACACAATATAAACTTAAACAACTTCAGCACAACATACAACCTATATAAACTTAGCCTCTTAATAACAAGGTGAATAATAAATTACTTACAAGAGGAATAATGGATTTTATCATAGATGTAGATAAACTGAGTATTAGAACCATACAAGAATATCAACATGAAGAAGGAAAAAACTAGTCTTATATTGATTCAAAAGGCTTGAAATCCAGTATTACAAATGGGAAGAGTCTTGACATACCCAATGGAGGGATATTTTTACAATAAAAATTAGAATTATATATATGAGATAATGAATAATATAGAGGAATAAATAACACAAAGAATGCTCATAATTCTGCCATTAATGTATGAAATTTAGTTTCAAAATAGAAAATATAAGGAAATTAATGCCATAAGTGTTCTTCAACCATTAGTTTTGACTTGCATGCATTTTTATTAGTATTCATGTTAAATCTCAAGGAAAGTGGCATTGGATTTCCTCATGGGTGACTAGGTAATCTCGATTTATTCAAAGAGACTTCAAGGCTATTCTATTTTTAGGGATCAAGGTTTCCTTGTCTTCATTACAGGTGTTGATTCATCACTCTTTTGACTTCAATTCTAGAATTATTCCTTAATTCCATACTTCTCACTCCCTTTTATAGGTTTCAAATTCTTATGATAAGTTTCAAACATCTTCATGACCCTTTGACCTCATTGAATGACTTTCTAACTTCCACTTCTCATCATTTGAAACCATAGATCTGTGTTTTGATTGTGTATTAGGTTAACTATAAATATTGACATGATATCAATCCTATATTTTTCAATTTAAAAATAAAACCATGGAAAATATGAATAATAATATTTCCAATTAAATAACGAGAATTGAAAATGGAGGTAAGGATCAAAAGATATGGTTCAAAAACTAACACATAGTCATGTGCAACATACCAATACCTTCAAAACATGGAAAAATGGAAAATCATAGAGCAAAACATGATCAAAACCAATTGTACCTTATATTTATAGAAATATCTTGAAAATATTCACAAAAAGGTATTTTTATATTTTTGAAATGATCAAATTAATCCTTGCCAATACCATTTTAGTGATTTTTAGTCAAAAGATGCTTTAATGAGGAATCTTCCTAGGAGGGTCACATTACAACATTATATCTTTTCACTATAAATTCTAATAAATGCAAAACTAAATGTATTGACTTATCTTTTCATCAAGGTACTATAATAAAAAATTTCAAAAAAATTTGGAATTCATTTGGTCCTATGAAAATCTATTTCAAAAGTGCTCACTTTCCAAATTTATCAACTAGAAAGATAAAAATTTGACAAAGTAAAAAACATCACAATTGAGAGTTTTTGAATATGTGAATTTCACATGTGATATTTAATATATGTGCACTATCTTTCCCATTAAAATATAATGATATTTGCTATCACCATGAGGAATTTTTTTAATATTTTATTTAAGTTACCCATGCAAATGGTTTTTTTTAAATATGCACACTAACTAGATCTCAAAACTGGAAACATAGAACTAAGTGAAAAAATAATGTACAACCCTTGATAGTTGTGAATTTTACACTTAAAAAAGGAATTTCATTAAAATTTATCTACATTTGAATTCATCCCACATTTTTTCACCATCATGGAAAATTTAAATATTATTGGATCTTAATTATATGTGCAAAAATAGGATATAAAAGTTCACACTAGCCAGATTTGGTCACTCAAAAGATAGAAATTTGTGCACTGGCCAACTTTCATTACTACACATCTTTCAGAAGAGGAAATCTATAATATTACCTAATTCATCATTATATTATTATTATTAAATTTGGCTACCATAATAAAAATTTTCAAGATAAAAAATGTTATTTAACCCTGTGACATTAGGTCTAAAAAGTGCACCTTTGACATATTTGGCAACTAGAAAGATGCACAAAATGCCAAGTAAAAATTAGTGCAGAAGACAATTTTTAAATCTATGTTTATTTCATATGGGATTAAATTTTATGTGATTTTATTGATCCAAACACTTTTATCACATATGGTTCTCTTCATGAAAATTTTAAAGATAAAAAAAATGATTTGACTTTGTGGACTTGCTTCTGAAAAGTACTAAACATGCTAATTTGGTGCAGAGTTTGATTTCTATTAAGAGATCAAGGTGACTTTAAAAATTCAACAATAAAATTTGAAATCAATGGTGGTGGTTTTATACTTGACTTAGGAAATGTTTTAAGATTTGGTGAAACCTAAAATTCTACCTCAAATAGTTTCTTTCTATCCAAAAATTTCTTGGTATATGTACTATACTTCCCAAACTTATCTATAAAAGAGATAAAATAAGTATTGTCTCTACTAATGTCTACACTTTTTTATCTTTCTAATGACAAATTAAGCACATATTATGTGTACCCTTGAAATTAATGATCCACATTTTCCACTTTTTCCACATTGAAACTTTAACCTATTTTAATCCTATGACTTAACACAACTTCAAAATATTGATTCTATTCTCCAAAAAATATCCTCCCTTATATCTATGAACTAAAACTACCTTCTAAAAAATATAATTACCCCTGTTATATATTTCCACTTTCTTACATTTTCTTATCATTTCTATCTATCTTTACACTCTCATTTACACCTTTTCTTCTTTTGGGCCTTATCCTTTCCTTATCCTCATAGTCTCTAGTTTATATTGACCTCCTATGAGCTCCCATTCCTTCATTATATTCTACACTATCTACTCTACTTATATTCATAGTTATATTAGGATTATTTTATTTTTTCCATCTTTTATGTTGTCATAAGCCTTTCTCTAACCCCAAAATTTACTTTTCACTTTAGTTCATTACATCCTCCATATTTTGGGTATGGGTTAAACCTTCCCTTTTTAGTTCCTCATCATTCAATTTGTTATTTCACATAACCCCCTAATGCTTGAAGTGAATACTCCATGGTCGTAAGATTAGGCACCATGGCCTTTTATAAAACCAACATATTGACAAGAATAGGTAGTCATTGTAGAAACTTTCCTCTAATTCCTCTCACAAATAGGTCTTTTGTACCCTCAAAGGAAATATATCCCTATAAAAAAATTCAATGATGTATCCATTAATGGTAGTTTTAATCCAATTATCTATTAAATGATTCCAATAAGTATCCAATTTCTACATGTTCTCTAGTCTCTCTTATGTCTAAATAAATAAATATATTTTTTTAGCTAAAAATAGTAGTATTTGAGTCTCAATAACCATGTAACTAGTAATCTAGATAATTGACATTAGAAAAAACCATATATTTCATCTTATATATGCTCATGAATAAGTTATTATTCAAAACTTCCTTTTTTTTTACTTATTCTTATATAAAATAATGAATTCATTCATTAATCCATCATTCTAAGTCTCTTTGTCTTGGTATAGATCACAACATGTTTTAATCTTTGATGCTTACTGCACCATTTTTATCAGAGGTTATGGGAAAGCCTATTAGAACATGATAATAGGGAATAGATGTGTAAAACATAACATAGAAACAAATGGGAAATTACATATAAAATTTACATTAATCCAAGCATGACATATAAAGTTAATTATCATGATTTGTATATATAATTAGCTCAAAATAGTAAGTGTTTTCATAGTGAACCAGATATAATAAATGATAATATATCAATGAAAGGAACATGAAGAAACATAAATGAAAACCATTTATGAATCTCTATATTAATCTCAATATTTCAAAACATTTTTTCAATACAAGTTAATGGTAGTTATAGATCTTTTCAAAGACTATGTCACTTCACATTCCAGCCTTTCACTACAACCTAGAAGAAGACTTTTCATTCTGAAAATTTTTGATATAAAATGAGAGCCACATACATAAAAAAATAATATTCTACATATAAAATAGTGAGAAACATATGCTTATCATACAACTATAAACTATGATTTTATATCCCTATTCTACTACCAACATGCTATTAGGGATATCAACTATACATTCTAAGAACTATTAAAATTTGAAGATGAGACCAGACAAATGAGAGAGGAAACATTATAGAATTTCATGCAAGCAAATTTAGACAATCTTTACAAAATTTCTTGCTTATATTAAATTACTCAAAAGTTACAAATAGTTTTTTGGATCTAAAAACTCTCCCCCTTTTTTAAAATGGCCAACACCTCTTTATATAAAACTTTCATGAGGTATGTTGATTAGTCATGTAAAAATTTAAGGACAACTATCCTTTTATAATCTTTTTGGAACCCTTTAGACATTCTCGATGACTAACCTACATGAAATGTGCTTTACAAGTTGCACATGCCTTTACAAAAGAACATTCTTTTTTCAAAAGTTACAAGCTCAATTACATAAATAATATTCCTATCTTAACTAACTTGGAGACCCTTTTAGTTATGTAGTCTTCTACCTTCCCTACAAGATCTTCATTCTATAATGATATTCATTGATTAGCTAGAGATCAATGATAGGTTTCATGAACAATTCCTTTTCTTGATCCTTTAGGCACTTGAGATCCCTCTCAACCCTTTCCAAAGCTTGTTTGATACCCTTGGTATATCCTATATTCTCCTCAAATGACAATAGTAGACCCATGATCTTCTTATTATCAGCTCTTGTCTTCACTTGAACTTGGTTCCTCACATTATACATGAATTGAGAATTTCTATGCTTGAACTCCTCATCAGTGATAAGGCCCAAAGGACTAAGTGAGGTGGGATATTGGATTAAGATGTCCAATATGTGTATCATCTTATCTTCATAATATTTGAGGTGCTTGGAAATATCTTTCATCTTTTTAGACCAACTGCTCAGGGCTTTGATTTTGTCCACTAATATAGCCATAGCCATACTTAAATGGGCTAGGTTGACTATCTTGAATTTAGGGTCTTGATTCTTGGTCAAGGATTTGATCAAGTATTTCACTTGATAAATTGAAGCCTCCCATTTTCCAACTTTGCCTATAGCCATGAAATTTTTCTTACTCATTGCCTTTTGTTTGGTGCTACCTAACTTTAAGGAATTGAACAAGTCAATCCTAGTGTTCTTAAATATCTTGAATATATCTTCTTGGATTGATAAGATGGTAGTCTATTCTAAATTCTTTTATTGTTTCATCTTGAATTTGATGATAGACTATAATTGATTATATTGTGCTTGAGCTAGATTCAATGGGTCCTCTTTAAAGATAAGAATATCACAAGGTCTCTATCCTTATATTGGAGTCAAACTAATGAATGGTTCCACTTTTTGAAAGGTGAATTTCTCTCTAACAATTATGGCCTTATTTTATATCACTCTTTCTAAGATGGTGGCCTCTACATTAAATTGAACCCCTCCTAATTATTGAGTCATGTTTGGAGATGGGGTTTATATTTATGCTCCATTTTATGTTCCTAATGTAGCCATTCTTTTCTCCTCTTATTTTTGTAGAGCCACAATCCATGGCTTAAGCTCTTTATGCATAGTGATGTTGACATACTTTTTTATTTACCAAAGATGGTGCAAAGTAGGGACTTTTTTACAATTTTCCATAGTGGCCATGAATTTGTTCAAATTGCTCACTAATGTTCTATACTTCAATTCTATATTAAATTCATCTTGCATAGGTGATAATTCAACTCTCTTAGGTTTGATTATGATTAATACAGGGTTAAATTAAGGATTTAGTGCATGTTAGGGATATTTTGAAGGTATTCTTAGTGATTTAATGGAGGTATCTAGTTCAAATAGTGAGCTTCATGGCATCCCTATAACATTTTCATGTAACTTTTCTCATTTATATTTAAAAAGCGATTGTTTCCTTTTGAAAATTCTACCTTGATCTTGCACCATTAGATAATCCTTACATAGATCAATGTAGACCATCAATCTCAATCTAAGAACTTAAATGCTATTGGTTTCTAGCTATGTTCCCTATGGTTATGACACTTTTCACTTTCGAATTCACTCTAATCTTCGTTAAAATGTCATAGTTGTTCTCACACCATTGATCTCATTTACATGGATTAATCATGCTTCATCGATCTTGATTTTCTTTATTATGCCTCCTACTCTAAGACCATTAAGTAGAATGTGTATGCTCATCCACATACCATAGATATTTTAAATATTCTCAAGATTTAATTTGTGGCTTGTAGATATGCCACATGTCATCTCCACATTGATCCTTAGGGATTTTGACTTTTCAACCATTATCATGCACCATAAAATCTTGATTGGCCAAATCAATGCATTCCATTAGATCTTGATCCACAAGGTTGAATGCGATTAGTTTTTGAATGTATTTTGGATATGAGTGTGAAACTTATCACCATCTCACTTATTTTGAGGCTCTATCAAAGTCTTAACTCAATACACACCATTAGATCAATCTTTTATAAGTAAACATGTATCATTGATCTTTTTGATATGTTCAAAATTTGGCTTAGGTCCATGGATTTGAATTTTTAAACTTAATCTTGCACTATTGGATCTTAATTTCCTAATAAAATGTATACCATTGATCTTGTGGATAGAAATAATATTTAAGTTAGGCTCAAGAAAATAAAGAACTTAGCATAAAGTTTTTGGACTATGGTTTTATTTCATGTTAATAAACATGGGTAAGACCTTAGGATAAATATTTTTAAGCTAGGTTTTAAAACATGATAAAGGGGACCCTACATATAATAAAATACATGGCATAAAGTCTTAGGATAAGGCTTAGAGCATTAGAAAAGGGGCCATATGGTTAGTTAGATTATGTGAAGATAAAAGGAATGAAAGGGGCTTGGGACATAAAGGACCAAGTATAAATTTTTAGACTAAGGTTTGGTCATGTTGATAAACACAACTAAACCTTAGGATAAAAATTAAACTAGGTTTATGACTTAATTAATCATTCCCACGTAAATTGCTCCTGCACAAATTTGAATTGGATTCAAAAGGACCTAATCTAGGGTAATTTGAATGAGGGTTTAAAGATTATTAAACATGACTTCAATTTGATTTTCAATAGACCAAAGGTTAGTAAAAGATCAAATTAAAATTAATATATGGAACCCAAGTAATTGACCATTCCAAATGGACTCCATTGGAGTTATAACCTAAAATATAAAGATTTAATGTTAACAACTTTAGGTAAGATTAAATCAAAATTAAGAACAAATATGCCAACCAAATCAGGTATGAATGATGTTAAAATAAAGACAATGTGAAAAGATTCTAGTGGTATTATGATCAAGTGAATTTTTAATTTTAAGGTATAAATTTTCATAATTTAATGCAAGGGTCCCCATTTTTTAGAAATAGGGGTATGTCTACCTCAACAAATGGCAACTTCTAGGGGAACATAGCAATATGTTAGAATTAAAAGACTCTAGTTTATACTAATAACTATGCTACTTATTGCACTTAAACAAGCACCATTACTAATATCAATTCATGGTTAGAACAAATCTTGCACATGAAAAATTAGGATCAAACATGAAGAGATAACCATGCTATGTGTGTGATTTGATTCCACTTAATGATTTCCATAGGATTTAAATAACAACTTATAGATTCATGACTTTAATCATTAACATTGACTTATAACATATTTAAATGTCCATTAAGAACCATGATTTAGCTTATTGAAGGCTTGGGCATTGCTCTACTTTTATCTAGGTATCCATATCCCTGATAAAGATACCTTTAGCTCTACTCAAGGACTTGATTTGATACCATCTAAGCATCCATATCCATGGTGGAGATTAACAAAATCACCTCTACTTATAAGTCATTTTAATTTTTGATATACTCTCTTATTTTTTATATTTTTATATATTTTGACTTTCTAGAAAATGTTGGGAACTGGATTAGCCAGGTTTTAGGATTTGGTCACATGTTTGATCTTCAAATAATAATCCTTGGATGTAAACTTTGTTCCAATCAATTAATGTTTTTAAGTACAAGCATGACTATATCCTAATAATTTAATATTTTACCCTACATGGGGAATCCTTATTACAACCAAAATTAGATAAAAATAAGGTTTATAATCTCAAAGAATAATTAACCTATTTAATAGTCTTTACTATTTTCTCTAAGCTATAATATTAAGCTCATATTTCAATGATCCATGATCAACCAATGCTAAGAAAACATACCTACATTCCTAAACTGTGAGGTTTCTTTGAGAAATCATATGAATCTTGAGTTGAGGGATATCTAGAACAAACTTATTAAAATCAAGGAATAAAGTAGGGAAAGCGAACACACCAAGCAAAAATCACACCACCATAAAATAAAGGAAACAATTAAATAAACATATATAAACACTATGTAGAAGTAAGGGATAAGAAGGAAACTAATCTAGCCTACCTATACTATCTCTAACTAGTCTTGCAGTTCATTCCATGAAGAGTCTAAGTGGGACAATAGAGAAATAGTGCTTGAGGTATTATCCATTGGTTGGCAATGTAAACTCTATTCCTTGCAAGTCTTTTAGTTTAAGGTGTTATCCCCTAAGGTTTTAATAATCTGATATCAACCAATCCACAAGAGTGTGAAATTACCATGTTTTCCTTTTGGTTCTAAGGCTTTATACCAAATAATATCTAAATCTCCTTGTCTAATCACCTTTATCTTTAAAAATTTATCAAACCACCTCTTGATTGTGGTTTGGTGTCTACTAAAATTGGCAAAAGCTTCTTATCTTGCATCTTCCATCTGTATGATGTCTAGAAACCTTTAACTTGTGAATTTTTGATCCTCCTCCATGTAATTTTACATGAAATCATAGGTTAGAAGCTTGAGTTTTATGGGAAATATATATTCTTGACCATATACTAACAATAATGTTGATGCCTTGAGAGCTTGTTTGACTCTAGTTTTATTTGCCCAAAGGGCATACTTAAGTAGTTTATGTCATGTTCTTGGTTTATCAAATAAATACTTCTTTATAGCCTTCATCAAGTTCTTATTTATTGATTCAGACACTCCATTACCTTGAGGATAATGGTTTGATGAGAACTTGAAGATGATGTTATTATCATATTCCTAGTCAGTCATCTAAATGGATATAAATAGATCCATTATCACAAATTAGAGATATTGGCGTGCTAAACCTTATGCATATGTTCTCTTCTAAAAATTTGATCACTTCTTTAATTTTTCACTACTTGGTTACCACTAATTTAGTCCATCTTATGTAGTAGTTAGTAGCAGGTAGAACATACATATGACCATTTGATGAATTGGGGTTAATGACGCCCACAAAATCTAGTCCCCATTGGGAAAAAAGGTTTATCAATCATTATTGGCTTAAATGACATGACTACCTTGGGATATTTAGTTTTGAATATTTGACATGAGTGACGTTCTCTCACATGCTTGTGAGCATCTTTGAAGATAGTGGGCCAATAGTAACTAACCCTAAGGATATTATGGGTTATTGTCCTTTTGGATGCATGTCTACTTTTCAATTTTTCATGGAAAGTGATCAATATCTCATTCACATCTTCTTTGGAAACAAGCCTTATGTAAATTCCTTCAAATTTCTTCTTGTACAACACTCCATCCTTGATAAAAAAATGAACTACTTTTAGCCTTAAAGCCTCTCTTTCACTCTCTACTTAACCTTGTAGGATAATAGCCATTGATTAGCAAATGAAAAATAGGATCATACCAATCATTGGGATAATTTTTATTTTATTCCACCTGCATGACACTTAGTTTAGGATTAGTATTGGAAATCAAATGAATTAAACCTTGGCATCTTACTAACTTTGTAATCTTCATCTCTAGATTATATTCTTGGAAAACAGACATCGACTTACCTTTCCTTTCTTCAAGTTTACATTGACTAAGAATGAACTTAGTGGTAGGTTCTAGTAGTAATATATGTAACTTATTTATAAGGAAATAATTCCTATATTTGTTCATTTCATTGACTAGAACACATGTTTTTTTTTCAATAAGAGAATAATTCAATTCAACATTTTTAAAATTAGTACTCATAAAAGCAATAGGATGATCACATCCATCTATCTTTTCAGTTAGGACATATGAAATTATATGTTAAGAAGAAAAAGAGTAAATATATAATTCTTTAGTAAATTCTAGATTTATCACATAGGGGCTTGTCTAATTACTTATTTGATGTCTTTGAATGTATCATGTTGATTCTTATCCTATAACAAATAGTACTACTTAGACTTATCTTATATGTTCACTTTTAGCTTCAAAATATTTTTAATCATATAAATTTTCATAATCAATTATATTTAAATGTTTCAACCATGTTGATATAGTTCTATTACATTCAAATTAATCTAAGTGTATCAAACAATCACATACTATTTAGTTACAACTAGTTACAAATAACTACATCATCCATGACTAGAAATGTGCTGATATAATTATTCCTAGTTTATCCAACTACACTGACCATGATGTAGAATGTGCCAAGACAATTCTTCATATTTCATCCAACTAAATTGGTCATGACATAAAATGTGCCAATATAGTTTTCACTATTTCATCCAACTACATCATCCATGATAAAATGTGTTGATATAGTTATGCTTATTTAATCTAACTACACTAGCCATGACATAGAATATGATGATACATTTATATTTATGTCTCTTGTTAAAAAAAATTTCATTAGACATGACATAAAAGATGATGATATAATTATAATTATGTTTTTTATTACAAACAACTACACTAGCCATAACTCAAAATGTGCCAATATAGTTTTACTCATCTTACCCAAATGTATCGACCAAACACATATTTTATGAATACAATCTTAATATCTCTTACTAAAAATTATAATATTTAAAAGAAAATAAATTATATTGATCATCATGATTATGTTTTAACCAATTTTATCATCCTCACTGATATAGTTGAAATCCGTTCATACTTGCCTAACTATATTGACCAACCTAATATAATTTAGTCCAATTTTTATTACACTAGACTATATCAACTTGGTCAATATTTTTAAAAATAATTTAATAACACATCCCAAATATAATAACATCTATTTAGATACCATATTCCTCATTTTAAGTATTTTATCAAATTTTGGGAACTAGAAGACTGTTAGACCCTAATTAGACAAACTATTATGCAATATCATAATGATACATATATGCAATAAATGACACAAACTAATCTAGAATATACTAAATCTAGAAATATACTAAATATTAAAGTACAAAGGATAACACAAACTTAACTAGAAAATTAAGATGTAAAATGTTTCTAGAACTAAATTGATAGGGAAACTATGTTAACTACGTGTAGACTCAGAAAAGGAGGTGATAGGGATTTTGGACATGAGTGTTGTAATTGGATAGTAAAGCAGTGCATTGTTATCCCTAGGGAATAATAATTTTGATAGGTATGAGATATCTAAAATTTATTGGGTAGGTATGCCTTTGCCTGTGTGTTTTATATATTATGTAGGAGCTTATAATCTAATGCAAAAATCATTATGTATCTCCTCTTTTACTTAAAATCCTAGGTCACTGACATAACAATATGAATGTAATAATTGAGTAAAAAGGGGTTAGGACTTTAATTTTTTCTTAACCTTAACACTCCCAATGATGAAGATTGCCTATATACCAATAATTCAAAGAGGGTTAAAAATCATTGTACTTCTCCCATGTTACAGTGGTGTGTGAAAAATACTAGTGCATATGTTATATGATAATGCAATCTTGATGTGATTAAGCGTTTCAACTTAGAATTTTGACATTGAAAGTGTATTTAGATTTTAGATCAAGGATATTAAGGTTTTATGTAATCAAAATTGGTAGAAATAGGGATTTTTCTCTCAATGTGAAATTAAAATTTTGGTTACTTTGAGTGTGGAAGCCTTTTGTGTAAAAAATGGTTTAAAATGTGTCTTTATAATGGTATTTTTGGAATTCCTTCAAATGGGGATTTATAAAATTTCAAGTCAACCCTTTCATAAATTTGAATTTTTTGAATTTGTAATTAATTTACATGAAGATAAGAGCAATGGATATAGACAAGAAAGCAGTGTGTTTCTATCCAATTAGGGTTTTATTATTCAAGGAGCACAAATAATTGATTATTTATCACTAAAATCTAGATTAAGTGGAATCTAGGGTTAAATGGCTAAGAGATAGTCTAGGGCACAAGGTTGGTAGACTATCTCTAAAGCAGGCCATTTGTTTACAAAACTCATATAGAACATATACTAAATTTATTATGTTAAAATGCTAAAGATAAAAAGTACAACTATGCTAAATATTTTAATGACAAAGAAATAATATACTTAACTAGTTATGATGTCAATACAATTTTGGATCTAAAAATAGGCAAATAGTGGACATGATTTAAATTATGAAATAATCATCTAATTCTAGAAACTATACCTTTATAGATGTAGACACTTGTACTGACCTGGGATGGTTGCATCAACATTAATTTTTGACTTAGACACAATTGTTTAGTATATAATAACTATTGAAATTTGATGTGAACACCTAGATGTTTATGGGTTATGTGTGTGACTTCACTATGGTATATTCATATTCAGGTTATGGAGTGTCATTCCTCATCAAATAGTAAAACCCTAGTTTTTCATCTTCATAGTGGCTATGATAAAAAAGGGTTAGTGGGCACATGATGTCAAGTTGAACCAAAGATCCTTCTATTAATAATCATTGCCTACATATCCAATACTCTAAAGAGGGCCTTAAACTTATGTAGTTCTCCCCTACTTATTAGATTGTGTGTGAATCATGCAATGTGTGATAAGAAAGTACAATGATGACCTAGCTTGTACCCTAGACAATATGGATCTTGGGTTATTCCTTTAGTACTTTAAACTTATAGGTATGTAGTCCTTGTGACTGATATGGAAATATAAGAAAATAAGGAAGCTTTACCCACTTGAGTGTTTTATTAAGTACTTTTTGGTCTATACTCAATATTTTCTAGGTGAAGAATGAATGAGGGTTGATCATGTATTTATACCAATCCCTTTGGAGAATATCTTACATTAAATCACTTAGGCTGACCATGGGAATACATTTAATTTTCAAATTTGATGACTTTAAGGCACTAGATACACTGGGATAAGACACTTGTGTCAACATAAGCATCTAAATAGGATATAAGTGTATAGACAATTAAAAAATTGATGTAAGTCCAAAACTTGTAGAAATTGAAGATAATCAAGTTTATAACATTCTAGGCAAGATATAAGGTTCAGGTCATCATAATAACATTGTTCAGACTAAGAGATAAGTAAATATTTAGTGCATATAACACACTTTATCTTTTATTGAGTCAAAGTTGAGTGATTTTTTGGTGACTAACCTGTAACTAATAACATGTTATGGTATATAATCAGTGCATATAATATGAAATTAAAATCATTAAAATGATTGAAATTGAAAGAGAAAAAGATTTAGGAATAAACATGTGTATCAATGCAACCATATTAACTTTTATAAATTTAAGTTGAAATATGTATCATTATAAATCACTAAAACTAAGATTAAGACAAATATACAATCTATAAATTACATATATTTAAAGAGATATAGAGATTTTATAAGATACATGCCTCCAACTATGGGGAAATTGTGAGTTGTCACCTGGTAGTTCAGACTAGCTCAACCAAATAACCCAATCATACTTATAACCTAGTGATTGAGTGTGAAAAAATCTATCTCACACTATAAAATTTGTGAGGCTAGATGATATAATCAATTCTAACCTATAATATTGGTAATATTTAGTGATTTAATCACCTCAACCATACCAAAAAGTGAACCAACTATTGTAGTAGATTGGATCAATATAGTTCA
Source organism: Torreya grandis (assembly GCA_037957365.1). Taxonomy (NCBI): domain Eukaryota; kingdom Viridiplantae; phylum Streptophyta; class Pinopsida; order Cupressales; family Taxaceae; genus Torreya; species Torreya grandis. Next base: position 2,337,187 of record JARHVA010001165.1, on the reverse strand, counting down.
TAATAGTCCAATTTGGTGGGTGAAGATAGTCCCTAAAAGTGTTTAAAATATAAATTTGATTTAATTTTTAAATATTATGAGCACATTACATATCTTATGCACCTTAGATATGTATCATGCTAAAACTATGTATAATAAAATACCAATGTATATAATTCTTCCATAAGTATGTATATGAATCATATAGCTATGCAATTTATCCAATTAAAAAATATGTAAGTGTGGAGAACATGTATCTAAAATATTTCCACACTATAATATAAAACTAAAAATTTGTGTAAGTGTGGATAACGTGTTTCCAAAGCATGCCCCCACTATATTCTAAAGCTGAGAACTAGTGTAAGTGCCAATGTGGAGGAGATGTTTCCAAAACATATCCCATATAATATGGATATGTTTAATATTGAATAAGCGTGGAGAACATGTTTCCAAAATATACCCCCACTAAATCTGAAACTATGACAAATTGGGAGATCATGTTTCCAAAACATGGCCCTACTACAATTTGAATATGTGAAGTAATGTAGAAGTCATGCCTCTATGGCATGCCCCTAATGGTATGCCCCACATCCCCCCCACCACCTTTTGAGGTGAGTAAAGTATAAAATAGTAGTTACCTTACCTCAAAAAGATAATATAACCATGTAAACTATGAATTTACCATGTAACATAGAGAAGGAACATGTGTATGTAGATATATCTTTGAAGTATGAATAATATGATCACACCAAGCCCTAAGATGCATGACTAATTCAAGGCATGTCTAGATAGTAACTATACAAGATTAAAAATCAATCAAACACACACACAAGATCACTAAAAATAAAATCAAGAGACAATGATACAAGGAGACCTCAAAAAAGGGCATTTTTAAATGTTGTACAATTGAAAGGATATTATTTAGTCGAATATCCATAATATCAAGATTGACATTCAAATGTCAACATAAAATAAATAATGACATATGATGATGTCAACATATAATAAACAATAACATATGTAAATTTCAAAGAGGAAAATGGAGGCATGGGCACCAAAAATAATGGAGCATATTTAAATGCTCAAAATGGTAAGATAATAATAAGGTAAAAAACTCAAGGAAGTGCATAAATGAAAGCATAAGTAACCAACATAAACATATCATACTAGTCCCTAGATATATGTGTTAGCAAAAAATGTTAAATACATAGCTTATCAAAAACATTAATAAATGTATAAATATGGAAAAAGGCATGTATGAGTATATATGAGCTCAAACATGATAATGTAAAGTGACCATATCATAATATAATATGGATGTGTTGTGATCAAAGAAGATAATTCTCCCAATGTCCATATGACATGATTAGAGGGAAAACCCAACATCTAAAAATGCACAAATCATGTATAATTGTATTCCTAAATCACACTCAAAAGGTGCATGAAACACATGTATATATAAAACACTGATATTCCATCGACCAACATCAAACCAATAATATATATGCAAAGGATCTAATAATATATGTAAATACTAAACATATTTTTAGATTTTTTAATTTCTTTGTTTTTATTTTTATTTTTTTCTATTAAACTAGAGAATCTACCCTATGATCTCATCCAATAGATGAGAACCTATGAGGGGTCATAAATATATAACCTTTATAGATAAATATGTGTCATATGTGTGCATAGTATAAGTAATAAATATATCATGGTCTTTTGGTAATGTTGTATTTGGTATCTTTGGTTTGCATTTATCTGCATTTGGTTTCTCATTTGTTGATGATGTATTCAATCAATTGGTACTAGGTACTATAAGAATGAATAGATTATATGGTATATTACTAAGTGAATTATAACATAATTTATTGAAATATTTATTTGAATATTGTTTATCATTTATATGAGGAGTGAATGTAGCCTGATTTCAAGAAAGGCTTGTATTTTCCTCCTTTGTAACCACATTTAAAACCTTAGACTTTTTAATTGGATCTTAATTTTTATCTTCATTTATTATAAATATTGGTTTAAATATTTGATGTGCCCAATACTCTTTTATGATGATATCTTTTCTATATATGATTTATTCTTTGACTTGTTGTCAATTATAGGTTCTTGTTCTTTTGCATTGGCCAAATGTATATTTGAATTGTTTGCATTAGTCTTAATAATATATCCCAAGTATAATTGGTAATTCTAATCATTTGTGGAAATAAGATGAGTAACACCTTGGGAATTTTTTCCAAATCCTTGATCATGATAACGAAATTTTTGTAAATATTCCACCCCAAAATTATACTATTTGAAAAATCAAGTATCATTATTGACAGGTAAATATGTATCCTTTTTTAATTTGGTTTATTCTTTTTGAACCTTTTCTTTCTCTATGTGTGATATTTGTAACTATTTTTGCTCTAAATTTTTTATTTGGTAACCACATTTGTTGTTTTTGTATTTGTGGTTTAGGAGAGATACTCATAGTGTGAATGGTGTTCTTGGTTTATTTATCAATGATATGATCACCACTACCTTTGTGACTTTATATTTTATTCTTTAATACAAAGCAATAATTTGTATGATGCTCATGAATTCTATGATATGCATAATGGTATTTGGATCACCTTATAGGATGTGTAAGAGGTAATTTGATCACTTTGTCTTGAATCATTTCTCTTGGGATTTCACTTAGTATCTTATTAACATTTGGTATAATATTTGGATCACTTGTTTTAGATGTATTTTTTTGTATCTTTGAATTTGGATAAGAAACCTTGTTTGACATAACATTGGTAGATAAGGATACAAACACATGATTAACATTACCATCTGTTGGATTCTATAGGTGTGTAATCTAATTTTGTAATAATGTGATCTTTGAATTGCAATTATTTTGCCACCCTTCTATTGAATTTATCATAAGGATGATTTGATATTTTAAGGCTTCATAAAAACAAACCTTAGGTACCTCAGATTGAACATGAGTATATACACCATCTACCTTTACCCTTGAAGGAGTGATAGCATGGACCTAGTTAGAGTGATGGTAACTATCACCCTACTTAGGGTTAGGAGGAAGAGGCTCAATGCCATTGCCATAGGAGTTGTAAAGAGGGCTTAAATTATAATTTTGTTTTGAAACTCTCTCATTATATTAATCAAGTTGGTTACTCCTTTTAATTGATTTCATCATAAATTAAGCATAATAAGTAAAAACTACCATGATATACTATAAAATTAAGTAACTCAGAGATATATCCATATTAAACATGTTTGTAGAAAAGGGGAAATTATGATTTTAAGTTTTAAACCCTTTAAAATCTATATTTAGAAATAATAAATTAGGAAATCCTAGGTCAACTAGGGTTTTGAGAACAAAGGTTAGGGTCGCCATAATGTGCCAAATGAAGATAAAGTAATCTAAAGTGATTTGATAAGAATTTTTGGAATATGAAACATGTTTTGAAGTAAAAATAGGAAATGAGATAAACACAAAAACTAGGGAAACAAAAAGTACAATATATAGTCTATAGGGCTAAATTTCCTAAAAATAGTGAAATGCTAAATTTGAAAAATACATACAATATTTTGGTGAAAAAATAAGGTTTTTTTATATATAAACATAATTATTAAAAACCTCTAAGTAATTTAAAACTTGATCTATTATGAATAAGAAATTGGCAAAACCCTAGAATATTCGCAATAAAGAATCAAAAAAATTGATAAAATGTGATTTTATTTTAGAGATATAAGAGAGTTTTTTGAATAAAGTATTATTTCTCATGAAATCCATAAATTATTTAGAAACTAAATACACCATTCACCTTGTATGCCAATATTTACTAAAAATAGTAAATTAAAAAATTTATACTGAATTTGGGTGAACAAAAAGAGGTTTTTAGTATAATAGTCTTAGTAGAAAATACCTATGATAGATTTTAAAATTTATTTGTTTGGATGCTTAAATGTTATAATCAAGGAAGAATCCATTTGTAAGCATTTTCACATGAAGCCTTTATGACCATAGGAGGGTAAAACCCTAGGGTAAAGTTTTAGATCTAAAAATCCATCACAATAAGGTAAAACCCTAAGAGGTTAAAAACCCTAGATCATAATTCTTTTTTAATTTACATGAATTGAGTTCATCAAATGTTTATCCCTAAAATATAGATTATGGGGAATCTAGGGTTAAAGGGGTAAGAGATAGCCTAAGGAACAAGGATGGTAGACTATCTATAAAGTAGGCTAATTATTTGTAAAAATAAAAAACATTTACTAAATTTATTATGTTGATATGCTAAAGACAAATTAAAACTATGTTAGATAATTCAATGATAAATAAATAAGATACTTATTTGGTTCTGATGCTAATACAATTATGGATCTAGAAATATGCATAAATAGGATTAGATATAGATTATTAAATAATCATTTGATTCTGAAAATTTTACCTTTATAACTATAAAAACTTGCATCAACATGGGAAAATTGGATTGACACTACTATCTAACTCATTTATAGGTGTCCAATACATAACACCTACTGAAACTAGGTGCCTCTAGGTTCTATGTCACCTTTACTCTAGTGCATTCAAATATGGATCATGGATTGTTGTTCCTTGTTAATTATCAAAACCCTAGTTATTCATATTTATAGTGGATATGGAAAAAATGGGTTTGTAAGCACATGGTGCTGAGCATCCCAAAAGACCCATCTATTAATGAGGATTTTCTAATAATTAATACTCTAAATCAAACTTATGTAGTTCTCCCTTAGGTGTTGGCTTGTGTCTGATTCATGCAATGTGTGATAAGCAAATATAATGGTAACCTAACTTATAATTTGTAAAATATGGATTTTGGGATACTCCTTTAGTAATTTAAACATATAGGTATGTTTTCCCTATGACTGATATAGAAATAGGATAAAATAGGGAAGCTTTGATCATTTGAGTGCTTGATTGAGTGATTTTTGGTCTATGTTATGTATTTTATAGGTGAGTAATGAATGAGGTTTGATCATGTATTTATAAAAATCTATTTATAAAAAAATGGATGAATTTAGGGCACTATACACTTACATTGGGATATGACACTTGCATTGAAATAGGCATCTAGATGGGATGTAAGTGTTTGGGTAGTTAGAAAATAGGTGTAGGTCCAAAACTTACAAAGACATAAGATAAGTAGGTTTATAATATTCCGGGCAAGATAAAAGGTTTGAGTCATTATAATATTGTTGGTCTATCTAAGAGACAATAAATTAGGCATAGAGAGATAGTGTATGTGAGCCTCTTGGTAATGAGAAAGGTTTAGAAGCTGAATATACATCCATGATATGTATTTATCAACTATGTAGACTAAGGTGATATATAATTTATAAATAATGTATATATTGATCTAGGTAGTATAAATAGTTTGTGGGTGAGCTTAGACTTCTTTTAATGAGGAATGAGCATATTATAGGGTCATTGGTTTGCTTAGAAAATGGGTCATTTGCATGGAAATTGAAAAAAAGTTGTCAAAAGGCCCTAGAATAAGTCACCATCTAAGTGTGTAAAAAAGGGTGGTCACAAGTGCACTATTTTAGATTAAATGTTAATTTATATGTTTTGATTTCCCCCCCCTTTTATTCTAGTAATGCAAAAAATTAAAATTACTAGAGTAAAAGGAAAATTGTGTAACTTAACTTACTCATGAAGTGTAATCTTGAATGTAGGTCACAACACTAAACTATACTTCATGAAAACTTTCAAAGAAACATGCATAAAATCATTCATTACTTAAGATTAATATCAAGAAGTAAAGAAAAGAAACTTATAGATCCAAAAATAAAATAATGAATACGCCTGATTGGATATGCAAACTATTGTGTTTTCTTGGTTCAAAACTAATGATTGTAGAGGATAAGACCCTTAGATATTTCATTTATGTTGGATAGCTTGGATTAGACTATGCATTCCCCAATCATAATTTATATGAGAGTGTGATTAAGAAATCAAAGTGTGTTTGAGTCCATAATTATATACCCAAAGTAGTGAAGCTGTGTTGAATCCATGTATGAATTACAACATATTATTCTAATACAAAAACTGGTGCAAAATTGGTGTAAAAGGGTGTGTTGACATCTTTATGCCCTTGGGATTAGAAATGATCAACCTATGCTCAATAAATACTTAAAATTGTCCTTGGTCATATTCTTGGGTCTTTGAAATGTCTTGATAGCACAAGAGAGGGTTAATTATCCTTAAGAAGTGAGGAAGTAGGATCAAGTAGTGAGTTATGTCAAAAGACTTAAGGTTGTCCTTATGATCTAAATATTCTCATGGAAGGTGATATAACACACTAAAATCCATACCTAGTCATATGATCATTTGAGCATGAAAAGAATTAGCATAAATGGGGGTAGAATTCAAGAGATTAAGGGATAGTTTGAGGAAGTATGATGACCCTTGTCTAAATCCTTAGCATACTTTAAGGTTCTTTAGGAGATGTTAAGGTATTTTCCTCAATTGATGTTTCATTTGAAATTATGCATATTTTACCTTCTAAAGGGTGTTTAAGTCAAGTGAATTATAGTTTCATGACCCATGAGACATCATTGAGTCATTATCAAGAGTTAAAATTCTCTAAAAGGGCCTTAATTTTATCATAATATCTTTCTAAGGTAGTTTTATATGTAAAAGGAAGATTTTAAACGAGTCAAATGCTTTTCATCCACCACAAAGGGGCCTACACATGTGAAAAATGACCTTTAAACTTCCCTTCATCTGTACTCTCTATTTTGAAAACATATTTGACCATTTATTTCCCTTCTCTTTCCCACCAATTTCCTTTCAAGATCTTAGAACTGAGAAAATGTAGGAAATTAATGTCTTACATGTGTTTACAAGATTTGTACAGATGCATCAAAGTTAGAAGTAAGAAATTTTAAGGAGACCCTATGCAAGCACCTTAGATAAGGATTCATGTCTCAAATGTGTAGAGAAAGGCATAAAATGTAGTGGAATACACATCAAGCTCTTGAAAGCCAGTTTGAATTGGATGGTATGGTTCATATAAAGGGAGTCAGAGCCCAAGTTCTTAGCTAGAGGTAGGGTCTCTAGTGGGCTTGAAATTAGTAGAATTGGTTTTTAGATCAAGGCCCTAAGATTTATGAACAATCAATAAGATTCATAGGTGGTTTAAGCCCTTTACAAACCCCATAAGCTTATCTATAGGTAGGTTTATAAAAATTTTAAGCCTGTTGTGATAGCTTGAGCATGGAGAAAGGTATTTAAAGTACTGTGGAGTGTTTTATACCCCTCTAATCATGTTCTCATGATACTTTCAAAGACAAATCAACAAATAATATCCTTTATAGGTAGGTTATATTCATGTACAATGTTCTTGTGTTTTCATAAAGGAATAGAGCATACAAATTATTAGTGAAAGTTTCCATGGCTTCCTCTAGGTTCCTCACATACCTCACTTGGTCACCTTTTGGCCAGAACATATCCCCTTTAAGATATTCAATGCTCACAATGTGAAGGAAATAGAAAGGTTTTAAGCATGACCTAATTATTCTCATGGTATTCCATCTTCAATCTAAGAGCATATGAATGGTGTCTTCTTAAGGTTTTAAGGGTATTGTAGGAATGTGGAGGATCCCCTCTCTTAGAATAAACAAGAATCCTTATGAAATTCAAGACCAAAATCCATGAACTAGATCCAAATGCATTAATAAGCCTTTTATTAGTTTTTAAGGTTTATTAGCATTATTTAAGGTTTTTGTGGACTCCTAGGTTTTAATTTCTCCTTCAAGATGCTTGATTTATCAAATCTAAATGCATTGATTTATTGAGTATCTAGATAGGTATGTTTAGGGTCTTAATAGATGGTATTTAATTAGGAGGAATAGTTCTCATGATGTGTCCCAAAAGACATCTATTATATAATGACTTCATTAGGCTATTTTCACCTCATAATAGGCTTTGGTTTTCAAAGAAATTATCAATAATGAGTGATACCCTTGTGAGAATGTGTGTTACCACTCCTATTAAAATAATGGAATATCTATTAAGTATGAGTAACTTTGAAAGAGAGAGAATATCTAGCTAAATGGTTTGTTCCCTTATGTACTCACTAAATCTGATCCTAATTCTATTAACTACTAATTACTACTAAGAAAAAGGGTAAAAGGATATTGCTTGCATTGGAATTGAAAGGAAAAACTGGAATAAAGGTGATGCACCAATGTTAATGACAACTTTATTTTAATTAACACTTTTATGAAGGTAAGGATCCTACACACATTCTTTTAAATTTATGTATATGCCTTATACAATAGTGTTTCATACAAAGGACTCAGAAAACTCACTCGTTGCATGGAAGGAATGAAAGGTTAATTAATTCTCATCCAAAATTAGACTAAGATTGATATAGATATTTAGTATGACCTTTATAAACTCAAATACAATATATGAATGTACAAAAACTAGACAATAATATAGGAAAACTAATAATTCATAATGTTATATCAATGGAAATTACCATACACTTCACAAAAAATGTAAAAAATGGAGGAAAAGAGATTCTTATTTCTTCAAGAGGTGTAGTACAAAAATTTGGTAGCCTTTCAACATATCCGAAGCAAAAGAGGGATAATATAATGTTGGAAAAAAGAGTACAAATATAAAATAATAGGATAGGGGAAACAAAACAACCCTAAAATAGGGATGATTAGCTTTGTCTTCAAACCCCTCAAATTATTGCGTAGTGTTTCCTACAATCTCTCTTTTCATTATTTACTAAAAGTGGCGTAGAGGTAGAGTACAATTTTTTAGGGAAATTTAAAAAGGTATTCATAATTTATTGTTCAAGGTTGACCACTTTGAAGATGCCTAAATCCTTAATTACATACCCTATATACTAGCTCACATTTTCTTTTTAAAGAACAAGTCACCTCCTTAAAAATAAGTCTTCAAGTTTTTATTAATCCCTCCATTTAAATCTTCTCCTAAGACATTTATGATATATCTCCACCTTACTTGGGTTGTTGGAAGGATATTTGAATAAATATCCTTTTACCCTTTCCCTTAGTTAGAAATTAGTAGTTAGTAGGATTAGGATCATATTTAGTGAGTAAATCAAGGGAACCAACACATTATCTAGAAATTATCTCCATTTTAAAGTCACCCAAACTTAGGAGAGATTCCTTTATTTCATATGGAGTGGGAAGTAGTACACATTCTCACAAGGGTATCACTCTTGATAAAAAACAAGACTCAGAACTTTAAAAGGATAGTGTGACACACCTATAGGTTTAAGTGTTCATGCATAAGCCTAGGAGTGAGAGTTATACCAAAATTATGTATAATTCACATGAAATACCAATGAAACTATGATATAAGAAGCTCATCCAAGTTTGGACACATTGAATAGGCCAATGACAAAGTTTAGAAGGCCAAGTTCAAGCCTAGCTTTCAAAGAGTTTCCCCTTAATCATCAACTATAACTAAGCCTATGCATATCCAAGAGAGGGATATATACTTTTGAATATAACTATCCTAAGGGAGGATAATGAGTTTCAAAGGAGACAAACTAGGTTTCATGTATGGCTTACATAACTCTTCTCTTTCTAATTGACCCATGGGAAAAATCCAAATGCAGTTAAGTGATCCCAAACACTACCTACAGGATTAAAAGGTATCCAACCTTGGGAGTGAAATGACACATATTCATTAAAGTATGATCTCAAGAAAAGGATCATAGTATATAGGTTATGTTAATTAAATATAAAGGAGACATAAAATAATAAATGAAACAAGCTAACTCAGGACTCTTTAACTCTACATAAATAGTTGGCATAATAAATACAAGTATACATAAAAATATGGGATACCTATGTTAGTTTGAATGAGGAAGGTAACACACTGTGAAATGGGTACTATATTGGTTTTATTCCATCTATAAAATCTTAAAAATCTTTTAAGATAGAGTGAGATTAATAGAGTTTCCTAGGCTTGACTGAGGGTTCATAACACATAGGCCTTTGTGTGTGTGTGTGTAATTAGGAGAGCATGTTGTTATAGGAATAAGGGGAATAAATCCTAAATAAGTATTGAAAAATATTGAAATTAAATTCCATGGGGGATTAAAACTCATTTAATAGTAACGAAAGAAGTAAACAAGACCACTCAGGTCTTTGGCATTAACTAAACTGAGCATTGAGTAAAGGCCAAGGATGGTCATAGTAGACCTAAAGAGGGAGAATTATAGAGGTAAAAACATGAGACATTATAATAATATGTAAAGGGTTTAATTTTCATACAAAATGATGATAATAAGGTCCTGAGGATACCACAAGCACATACAGGTGGTCTAATGTCTTGAGGCTTAGTTCAAACCTATAAGGCCTAAAACCCTTCTTAAGCTTTAAGATCCCCATATTGAGTTCCTCAAGTAGATATAAGTCCATAAAATGATGTTTGATGGTGGTAAAAGTATTAATAAATGTTTTATAGGAATAATAAGGTAGGGGAAGTGGAAATTTGGGCCAACCACCTCCCTCAAGCTCTATCACCCTAGTTTACCATTTCAAGATACTAGTTCATGTGATGATATATTTCATGTCAAGATGCATGGGGAAAAATTATATTAAGGGAATCTGGGGAAACCTATGCACTTACCATCCATATTATAGAGATTTTATTTTATGGGGTAAGCTCTATGAAGAATCCTTAACACCATGAGCATGCCAAGAATGCCTAGTGAAGACCTGAAGGCTACCAAATTTTACTCAGAACTCATCATAAAAGGTGCATGGGACCATACTATTTTATGGAGGTTTTAAGGGGTATATATAATAAAAAATAATACCCATAATTTTTCATTCCAAGGCCTATGATTTATGAACCATTGTTAAGATGATAGGCCACTCAAAACCCTCTAAAACCCTAATGGAAAACCTGATGGACAATATACTCTTCTTGATGATTCCAATGACCATGAGAAACCATGAAAATATCATGAAATAACATATAGGTCATTTATTCCCTCTTTATATTATGAATTCAACATGTGTGAGGCCAAATATATTGAGCATTGTTATTGAGTGTTGAGCTTTAATATCTAATGTTGTCATTGATGTCAAAGGTTCTTTTAAATATGTTGGAATCATAACCAATAAGAAGGTGGGGTGAATTATTTTCTTTAAAAAAAAAATTATATTCACTTAACATTAATCAACATTTCAAACCAAGATAGTGATCAAGCAGTTCATATAAAAGTAATCACATAAACATGAAGCAAGATATAAACACATGAACACAAGAGATATTTGCTAAGCCTTAATGGGGGATAAAACCCAATAAAAAATATATTTTAATACAATACTATAGTAAATGTATTAATATTTAGTGAGACACAAACCCTACAAGGAGCACCAACCATTTACTAGTCAAACACTAACTCAATTAGTCAGTTAAAAATCTCCAACTTGTAAGGAGGCAATAACTCCCTAAGTGACTCAGCACCAACTCAACCACTTCATGGACACTTTTTAAATCACCAAAATTCAAGGCATATCCCACTCCCTCTTTACTAATCACCAACTCAACCAAGACCAACTTTATCACCTTCACAACACCTTATTGCTCAACCAACAAATGGTGACCTCTTCTTTATCTCTATATCTAATCTATCCACTATCATACATCAAGAATACATCTTTTTATGAAACTATAATTTTTTATTAATCAACACAATATCACTCCTTCACCACTCTCAAACTACCTCTTCAAACAAGCAAATCTAACCTTCTTATACTTCACTCAGACAACCCTCATATGGCTTGATTAGGTCATATGACATTGATTATCATACTCAAGACTTATATAAGATATTAATGACTAATCCTATGATCCCCTTTGATGGTATACATGACCTCATTTTTATCCTAAAATATATCTTTTATTCTCTTTCTCTCTCATTCCTTAATTAGCATAAATAAGCCTATTATGCCTTGTACTTATACCAATCACTAGAGCACTCACACTTTTGGTTGGAAAATACATTAATTATTTAGGTTTAGACCCAAAACATGTCTTAGGACACATTAAATATAAGGATAAATCAACATAAAATTACAATTAGGTTGGCCAAACACACTTATAACTCTTTCTTCTTGTTTCTCTCTATTTTTTTCTTAGTTTTAGAAGAAAGAAACTAGGGATAAAGAGGGTGTAGAATAATACCTATTGATTGTGTACATGTTGAATCCAAACCTTGTGAGAACTCCTATTTTTCTTGGTAATATGACATATAAATTAAAAAAAAACTAAAATATACTTTTTTTTTAGATAAGAAGATGGGTGGATTGCCTAGCGTAAGCTAGACCTTAAAAGCGAAAGCTTCCTATGGGGCTGTCAATCCACTTGCTTTTAACACTTAATTTTGATAGATAAAAATGAAGGAAACATGCATTTAAAATATAAAACTGAAATTAAATATAATAAATAACATAAATTTAATTAATTAAAACTAAATGCTTTACTAAGAGGACTAAACTAAAGTAAATAGTCTGAATAATTAAAATTGCTGAAAATTAGTAAAAGCAAGGTTTTGGTTTTTGGTTTGGTGAAATGTCAAGGGTCAAAAGAGTGATGCGGTTTGGGTTGTAAAATGGTTTATATTAAAAATATTTAAGGGGTGAAGGTTTAAAAATATAAAGCAACAAATGATCAAGGTGGCAAAAGGGTAAGGGGATAAAGAAAGTGAAGATGGTAAAGAGGGGAATGGGAGAAGAGGTAAATGGATAAAGGGAAAAGGAAAATAAAGAGGCTAAGGGGAAAATATATGGAGACCTAGAGAAGAATAAGGACATAGGGTGGGTTTGGGAGTCAATAAATAATAGGTCAAGAGGGATAAGAAATTAAATTGTAACAAATAAAACCAAGGTTACCTTCCAAGCTTGAAGAAGAATGTTGATGAAGATGTTGGTGTTGATGTTGTTGAAGAAATTTTTGTAGAAATTCAATAGAACTCCAATGATTTGGATATTTATTCTCAAGATGATAACCTCCTTGATGATGCCTCCAAACCTTAAACAAAATGTTAACAACCAAAAGAGTAACTTTCAACTTTCCAACTTAACCCTGGGTGAAGGAAAGGAGCGGGATTTATAGCATATATTATGAAGAGTCATGCCAAAAGAGGAATAATAGATTTATGCCATAATTTTCTATGTGTTAGATTAATTAGTCAAAATGAGGTGGGTGGGGATTCCCATTTGGGTTGGTGAGTGTTCCATTTGGGTTAAAAAGTCAAAAATAGGTGACCTTTGTCATAAAGAGGTAGGTATCTTATTTTGGAGGTTAATTTCATGTTAAATAAATGTTGAATAATTGTACCTTGAGGGTAAATTATCCATATTTTAAGGGGGGCCTTATGATGTTTAAATGAGGTCATCAAGCACTTTGGGAAGGGTCCCAAGTGGGGTATGATGTCCCATATCAATCCACATCACTTCTAAGCCATGTCACTTGCCATATCACCTCCCATATCACCTTTCATGTCACTTGACATGTCACATGCCATGACACGTGCCATGTCATCATGAATAGTGATAGTGGGTCCCAAAGTGAATAGTGATAGTGAATAGTAATTTTAAATAGTATTTTTGAATAGTTTTATGTGACTAGGAAAATAATGATTTATTTGGGTTAAGAGGGGTTTGTTAAGGGTTAATAAGGTTTAGGGGGTATTTTATGAGGGTCCCAAGGTATTTAGTCATTGAAAACTATAAGTGCATAATTTTCTAGTGTTTACATTTTAACCCTTTTGGTATGATGCTTTGAGTTAACATGTTGTAAAATAAAAATGAATGACTTGGTCAAAGGTTAGGATGCTCTAAGCATGGGAAGAGCTGTTCTCTCTCAAAAAAAGAGTTTATGAGGGAAGGTTGAATCAGTTATAGGCTTGATAAATAGTTGGTGGGGAGGCACTAGGTGGTGCCATAAGGTAGTTGGGCATGTGAAATGCAAATGGGTGTACAAAATGTGACTAAGCATGGTAGTCAAGATTACGTAAAGATTAAATCTACCAATGTTGGTAATAATAAGGTTGATCTTAGAAATACATGTGATATGGATAACTAGTCCATAGTGTTTATTATAGCTGATCGAGTTAGGCCTATCAAGAAATATAGATAAGTTTGATGTTTTTCACAAGTATCTAGGGTAGGAAGTGATCCTATAAAACAACATAATTGAATAGGTCATACATGAGGTGATGTAAATGTTTAAAAGTTCAACATAGAAAGGTTGGTCATTATGATCAAAATTTATTTCAAAACACACCAATGTTCTAGGTCAAAAGTAACCAATGCCAAGGTGGACATGGTGAAAACATGGGTGGATTAGGTATGGACTAGAAGGGGATGGTTGAGCTAACTCTAGATACATGTGGCAAGTGTATGATAACTACATAGTTCCATGGCTAGGAATATAAAAAGAATGTCAGGCCAAATCTAGTTCTTTTGAGGTGAAGAGTGTTGGTTAACTTGGTTGCCCAAATTTCACATCATGTAGCTAGTTCCAGTTGAAGGATGTTGGAGAAAGGGAAGTTATAAAATGGTGGAAAATATGGGTATCAAATAGTTTTTGATTGGTTTGGTATAAATTGTGGATGAGATTACCTAGGATATAATTAGATGATTATGTCAACTATGAAAAAGGAATCTGTAGCCATAGATAAGCATGTTTAAGCATTAAATTTTGGTCACCATTTTAAAAAGGGAGAAATATTATTTACCAAGCTTTATAAAATATGGCACTACTCAAATTACAATGTTGATATGATGGGTTCTTTTATCACCACCCAAATAAGCTAATATTATGAACACTTCACAATAATGTTGTTAATAGGCTATAGAAGGGCATGATTCAATAATTTGGCGAATAAAAGTAGCAGATTAGGTAAAAGAGAAGTGGTGAATATTCAAACCTTTGACCCTTAAGTTAGTGGGGACCAAAAATAAGTAAGCATTGAGTTTTGAGGGAATTTAGAGAAAGATGATAAGGGGTTTTGTAATATGGAGTGAGGTGAATAATAATAACATTAATTAAATGAGGGAGCAAGTTGTGGATTGGGATTAAAGAGTATGGATATTTCAAGGCATAAGAAGATGTAGTATAAGAAGGGAGAATCAAGGGAAATTATTGGTTGGAAGGATAGGGCATGTGAGAGAGTGTAGTTATCATCCCTACATGGGTATCCCAAATCTTCTATTTGAAGGTGGTTTTAGTTTGGATTATAACATCTTTAAAGGTTGGAGTAAAAGGGGTTTAAAATAGGCAAGACTAGAGGGGGTGGGGAAGGAATATTCTTCCTAATGGATTAGTGATGCTCAAGCTTGTTAGTAGGCCATATGAGCCTATGGTCCTAGCCAATTATGTCATAAAGTCATAGGACTGGTATATATCTCATAGTAAACCAAAATTGATCAAAAGACTCTTGAGGTCATAGCATGATCAAAAGGGGTAGAGGGGTTAAAAAGAGAAAGGTGATAGGTAAGGTGAATGGAGTAGATGGAGAGGTATAAAAAGAGGGTTCGAGGGCAACACATAGAGGCATTAAAGGAAGAAAGGGATGCACCTAAAGTTATGAACTTGACCAGATTTTGTGCATTAAGGAAAGGGTTGGAGGACACGAGGAAGTAGACAAGGAGATGCATGCGGAATCATTTCAACTAGTGATCACACTCTAATGAGTGAGAAGGTCAAGTGCTAATGGGAGATAATAAAGGAGTTTAAACAAGGGATGAGGTGAAGGCAAACCAAGAGATGGATGAAGAAAGAGGTAGAGAAAATAATAAGATCATAGATAAAGATGAAGGTGGAGAAGGATGGAAGGAGCCAATAATGGTCATATAGGAGGAAAAAGAAGGTTAGGAAGAACAAGGAATGTCCTCAAGATGAGAAAAATGAAAGGAAATGTAGAAAAGAGAGAGGATGGTGGAAAACAATGAAAGGAAATGAGATGAAGATAAAGGATGAAGATTAGGGATGATAAGAAGAAAAAGGAAGAATTGAAGTAGGGATAGAAGGCAAGGATACTCACATAGATGCAAAATATAAGTGAGTACTGAGATGTAAAGAGGAAAAGGAGAATTCAAAAGGCAAAAGGAAATAACTGAGAAGAATAAAAGAGGCAATTATGGAAGGCTTCTCAAAGGATAAATACCTAGGGAGAAACTAGTTGAGAAAAAAAGAAGACAAAAAGGATGGAAAAAAGTAAATAAGAAGAATGGAAAATGGATACAATGGAAAAAATGGTGAAATGGCAAAGAGTGGTGGTATACATAAAGAAAAAGTATAGTTATAGAAGAAATAGAAAGCTTGCAAGATACATAGTATGATGGGGGATTGGTGTGGAAAAGAGAGTGATAAAGAGGGTACAACAACTAGCCAAGGGTAAGGGGATATGATGAGGATGGTGAAATAAGTTGAAGGGGATAAAGGACAAGGTTGGTAATAAGCAAAGAAAGAGACCAAAAACATGAGAAGTGGGTGAGGGTGTGAGCTGTGATGTATTCATGAGAAAAGGTGATGGGGAGACTAATGAGTTAGAGTAGGTGGTGGTTTTATGGGAGATAAGAGGGGCCAATGAGGAAGGCTGTCAACCCTTGTGTTAAAAGAGATTGACAAGCTAGAAAAGTGGTTAAAAGAGATTGAAAATCTAAAGGGAGGGAGGTGGTGAGGGAATATGTAGAGAAGTGGATTAAGATATTTTAGGTGAGAAGGGAAAACAAAATAAAGGACGTGACTGGGCTAACCGTAGTAATTGAGCACTACCTACATAGTCTAAAAAGACCTCAGGTTGATGTAGTTCTCCTAGCAATGGGGGAAAATTGAAGAAGTATTAGATGGTGTTAAAACATAAGGATGCCAAAAAAAATAATTCAAAAATTCCTTGATGTAGGATGCCCTAAGCAAGAGGGAACTATTAGAGATGGAAATGAGTGAGAAGAAAAAGGGGATGGGAATTAGTTGTTAGTGGTTGAACTACCCTTAAAAGTGAAGCAATGCCTACATATTCCATGGACATCAGACCAATGTACTTCAATATGGTTTGGGTGAGTGGTGTTCAAATTAAATTCCCTAATTTAATGGACCACATGGGTTGGTTTAGGCTGAGGGAGAAGGCTTTTTAAAATAATAGTTTTGGGTTTTGGTGACGATGTTAGTGAAAGTGAATGGTGTATATCAGTAAATAGTTACCACAATGATCCCACATTTAGTAGGATTAGATATACAAATGGGAAAGGTAGGAAAAATTAGAAGGGAACACAATGTTAAGTACCATAAATGATCTTCAATGGAGCTAATCCAAAGAAGAGGTGCCTTTGTTAGGAGGTTACACCTTCTAAAATTATATGAGGGTAGGAGTTTAGAGATAGTGTTGATCACTATGAGCCAAGTTTTTGGAGGTGGTGGTCTATTTAGATCTGCAAAGTCACTTTGGCCAAGGTTCATCACTACTATGAGATGATTTTTAAGGGTAGTAGTGAAGTGAAAACCTATAAAGAATTTCTTTGATGGTCAAGTATATTCTACAAGTAAGGAAGTTAGTAGCATGGTGAGTGATAGAAGATGGACCTTGCCTAACCCAAGAGCTGCATGGGTAGGCTAGACAAATGATGGCCATGTTTATATCCTCTATCCTATCTCTATTGAACTAATGAATTATTAATTCCACTATTTTAGGCCTAACCAATAATAAGCTTGTGGCTGAGAGAAGATGATGGTTCCCTTAATATAGATTAACATTCAGTTGGCACAAAATAAAAGACTTCCATGTTAGAGTAGGTACTACCAGTGGTTGGGGTCTGACATTCAGAGCTTATGGCAATGGGTTGGTAGTAAGGGGAGGGTAGAGGAGACAAGAAGGTGAGTGTATTAGTGTGAACTCATGGTATCCTACCTCTAATGTAAGAGTTTTTATAATGGTAAGGATTTGAGAGTTACCACCACCAGTATTAGTGGTAGTTTAGAAGGCATGATCATTATAGCAACCCATGGTTGGAAGCCAATTGACATCAACTAGGCCAAAGGTGATAATTACGTAAATTACCACCAAGCCTACAAGGGTCATGAGACAACAAAGAAAAGAAAGACATTGGATGTGAATTAGATGATAAGGGAAACAAAAATATATCATGATGGTGCATAATGGCTTTATCAAGATGACCAATCATATTGAAGGCTATGCATCCATGTGAAAAGGTAGGTATAGATGATCATTTCCAATGGGAAAAATATTCAAGGAAATCAATGACATCATGTGACCTTCCTGATCAATAGAATGGAGAACTAGGTTGCTAAGGAAGAATGGGTAGGTATTATATTTAAAGAATCATGATAAAGATCAGTGTCAAGATTAAATCATGCACTTCATGTGAGCACATATAATTTCACACAATCATCATTAAAATTTCCATTGCAAATGATGGTGTATGCCCCTCATATACTAAGACTATCATCTTCAACCACATTACTCATCAAAAATAATAACAACAATGAACATGAGTACCATCCCCTTATCCCATATGAATGCTACCATCTAGATCATGAGGTATTTTTTCTTAAATAAATGATTCCTTATTCATAAGGTATGCTGATGTTTACATGTGATTTAGGCCATGTTTAATGTGATGACTATGTATGTGTCATGCAATTCCTCACACCCTAAATAAAATGTTTCACAGTTTTTTATGTACAAAATGTGTCAGATATTACTGGTTAAATGGTATCATGATTAAGGTTGTGTGGATACTTATGAATTTTATAGTTATGGTTATGATTGGTATGGTTGTGGTTGGTATAATCTCACTGAATGTAAAAGTAATAATTATTATTGTTGCAACACTGGATGGTAAAAGTCATGAGGAAAACACCAATCAAACACATTAAGAATAGGGCACAATGCTTTATTTTTTATAAGGACTCAAAATAGACCCAAATTAGGATCAAATTAATGAATATAATCTCCTCAAATGATTTTCATGAGTGGTCATTAGTTTATAAAAAAGGTTTCATGATCATAGGGTGTCAAGTAAGCTCTACATCCCTTGATTTATAGATAGTCTAAAGGGAATATGGGTGATGGGTGGTGTGAAGGGAAATGGGTGATATGTATGATAACCACATATGAACTATTTTCCCCCTTCTATAGGTGACTTTAGAATAGTAATACACAAGTCCCTATCATATGCTAGATGTATATTGATCAATTTGAGACATCTACATGTGAAATCCAATTAAGGATTATAACTTATTATGTTGTTGGAGAGTCGATTGCAACTTTAAAATTTGTTGTGATAGTGGTTCTTTTGATTTATTTCTATATATAGGAATTTGATCAATGTGGAAATATTCCAAGAAATTTCTTTGCTTTTGATAAAGTGAACTTAGCCATCCTTCAAGGGAGTGGTCTAAGCTTGATAGATGTCCTTCAAGGGAGTAGTCTACCTTACATTTAGCATTTTTTATTTTGTTTTTGGGTAGCTATCCTTTGAGGGAGTAGTATATAATGATTAAGATATTTAACCAAGTAATTTTTTCAAGATGAAATGTGTTTAGACATGGACCAATCTAATTAGGTTTACAGGTTTACCTTTATGAGGGAAAAACTTTACACAAGAAGGTCAATTATATGTGAAAGAGTGTGGTTTTGAGAGACAATGGCCATGAGATTCCATCTTGTTAGAGATGAAAATTATCCATGAGATCCATGCTATGGGTAGAGCCATGGTACCCATATTTAGGATTAGGCCATGATTGTGATGGTTAATCACATGGTTCTATGTTGTAATCAATTATCCTCAAAAGGGGAGGAGGAAGGTGGGTGAAGGTTAAAATGTTATGATCAAGGGATGCGACTAAGTTAGACAAATAGGTGAGCTTGATCCTTCTTTAATATAAATATTGATGTAAATGCTAAGAATTGAGAGGCTCAATGTTTGATTTGCCTTCAAGAAAGGACAAATGATAAGCTCCTAATACATACTTATGGTTAATGATATAGGACCTAAGCCAATTGAAAGCAAATTTGCCTCATTTACTCTTCTCCATGTTGGTCATGTGTTAGTTTTAGTTTAGGATGAGATATCTAATATTGAATTCTTGTTATTTGAGGTGATTTTTATAAGCATGGGTGATACACTCTTGATAGATGCAAAGATGGTTAAGGGAATCAAGGTGATGTTCATCAAGTAATTTAAGGCATGTGAGGTGTTCTTGACAATATTCCTTTTCAAAAATGATGTCGTGTAAGGAAATATGAAGAGAGGGAATATAGAATTCAAGAGGTAGAATAGCCTCTATTCCAAAGACCAAGGAAAAAGGTGTAACACCTGTTGTGATAGTCCCATAAAATAAATGGGATGTGTATGTGCCAATCCTATCCTGAAGCACTTAAGACTTTGGTCAAAATTTTGATGATAGTTTTATTAGAGGCTTATACCTATCCATTTTCTTGTGGACATTAAGGTGAGGAATGGCTAAGTTTGATGCCAAAAGCATTGTAGAGGGCTTGAAATTTTCTATTTTTGAATGATTTTGTATTATCTATTAGGATTTTGTGTGGGACCCCAATATGACAGATAATATGATGATTTATAAAATCTATAATTTTTTGGCTTTAATGGAGATAATGGGGATGATCTCCACCCATTTATTGAAATATTCTATAGTGGTGATGATATATTGGTGTCACTAAGAAAAGTGAGGATTAACTTCTCTAATGAGATCCAACCCCCACTATAAGAAGGGACAATAATCCATGGATACCTAAAGGCCATGAGTGAGCACATGATGTAATTTAGTGTGTTTTTGGAATTTAACACACTTATTTACATAGTCACATTAGTCCTAATTGAGGGTAGGCCGATAGTAACCCAATCGTAGGATTATTTTAGAAACAATGAGGCCACTAAAATGGCCCCCACAAACTCCATCATGGGTTTCTTTGATGGCATGAGGAATCTCATGTCTATGTAAATAATAGAGGATAAGACCATCAAAGCCATGTTTATATAGGATTCCCATCAATATAGTATAATGAGAGGTGCCTTACACAAAGGTCTTTTGGGCATTCTTTGAGAGGTCAGGTGGAATGATGCCCAAGTTAAGGTAATTGAAGGTTTGGTCATACTAGACATCAAAAGGTGATGCCTCCACACTATAGATGGTTGGAAGGTCTAAATTGATATATGAGGGCCTAATGAAATGGTGAATGGTGAGAAATAATTTGGGTTTAGTAGGTTGAGAGGGTATTCAAGATGTAAGAGAGGCTATTGTATCTACAAATTTGTTAATAGATCAAGGCACTAATTGGATTTGATAACATTCAAAAGATGTTAGGAGATCATCAACGAGGAGCTTATAATTTTTTTAAATGTAATTTTTACACTAATAGGACCTATTGACCTCATTAATCATGAGTTGAAAATCATCAAAGATAGAAATGGTTTTGATTTTTAAGGTGAGAGAAGTTTCGAGATCGATGACCAAAGCTTCATATTCTGGCATGTTGTTAGTATATTCAAATTTGAGTTTAAAGGATAGTGGGAGGGGTTCACCATGAAGGGGTATGAGAATTATTCCTATACCCCCACCATGTTGGCATTTAGAGCCATTGAAAAACATGGTCATTTTGTAAGAGGGTTCTCCTTGAGAAAGAGTTACAATAGACTCATCGAGAAATGTTAATAAAATGGGATGGTTATTTGGGAGAGGGGCTTTAGATAATTGATCAGTGATGACCTACCCCTTAATGGATTTTTGTGAAGAAACTAAAGATTAAACTCAGCCAAAATCATGAACCACTTAGCCATACATTGATTTTGGTATGGCTTGGAGTGCATATACTTGAGTGGGTCAGTGTTAGTAATAACATATATTTTGTAATTAAGAAGGTAGTGATGAATCTTAGAGAAAACAAAAATGAGAGTGAGAAAAAGCCTTTTAGGAAGGGTATATCATGTCTCATATTCTAGAAGCATGTGACTGATATAGTAAACAACTTGCTCCTTGTTTTTTTCATCTTCATGAGCTATCATGGCACCTAAAGAGTGATTAATGGTGGATACATAAAGGTAAAAATGCTGGTCATCCCTAGGTGGGATAAGAATAGGTGGAGAAAGAAAGTACTCTTTGAGTGAATCAAAGGTTTGTTGACAATTTTTAGTCCATCTAAAGGATGTGTCTTTCTTCAAGAGGTGGTGAAAGGGTTGACATCTATCTGATAATTGAGAGATGAAGTGATAGATAGATTAGAGTTTTCCCTGTAGACTATGAAGTTGCTTAAGGTCTGTTGGAGGAGGAATTTCTAGGATGGCCTTAACTTTAGTAGGGTAAATCTCAATTCCACAAAGGGAGATGATAAATCCCAAAATCTTATCTGATAAAACCCCAAAAATGTATTTTTTGGGATTGAGCTAAACATAGAACTGGATCAGTCGATAAAAATGATAGTAAGAATAGATAAATGGTCCTTGTGGTGTTTAGATTTTATAAGGATATCATCCACATAATCCTCTATAATTTTATGAATACTATCATGGAAGACATAGGTCATGGCTTGTTGATATGTTACTCACACATTTTTTAAGCCAAAAGGCATGATCTGATAGCATAAGGTTCCCCAAGGAATAATGAAGGTAGTTTTATATTGGTCTAAGGGGATAATTAGGATCTGATTGTATCCTAAAAATCCATCCATGAGGGAAAACATCTCATGACCTATGGTAAGGTCAACTAGTTATTCAATGTTAGGTAAAGGAAAGTCGTCTTTGGGGCATGCAAGGTTAAGGTCTCAAAAATCCACACAAAGGTGGAGTCACCTAGTGGGCTTGGTAATGGGAACAATACTAGAGACCCATTGTGGGTAGTCAATGGGTTGAATAAATTTGATAGATAAAAGGCATTGAAGTTCTTCATTGATGAGAAGAGCTATACAAGGTTACATTTTGTAAAGCTTTTGCTATATTGGCTTAGCCTTTAGGTAGGTAATGATGTTATGAAGGGTGATGGAAGGGTTAATCCTAGACACATCCTAATAAGACCAAGTGAATATGATAATACAGTCCCAAAGGAAGGTGAGATAACCATGTTGCTCATTTGAGTCCAAGGATTCACCTAGTTTAATGATACGAGGATTCTCTTAGGTTCCTAAGTTAATGTCAATAGTTGATTTATTGAACATGGTTTGGTTTTCTAGAGGGAAGGATTTATGGATGGGAGAGTCTCTTGCACAAAAATAGGTGAGGATAGAATTATCGTCTTGGCACTGAATGGTATAGATGGTGGGTGAATCATGGTTGATCATTTTAGGGTGGGTGAAGGAAAGGTTTTAGTCTGACTAGTGCTGATAGGTCAATGGGCCCAAAATAATGGTACTAATCAAATTTTTTTTGGATGGGATGGTGTCAATGTCTTCAAATGGAGTTGGTAAGGGTAAATGTTCTTCAAATTGGAAAGGTGAGGCTGATAGGGGTAAAAGTTCCTCAACTGGGATTGGTGAAGTTGGAGGTTCTCCAAATGGGAGAGATGGGATTGGTGAGGTTGATTGTGGAGGAAGTAAAGGTGTAATGAGGATGTCATTGGGTTAGTATTCCATATTATAAAAATAGAATGGACTTAGATCAAATTTTATTATAATGACTTATTCCTCATTTTTGAATTTGATACATTAGTGAAGGGTAGAAGGGACACAACCCATGACTTGGATATAAGGGTGATCAAGTAACACATTTATATTAAAATTTCCCTCTATAACATAAAATAGTTAAAGAATATTTTGAGGCCCCAAATGGATGTGGAGAA
This sequence comes from Torreya grandis, assembly GCA_037957365.1. Taxonomy (NCBI): domain Eukaryota; kingdom Viridiplantae; phylum Streptophyta; class Pinopsida; order Cupressales; family Taxaceae; genus Torreya; species Torreya grandis. Next base: position 2,313,342 of record JARHVA010001165.1, on the reverse strand, counting down.
TAACAATTCCCATAATGGTAGCCAAGATATCATTGAATGGTCAAAGAATTGCCAAACTTTTAGACATGATGTTTTTAAGTAGTTAAAGTTGATCATAAGCATGGGAGGAGATGATATTGATATTTTATCCCCCATAAATCATGACTCTTTTAACTCATGTCTGATTTATGGATGTGGTGATGAAAAGAGGGGGATTAGGGTCTTCACTATAATATGGTAGAGTCTTTGATTCTTGAAAAGTGAGCATGACAACATGTTAGATGGCTCCAATCAAAGATATAAGAGGTTAGAGATCATGTTGTTGAACCTATATATAATTTAATTATTTTATTAAAGCCTAATGATGTTGAGGTGATATTCTAATTAAGTCATAAAGGATTATTTTCACTAGAATTTAGTGAAGTTATTTTAACACTAAATGCTGGATGAATGGAGATACATTAGAAGAAGAAGGGACTCTCAAAATGGAGACTTTGAGCTTAGGTGGTTGTGAGTGTGAAGGTGAAGGCAAAGGGGTAGTTGTTTGGGTGTGGTTGGTTAGTTGGGGAGTTGAATCATAAGACCATGGAATGGATACCTTGTCCTTGCCCTTTTCATTTTGTTGGATGGCTTTACCTATATCCCTTTATTGAGCTTGAGACTGAGTCACCATATGAATGACATTGATAAGGGGGACAATCACTTGCTTCAATTCCTCTTCTTCATGCCTTCATATAAGTAAGGAAGTGTATGGTTGATAGTTGGATTGGATAGGTGGTAGAAGAGACAAGGTACTTATAAAAGATTCATCTATAAGATCATCTTCTTCCAAAAGGCCATGAACAATTTATTGGAGGGTTTTACAATTTTTTATATCATGCCAGGGGGTCCTATGATAAAGACAAATCAAACTATCCTTGAACTAGGTTGGCTTTTGGTGAGTGGGGTCAAAAGTCTTGATTGGTGGTAAGCTAATGACAAAGGCTTACAATCATCTTTGCAAAATTATTGTGTAAGATTTTGGTAAAGATCTAAAATGTGGTGAAGTTTAAACTCTAGGTGTAGGGATCTTATTGGGTAAAGTTGTTTGGATAGGAGGTGTGGTTGGTGGAGTAAGTTTGGTTGGTGGTTTAGGAAGAATTGGCTTAGTTGAAATAGGCTTAATAATTTAAGGTCTAGATATTAAGGGTTTAATGGATGGGAAAGTGGATGGACAAAGATTGGTAAGGAATGATGATGAACTAGAGGGTTGGGTTGTTATAGGCAAAGAATGGGAAAATGGTTTTTTAGAAGAAGATTAGGTAACATGAATGGTTGAAGGATGTGGTCCTATAATAGAGGGTAATGGTGAAGGAGGTGGTATAGGCCTAACCTGAGCTTGTGGCCAAGGCAACCCTCCCTTTTTTATAGGTTTAATTAGATTTGGATTTTATTGGGTTGATACGGTTAAATCCAATCTCAATGGAGAGTGAATAGGATTAGGCATGGGAAGGATACTTAAATTTTTTTGTGGCTTGATGAAAGAAGCATAGGGTGGTTTGACAAGTTTTGGTGAGGGTAGGTGAGATGGTTCATTGGTGATCTTAAGAAGGTTATTTGGAGTTATAGCAATAGACTTGAGGGTAGACTCAAGTAAAGTGGAAGGTTTAGATTTACTTTGATATGGGAGTCCAAGCCAATGCCAAAAGGTGGATCTATCAAAGTTAGGTTGGGAGGTAAATTCAAAAATTTGAATGCGTTGTGAAAAAAGTTTATAAACATGTCTTTTTCTATGATCATTGGTTTCAAAGTATAATCCCTTTAAGGAATAAGGAGTGGTTTCAATGTTGCTATCTTTGGTGGAAGTTTTTAAGGGTGATGATTGGGAAGATGAGGGTAAGGTTTTTCTAGAAACAATTTCCAAGGGAGGTATAGATGGTTCTATAATAGGAGTGGTGGGGGTAATAATTTTAGATGGAAGGGCAGGCATAGTTTCTTCTTGGGTTTGGTTTTTTAAAGAAGTAGGTGGAGTTTCTACTTGGATTAGAGGGGTGGATGAAATGGCCAATGGAATGGTTATCTATTTGGGTATTTACACCATAGGATAGGTGGTTTCATCTAAGGAAGTGGAAATGGTAGCTACCTCCTCCATTTGGGGACCTAGAGAAATAGGCGATGGTGGATTATTTTACTCTATTTGCATGATAATAGTGATGACCTTTTAAGCAATGGGAACTTTATTGATGACATTAATTACATGTACATCATGTGATTTGGTTTGGTTTTCATGGTGTTAGGTTGAAGGTGGATGATCTGGGAATGGTTTTTGGAAAATATCAAGAAATTGGTTAGAAGGAGCATTTAGGTTATCAAACACAAGATCCCATTTACAATTAGGTCCTAGATAATTCTCTTAATATTATTACATCTATCAGTATCATGTCTAATGACCAGATGATAATCATAATGATCATTCTAGTTGTACCACCTAGGAAGGGGGTGAGAAGTATTGAATTATTGAGGGGGATTGATGGGTGGATGTTGGATTAGATTGGATTTAAGTAATTTTTCCAAGATTGATGCATAAAACTCCCCAATCAAGGCAAATGGTTTTGAAGGAGCCTGATTTTGGGTATGATTTTGGCAATTGGAAGGATTATTTGTTTGAGGTGTTTGGTTGATGGTTGGAAGAGGTACAGTTTTGAGCACAACTAAATGTGTTGATGTCCTTGCTTTAGAATTGGTTGGGTTCATGGTTTTGGTAGTGGATGAGTCAATGGATTTGAAACTAAATTTTTTATTTCAAAGCTTCAACTTCCCTTCATCAATAGCATGGTTTTCCAATTTATGGGCCATAGTGAATGCTTCATCAAAGGTCTTAAAGGTTTGGAATTGGAGAGTTGGAGCAATATGCTTGGCACACCCCTGAGAGAATAGTTTAATCAATTTAAGTTGGGCTAATGGTAAGGTAAGTTGATTGATGAGGCCTCTCCATCTAACAACAAAATCAACAATAGATTCATATTCAAATTATTTGGAGTATAGGTCAGTAATGGAAACCTTTTTAGATATGTTTATTGAAAAGTTTTCTAAAAAGGTTTATGCCAATTGAGAGAAAGAAAAGATAGAATGAGTGGGAAGGGAACTATACCAGTCAAGGGAGACTCTAGATAATGATATGAGAAATGTATGGAGGAGGAGAAAACAATCATAAGCAATCAAGTAACAATCATGATGAAAATATCTTAGGTACTACTAAAGATCCTCTTTACCTTAGAATTTAGAAAATTTGTGCAATTCCCATTGATGAGGGTAAGCATGAATGGGCATAGATGGATGGATAGGCTTGTTATAAATTTGGTCAAAAGACAAAATATTAGTTTAGGTATAGATGTGTGACTCCAAACTAGTCATTTTTCCATATCATTTTGATTAGATCAATTTGAGGTTGGGAAGTCATATAATTAAGAGGTATATTTTATTGCAGTTGGGTTATGGAAATGTATGAATAGGCAATAGATGGTGCTGAAGAAGCCACATATTGATAAGTGGTACCAAGATGTTGAGATGGTGGCACATAAGAAGTACTTGGTATGAAATATTGGGTAGAGGGTGGCATGTACCCTTGTGGGTGAGGGACATACTGGTAAGTTGTCATATGTACTTGTTGAGAAAAAGATGTGGTTGGTATGGTTAAGGTAGGATTAAGTTGGGAAAGTTGAGGTCAAGTAATTACTCTAGTGCTAATTGGGGGAAGGTTTTGAGGTATGGAGAGCACTAGGCTTTGAAGTGGGACTATGGCTGAGCGATTGGTTAAAATTGAAGGGAAGATAGAATCTAAAATGAAAGATAACGTACTAGTATATGGGGTATAGGTAACAAATGGAAATGTTGAACCCATATAGGGTGTGATAGGAGTTGTTTGGTTAGTAGGTGGAAGATGAGTTTGAGGTCAGGTAGATGGGTTATTAGAAGAAGCTTGGGTAAATGGTTGGGTTGAAGTAGTACCTACCATAAGGTGAGATGGCATGCTAAGAGAAAGATCAAAGGAAAGAACCAAAGTAGGTGGGGTATGGTAAGGTAATGTGTTGAGGTAATGTTGTAAAGCCACCATATTATTATTGAGGAAGGCATTAAAGTATAGATATCCTCTAGATATGATTGGGATTTTGGAAGGAGAATGTGGTGGAGGAGAATGGTGAGGTGAAGCATGAGGAGATTTGTCAACATCTGAGGTGTAATCCATAGATGAAGAAGAAGGTGGTGGTTGATTGTTTTTATTTCTCACTTGTTGTCTTGTTGAAACCATGTGAGAAAATAGGTAATGTTATTATGACATTCACACCTCAAAAAAAGAGAAAAACCAAAAAATTCAAAGCAATAAATACATACACTAAGAAGTGTGTTTTATGCTTAGGATTACTTTTAAATTGATTTTGACTTATGCCTTAAAAAGTGTGATAAGGGAGGTTGGCTTGAAAAATGGGTAGTAAAGTGGAAGTATAAGGATAGTTTTAGGTTGTTTAGGTGATTAAAAGGAATATTTGTGTTGAACCTCAGTACGTGGCTCGGTGTTTGGGGCTTGCTCCCCTCACTTCATGATCCCATAGCCAGTACAAGTGCTTAGCCAATATATACTAAGTTTAGAGTTTATAATCAACTAGAGAGTTGAGTTGGTTCTCCCCTTGGTGGTGAAATATAAGTGGGATAGTTGGGAGGGGGTAAGGCTGCTACTAGGTGATGAAATACTGATCAGTCCTTATCTGAAGTATTGTTTTGATGTGTAAATTATTTTGTGGTTTGGTTTTGTGTGTGATAACAAGTGTGAATGCTACAATAAGATTAATTTTCCTCATAAGTTACTAAATGAACTAAAATAAATACTAAATCAATGAATGCACTAATTTTTAACCCAAAATAAACTTTATTTATCTTTTCATGTAAACAAGGAACACTTAAGAATGCAACTAAATGCACGATGAAAAGTGCAACCTATCCCTAAGATGAAACATTTCTTTTTTTAGATTTTCAAGAAGAAAGGGAAATAAAATTCTTACATTTTAGAAATTTAAAAATGAAAAAATTAAAGAGCATGAATTTTCACTAATGAAAATATATTCTTAAAAAACTATGAACCCATAAGGGGTCCCACCGAGCAGGCCAACATGTTTCTCTCTATTTTTTTCTTAGTTTTGGAAGAAAGAAACTAGTGATAAAGATGGTGTAGAAGAATACCTATTGAATGCACACATGTTGAATCCATAACTTTTGAGAACTTATGTTTGGCTTGGGAAGATGATCTATAAATAATAAAATATTAAAATATACTTGTTTGTTAGATAAGAAGATGGGTGGATTTCCTAGCGTAAGCTAGACCCTAAAAGCGAAAGCTTCTTAGGGGGCTATCAATCCACCTAATTTTAACACTTAAGTTTGATAGATAAAAATGAATAAAACATGTATTTAAAATATCAAACTAAAATTAAATACATCAAATAACCTAAATTTAATTAATTAAAACTAAATGCTTTGCTAAGATGATTAAACTAAAGTAAATAGTATGAATAATTAAAATTGCTGAAAATTAGTTAAAAGCAAGGTTTTGGCTTTTGGTTTTGTGAAATGGAAAGGTTAAAAAGAGTGATGTGTTTTGGGTTGGAAAATGTTTTATATGGAAAAGGTTTAAGGGGTGAAATTTAAAAAAGATAAGGCAATAAATGATTAAGGTGTCAAAAGGATAAGGGGATAAAAAGAGTGAAGATGGTAAAGAGGGAAATGGGAGAAGAGGTAAATGGATAAAGGGGAAAGTAAAATGAAGAGGCTAAGGGGAAAATATATAAAGGTCAAAGAAGAATAATTCCAAATGTTTGGTTTTGGAGTCAAGAAATAATAGGCCAAGAAGGATGAGAAATTAAATTGTAACAAATAAAACCAAGGTTACCTTCCAAGATTGAAGAAGAATGCTGATGAAGATGTTGGTGTTGATGTTTTTGAAGAAATTTTGGCATAAATTCATCATAAATATGATTCTTTGGATTTTTATTCTCAATATTATAACCTCCTAGATGATGCCTCCAAACCTGAAACAAAATGTTAACAACCAAAATACTAACTTTCAACTTTCTAACTTAGCCCTGAGTGAAGGAAAGGAGGGGGATTTATAGCATATGTTGTGAAGAGTCATGACAAAAGATTAATTATAGATTTATGTCATAATTTTATATGTGGTGGATGAATTATTCAAAATGAGGTGGGTGGGGATTCCCATTTGGGTTGGTGAGTGTCCCATTTGGGTTAAGAAGTCAAAAATGGATGCCCTTTATCTTAAAGAGGTAGTTATATTATTTTGGAGGTTAATTTCATGTAAAATACATGTTTAATAATGGTCCCTTTATGGTAAATTATCCATATTTAAAAGGGGTTCCCTTGTTATTCTTAAATGAGGTCATCAAGCACTTTGGGAAGGGTCTTAGGTGGGGTATGATGTCCCACATCAAGCCACATCACTTCTAATCCATGTCACTTGACATATCACCTTCCATGTCACTTTACATATAACATGCCATGTCACTTTCCATTTCACATTCCATGTCATCATGAATAGTGATAGTGGGTCTCATAGTGAATAGTACTTTTGAATAGTAATTTTAAATAGTATTTTTGAATAGTTTTATGTGACTAGGAAAATAGTGATTGAGTTGGGTTAAGATGGATTTGTTATAGGTTAATAGGATTTATGGGGTATTTTATGGGGTTAACAAGGTATTTATTCATTTAAAACTATAATTTCACAATTTTCTAGTGTCTACCCTTCTTTTAGGCCTATTTAGAGACCTAATGCATTAAGTCTATCTCTAGTAACATGTTACACTTAGCCCTATTGAAACTAATTGAGACTCAAAACATGGATTAAAAAATTAATATACACTTTATAACATTAATTTATTTCCATACCACTTGTTAGTCCAATTCACTATGTGAATCACATCATTAGGCCTATTCACAATTAGGCCTCCTCGCTGCCATAAAGTTTTCAACCAAAACTGAAGCATAAACTTAAATTTGACATATAAAAATTAAAAAAAATCACATTTAAAATAAATTCATGAACTTATGTTCAAAATAAAGTCCATTATCTTTCATCGTATAGGTCAAAAGACCTCAAAATGATCACTTTCAAATGCTCACTCAGAACTGCACATAGGCTTTAAAACCAATCAAGAACCTTTGACCTTTCTCTCCTTAATAGGAGTTTGTAATTAATAAAAATTAAATAAAATGAACCTATGAGACCTATATAACAACTTCATGTGAATTTATTTCTTCAAAACTATGCATAAAGACTCAAGAACATCATTCTCACTCACATATAGAAAACTCCCTGTAGCTCCAAAAACACGCTCATGAAGAATGTTGTCTTTAGCTCCTATAAGGACACTTCAAATAAATATAATTCATATTAATATTTCATTTTTGACCTATATAACATACTCCAATATATATATCACACTATCTAGTGTCAACCAATGGTCTTATAGACATTGAGCTTCTCTCCCATAGTCCTTACACAGCTAGATAAGCCATTTTGGATTCCATATTAAACTTTTTAAAAGTGAATATAAAAAAATATATAGAATTTATAGGTCATATACATCCCAAAAAATGTCAAAATATTCATTTAAAATATCAAATCATGATATAAAATTTCAAAATCATCACTCTATCTTGCATACCCAAAACTATCATTCTACCTTGTGAACCGGTCATGATGATCTTGCATTCCAACACATGTGTAAACACATTTAGGAACTATTTATAGATTTTTGTGATATTATTATAAATATATATAACTCTTGGATAAAAAAACATCATGGTATTATTACAATAATTCAACTTGTAGACCCATTACAAAACCCTACTACAAAAAAGTCTTAACTCACTAAGACAGGTCATTTTGTCTTAAGCAATTTCACCATCGATAATAATAACCAATATGTATAAAACATATGGACATGTAATAAAAATCACAAACCAATAATAAATTCACTTATAATCATTATTCATTCATGATAATTTAATAGGAACCTTAAATTTATCTTCACGTAGATTTGCACTAAACTAGTTCACTAGGCCTGCTAGAAAATGACCATCTTGCAACATCAAATTTCCACACCTAAAGCACTATAATAACTAATAAATATAAATGGGCATAAAATATAATTCAAAATCTTAAAAATCCATTCATTTTTCAACTTTGACTCAATCAACCTTGACTATTATATTAAATTTCCAAGAAATAAAGGATTTCTTATAGCTTCCACTCACTCTCCTAAACACTCAATTACACTTATAGGTACCTATAATATTCCTCTACTTTATCCAATCATAAAATTAGCCTTACCAATCCATTATATGAACTCAAAAAAAAAATCTTCACCATCAAGTCACTATAAGGGTTTTAGAAGGGTTTAAGATTGATTTGTTAGAGATACACTCCACTGAGAGAGGGGGGTGAATAAATGGTGTTAAAAAATCCAAAAAATATAATTAAATTTATAAACCCTTATAAATACTTAAGCATTCAACACAAGCATTTATGAATCATATATATCATTCATAACAATGAACAATGAACATAATGAAAAAACACATACACAACACAAGATCTATGTGGGAAAATTTCTTGGGGAATAAAACCCAATCTCAAGCCTACAAACACATGGACCACTATCCTATAATATGATCAAAAACAAGATAATTATGAAGTCCTTCTAATCAATAACCTTAGGCCATGTCCTTCTGACCTACAACCTTGATCAAGTCCTTCTCATCAAAGGTCTTTATTGAAACCCTGTTTCACAAGGAGAAACTACCCCTAATGAAGATCAATTACTTTAGAACATACTTGAAGAGAACATTACCACCTTAAAATTGATGTCTTCTACACTTGATTATGGATCTCTTGATTATCTAACCTCTACATAACCTCTCTCTCTTTCTCAAATAATTCTCTCACATAGGCATGCCATAATCTGTCTTCTTCCTCACTCAAATAATCTTCATATACACACTCAAATATCTTTAAAAAACTCCACACTATAAGTAAACTATAGTATCATTAGAAACATGATCTATAGATCATGTAAATATTCCTTAATCTCCTCTACTCATCAACTTAACAACTGGGCACTCTTTCACTCTCCTTTGCTTTCCTTCACTCATTAATTCTCTCACATCCAAGTATCACACTTACAAGTCTAGAACCCAACACATTTGGTTCTACTATATATAGATAAATCATTAATTAATCAAGATCATAATATTTTTTTATCAACCATAAAACATGCATTCACACTTAAGGAATATCATATGGGTCACACTTAAGCACAATCCCCTTTAAAAATAGGCCTAAGTCACTTTTAGGTCCTATAAAGACCCATTCACCTTTTTGATACATTTATTATAAAATTAAGAACATGAAGACCATTTTCAAACACATAGTTCCACTCCTTATGTCCCCTAGGACATCCTCAAAATATCACATACATCTTATCTTACCTCTACATATGTTCAAACAACTCAATTAGAGACCTTATACATGGAAACACCATTACCAAACATATAATCAACTTCTTAAGCATTGTTCATACTCAAGATAGATTGATCAAACCTCCAAAATACTCATAGAGTCTAAAACACTCCCCAATAGTCAATTCACCATGAAACATTGAAATAAGATCCACATAAGCTTGAATATCATTCTTGGGTCACTTAAAAAACATATATGAAAACATATTAAAATTTGGAGCTAAATATCTTTATCTATACACAATTCTAGATCTTCAAACCCATATAGCCAAATTCACCTTGGAATCCTCTACCACTTTTATTTTTATTGTAATAAAAAAATTGAATTCTATGGAAAGATATGGTCCAAAAAACTAGACACTGGTATTTCCTTCACAAATTAAATATTCAAATGGAAATGGTCATAGTTAAAGCTCAAACACAAAGCTCACATATCATGTCCTCTTAACTCAGATCAAATATGCTCTATCAATCTTGATTAATATTTAACACATATTAACTAATGCTTAATCATTAAATCTTTATCACTTTGACCATATCTCATGCATCTTTGAAATGTTGAATCCACTTGCTCCATCAATATCTATGGATCAACCTAATATTTAATGATCAATGCTCATCTTTTGATCAATCTATATGAACACTCACTCACTATTGGATCTTTATCTTGTACCTTTTCTTAGTTTTTAAACATCATGTACCTATCCTCATCTCACTACTTCTTGATTGATTGGAAAAATTACACCTTTGATCTTGATTTAGCTTTAACTCTTGCAAAAATGACTATGGGGACCGTTTCAATATGCTTGAGTAGTCATATTTGGACCTTAATAACTTCTTTTACACTTCAATTCATGAGATCAAATTTGGACTAGATGATATCCTCACATAGGATAATCCAACTGTATGATACACTTCTCCTAAAAACCTTGTGCGTGTGAGATATAATTCCATTAAATTTCCTTTTAAAAATATTCTATCATATAGCCAACTATGTCAAAATATTTTTGGGAGACTAACTTTGAGCAAGCATAACTTTTACCCCAATTTAGTGCATGATCTCAAATTTAGTACAAATGTAATAAGATAAAAACTAAACAAACCCATATGATAAATTTATCTTGAAACCTTCACATGTGTAATATACATCACCATAAAAATTCTCACTCGACTCTTTCTGCCACATTGAAAAATTGGCTATGGGAAAACATAGTCAAACTACCTAGGAGCCCAAATTTATAGAAGCATATCTTTTGATGCACTTCATTACATTATCTAAAAAATAGTAAAAATAAATTAGGTATAAAACTAAACAAACACATATGATCACATTCTCTTGAAACATCCATATGTGTGAATGTTGGCCTCATCAACATGCTTACTCAATTATTTTTGGCTAACTACAAATTTGGCTATGGGAAAAACAATGAATTCTAATTGAGAATATAAATTTTCACCCTCATATCTTTGACCATGATTTTATTCATGACTTGATATTTACCTACTTAGATTTTCTACCACTAGACCTAAAGTGTCTAGATGAAAAATTATGGATAACCAAATGAATACCACTTATGCACACAATATCTCAAAGAATATATATCATCTCAAGGACCTATTTAACATGATCTAATGACCATAATCATCCTTTAACATATCTAAAAATGCCAAAATTGAATAATAATGAAGCCAAAATAAAGCGTACTAGAGATAACACATTGCACACTTTGTCATTACTAATTAGTCTATCTAAGCACTTCATTCACTCACTAGGACACCTCCATGACATCAATATGACATCAATGAAAAATATTCAACAATATACCCCTTTGTCATTGATGTCAAAAAACATCATATATAGTAATATATAGCCCACCTTTTCTCTCTTCAAGCACTCCCACAATAGGAACTTTCGAACCCTTTGACACAATGACAAAGTGGACACCAACTAATATTGAGGACCTAAAAATAATAATAAAAAGGAAAGGGCCATATTATAAAGATGATACAAACTCCCCCTTACCTTGAGCCTACCTTTTCTTGCCTTGACAAACTTCCTCTTACTTCATGCCAACACTCTTCTTCACAAGCACAACAACTAATGAAGATAGAGCACATAAAAAGACTTCAAATATGATGGAACTCACCAAGAAACATATAAGAGTGACTCCCCCCTAAGATATCTAAGTCATTACACATTTTGAGCATCTTTAGATCTCTATACACCACAAAGAACCACCACACATGATTACTAGCCTTCTCCCTCATGACACTTACATGAACATCAACATAACATCATACCACTCAAAAATAAGGAAACACGTTTAAAAAAAATTTATAACTCACCTTAAATAAATTCATTCTTTTATATTTTAGATAAAACTGAACAAAAACACTCTTCTTCTCACTAGACCAATCTAGTCCTCTTGTAGCCCTACCTAGATCTTATAGAGTCCACAAATTTTAGTAGAAATAACTTTAGGACCTAAAACTTCATATATATATCAATATCATATACCCCTTCAATAACACTAATTTTTAACAAAAAATTCATCCTCTACAATATACTTCCTTTACAAACCTACTAGCCAATTAGCCTTCCATATTGACATAAACAAGAATAACTTGAGAACCATAAACCTTCAATTATATGTGAATATATATTTGAAAACCAATTTGGTCCATTAAAATATTTAAAAATACTCAAAACTCAAATCATAAGGCATACTTCTTTTCTAGCAGAGCCCAAAACCCTAGATTCTCAAAACAAATAAAGTCAACATAGTACCTTCTAGTCAATGTTCACCTTTGAAAATTCTTGTACACATAGAAAAAACCATTACATACTTGTGGAACAATATTTTAGATTTCACACCATTGGGAAATTTGACTTCCTATAACCCATTTTATGACCTACATGTTTTTAAGTAAAAACTAGAAAACTTGAAAGCAAACAAAAAACTCTAATAGACTTTAACAAACCTTCAGATCACAAAACCACCTGGAACATGCTATAATAAGGTCAATATAACTTTATATTTAGAAATATTACCTTGAAAAATAAAAAATTCACCTTTTCCATCTGAGAATCTTCAATCTGACCCTATAGACTATTTCAACTAAAAAATTATTATGGCAATACTTGCTTCTCCACTTGAAAGGAGTCTCTTAAAAAGCATAAATAGATACACCATTTATACCTCAATGATATAAAACAAATACAAGTCCTCATATTTATCTTTCTCCTTGATTAGATGATACTTATAATTCTTCTTCTTCTTTGGCTTTAAAGAAACAACTTCCTCAACTACCACAACATTTTCCTTTTCTTCTATGATTAGATTATCAATAGATGGAGAAAACATAGATTCATGGAATACCTTTTTATCTAAATAATCTTCCTTGAAGCTTGGATCCTTATCACTAGGTACCTGTTCAACAATAATAGGATATTCACTTGGACCCATACATACTTCAGAACTAGCTTTAACCATCACCTTGATCTTCTCCTTGAGGTTAGATACTTCCTTATCAACATGCATAGATAATGAGACCTATTGGGACTCTTAAACTTTAGAATCATTTTCCACCATATAAAAAAGATTACTTAGACCTACAATCCCATCATGACTTATACTTAACACCTTTGGTTTTCATGTATTAACTTTTCTTCTTTCTTATACTCTAGGAGTTTGATAAAACCTATTATGTCTTGTAAGACTTCACTTGTAGAACCTAGTAATGTGAGATATATATTCATAATTGAAGCACACCATAATTTTTACAAGATTCTCTTTTTACCTTTCTATATTTGAAAAAAATATTACAACTGTTGAGTATAGGCTTATACTGAGAGGTGGGTGAATCAGTATAATATAATCTTTTAATCTTTTCAAATTTAATCAACCACAACAACTATAAACATTAAAGATCTAGTAATTAATAACATGAGAGAACACATTATTTATGTGTAAACCCTTTCAAGAGAAAACCATGACAAAATATTGATTATATATATATATATATATATATATATATAACTATTTTACAATATTTAAAGGTACCAACCTACTGAAGACACCAATCCCCAAACCAAGTACCAAATAAATCAATTTGTGAGCACCAAACCACTAAAGACATTGATCCCCTTCACCAAGCACCAACCCAACCAATTCATGAGCACTGACCCATAGGATTACCAACCCCTAGACTATGAGGCACTGACCCCAATCCAAATCAATTCCACTGTCTATGATTGATTCTTCAATCAAATGATGGATTTGATTCTCTTATACTTTATCTCTTAGTTATTTCATTATATAATTTTTGCCTCATCTCTTTCACAATTCTCAAATAATATTCTTCGTTAAAATAAATCTACCCTTCACACTTCTTTTCTTAGGAGATATTCTATTTCATTTTCTGCTCTTCCTCTCTTCCTTGTCTCTCACACTTATATGATATTCATTTAAATCAATTGCTTTTAATAATTCCACATCTCTTCTCCCTTATATAGCCTTTAAAGAATGTGTCCCATCCAAGAGGCACCTCTTGACCAAAAGATGTGACCGTTGACATTTCCATTAACATTTCTATCGACATTTTTGTTCACTTCTGTCAACATTTCCATTCAATTTAAGCAACAATTTTGTTCACTTTTGACAACAATTTTGTTCACTTTTGATAAAAAAAATTTGTTTACTTCTGAAAACTATTCCATTTGACATTTCCATGTATATCCATTACAATTAATTTGACATCAATGACAATTATTCCAACAATCTCCCCCTTTATCATTGATGGCAATCTCCATGAATTAGTATATGAACTCCCCTTATCTTCAATTCTCCCCCTTTGACATCAATGAAAAAGGGTTGTACACCCTACTCCCCCTGAGTTGATGCTTCCTCTCATATTCACTAGATGAAAAAGATATTATCTTCTTCTATTTTCTTTGTTGCAATCTTGAATTTATTTTATACCACTTATTGTAATATCTTCTTTTATTATTCCTCTTTGTAGCATCATTCCACTATGCACATCATATTTCTCTTACTTAAACATGATCTTCACTACCATTTATTCTTGTGCTTTATGCTCCATCATGGCCTCCCTACCATTGTTCCTTATACCTTTTACACAAACACAAATGACTCCTTTTAAATATCTAGCTGCTACATCTGCTTCCAAACTTGCATGAATTATATTTTGAGTTTGGTTTGAGCATCCTCTATGTTGTTTTGGTCTATAGGATTAATTCCACATTATATTTTTATTTGTCCATAATTATTACAATTATAACATAAAATATCTTTTGACAATGGAGTAAATGAGTTTCTACCTAAGAAACCATATGAATCTTTGTTTGCATTCCAATCATGCTCATTCCTCTCACACCCATCACTTGTGCCATAGTTCTATGCATACTCATTTTTTGCATGCCCATTCATCATATCTACATTTATACCACTATTCCATGCATATCCATTCCTCACATGTATCTTACACTCCTTTGTTCTATGGCCAAAAAATTTGCAATTAAAGCAATAACCATAAAATGATCCTTAGTACCTGTTAGACTATTTTGGCAAGAATGATATTCTATCATGCCAATGGTTCTTTCTTTTGTCTTCTAATTGCATACTTCATTCTTTAGGGAATTATTCTCTTTTTTCTTCATATGTTTGGTAATCTTAACATCCTTCTTGGTAACCTTTTATTCATCTCCATAGCCAAGACCTGACTTGTTGAATAGTGACCTCTAACGATCTAGAATCTTATATAGAACCTCAATGCTCTTCTCAAATCTTAAGTTGGTTGTAAATTTAGAATTAACCTTTTATAAATACTTTCTCATGGAAATTTTTTTATCCTCCATCTTCTCACATTATTCCTTCCTTACCTTCAGTTTGATTTTAGTCTCTAACTTTATTTTCTTTGCCTCTTCAACTTGAGAATTTAGACTCATGATGACCATTTCTGAATCCTCTCAAATTTTTGATAACTCTTCTTCTCTATCTTGATCATCTTCTTCATATTTTTGAATTTTTCACTTTTGTTTCTATTTTTATTTCTTGATCATTTTTTTCATTAAAGGAACTTAAGAGTTCTCCTTCGAGATCTATTTATTCTTCTCTATAGCCTAAATCACCCCAAGATTATCCTCTAGTTATCTGGTTATCATAATCCTAATAGTCTATACCCATGAACAAAACTTCACCTCCATCACTATCTATAACACCTTCTTCAATCTCCTCATTTGAGCTACTATCCCTTTTTGAATAAAGGATTTTCTTTTTTTAGTAGATCTCTTCTTTTTCTCATATTTCTCTGATTCGTAATTTTTCTTACTCTTGTGATACTTTCTTTATCATCATGTTCCTCTTTGTCATTACTACTCTCTTCTTTTGAATGGGGACATTTATTTCTAAAGTGTCCTATTTTTCCACAATTAAAACATTTAAAAGGTAACTTAACTTTATATCTCCCATATCCTTTTTAATATTTGTCACAAATAGGGCTTCTTTATTTGACTCTTCATTGGTGTTATAACTTAATTCATGTTTTTCCTTTTTCACTTTCTTTGATACTTTGAAATTTACTTTATGCTTTTTTGGCTTTTCTAATTCCATCCTCATTTCATATGCTATGATAATTCCATGTAATTCATCCATATTCAATGTGTCCATGTCCTTCATTTCTTCAATAGCCAAGACTTTCACATCATACCTCATAAGAAGTGGCCTTAGTAATTTTTATACTATCATTGGTTCTTCCATTTTCTCAACTAGCCCTTTGATGGTGTTGAATATCTCATCCACAAAAAGAAGATAAGATGCAACATTTTACTCATCTTTCATCTTAAGACTTTCAAACTTCCTTCTATGAATTTGAAGCTTTACCTTATTGACCTTGTCATCACCTTCATAGATAATCTAAAGTTTGTCCCATATATATTTTTATGACACACAATTAATTACTTTTATGAACTTTGATTTTGATAAGCCACACAAAATGGCATTCATTATTGTCACATTATTCTCACATCCTTTAATTCTAACCTGATTCATTGGTTGATTTTTTGGTGTTATGTACCCTATCATTACTGATAACCAAATATCAAACCCTAGATCCATAAGATGTGTTCTCATTCTTATACTCCAAAAATCATAATTCATTTCATCAAACAATGGTTCTTTATTTGTGGAGAAAACATCTTGACCTTGATGACTAGCCATGTGTGCTACTAGGATCTACCTTCTAATGGTTAGACTAATTCTAAAGAAACTACTCTGATACAAATTTTTAAGCACAAACTTATAATAAGAGGGGGGGGGTGAATCAGTATAACATAATCTTTTAATGTTTTCAAAATTATATTTATGTATGTATATATATTTATGTATGTATATATATATACATACATACATACATACATACATATATATATACATAAATATATATGTATATGTGTGTATATATATGTATTTATGTATGTATGTATATATATATATATATATATATATATATATAACATAAATATATATGTATATGTGTGTATATATATGTATTTATGTATATATATATATATATATATCTTTTACAATGTTTGTAAGCACCTACCTACTAGAGACACCAATCCCCAAACCAAGAACTAACTTGGTTAATTTGTGAGCACCCACCCATTGGAAACACTAATCCCATTCACCAAGTACCAACCTAGATAATTCATGAGCATCGACCTATAAGAGCACTAACCCCTAGACTATGAGGCACCGACACCAAGCCAAATTGATTCCACCATCTATGATTACTTATTCAATCAAATTATGGATTTTATTATCATATACTTTATGTCTCAGTAATTTTATCATATAATTTATACTCACCTCTCTTTCATAATTATCAAATAATATTCTTCATTAAAATAAATCTACCCTTCACACTTCCCTTTTTAAGAGATATTTTATTTCATTTTCTGCTCTTCCTCTCTTCCTTCTCTCTCACACTTATATGATCTTCATTCAAATTGAATGCTTTTAATACTTCCACATCTCTTCTCCATTATATAGCCTTTAAAGGATGTGACCCATATAATAAGTACCTCTTCACCAAGAGATGTGACCGTTGAAATTTCCATCAACATTTTCATTAACATTTCCATCGACATTTCTGTTCACTTCCATCGACATTTCCATTAACTTCTGACAATAATTCCATTCACTTTTGGAAATAGTTTCATTCAATTTCAGCAATAATTCCATTCATTTTTAGCAACAATTATATTTGACATTTCCATTCATATTCATTACAATTATTTTAACATCAATGATAATTATTCCAATAGTAATGTGTCCTAGTTCATAACAACTATATCACTCAATATATTTTGAAGGAAACCAAGTTTATCTTACCTTAAATGTATAATATTTTGAAAAGTGTCCCACATCATTATAGTTGATAAACTCAACCTTTCTTGTGCCGAATTATGACCCCCATCATAGTTCCAAGCAAATTCATTCTTAACAGGTCTTCTACATTCTCTAGCTCTGTGCCCAAACTAATGACAAGTATACTAGTAACCATTGAAATTTGCATACCTTATATCATTTGGTTATATGATATATTTTTTATTCATTCTACCAACACCTTCATTCCCTTTCTAATGATTTGTCTTCAAAGGTTGAATGTCCTTGTTCACATTAGTCTTCATCTTGTCTTGAGTTGTAGTCTTTGTTCTTTTTTGTATCCAAGACCAGTCTTATCACTTGCATGTTTTTGATCGTTCAGAATGTTTTGTATATAAATTGAGCTCTTTTTAAATCTCAAAAATGACATAACCTTACTATATACCTTCTCTAAATAGGATTTTAATGACTTATTTTTAATTACATACCTTACACATTCATCTTCTTTAGATTTTAAGCTTGTAGATAGAGTTTCTAATTAACAACTGAGATATTTGACCATATATTCATTCTCCTTAGAATATTCATCCATTATTGCCTCAAACACATTGAATTGCTCCTCAAATTCCTTGAGTTTATATTTCATCTTCTTATTTATCTTCTTCTTAATCTTTAATTCGTCATGAACATTAGTCAATGCAGTCTCATAGTCCACTTTATCCTCATCATCATCTATATCATTCCAAGTATACACCTTTTGATGTGAGAAAATTAATTCCTCAAACATGAATATAGATTCATATTTAGTAAAACCATCATCTTCATGATCATATTCTAAGTCACTATCTTCACTCTCATTTGATGAGATACAATCTTCTTTGGTATAGAGAATCTTCTTGTCCTTGAAGTACTTCTTGTTATCAAACCTTATGAATCCCTTCTTGATTTTATTAGACTTGAAATATCTCTTTCCATCATCATGATCTTTATCATCCTCTTCATCATTATCCTTCTTATATTTATGAATGCAATTATTATAAAAATGTCCTATCTCACCATAATTGAAGCATTTGAGGGGTAGTTTACCTTTATACTTGACTAAACCTATTCTTAATTTCCTTGAAATTAAAGCAATTAGTTCATCTTCATCTATATAAATAATGTCATCCTCCTTGAGTTTCTTACCTTGGAACTTCTTATTTATATGCATTTTAGTCTTGAAATCCACTTCTTTATTTGGTGGTATATCATCATTCTTACTCATCTTATAGGTATAAGAGTTCCATGCAATTGATCCATCTTCAACTGAGTAAGGTCTCTTGTATAGTATAAACCTTTGGATAAAACTTGGGGGATAAATACATTAGTACCTTTTGAATAATAGTAGCCTCTTCAAGGTTTTCTCCAAGACCTTTGATGATGTTCACAATCTCATTAACTTTCTATAGAAAGGATGCAATATTATCTTCTTCATTCATATAGAGACTTTCAAATTGCCTTCTGTGAGTCTACAACTTTTCCAACTTAACCTTTGAATCTCCTTCAAAAATAGTCTTCAATTTATCCCATATTTCCTTAGTAGATGTGCAATGAATTAATTTGGTGAACTCAATTTTTGTAAGACCAAAGGTGATGGCATTCATTGCCTTAAATTTGTTCTCAAACAACTTCTTATCTACAACACTAGATGGAGATATATAAGGAGAAACATAACCATCCAAAATAGATTGCCATAAATCAAACCCTAGGGACATAATGTATATCTTCATTCTAGAACTCCAAAATGCATAATTGGATCCATTGAACATTGGTGTTTGCTTAGTAGATAAATCAACTTGCACATTCTAAATAGCCATTATACCTTAGATCACCTTCAAGCTATCAATATTTTACCAAAGGACCTCATTTCGATACCAATTTTTATAGGTACAATCCACTAAGAGGAGGATGAATCAATGGTGGTAAACAATCCAAATAATCCACTTAAATTTCCAAACCCTTGCAAATAATTAAGCATTCAACACAAGCATTTATGAAGCATAAATATCATTCATAGTAGTGAACAATAAACATAATGCAAGAACACATACACAACATAAGATCTATGTGGGAAACTCTCTTGGGGAATAAAACCCACCCTCAAGCCTATAAACACATAGACTACTATCCTATAAGATGATAAAAAATAAGAGACTGATATATTCCTTTTAATCACCAAGTCCTTCTAACCTACAATTGATCAAATCCTTCTAATCAAAGGTCTTTAGTGAAACCCTATTTCATAAGGAGTAAATGCCCCTAAGGAAGATCAAGTCCTCTAGACCCTCTTTGAAAAGAATAATACCACCTTAGAATTGATGTCTTATATACCTAATTATGAATCTCTTGATTATCTGACCCTTGCATAACCTCTCTCTCTTTCTCAAATAATTCTCTCACATAGGCATGCCATAATCTCTCTCCTTCCTCATTTAAATAGTCCTCATATACACACTCAAATATCTTTACACAACTCCACACTATAAGAACACTACAATATCATCATAAACATGATCTACAAATCATTTACATAGTCCTTAATCTCCTCTACTCATCAACCCAATAGCTAGGCACTCTCTCACTTTCCTATACTTTCCTTCACTCTTCAATTCTCTCACATCCTAGTATTACACTTACAAGTATAGAAACTAACACATTTATTTTCACTATATATAGAGAAATCATGAATTAATCAAGATCACAATATTTATTTATCATAAAAAAAATGCCTCAACCCTTAAGGCATCTCATATGGGTCACATTTAAGCACGATCCCCTTTCAAAATAGGCCTAAGTCACTTTTAGGTCCTATGAAGACCCATTCAGCTTTTTGATACATCTTTGAGAAAATTAAGAACACATGAATATTTTCAAATAGAGATATCCACTCCTTATATCCCCTAAGACATCTTGAAATATCACAAACATCTTAGCTTACCTCTGTATATGCTTAGATAACTTAATCAAAGACCTTATACATAGAAACACCATTACCAAACATATAATCCATTTATTAAGCATTATTAATACTCAATATAGATTGATCACACCTCCAAAATACTCATAAAGCATCCTCATGGAGTCTACAACACTCCCCAATAGTAAATTCAACTTGAAACATCAAAAAAACATCCACATAAGATTGAATATCCTTCTTGGTTCACTTGCAAAACATATACCAAAACACAATCAACTTTAAATATCAATATCTTTATTTGTACACACTTATATATCTTTATATATATATATATATATATATATATATATATATATATATATATATATACACACACATACATACATACACACAAACACACCCACACACACACACACACACACATATACATATATCTATATATATATATACATACATACATACATATATATATATATATATATATATACATACATATATATATATATATACATACATATATATATATATATACATATATATATGTATATATATATATATATATATACATACATACATACATACATACATATATATATACATATATATATACATATACATATACATATATATGTATGTATATATATATATATATATATATATATATATATATATATATATATATATATACATACATACATACATATATATATACACATACATTCACACACACACACACACACACACACACACACACACACACACACACACACACACACACACACACACATATAGACGTGTCTTGGAGTCCTCTACCACTTTGATCTTTAATGCAATAGAAAATTCAACTTCTATCAAAATTTATTGTCCAAAAACTAGACACTAGTCTTTCCTTAGCAATTCAAATATTCAAATGACAATGGTCATAGTTAAACCTTAAACACAAAGCTCACATCTTGTGTCCTCTCAGATCATATCAAATATGCTCCATTTATCTTGATCGATATTTAACACATAGATGCTAATGATTAATCATTAAACCTCTATCACTTTGAACACATCTCATGTATCTTTGAAATGTTAACTCCACATGCTCTATCAATCTTTGTATATCAACCCAGTATTTAATGATCAATGTTCATCATTTGATCAATCTATATGAATTCTTGCTTGATATTGGATCCTTATCTTTTAGCTTTGCTTAGTCATTAAAAACCATGAACCTCTCCTCATCTCATTATTTCCTAACTTCTTGGAGTAAATCACATCATTTATCTTGCTTGATCTTTAAATTTTGAATAAATGACTATGGGGACCCTTTCAATATGCCTGAGTTGCAATTTTTGGACCTTAATAACTTATTCTTCACTTTGATGCATGAGCTCAAATTTGGACTAGATGATCTCCTCACATAGGCTAATCCAACCATGTGACACAATACTCCTCAAACCCTTGTATGTGTGATATATAATTCCATTAAATTGCCTTATCAAAATCTTCTATCATAGAACCAACTATGTCAAAATATGTTTGGGAGACTAGCTTTGAAAGAACATTACTTTTACTATGCTTCAGTGCATGATCTAAAATTTAGCAAAAATGTACTAGGATCAAAACTAAACAAACCCATATGATTAGTTTATCTTGAAACCTTCACACATATAAGATACAACACCATCAAAATGCTCACTCATTTCTTTCTTCCACATTGCAAAATTGGCTGTATGGGAAAACATAGTCAAATAGCCTGGGATCCCAACTTTGCATAAGCATATCTTTTGATGTGGTTCATTTCATGATCTTAAAATTAGAATAAATAAATTAATTCCAAAACTAAATAAGCCCATATTATCACCTTCTCTTGAAACATCCATATGTGTGAATGCTATCCTCATCACATGCTTACTTGGCTCTTTCTAGCCAATTGTAAATTTGGCTAAGTATGGGAATAATAATTAATTCTAACTAAGAAACCAAATTTACGCCCTCATATCTTTAACTAAACTTAGATGCATGAATTGAGATCTGACACATAACAACTAGGGACTAATGTGATCATAACATATGACCAACTCTCCTTGACTCATTCACATGTGGTAATGGTGACATCATCAAACTACCTACTCAATTTTTTTTACCACTGAACCCAAAGTGTCTAGATGAAAAAATATGGACAAACAGTTGAATACCACTTATGAACATAAGCTCTTAAATCATATATAACATCTTATGGACCTCTTGCACATGATCCAACCATCATACTCATCCTTAAACATCTCTAAATGTGCCAAAATTGAAGAATAACCAAGACAACATAAATCATAATAGCAAAAACACATTGCAAAATTTTTCATTGTTGCTTAGGCTATTAAAGTACTTCATTCACTCACCAAGACACCTCAATGACATCACCATGACATCACTAACAAATATTCAATATAGTTTCCATTCTTAATGTTTTTTCATGAAACTCTACCCCTAAAACCAACTCCTAATTCTTGTAAACCATTTTTAGGACCATTTTACATCTCTCCTCAAGAGCTCAACTTCCCATGCAATAGTCACACATGCCAACAAGCATAAAAAAATCCTTCTTGGGTCTGCAACACTCCATTCTAGCACTTAAGAGACCTAAAGATCCACTTTTCATGCTTTTTTCTTCAACTCAAGATCTAAAACTTAATGAGAAATATTAAGAAGACCTATCACACCTCAAACCATGCTTATAATATCTCAATAACCTTCAAACCTGATCATGTTACCTCATTCAATCACCTAGGGTCTTAAGGCTAGGTCCATAAGAGGACCACTAAAGAAGAGCATACCTCTTTGGCTCACTCTAAAAGTCATGTGATTGACTCAATGCCTTTCTTACATGCTCTAGCATTTCATTTTACAAATGTAAGCTCATACACATCTATATCACCACCATCATGCCTATACAAGCCATACACATGCTTCAGAACTAGTATATATCACATCCCTTTTAGGTACCATACCACTTTGAGATCTTCAATACACCTTCTGTAATTTCACTTTAAGACTCATTCTCATTCCAAACCACCTTTATACACTCCTTCAATAGGCTCATGATCTTATTACACCACAACAATGTACCAGGACCTCGTATAGAATTCAAATATTACCAAACCATGCTTATTTTCATCATGAACACTCACCATAAAAAATCATAAGAACATCTTTGGGATATCAATGATACTCATAAACCTTTGACATTAATGATAACATTAATTCCTCAATCACAACAATAGGAACATACCTCAATAATCTCCCCCTTTGTCATTGATGGAAAACACTCTAATAAAGTGGATCATTTTCTCCTTAATCACAATAATAAGAACATACCTCAACAATATCCCCCTTTGTCATTGATGGAAAACATTCTAACAAAGTAGATAATTCTCATCTCTTCATGTTGGATCTCCCTAGATAGGTCTTTCTCCTAATCGAGTCTTTCTCCCCCTTCAATATTAATGATAAAGAGTCATATTAATAATACTAATGATCCTTAGACCTGGAGAAACTACATAACCAAAAAACTCCTCAATTTTCCATACATACTTCTCTTCAAGCTTCTCAATCCATCATGGCATAAATCACTTCATTGCATCTTCATAGAAACACATGATAAAATAGGTCTTGTTAAGAACAACACATAAATTATATTTTCCTCAAGCCTTTGAACATATTAATATAATTCAAAATAAGATAAAAAAATTCCTTTATGACCTTATGAGGTCATCTTAACATCAAAATAACACTTTAACTCATGACACAACTTCTAGAGAAACACCACTTCAATATTCTTCGAGATTACTAGAAACTTGTCATGTTACGTGAATGATCTCCTTATAAATTTTTTTGTTTACCTTCAAGGAACAATAAAATTTTAATCTCACTCTTAGAAATAAGTCCATATCATGGATCACATGATCAATAATTTTTACCTTCAAAGGCATTGGTATTATAGAATAATCTTGAACTCTCACACCCCTAGTTATGTCTTTGCTACTTAGACATCACCTTGTACTCAAAAAAGCACTTAAATCATGATGGCTACTATATGAAACATAAAAAAATTATATTTAACACTCTAGTGATCTCTATAGGTCAAATAAAATCCATTTTGCATCATAAACATTCACATTTAGGGTTTATAGACATAAGAAGCCTTGAAACCCTCATACCATTGTTCAACATGTCTTTGAGATAGTTATTCACAAATAGGATCAATCTGATCATTTAAAAGCACTAACATGAGATTTAAGACCTTAGTAAAAAATCAAAATACTTTGATCATCCATCTAAAGTGACCAATATATCCACACCACTCATCAAGTCACTTTATGCCTACCAAAAAAATAAACCTTAAGCATAGTCCTCTTTCATTGAGATTTTTTTACATGAAGGCGCACTTCTAAAACATATTCAATACATGAAACAAGAATAAAATGAGTTAAAACAACATCTAACACTCAGAACACCAATTCAAGACCAATAGAGAGATTTTAAATCCACTTTAGTCAGCTTGGGTTCTCTAAGCAAAAACATTATCAATAAATTCTAAATTTGATCTATAATAAGTTCACTTGTACAAACATCCAAATATCCAAATAACTTTGAGGATAATATTCAAAAAGTATACTTCATCTTTAATTTTTACACCAACATGTTTTAACCTCTTCCATGGCTTCTTCAAGAAAAAGAATGCTCTCGAGTCCCAAAAACTCATGCACAATTATTTGAATTCAAACCCCAATAATTATATTTTTGAATTCTCAATGACTATTTATTTAAGCATAAATTTGATTGCCTCTAGAATGTCACTACACATGGGACTAACTTTGGAAGCTCATAACTTGGGCTTGAGAAAACATCAATATACCAAACTTGTAGGGAAAGATCTTGGCACTATAAAAAAACACATTCATGAAACCCTTTGACCAAATTTGAATTTATAGGTAAATTTAATAAATGCACAAAAAAAATGGTCTATTCATACCTTCAAGACATTCAATGATGGTCTAGTTTCTCTTAAGCTAGAATGACACTTTTTCTCTCTCCAAAAGATCATGAGAAACATTACAACCTCAAAAATTCATCTAGGGAACCCTCATAACATCATATATCACCTTAATAACCTTAAAAAACTCTTTTCACCTAACCATATTAAAATAATCTTCCTAAAACTCTAAAGCATCTCACACAAGTTCCCCTTATCACCATGCACACCTTGGTTCACTTGAATTTGAAAAATTTGACCAATCCCTTGAACTATCATCCATACTAAGATAGACCTTATAAACCACATTGGAAAGCCTATAATGACATTAGTATTACTTTCAAACATATTAACTAATTCAACCTATCTTCTCATTGTCTCATCATGCAATCCTCTATGCAAAATTGAATGATGACCTAGATCATGAAAATAACTAGACTTATTAATTATTTTCAAATTATCTCTTTCTGTACTAAGATTGATGCAAACACATTATTTTCATGTAACAATTTTCAAGACTCAACAAGCATCCACTAATATTTCTTCTTCCATAAGTTGATAAACATACTGATATTATAACTCACCTTCACAAGATTAGCCATCTTGTGATTTTAGGATCACCTTTAAGATGTAAATCCTTATACAAAGGACCTACTATAATATAATTATTTGAATAATAACCACTTATATGGGGGTGAATTAGTGTCTTAAAACAATCATTTATTTTCACTTAACATTCATTAACCTTTCAAACTAATATAGTGATGAAGCAATGCATAGAGAAATAATCACATAAACATGAAGTAATATATCAATACATGAACAAAATAGATATGTGTGAAACCCTCATTGGTAATAAAACCCGCTAACACACATTTTGGACTACAGTCTTATGGATCAAGATTTAGTGAGGTACCAACCCTTTACTAGTAAAGCACCAACTCAACTAGTCATTTAGAAAGATCCAAATTAAAAGGAGGCACCAAAATTATAAGTGAATTATAAACAAATCAAGCACTTAAAATATACTTATTCAAACACCAAATTTCAAGGTATCTCTAATTCCCTCTTGACAAAGCACCAACTTAGCCAAAACCAACTTGATCACCTTGACAACACCGTATTGCTCAACCAATAGATGGTGACCTCTTCTTTAGATATTTATCTACTATATACAATATAATACATAAGGAAAATATATATGATGAAAATATAATGGTTTATAAATCAACACAATATCACTCCTTCACCACTCTCAAACTACCTCTTCAAATAATCAAATATGCCCTTCTTCTACTTCGCTCAAATAACCCTCATATCGATTGATTAGGTTATATGACCTTGATTATCATACTCAAAAATTATAGAGGATATTTATTAATAATCCTATGATCACATTTTATGGTCTAAATTACCTCTTTATTCTCCTTAAATATATCTTTTATTCGCTTGCTCTCTCATTCCTTAATTAGCCCAAATAGGCCTATTATGCCTTGCACTTATACAAATCACTAGATCACTCACACTCTTGGTAAATAAAGACATTAATACATTAGGGTCAGACCCAAAATATTTATTATGACATGTTACAAACAATATTAAATCAACAAAAAATTACCATTAGGTCAGACAAACACACTTAGACCTCTTTCTTTTTTTAGGCCTATTTAGAGACCTAATGCATTAAGTCTATCTCAAGTAACATGTTACACTTAGCCTTATTTAAAATTATTGAGTCTCCACACATGGATTAAAAAATTAAAATACACATAAAATATACCAATTATAATATTCATTTAGTTACATACCACTTGTTATTCCAATTCACTCCTTGAACTACATCATTAGGCATACTCATAATTAGGCCTCATCACTACTAGAAAGTTTGTTAACCAAAACTAAAGCATAAAATAAAATTTGAAATATAAAATTATAAATAAATAAAATTTATATGACATTAATTAACTTATGTTTAATCCCAGGTCCATTATATTTCACCATATAGGGCAAAAGATCTCAAACTAATCACTTTTAAATGTTCATTTAGAATTGCACATAGGCTTCAAAAACTAGTTAAGAACCTTTGACAGTTATATAATTCATATGAGTTTATAATGAGTTAAAATGAACATGTGATACCTATATAAAAAATTAATGTGAATTATATTCTAAAAAACTATGCATAAATACTCAAGAACATCATTCTTACTCACATATAGAAAATTAATTATAGCTCCAAAAATATAGTCATAAATAATGTTATATTTAGGTCCTATAAGGAAACTTAAAAGACATATAATTGATAAATTACCTATAAAAAATAATAAAATAGATATATCATAATATCTAGTGTCAACCATTGTTCTTGTAGACCAATTTATTGAGCTTCTCTCCCATAGTCCTTACACAGCTAGATAAGCCATTTTGGCTTCCATATTACAACTTTTTAAAGTGACTCTCAAAATTATATATATAATTTATAGGTAATATACATCCAAAAAAACATAAATATGTTAATTGGAAACACAAATAATGATATAATGTTGTAGACTCATCACTCCATCTTGCATACCCAGAATTGTCATTCTACCTTATGAACCAATCATGATGATCTTGCATTACAACACCTATGTAGACATATTTAGGAACTATTGATACATTTTTGTGATCCTATGATGACTATATTTAAATATTATATAATAAAAAATCATTTTATTATTTTAATAATTCAACTTATAGACCCATTACAAAACCTTACTACACATAATCTTAACTCACTCAAAGAGGTCATTTTAGGTTAAGAAAATTCACCATCAATAATGATAATAAATATTTATAAAACATTTTAAAATTTAATTAAATTCCAAAACCAATCCTCCATGAAATTATAATCATTACTCCTTCATGAGAATTTGATAGGAAACTTCCACTCGTCTTCACCTGGATTTGCACTAAACTGCTTCACTAGGCCTGGTAGCAACTGGCCATATTAAAACATAAAATTTACACCCATAAATCACTATAACAACTCAAAAAATTACACAATCACAAAATAAAAATAAAAATATTCAACCTCCATTCATTTTTAAATTTTGACTTAGTAAACCATGCTTGTTATATCAAATTTCTAAGAAATAAGGAATTTCTTATAGCTCCCACTCACTCTCGTAAAAACTCAATGACACTTAGAGGTACCTAGAATAGTCATTTAAATGATAAAATAATAAAATTAGACCTAAAAATATATTATGGGAATTCAAAAAAAAATCTTCATTATCGGGTCACTATAAGGGTTTTAGAAAGGTTTAAGACCTGTTTCCGTTCTTAATGTTTGTTTATAAAATTCTACTCCTAAAACCAATTCCTAATACTTCTAAAAAAAATTTAGGACCATTTTACATATCTCCTTAAGAGCTCATCTTCCCATGTAATAGTAACACGTGCCAACAAGCATCAAAAGGTCCTTCTTGGGTCTACAACACTCCATTCTAGCCCTCATGAGACCTAAATATCCACTTTTCATGCTTTTTTCTTCAACTAAAGATATGGAGCTTCTTGATTACTATTACAAAAACCTCTCACACCTCATACCATGCTTACATGATTTCACTAGCTTCCAAACCTGATCATGATACCTCATTTAGCCACCTAGAGTCTTAAGACTAGGTCCATGAGAAGACCACTAAAGAAGATCATACCTCTTTAGCTCACTTTAAGAGTCATATCACTGACTCAACACCTTTCTTACATAATATAAAATTTAATTATACAAATTCAAGCTCATACACATCTATATAACCACCATCATGCCTCTATAATCCATACCCATGCTTAAGAACTAGTCCATCTCATATCCCTACTGGGCACCATACCACTTTGAGATCTTAAAGACACATTCTATAGTTGAATTATAAGACTCATTATCATGCAAAAACAATTTTATACACTCTCTTAATAGGATCATGAGATTTTTATATGACAATAATGTGCCAAGACCTCATATAAAACTTAAATACTACCAAACCATGCTCAATGTCATCATGAACACTCACCATGAAACATCATAAGAACATCTCTGGGACATCAATAATACTCTCAAACCTTTGAAATCAATGAAAAAATTAATGCCTCAATCACAAAAACATGAACATACCTCAATAGAATATGCATGGTTATTTCATTGATGTCAATCTAATATCAATGATGTCAAAGGTTCTTGTGAAGATGCTTGGTCAAGTAAGCCTTGAAGTTAGTAAAACAAGTGTAAAGAATCTTGTAATGTTTTGTCTAAACCTTTTGAGATGGTATTTGTAAATAGTATGATGATATGAGTGAGCTCTGAAGAAGAATATATATGCTCCAAAGATTTATTGAATCAATTTTAAAAATGCTTTAAATGAGATATGAAAAAGTAATTGCTCCAACGAACACTTGATATTGTTTTAGCATGAGAGAGATTATTTGAGACTAAACATGAGGTGTTGAGGACCTAAAATATGATTATAAACTTAGCTCTAAAGATTTGTATATGTAGCTCCAAAGATGCTATGAAGATTATAGTCAAGCTTCAAAGATCTGTAAGTAGCTCTAAAGAATTTCTATTGAAGATCCAAATAAGAGTGAATGTATTAGGTTTCTTGAGTATACACAAGATACATTTAAACATGGTAGATTTTCAAGGTGAATTCTATAGAGTGGCTAGAAGGTCAGATTCAAGGCTTAATAAGACTTGTTGGTCAAGGCTTATAAATCAAGAAGAGAAGTGGTGGCTAGATGAGGTAACATGATTAGTTTCCATGACATGAATGAGTAGGTGAACACTGATAGAGGTGATTCAAGTTGTTTTATGTATGTGCATGAAGGTTTAGATCAAGTTTGACAAGAAAAGGCTTGAAAAGGTGTTTTAAGGTTTCTTGCATGCATATAATAAAGATTTATCTACTTTAAAAGGTTTTATTAGTAATTTTTGGCATGTGTATAATCTATATGATAACCTAAGATATTCATTTTATATGAGGAATGGTTATATATCAAAGTTATAATCATTGGTTTCTATAAAGAAGAGCTAAGTTTTATGAATGATCATTAAGATTGGAAGATGGTCTAAACCCTTAAAACCCTAAATATGATTTGATGTTAAATATACTATTATAAAGATATTATAATGGTTTTATATGATCATAAAAGTTTTATAGGTTGAATTAAACTCCCCCAATCATCTCTAGGTGTGATTGGTTTCTCAGGTGAGTGAGCAAATCCTACATAAAAGAACTTATCTTTTAGAGATTTACTTTAACATACAAAGTTGATCAAGTCAAAGTTGCTAAGTGGATGAAGATCAAAGTGTGAGAGTTTTATATGTTTTTAATAAATGTTTTTGGACAAGTTATATATATATTAAATTTTAAAATTTGGTAATCTAATTTGGCCAGTCGTTAACAGACCTAGTTGTGCAGATTGTAAGGAAATTAGGTAGAAGTGAAAATATGTTTTTTGATGTGTTTTCATGTGAGAGTGATGTATTGAAATGAATGATGATTTTTTTTAGGTTTTTGATTATATATACATG
This sequence comes from Torreya grandis, assembly GCA_037957365.1. NCBI lineage: Eukaryota > Viridiplantae > Streptophyta > Pinopsida > Cupressales > Taxaceae > Torreya > Torreya grandis. The sequence goes on along the minus strand of JARHVA010001165.1, from coordinate 2,281,843 downwards.
ATTTTTATAAGATTAGAAGTTTGTGTAAGATGTTGAAACATTGAATCCGAAATGGCTTGTCTAACTAAGTAGAGTCTGTGAGGGAGAAGATCAGAAGATTTTTCTATAAGAATAATAGTTTTCATTAGATCTCATATTCTAATTGATTCATATTTATATGAAGATGTTATAATATCTTTTTCATGTATTTAAATCCATTTAATATATTCAATCATGTTTCATATTTTCACATTTCCTTGATTGTGTTTTAGAGTTTCTTGGTAGTTCTGAGTAAACATCTTATAAAGAAGTATTTGAGCTTGTTTACCTTGAGTTAGAGCACAGAATGAATTTTTTGATGACCTTGAGGTCATGGGGTTTTTTAATATGTAATTTTTTTCCATGGTTGTTTGGAAAAACTGAGTATATGCCTCAATTTTTCAAGACAAAGTTTCTATATATGAATAGGGCTTTTATAAGCAATAATTTAAAGAAGGGTTCAAGTGGTAGTTGGACCTAAAAGGTGTTGTAGACCTAAAATTAAGTTTTATAAGGGATATTAAAGTGGATTATGATATTTTATTACCATGTAAGGTGTGTGGATATGCTTCAATAAAGATCAAAGAGTAAGATGTTGTTGAGAAAGCCTATTAGGTCTCCATAAGCCTAAAAAGAGGAGTAAGGGCTATGTGTTGTATGGAAGACCTATTATATTGATTGATTAATGATTAAGGAATGTTATTTTTAATATGAAAATAAATATTCATGGCCAACCTAAGTGATTTGAAAATGTGGTTGACCTAAGAAATATATGATCAAGTGACTTGTATAAAAGTAAGGCAGTTTAGGCCTATTGTGTATGTTTAAAGGATGCTAAGTGTGGGAGAGAAAAGGAAGATAAATGAATGATATATATAATTTTATAGTATAATTAGGTCATGTGTAACATTAAATACGTATTATGAATATCTAACAGAGGTTTTATGTATGAAGATCAAGGTTAAAAGACCTAATCAAGCCATAAAGAGGGATAATTGAGCAAAGAAGGCTTAAGGCTCATTTGAGAGGAACTAAAGAGAGTAAATAGATGAAGGAGAAGATCATCATATATTGTATAAGAAATAATTTTTTCTAAATCTGATTATATAATTAGATGTTTTAGTTGGTGTTAAGAAATCTAGGGGATTGACACCTTATTGTAAGTGGGTGCTTGTTAAAGTCTAACTGAGTTAGTGTTGAGATAGTTGGGGTTGGTGTTCCATCTGAAGTTGGTAATTAAATAAATATTTATGTTTATATTATAATATTATATCCCATTTTATTCATCCATTTATTTTTTCTCCTAGATTTTTTCCCATGTATATGTTGTGTTCATGTGTTTCATGCTTTTATGATTTGATGTTTATGCTTGATAGGATGTACATGCTTGTTAGAATAGTATTATTTATGGATAAATGGAATTGAATGAATTTTTTTGAATATTGATTCACCCCCCTCTCAGTTATCTTGTTTCCAACAATTGGTATCAGATAAGGTCTTTGGATCAATCTTGAAAGCTTAAAGAGATCCTAAAAAGTAATGATGACTAGTCAACAAACTCAAGGTGGGATCTCTACCAATAAGTCACCATTATTCAATAGATATAGAAATTCCTTTTAGAATTTCAGAATGAATATATATCTAATTTCATAAGGGCATGATATTTAACATTCAGTTATGGATGGCTATTTAAACCTCTAATTCTACCAACAGATGCAATAAGTAAGAATGGTAGTGAGAATAAATCTAAGGTAATGAATGCCATTTTGTATGGCCTATCAGAGGTATATTTAGTAAAAGTAATACATTGTGTTTAATCCAAATACATAAAGGAAAAACTAAACACCATCTATGAAGGAGGTACCAAGGTGAAGATGGCCAAGTTGAATACCCATATAAGATAGTATGAAAGCCTAAAGATGAATGAAGATGAAAATATTGCATCCTACCCATTGAGGGTTGATTGAAGTTTTCAATATAATAAGAGGATAGGGAGAATAAGTGAAAGATTCTACTACTTTTCAAAAGGTACTAAGATCACTAACTCTTAATTTTGACCATAAGGTATCTATAGTAGAAGAGATGCAATATTTGGACAAGCTAGATATGGATGGGCTTCATGGTATTTTGACTACCTATGAGATGAGAAAAAATGAAGGAAGACCTATCAAGAAGGAATAAACTTTTAAAGTTAAAAAGAAATCAAAGGCCAAGAATTTCAAAGATGAAGTATGTTCAGATATTGATGATGATGAACTCATAGTTATGTTAGTTAGGAATTTGAGGTTTGGCTCAGGAAAGTACAAGGGTAAGTTAACTTTCAAATTTTTTAACTATGGAAATATTGGTCAATTTAAAACAAAGTTTCCTAAAAAGGAAAAATATGAGAATAATGAATAACATGATGAATCTCATGAATATGATAGAAAGGCCTATACATTTGAAAAAAATAAGAGAGACTTCAAGAAGAATGAAGGAAAGGATCATTCAAAAATAAGAAGAGTTTCTATACCAAACAAGATAACTCATCTAATGTAAGTGATTCATATAAATTTAATAGTGATGATGATAAGAATGAATCTAAATATGACAATAATGAAACTTTATTTATAGGAATAGAATCAGATAATGAGGGTTGTTTAAATAGGAAAGGCCTTTTGATTAATACAAAATTAGATGAAGAATTATACTATGAATGTGAAGAAGGAAAATATAAATTTGATCTTGAGGTAGAGTTGGTAAGTTCCCTAGAAGAGTTGAAGCTTTTTAAGAAGAATAAGAACAAAATGAATTCATTATTTCAAGACTATGAGGAGCAGATTGGACTGTTTGAAGAAAAGATGAGCAACACTTCTAAGGAGTATGAAGAGATAAAAGTTGAAACCCAAATACATATTATGGTAGCAAGCCTAAAGGATAAAGAGGAAGATTACAATAGATATGAAACTAAAATAGAATATATGGATAAAGCATCTATCAAGGTGAAGAACATTGTGAAATTTTAAAAGAGCACTGAGGCTCTAGATGATATCCTGAGTAGTCAGAAGTCTACAAGTGACAAGATAGGTCTTGGATTCAAAGAATACCTAAGAAGGCACCTAAAATTGAGAAGAAGACTATTGAAGACAATAAGGTCAACATGAAAAGATATATCAGATAGCCCAATGCTACAAGGTATTCTAGTTATTTTAATGGTTACTATTTTACATGTAGTTAGTTTGGTCATAGAGCAAGAGAATGTAGAAGACCCTCCAAGAGTGAGTACTCATGGAACTATGGAAATAAATGTAATTGGTTAAAATAAGATCATATTCATCATTAGTCAAATAGTATGTATAATGTGGTCTATTATAGCTATCATAATGTAGGACACATTTCAATATTCTATCTTAAAAGAGTTAGAATATCATCAAGTCAAAGCAAGAAGTTTGAATCTCCTAGAATTCAAGAAAAAAGGAAAATAAATGTATGAAAAATAAAGGTAGTAAAGACAAGTAATGATAAATCTAAAAGATAAAGTGAAATAATTGTTGAGATAAAGCATACCTTAGGTGATAAATAAAGTAAGGAATGTCAAGAACACCTGTTATCTACATGTGTTGATAATACAGTAAAAAAATGATGATAACATTGATGATGAGATCAAACCTATAGTGTCAGTCAAATATATAAGAATGTTAAGTCTTATGAAAAGATGGAGATTTGGAAATATCTTGAGTTCAATTTTTTTTAGATCCTTATGAAAAGGGGGTGGCTCCATTAAACTTCATGGAGACATTCTTATATCAATAGAAGCATGAGGGTGTAGTCAAAGAAGGTTTATTTTGAAGATTCAAAGTTGTATATGATACAATAAAGGAGATGAAGATGGATATTATTCTTTATTGTGTTGATAAATCTATATTTTGAAGTGTATAAGGTAGCATGATGAGATATCTAAGACTGGTATCAAGTATCTAAAGTAAATTCATAAAAAAATGGAATAAGAGGTAAGCTTCTGAGATCTATTTATTATAAGTAATTGATCTAGATCTATCAAGACAAAGGGGGAGCCCCTATTTCTATATTTGATATCTAGTATGGGATAGACTTGTGTGTAGTAAAGAGTTTCATCTTCTTCAACCATGTCAAGAAAGGTATGTGATCTTGAGTTCCTAGTCCTTATAAAGAAGATATGCTTAGTCTAAGGGGGACATTAGTAGCTCTATTTTATTTGTCAATAAAATGATTAATTTTTTATATGCATGGAGATTAAGTAACTTCATAGAATATATTTGTTTAGATTTTGGTGGATCAGTTGAGAGAGTGACCTGATTGAGAGAAGTTTCTAAGAATGGTTGTCATAAGTGGTTGCCATAGTTTTTGAAGATTGTGTGCCACCCAATATCCTTGAGAGATAGTATTAGCTAACATGGAGAAGAGTATGATTTTAGTATTTACATATGATCTTTGATGTCTACTACTAACATAATCATGGTGGATTCTTCATTTGAGGGGGAAATATTCAAGTTGTTAACTAAGATTAATCAATGTTGAAGTAATCTGAGTCCATTATGCAAGAGATGATATTTGTAGAAGACCTTTGTAATTAATTTCAAAGGGGGAGAAATATTATAAAAGATGAATAAAGGAGAAAGATCAAAAAAGATGAGAAAATAGGTAAGAATAGAAAGGGTGAGGAAGAAAAGGCAAAAACTAGGTCTAATAGATGATTGCCTTCAAGAGTGGTTGATAGAGTTTTTTGAGTGTGTTTACCATCAATAATAAAGGGGGAGATTATTGGTCATTTTCATTGAGTGTTGAGATTTTATATTTAATGTTGTCATTGATGTCAAAGGTTCTTTTAAATATGCATGGTTTTTTCATTGATGTCAATATAATATCATTGATGTCAAAGGTTATTGTGAAGATGCTTGGTCAAGTAAGCCTTGAAGTCAGTACAATAAGTGTAAAGCATCTTGTAATGTTTTGTCTATACCTTGTGAGATGGTATTTTTGGATATCATGATGATATTAGTGAGCTATAAAGAATAAGTTATATGCTCTGAAGATCTATGCAGGTAGTTTTGAAGATGTTCCAAATGAGTTGTGAAGAAGTAAATGCTCTAAAGAACACTTGGCAGTGTTTGAGCATGAGAGAGATTGTTTAAGACTAAACATGAGGTGTCGACAACATAAAACATTATTATAAAATCATATTTGAAGATCTTTATATGTAGTTCTAAAGATGCTACAAATATTATAGTTAAGCTTGGAAGATCTATAAGTAGATTTGAATAAGTTATGTTGAAGCTCTAAATAAGAGTGAATATATGAGGTTGCTTGAGTATACACAAGAGACATTGAAACATAATATATTTTTAAGGTGAATTCTATAGAGTGGCTATAAGGTCATATTTAAGGAATAATAAGACTTTTTGGTCAAGGCTTAGAAAGCAAGAAGAGAAGTGGTAGCCAGATGAGGTAACATGATTAGTTTCCATGACATTAATTAGTAGGTGAACATTGAAAAATGTGAGTCAAGTTTTTTTAAGTATATTCATGAATTTTTAGATCAAGGTTTGCAAAAAAATGCTTGAAAAGGTGTTTCAAGGTTTCTCTTATGTAAATAATGAAGATTTGTCTACCCAAGAAGGTTTTATCAATTACCATTGTCACATGTAGCATATGAATGATAACCTAATATATTCATGGTATATGAATAAGTATTATAGATAAAATTTCCAAGAATTGGTTTCTAGAAATAAGATCTAAGTTTTATGAATGATTGTTAAGACTAGAAGATGGTCTAAACCCTCACAAAACCCTAACTATGACCTAATATTGAAGATATTGTTCTAAAGAGTTCATAATGGTTTTTTATGATTACAAAAGTGATTTTAGGTTGAATTAAACTTCCCCAAGAATCTCCAGGTGTGATTAGTTTCTCATGTGAGTGAACAAATCCTATAGAAAAGTGCTTGTCTTTTAGAGATTTACTATAATAGATAGAATTGACTAATCTGAATTTGATAAGTAAATTAAGATCAAAGTGTGACACTTTTATATGTTTTTCATAAAGGTTTATAGATAGGTTCCATATCTAAAATGTTCAAATTTGGTGATCTAAGGTTGCTAATCGCTAACAAACCTAGTAGTGCAGACTATAAAGAAATCATGTAAAAGTGAGAAGATGTTTCTTGATGTGTTTTCATGTGAGAGTGATGCATGAAAATTAATGATGATTTTTTTTGGGTATTTAATGATATATAAATTATTTTAATAATATTTTAATTATATTTAAGAGTTTGAAACATTGAATACAAAATGTCTTATCTAACTAAGTAGACTCTATGAGAGAGACGGTCAGAACATTGGTCTATAAGACCAATAATTTTCATTAGATCTCATAATCTGATTGATTGAATTTGATATAAAGATTTTATAATATATTTTTTATGTATTTAAATCCATTTAATATATTCAATCATGTGTCATATGTTCATGTTTCCTTGACTATGTTTTGGAATCAGTTGGCAGTTTTAAGTGAATATCTTACAAAAAAGTATTTGAGCCTATTTACCTTGAGTTGAATAATAATATGAAATTTTTTATGACCCTAAGGTCATGAGGTTTATTAATATGTAATTTTTTCCATTGTTGTTTTGAAAAATTGAGTATATGCCCTAGTTGTTCAAGATAGAGTTTTTGTATATGTGTAGGCCTTTTATAATCAGTGATTTGAAGAACGGTTCAAGTGGTAGTTGGACCTAAAAGGTGTTTTATAATTAAAGTGAATTTGGATAAGGGATATTAGGGTGTAATATTATGTCTTCCTTATATGTGAGGTGTTTATATATTCGTCAATAAATATCAAAGGGTAACGTGTTGTTAAGAAGGCCTATTACGTCTCCATAAGCCTAAAAAGAGGAGTAAGTGCTAAATATTATATGGCCAACCTATTGTATTGATTGATTAATGATTAAATAATTTTATTTTTAATATTAAAATACCTATTCATGGCTTACTTAAGTGATTTTAATATGTGGATGACCTAAGAAAGATATGATCAAGTGACTTGTATAAAAGTAAGGCAATTTAGGCCTATTATGTATGCTTAGAGGATGCTAAGTGTGGGATAGTAGAGGAGGATAAGTGAATGATATAGATAATTTTAGAGTATAATTATTTCATGTGGACAATTATATAAGTATTATTAATATCTAATAGAGGTTATGCATATGAGGATCAAGGTCAGAAGACCTAATCAAGCCATAAAGAGGGTTGGTTGAGCATATAAAGCTTAAGGCTAGTTTTAGAGGGACTAAAGAGAGAAAATATCTAAAGGAGTAGATAATTATATATTTTATAATAATATTTGTTTTAAAGGTGATCAAATAATTAGGTGGCTAAGTTTTTGCTGAGTCATCTAGGGGGTTCGTGCCTCTTTGCAAGTGGGTGCTTGCTAAATCCTAGTTGAGTTGGTGTTGATCTAGTTATGGTTGGTTATTCATGTGAAGTTGGTGCTTCATTAAAGATTTATGTTTTTATTATAGTAATATATTCCATTTGATTCATTAGTGGGTTTTATTTCCTTAGAGGGTTTCCCATATAAATGGTGTGTTCATGTGTTTTACTCTCTTATGATTTGATTATTATGCTTGATAAGATGTAGATGTTTGTTAGAATAAATTCATGTATGGATAAGTGGAATTGAATGGATTTTTTTGAATACTAATTCACCCCCTATTAGTCATCTTGTTTCCAACAAAATATGAAAGAAAACTGCTTTTGAGGTCTAGTTTTGGGTCTATTTTCATAATTCCTAGCATGTTAAGGGTCTTGAGTGAGTAGGAGGGCATATTAGGATTTTATAGAGGTAGTATGATCTTAAAAAAATCACTATTTAACTCTACCAATAGTGCATACAATCTTAATAAGTAGAATTCAACGTAATTAAGGATGTGACCTTCATTTACATTAAGGAAGGAGTGTTGTAAGCTTATTCACATAGTTATGAGACTCTCAAAGGTAGGAAAAATATTGTACCAACCTCTTCAAGTTAGTATAAAACTCATCACTCACATAAGAGCCTCTAATTCCTTGATCTCTTGACCACTAGGGGAATAATGCATTGAATGGGTTGAAAAAGGCATAGAGGGTGATAACTAGGCAAGTAATGGACATGTTAAAGAAAGTAACTTCCTTTCATATGATTCAATGACATCCAATTACATGATAAGGAGTAGTTTCAAGGTGCATGAAATCCTCATGGGGTCAATATGACCAAAAATAGGCCATCCACCACACCTTTATGCCCAAGGGCTCATTGAATACCATATTGCAGCCAAGGCAATGCATTTGAGAGGTCATAGAGCTATTAATAATCTTAATTCATGATTTTAAATAATTTTTGAGTGAATAAGGGTCACTATGGACTTTCTTCCACACTTATATGCCACATTATCCTTCTCTCCCCTTATCATATTCTATAAATTGAGGCTAAAAGGATATTATAAGTATCCCTCAGTTGGGTATGAATAAACTGTACCCAATTGTACCTTATAACCTTTGAATTAATATAGAGAATGGTTTAAATTATCCATGCTAGTTTAGTGTTGTTTTATATGTATCAATTTGCATAAGTGGTTAGGGGATAGTTTGAGGAAGGATGATGACCTTTGTCTAAGGCCTTATAATACTTTAAGGTTCTTTAGTAGATGTTAAGGTATTTTCATCAATTGATGTTTCATTTGAAATCATGCATATTATTCCTTTTAAAGGGTGTCTAAACTATGTGCATTGTAATTTTATGACCCATGAGACATCATTGAGTCATTATAAAGAGTTAAAAGTCTCCAAAAGGGCCTTATTATCATCATAATATCTAAGGTTATTTTATATGCAAAAGGAAGCTTTCATAGGAGTCAAACACCTTTCATTCACCATAAATGGAACCATAGGTGTGAAAAATGACCTTTTAGCTTCCCTCCATATTTAATCTATATTTTAAAAACATATTTGACCCCTCATTTCCATCCTCTTTCCCACAAATGGCATTTCAAGATCTAAGACCTAAGAAAATGTAGGAAAATGATGTTTTACAAGTGTTTACAGGACTTGTATTGATGGGTTAGAGTCAAAATAAGTAATAAATTTTAGGTAAACCCCATGTAGGAACCTCAAATAAGGATTAATGTCTCAAATGTGTAGAGAAAGGTAGAAAATGTAGTGGAATCCACATTGAGCTCTTGAAAAGATCTTTAAAGACAATTTGAATTAGATGGTAGAGTCCATACAAAGGGAGTTAGATCCTAAGATCTTAGAAAAAGATAGGGTCCCTAGTGGTCTTAAAATTAGTGGCATTGGTTTGAAAATCAAGACTTCAAGTTTTATGAACAATCACTAAGAACTCTAAGTGGTCTTGAACAACTTAAAAACCCCATAAGATCAGTTTTAAGTAGATTTATTAAAATTTTGAGATCATTGTGACATCTTGATCATAGAGAAATGTATCTGAAGGCCCATTAAGTTTTTTATACCCCTCTAAGCATGTTCTTATGAAAATTTCAAGGATAAATCAACACACAGTCTCCCTTATAGGTACGTTATAGTCATGTGCAAGGTTTTTATGTTTTCATGAAGGAATAGAGCATAAAGATGATTAGTGAAAGTTTCCATGGGTTTATCCAAGTTATTCACATACCTCACTTAGTCACCTTTTGGTCAGAACAAATCCCTTTCAAGCTCTTCAACGATCACAATGTAAAGGAAGGAGAAAGGTTCCAAACATGACCTAGTTATTTTCATTGTAGTCCATATTCAAGATAAGAGCTTATAACTGGTGTCTTCATCAGGTTATAAGGGTGTTTTAGCATGTGGAGGAACCCATATATTATAAGAAACAAGCCTCTTTATGGTACTAAAGACAAAAACCCATGAAATAGATCTAAATGCATTCATGATCCTTTTATCAAGTTTTAAGGTTTATTAGCATTGTTTAAGGTTTTTGTGGACTCCTAAGTTTAAATTTATCCCTTAAGATACCTATTTTATTAGATCTAAATGCATTGATTTATTGAGAATCTAGATAGGGATGTTTAGGGTATTAATAGATAGTCTTGAATGAGGATTAAATAGTCCTTATGAGGTCTCCCAGAAGATATTTTTTATATAATGACTTTATCAGGCTATTTTCACCTCATAATAAGCTTTGGATTTTAGACTCATAACTTCAAAAATATGGTGTGATGCACATATAGGTTTAAGTATTCATACACAATCCTTGGAGTGAGAGTGAGACCAAAATACTATATAATTACAATGAAAGGCAAATGAAACTATGAGAAAAGAAGTTTAGCCAAGTTTGGACAAATTGAATAGGCCAATGACAATGTTTCAAAGGTCAAGTTCAAGCCTAAATTTTAAAATTTTTCCCTTTAATCATCACCTATAATTGAGCCTATGTAGATCTAAGAGAGGGATATATACATGTGAAGATGACTATACTAAGGGAGGCTATTGTTAATGAAATGTATACACCTACAAGGGCCTTGAATGATTTTCCCCATCTTTAGATGAAATAATTTAATGTGATTTAGATGTTTGAAAATAGGAAAGTGTACTTGATGACCATATGTATCCCCATGAAGCCTAAACCATGCACTTTGTCCATATTTTCCTTCCCTATTTTATCTTTCACCTATAGGCAGGTGATTCCCATGAAGATAAAGGTGTTTCAAAGTTGATTGTAAGTGTTCTTGATAGAGTTTATTCATTTTATTCCTATAAAATGCATTTGTATGGTTAGGAGGCTTTCAAAAAACCTTTTCTTGCTCATTTCCACCTTCATTACCATGCATACAGCTAGTATACACCTACATGTGTTATTTATAGATTTTAGAGAAGATGTACAGAGAGATGGTGAACTAGTTTTGGTCTTCATGAAGAATTTGAGGTGGTATGTTATCACCTAATCATGTTTAAATCCTGTTTGGCATATCACTAGGTGTTGGAGAATCATCCAACTAACACTTTTGACTTTTTAGACCTATTGTCCCCAAAAGGCCAAAATAGAGAACCTGTTGGTTTTGTGAGTGATATATACCATGGTTTCAAAATCCATTTGATGTTACTAGTTGTTTAGATTTTTATCCTTTGGCATGAATAATTAATGTAAAAATTTTGAAGGGATGATGTAAAGTGGAAGGAAGTATTTTAGAAGTCTAAATTTTTTCTCAAACACACTAAAAAGCTCCAGTATTGTCTATTGGCCTGAACCTAAAAGTGTCTCTTTCTCCACTAGGTTTCAAATGAGACCTTACCAATGCATTGAGATGATTCATGATGTCTCCAAATGATTTTTGCATATTTTAATGACCCTACCTATTTTGACTCCCAATCTCATCCTTTGTTCTTAAATAGGGAAAAATTACAACCTATAATAGGGTTAGTAGATAATGAGAAAATAATTGATGTTTTGACATTATTTTGAGAATTTAAGGTGAATAAAAGAAATAAAAATTGTTTTTATGACTATAAAGATTTAAGTATAATCAAAACATCATAAATAATGAGCCTAAATAGAGATATCTTCACTTACAAGTCTATTAACTAAAGTGTCTCAATCCATCTATAGCCAAACAAGTAGACAATGAGCTTTGGAGGTCTTGATAGGGTTTTGAATGGAATTTAAAGGCATGAACAAAGTTAAATGAAAATATTTTTACCATAAGAGTTATAAAGGGGCTTGTATCCTTGTTCTCCAATCTTGATTCACATATTAACACCTATAGGTAGGGAATATACAGGGTTGTCTCAGACAAGTAGGCAGTGAGTTAACTTGAAGTGTGTTTGTGGTTGTAGGGCACATGGATTGATTACATAAGGATAAACATGTCTAGGTGATATTAATAGATTCAATAGGAGTATATTTTTATCATGAATAATCTAATTAAGAGCATATTCATCTATAGACAGGGTTAACAAAGTGTCTCAGACCTGTAGTTAACATGAACATAGTCTTATAAGATCAAACGCATTAAGGAGCATGTGAGAAGTTTAAGAGGTAATGGATAGTGAATAACCTTCACCATAGACAACATTACCTATTGGAACTATCACTAGACTTATTTAATAGAGAAAAAGGACTCCAATACTGAGACACATAATCCACTTCTAAGTTTCTTGTAGACAATGTCCTTCTACAAGTCTATCCTATGTTTTCATGCATATGAGGGGTCAAATAGCCATGTCAAGGGACAATTTTTTGTTTATAATGTCTATGTAACTTTAATAATCCTATAAAATAGTTGATTTTGTGGGATAGATAGGGTAAGTACCCCTTATTTTATCTCAAACATGGGGTACTCTCCATATGCCTAAATCATGTAAATCTTAAGAGATGGGTTGGAAATATAAAAAAATCTTGGTAAACCTTATAATATGATTGGAGGAGTTGAAAAACATATGAAATATCATGAAAAACCTTACAGGAGGGTCTAAAACAAGGCATAGTGATATAGGATATAAGAGTTATAGACAGACCTAGTTAAGCAAGGTGTAAGCCTAACACCAAACGAAGGGACACTTACAATTACATAATTTGGAAAACATTATAATTCTTTGGATAATGATAATGGAGGAATAATTAAGGTTTATGAACCATCCTATAGGTATGGAGGGCCATTGACAAGGTTTGAGCTGCAAAGTTACAGGTAAGGCCTAGTAAGCCTAGTCTAGGCCTAGTACCTAGAGAGGAGTCCTATCACTTTTAGGACTAGATGATCACTAAGACATATTAAATCATGTTTTTGGGATTTTTATGAAGTATTTGGAACTTCACCTTGCAAAATAATCCACCAAAAATCCATTTTTTGGCTTAAAGTGCACTCAGACCCTTATAGAATACAGGAAATAGACACTAATGGTAACTTTGGATGCTTATATCTACCATGATTATTTTCATGGAGAGATGATATGGTTGAATATTTTATGGAGGATTATTAAGAAGACATAAGTGGCATTGGTTTTAAATTCCAATGTGCCAACTCTATGAACCAAGGTTAAAACCATAAATGAATCCAAAACCCTTCTAAACCCTACTTAAGGACCCAATGGATAAGATGATATAGATAGAGTATCTATATGGGGTGTAAATTCCATGAAAATAATTATAAGTGATATAAAAATATCTAAGGCTCCTCCCCATGTGACTGAGGTATACTACACTTATATAGATGGTGCAAAATAGGGTTATTTTTGACTAATTTGTGTGTTTTATAGGTGTGAGAAGGTTTCAAAAGATAAAATAACATTTGAGAGGCATATTGATACTTTTTATAAGTCTCCATATAAATTTTATTATTTATGTAAACTCCTAGGTGCTTCTACTATCTTCTCTATCTCAGTTAGTCTAGTGAGTAGATAGTGCACACTTCATGAAAACTAGTGATACCTCAATTGGGAATATTTTTTATATTGGTTTCATGAAATTGATGATATGGAAAATATTTACAATTTTAATCCCTCCTTTTTCATGGATCACATTATATAATTGTAAGGTTTTGTGTGACAAGTGTGAGAGGTGCATTAGAAGGAAGCATTATGTAACTATTTGAGATGATTGTGCATGGTTAGAAGAAGATGGATGATTAAAAACTGATCCAATGAATGATATGGATTTTTTGTAACCCCTAACACTTATATAAATAATCATACCTGACCATATTTATTTATAAGGTAGTTTTGTGAAGGTAGATGATGAGGGTAGTTCCTTATGCAAGCACAAGGTAATATACGCCACATGTGGAGGAGTTAAACAATTTTGAGAGACATTTTTCCTTACTTATTTTTCAAGACCTATCTCATACCAAATTACATGAAAATTTAACTCATTTTCCTTGTTTTAAAAGTGTGTTAGTGACTCTTTAGCTTCCCTTTCTCTCTCCTCTCATAATTGTTATAAATTCTAGCCTTTTTGGCTATTTTAGGGATCTCTCTCCACCTTGGTATGGAAAATACCTAATAAATTTTTTCCTTGAGATAATAAAGATAGTTTGTTTAACTCAATAAATATATCAATAAGTGCATACAATGGTTTTTGGTCTTTTTCACGTGTAGTTTAGCTTACCTTCACATATTACTCTTCCTAGTGCTTTGTGTGGTTTTGAGATCTCTCTTTTTTTGGTTAGCAAGAAGTTTCTAATGTTGATTTTAGGTATAGTGAGTAATATATTAAATAGTGTTTCTATAAGGCTTATTGTCTAAGTCCTCCCAGCCTAGGCTCTCTTTAAGACCCCATGCTTGAATCATTGATGTGAGAGAGAAGATTATCATTGGATGAAGTGTATGTGTAGACTTCTTCTTGGTTCCAAGTGCATGTTAAATGGTATGAGTAGACAACTTATTTGGTGTATCAAATACCCTAGAGTAGATTTAATTTCATTTATCATTCTCCCTTTTCATTCCCCCAAGAGTTAGTAGTAGGATTGATCAAAGTGGTACATCAAGGGGAATTAGCCCCAAATCTAGAGATCCACCTAAAAGTTGGGTCACCCAAAACCCTGAGGTGGTTCCATTGTGCCACTTGAATGAGGAAAGACTTGTCATCTCCTAAATGGGTGTAATTTTAAGTGAAAATAGTTTTTTTTCATTCTCAGTGGGACACTTGTTCTAAGAATTTGAGGAGTTTTGGTGTTCTCCTCAAGATATCAACCTTTAGAGGTAATTTCACTAAGCACAAATGGTGACTCCAAGAATAAATCTAATGATTAATTAGTGTAGGTACTATAATTGCAGTTTTTTTCTTGTTATATGGTCTTCTCATGAGTGATTCTTGGATAATTATAATGTTGAGTTTTTCTTAATACAAGTTGGGGAGACATATCCATCTTTTCCTTTTCCCTCTCAATATTAACAAGTCCTTGTCCAATATTGTCATGATCCCTATCAATATTATGTTTCCTATAATCAACCCTATCAATATTGTTCTTCACCTATCCTACCTAGTTCCTCTCTAATTCATTCCATTGAAAGTTTCAACAAGACTCTTATTGGCTACAAAGACTATATGTTAGACCTTGATACTAGAAATGGTTGTGGTCAAGTTATCTCTAGTGATTGTATTAAAAGTGTGAGAAATGCTTTGGAGAAATTAAAAGAAGAATGGATGCCTATAGAGAGATATAATTGGAAAGGCCTTATGGGTGAAATTATTGATGTTTGTGTTCTAATTTTCCACCTAGAGGAGAGGTTAAGAGCTCATGAACCAACTAAATCTTGGCAGCCTCAATACATCCCACATCAACTTTCAAGTGTGTTAACTTTGCCCACTCACGATGTTAATCCAAGCATGTTTCAAAATAACCCAAGTCCTTTATGAATTTTCCAAATTTTCCCTTCTTGAAAGTACATCCAATAGAGTAGCCAAAGGAAAGAGGATATCAATGTTTAGTAGGTTGACTTATTTGGATAAGATTTTGAGGCCCATCTTGACAAAGAGATTGAATTAGCCAATCAACATTTAAGGAAATCCATCATGGTAGTATAAAATGAACTCTCTAAGCCTACTTTCCCAAGAGGGAGACAAGATATCAAGCTTGAAGAAACCCCAAGTTTATTAAGTATATCATTTACCCCTCCATTTGCATCTCATCCCCATAGATCATTATCTAAGCCTACCTTCCCAAGATAGAAAGAAGTAATGGCAGCTTGTGGAAAGAATAACAAAGCATGTTTAAGTGGAGAAGTTGGAAGTGAAGAGAAACCTGAGATTTATCAACTCGCTCCCACCCCTCCTCAAGAAGCCATTAAACCCATCTTTTAACATCCTCTAGCTAATCCATTTTTACCTTCTAATGTTGATGATTACATTATTCCTTGGGAACCTTATTTGGCTAAACTTCCTATTTTTGAGATGCCTAGTATTGACATTACTAAGAGGGAGGAAGAGATATAGATTTTAGATTGGATTAATGATGATGAAGAGTTGAATCCTTGTGAATATGATGTTCCTTATGTTGAATAAGATGCCTTGGAAAGAGTTCTTTTGGATTCTAAAAAAGAAGAGGAAGAGGTTTCTCTTATTATTCCACTTCATAATGTTGAACAAAAAGAGGATGATGACTTGTGCCAGAGATTTGAAGGCATTTGCAATGAATTTGAATGTCTTAAGGGGCATATAAGTCCTTTGTATCTGACTACAATCCATGGTAAGCAAGATGATGTGTTTTAAAATGATGACATGTGGCACACATATATACAAATATATAAAGAATATGAAGATAATGAGAGGACAAAAATCCTAGGAACACAAACCCAAGCTGTTGAGGAATAAATATGTATTGAAAGACATCACCATCAAGAGATTCAAAAACATGATAGAGAAATCTTTAATGGTTATGAAGATTTTGAAGATGACCTTAAGATTGATCCTACAATAAAATGTGAATCTACTCCTACAAACATCAACAAGGAGTTTGAACAAGGAACATTGCTAGAGAGCTATGAGACAACACTTCTTAAAGGCCTTGAAGAGATTGTAGTAAATGAGAAGAACAATGAGGTATTTAAGAAGGTATAGAATTTAAAGAGGTTATCTCATTCATAGATATGTAAATATATCATAATGAAACAAAAGGACAATAGTATGAAGAATGTTTCCAATGTAAAGAAGACTTCATCTACCTTGGAGACTTGTGGGAGATGACTCTATTAAATGACATGCCAAGCCAAAGAGAAAAAATGAAACATGAGTCATCTAGAACCACATCCAAAAGGAAGCATGCTTGGATTCCTCACTCAGATAGTGAGGAAGGATATTCAAGGTACTTATATTTTGATTCAAGAAGGGAGGTATGTTTAAGTTAAATGTACATGATTAGTTTGATTGATATTATCTTGTGTTTCCTAAGTGCTTAGTAGCACAAGTGTGCCTTTGTTTTATGTGTTTGATTTGGTGTTATTATGTGTTGTCTTTCCTTTGTGTGTCTTGAGGTCAACCAGCTATATTTTTGGTTGAATCAAAGTTTGATCCTATTTTTTCAAAGTCCATCTAACTCCTTTTTCCCAATGGATGGGATAAAGCTATTGGTCCTTAACATAGGCAAGCATGTTACCCCTAAGAATTACCAAAAGTGTTGACTAAATTTGACCTTTAGTCAAATTGGGTCAAAACATACATTTATAAAAAAATTATAGGTTTCCATATGTCGTATAGGGGTCTCATGTTGGTCTAAATATCTCACCTATCCCTGCTCCAGCCTTGCTTTAAGCCTATCTTCCTTGTACTAGTCAAGTAAACCAAAGTCAACCCTAGTCAAACATGGTCAAAGGATAAAATTATCTTGAAAATATCGTAATGTGGTCATTTAAATGTTTTAAGGTTTTTATAAGTCTTGATTTTGTCCCTTTACCATGTCTTATGTGAAAAAAGTGTCATTTTGACATATTTTTATCACAATAAATGACTCGTATGGACTTTTAAATGAAGAATATTTATCACAAAGATGAATTTAAACATGGATAAGGTTAGAAGGTGTTAGCGATCAGTTAGATGTAAGTGTAAGAAGTGATTTTATTAGAGAAGGGTAGTTTCTCCTTGATTTTAGGCTCTTAATGGCACTTGTAAAGATTTGGGAAGTCTATCTTCAGAAAAAACATGGGATAGTGTCTCTTCACCTCCCCAAACTCTTTTTCATGCCTGGTGTGTAGATATTTCATCAAAAAAATCATTCTTTTCTTCTATTTCTTATTTCTTATCTTTTCAAGCCAAGAAAGGTTAATTTCAAATTCTTGGTGTGGGCTATACAATTGGAGTTGAGAGGAATGATTTTAGGGGTTGAAATTAATATAAGTAGGATTAATTTTCATGGAAATATTTCTTAGTTTAATTGTTTTTCCTTTATGAAACATCACTTAGACTTCAAGTAGCTTTTTATGTTTCTTCATCTAAGAGGGGTCCATGTTTGAGCTTGTTTCATAATCTTGTGTTTGGATTTGATAAGTTTGTTTGTTGCATATGTTTCTTAAGGTCTCTTAAAAATAATTTTAGTGGGGTATTAATGATTAATAATCCTCTCCTATGCTTTTTATTGATCATAAATCAACCTTAATACCTTACAACTCAAATCTATTCACCTACAGGTGCCTTGAAGGAGTTTCCCATGTTGAGATGAAATAATTGAATGTGTATTAGATGTTTGAAACTTGGAAAGTTCACTTGATGACCATAAGTATCCCCATGAATCCAAAACCATACCCTTGTCCATATTTTCCTTCCCTATTTTCTCTTTCACCTATAGGTAAGTGATTCCCATGAAGAGAAAGGTGTTGTGAAGTTGATTGCAAGTGTTCTTGATGGAGGTTATTCATTTGATGCCTATAAAATTCTTTTGGAGGGTTAGGAGGCTTCTAAAAAACCTTTTCTTTCTCATTTTCACCTTCACTACCATGAATATAGCTAGTATACACCTACAAGTGTTATTTGCATAGTTTAGAGAAGATGTACAAAGAGATGGTGAACTAGTTTTGGTCTTCATGAGGAATTTGAGGTGCTATGTTATCACTTAATCATGTTAAAATCCCCTTTGGTATCTCACTAGGTGTTGTATAATCATCCCAACTAACACTTCTGAGTTTTTAGACCTATTTTCCTAGAAAGGACAAAACAAATAACCTATTGGTTTTGTGAGTGACATATGCCATGGTTTCAAAATCCATCTGATGCTCCTAGTTGTTTAGATTTGTATCCATTGGTATGAATAATGAATGCAAAAAAATTTTAAGGTATGATTTCAATTGGAGGGAAGTATTATAGAGGTCTAAAATTTCTCTCAAACACACTAAATTTTTTTTAGTAATGTCTACAGGCCTGAACCTAAAAGTGTCTTTTTCTCCACTAGGTTGCAAATGAGACCTTGACAATGCATTGAGATGATTCATAATGTCTCCCAATGTTTTTTTTCATTTTATAATGACCATATAATAAGGATAAATCCCTATTTTGACTCCCAAGCTCATCCTCTATCTATACATAGGGCAAAATTGCAACCTACAATAGGGTTAGTAGACAATGAGGTAATAATTGATGTTTTAACATTGTTTTGAGAAATCAAGGTGAATAAAAGACATAAAAGTTTTTTTTGTGACTATGATACTTTAAGGAGAATGAAACATAATAATTAAGGGCTTAAATAGAGATATATTCACCTACAAGTTAGTGAACTAAAGTGTCTCAATCCTTTTACAACTAGAGAAGTAGATAGTGATCTTTGGAGGTCTTCATGGGGTTTTGAATGGAATTTAAAGGCATGATACAAGTATAATGAAAATATTGTGACCTAAAGAGTTATAAAGGGGGTTGTATCTTTTTTCTCTAAGCTTGATTCACATATTAACACCTACAAATAGGGAATATATAGGGTTGTCTCAGACAAGTAGGCAGTGAGTTAGTTTGACGTGTGTTTATGGTTGTAGGGCACATGGATTGATTTAAAAAGTAGAGACATGTTTGGGTGATATTAATAGATATAAAAAGAGTATATTTTCATCATTAATAATATAATTAAGAATATATTAATCTACAGGTAAAGTTAACAAAGTGTCTTAGTCCTGCAATCAACATGAACATAGTCTTATAAGCTCAAATGCATTGAGGAGTATGTAAGAAGTTTAGGAGGTAATGGAGAGTGAATAAACTTAACCATATTTAACATGACAACTTGGAAATATAATAATAAGTATTTAATAGATAAAAAAGACTCCAATACTGAGATACATAATCCACTTCTAAGTTTCCTATAGACAGTGTCCTTCAACAAGTCTATCCTATGTTTTCATGAATTTGAGGGGTAAAATGTCCATGTCAAGGGAAAATTAAAAAAAATATATTAAAATTTACTAATCCTACAAAATATTTGGTTTCATGGGATAGATAAGGGAAGTACCCCTTGTTTTGTCTCAAACATTGGGTACTTTCCCCATGCCTAAATCATGCAAATCTTAAGAGATGGGTTAGACATATAAATTAAAAGATTGGAAAACATTATATGATGATTTAAAAATTTAAAAAAAATTAATAAACTTTCAATATGGTTTGAAAAAAGTTATAGTGATCTAGGCTACAAGAGTTATAGATAGACCTAGTTAAGCAAGGCGTAAGCCTAACACCAAATGAAAGGTCACTTCCAATTATAGAGTTCAAAAAACATTATAATGATTTATAAATTTATTTTTGAGGAATAAATAAGGTTTATAAACCATTACATAGGTATGAAGGGCCACTAACAAGGTCTGAGCTACAAAGTTATAGGTAAGGCCTAGTAAGCCTAGTACCTAGAGAGGAGTCCTATCACTTTTAAGACTAGATGATCACTAAGACCTATTGAATAATTTTTTTTGGATGTTTATGAAGGTTATTAACCTTAAAATTTCATAAAAATCCATCAAAAATCCATCTTTTGGCTTAAAGTGCACTCAAACCCTCATAAAATGCTAAAAAAGGACACGAATGGCAACTTTGGATGCTTATATCTACCATAATTATTTACATGGAGAGATTATATGGTTTGAGATTTTAGGTAGGATTATTGGGAATAAATATGTGGAATTTTTTGAAATTCCAAGGTACCAAATCTATGAACCAAGGTTAAGACCAAAAATGACTCTAAAACCCTTCCAAACTCTCCTTAAAGACCTAATGGAGAAGATGCTATAGATGGATTATTTATATGGGGTGTAAATGAAATGAAAAAATTTTTAAGTGATATAATAATCTCCAAGTATCTTCCCCATGTGACTGAGGTGTAATACACTTGTATGGATGGTGCAAAACAAGGATATTTTTGACTAATTTATGTGTTTTATAGGTATGATAAGGCTTCAAAAGATAAAATCACATTTTGGAGGTATATTGAGAATTTTTATAAGTCTCCATGTACATTTTATGATTTATATAAACTCATAGGTACTTCTTATATCTTCTCCATCTTAGTTAGTCTAGTGAGTAGATAGTGCACACTTAGTGAAAACTAGTGAAACTTCAATTGGAAAGCTTTTTAAGCTTGGATTCATAAAAATAATGATATAAAAGTCATTTAAAAGTGTCATCCCTCATTTTTAATGGATTATATTGAAAAAATTTAAGGTTTTGGGTGCCACATGAGAAGGAAGCATTTTGTAACTATTTGAGATGATTGTGCATGGCTAAAAGAAGATGGATTATTATAAACAAATAAAATGCATGTGAGGGATTGTTTATAGCCCTTTACACTTATATCCATCATCAAAACTAACCCTATGTAGTTATTAGGTATTTTTTTGGAGGTAGATGATCAGGGTAGTTTCTTATGCAAGCATAAGGGAATCTATGCCACATGTGGAGGAGTTAAACAAGTTTGAGAGACATTTGTCCTTGATTATATTTAAAGATATATATAATAATATATTATATGAAAATTTAATTCCTTATACTTGTTTTACAAGTGTCTTATTAATTATTGAGCTTCCCTTTCTCTCTCTCCTCTCACAATTACTATAAATTCTAGCCTTTTTGGATGTTATAGGGATCTCTCTCCACCTTATTATGGAAAAGCCCTGCTAAATTTTTTCCTTGAGATAATAAATATAGTTTTTTTAACCTCATTAAATATTTAAATAAGTGTATATAATGGTGTTTGGTCTTGTGCAAGTGTAGTTTTGCTTACCTTCATATGTTACTCTTCCTAGTGCTTTGTGTGGTTTTGAGATGTCTCTTTTATAGGTTAGCAAAAAGTGTCTACTATTGATTGCAGGTATAGTGAGTAGTCTATTAAATAGTTTTTTTTAAGGCTTATTATTTAATTCCTCCTATACTATTCTCTCTTTAAGACCCCATGTGTGAAACATTGATGTGAGAGAGAAGATTGACATTGGATGAAGTGTATGTCGAGACTTCTTCTTAGTTCCAAGTGCATGTTAAATGGTGTGAATAGAAAAATTATTTGGTTTATCACATCCACTAGAGTAGATTTAATTTCATTTATCCTTTTCCCTTTTCACCCCCTAAGATTTAGTAGTAGGATTGATCAAAGTGGTACATCAAGGGGAACTAGCCCCAAATCTAGAGATCCACCTCAAAGCTGGGTCACTCATAGCCCTTAGGTGGTTCCATTATGCCACTTGAATGAGGAGAGACTTGTCATCTCCTCAAGGGTTGAAAGTTTAAGTGACAATAGATATTGAGTTTTAAATGAGACCAAATAGGTTTCATGTATGGCTTATAGAACCTTTATCTTTCTCATTGACCCATGGGAAGGCTCCAACTACATCTAAATGCTCACAATCACCACCTATAGGACTAAAAGTAGGTTATATCCAACAGTGGGAGTGAAATTGCAACTATGAATTAAGGTGGGAGATCAAAAAAATGATTAAAGTATAGATTTTATGTTATTGAAATACAAATGAGAAATAAAAGAGTGACCTAAAAAAGATAACTCGTGACCTTATAATGTTGCATAAATAGTTAGCCTAATGTATTTAAGTATGCCTAAAAAGATAGGTTACCTATGTTAGTTTTAATGAGAAAGGTAAAACACTCTATAAAGGGGTCATATATTTATGTTATTCCATTTTTATGGCCTTCAAAATACTTCAATATAGAGTAAGGTTAAGAGAGTTACCTAGGCCTGACTAAGGGTTCATAACACATAGGCTTGTGTGTGTGTGTGTGTGTATGTAACTAGGAGAACATGTTGTTATAGGAAGAAGGGGAATAAATACTAAAAAAGTGTTGAAAAATATTTAAATTACATTCCATGAGTGGTTACAAATAATTTAAGAGTAAGGAAAGAATGAAACAAGACCATTTAGGTCTTTGGGATCAACTAATCTAAGCACTCAGTAAAGGCTAAGGATGGTCATAGCAAACCTAAAGAGGAAGAATGATAGAGTTAAAAGCATGATCCATTATAAGACTATGTAAAGGGTTGAATTTCCACACAAAATTATGATAAGAAGGTCATGAGGCCACCACAAGTACATACATGTGGCCCAATGTCTTGAAGCTCAATTCATGTTCATAAGGCCTAAAACCTTTCTTAAGCTCTCAGATCCCCAACTCTACTCTTGTGACATATCAGGTTCCTCAAGAATATTAAGGCCATAAAATGATGTGGGATGTTGTTACATGTCTTAATAAAGATATTATAGGAAAATTAATAGAGGGGAAATGGCAATTTAGCCTAATTGCCTCCCTTAAGCTCCATTATGCTAGTCTACCATTTTGAGCTACTAGTTCAAGTGATTATATCTTACATGGAAATATGAATGGAGATGAGTGACATTAGGGGAAGTTGGGGAATACTATTATATTAAAATAAATGGTATATATATTATCTTTTAGGGGGTATCTCTATGAACAATCTTTAACACTATGAGCATGCCTAGAATGCCAAGTGAAGACCTGAAGGTTGCCAAATTTTACTCAGAATTCACCATACAAAGTAAATGGGACTAATATATATTATGGATGTTTTAAGGGGTCTATATAATAAAAATTAATGAATTTAAGTTTGTAATCCAAGGCCTATGATTTATGAACCATTGTTAAGATTATAGGGTACTCTAAACCCTCCAAAACCCTAATGGAGAACCCAATAGACATGAGACTCTTGATGTTGATTTAAATGACAATGAGACACCATGAAAGCACATACTATTCATGTATTCCCTTTGTACATCATAAATTTGGAATGTGTGAGGCCAAATATGTAGGAAAATGGATATTGAGGTCTCGTTTTAGGTCTATTTTCATAATTCTAAGCATGTTAAGGGGATTGAGCGAGTTAAAAGGAATTTTGGGCATGTATAGAGTTAGGATGATATTCAAAAAATCACTATTAAACTCCCACAATAGTGTAGATAAGTATATTAACTAGAATTCAACCTAACTGAGGATATTACCTTCATTTTCATCAAAGGAGTGTTGTAGGCCTATTAGCATGTTGATGATACTCTCAAAAGTAGGAACATTATTGTACCATCATATTTAATTCATTATTATAATCATCACTCACCTAAGATCCTATAATTCCTATATCTCTTTCCCACTAGGGGAATAATGCATTGAATGGGATAAGAATGGCATGGAGTTTGGAAGCTAGGTGAGTAATGGATAGGTTCAAGTAAGTAATTATTTCTCATAATGAGTGCATGACCACCCATTTCATGACAAGGAGTGATGGATCAATTTCAAGGTGTATGTCATCTTTATGGGGTCAAGTATGACCAAAAATAGGCCATTCACTAGACTTATATGCCCAAGGGCTCATTGAAGACCATTTTATAGCCAAGGCAATGCATGTGAGAGATCATGAAGTTATTACTAATCCTTATTCATGTTTTTAATTGATTATTGGGTGAATGAAGGTATTTCTGGCCTCTCATCCAAATTTTTATACCACATTTTCTTGCTCTCCCCTTCTCACATTATATAGATTAAGGATCAAAGGCTATTATAAGGATTCCTTGGTTGGGTATGAAGAAACTCTTACCAATTGTAACTTTGAACCTTTGAACTAATATAAGGACTAGTTCAACTTTTCCATGCTAGTCTAGTGTGTTTTATACTTATTTATTTTCACAAGTGTTTGAGTCTTATCTCCCTTTATATGTCCTTATTTCTCACCTAGTTACTAGGAAATGATTCTATACAGGTTACATGTTGTGTGAAAGTGTTAGTGATTATGATTGGAGTGGAATCTGATTAGTAGTGTCTTGAATCAAAACTCTCATTCATCACCCTCAAGTTATATTCATCTATCATAGCCTCCATGTGAATCACTAATGCTTATGAGTCTTTTTGAGACAGTGGTTTAGTCATTAGTCCTTGTCATTTTTCATAAGTGTTGTTGAAAGGTCAAATAGAGAGGACACAACATGTTGGTGCATCACCTCCCATAGGTTAGGTTTGTTTCATGCATCTTTCTATCCATTTTCATTGAAAATCAAGTAGGCTTAGGAATTGAGCCTAGATGATGTATCAGGGGAGGTAACCCCAAAATTAGAGGTTCATCTCACTCAATAGGCTAACCACACCTAGAGGTGATGCCATTATATTATCTAGATGAGGTAGGATTAAAACACCCTTGCCTCAAGGGTGTAATCTAGACTGATAAAAACTTATTTCATTCTTAGTGGGACCATAATTTAAGTAAGTTAGAGTAACTAATAATAGCATTTGGTGATCTCAAGAATATTTAAACACTCCAATGGTAGATATGCATTCAAATTTCATGTCAAAAATAGTCACAAGGTATTCATCAAAAGGTAACAAAGCTAATTTTTTTGTAATTGTCCTTGGATTTTACTAGGAAGAAGAGGTACGCTAGGTATAATCCCTATCTTACATCCCTACTTATCATAATCCTTATCAACAAAGTATTGTTGCAACTCCTACACCCTTAATGGATAGACCTAAAAACTAAGACTTTGTGCCCTTCAATGGTGGCATACCTTTAAACATAAATAATTTTGATAATATCCCTATTGCTACAAATAATATCCTTCCATACTTTATAAAATAAAAATCTACCACTCTTATTGAATACATTGTATACATAACCAACCTCTATTCAGTACACAATGTGACTTAAGAAAATGTAGAAATGAGGCTACTAACTACTTCATTAAGAGGTAAGTGACTTTAATGGTATATAAAATGCATCTATTAACACTTGGGATGCGTTTGGGGAGCACCTATGCAAGTATTTTGAGAATAGAATTGACCACTTATCCTTAGTGTAGCAATTGAACATAATCAAAAGTGCTCCTTAAGAGTTTATGGTGGAATTTAACTATAGGTTTCAAAAAAATTAGGATAGGATCCAGAAAATAGTTAAACCCACTCTTAATTATGCCTTTTTATACTATTTTAGATCCCTCAATTTTGATGTAGTAGTCATGATAGAGTCCATGGGTGGGAACACACTATCTAATGCCTATGAAGTGGTAATAAGGGTAGAAAACTACCTAATATAAGAAAGAAAACATACACCAAGTCCCCTCATGCCTTTCTTCCTAGACATATAACCTCTTATGACTATCATTGCTCCCATACCAATGTGAACCAACTGTGAATAGATAGATGCTAGTCAGGTAGATAGATTTTTTAAACTTGAAGGGCTGATCAAAGCATAAAGCAACAAGATAGTGACCTTAGAGAGGCAAAAAATTCTAATTTATAAGCCATACCAAGATCCCTATCATCCTTACCAATTTAATAGGCCTCCATATCAAGCTAATTCACAAGGTCAAGGGTAGATCACTCAAGTAAGGCCCTATAATAGTTTCAGTCCTAATTCTACCAACACTTTTAAAGAATTAGTTACTACTCAAAATAACTATGCTCAATAAGGCCAATGGTTTACATAATGGGGGTAATATCTTAAGAATCAAATTAAACCAAGTGAAAGTTATTTTAACACTTCTCTTATGCAATAGAATTAAGTTCCTCCTATGCAAGAAAATCATCCTCCTACACAACACAAATAAGCCCCTATTGTAAAACATGGAGATATCCATTTCATGACTCAATTTGAAATACCAAATAAATATAGATTGAGTATGGGTCAGGCAAAATTATATACTACCTTTTCTAAATTCCAATAAGGAGAAAATTCTTTTAGATAATGTTTAGTCAACCACTTTAGGGTGAAGCTAAGGTAGATAGTCTTATTGTAGCCAATACAAGGGATAAAATGAGATTAATGAGTGGTCACTCAGAGGTTGGGAGAGAATATCCATCATCATCTCAACCACCCTAAGAGACTAATAAAAAATATTCATCACCTAAAACTCCATCAATTAAAAAATTTTAGAATGAGGAGTAGAATATTAAGGGTCGATTCATACCTTAGTTCACTCAAGATTCAAGTAGTAGTAGTACTACTACTATGTTGCAATCAAATGTTGTTATCCCTCACTTCAACATTATGGACTAGATGAAGAAGGATCATGTCACCATACTAATGTGGGACACAATACTTATTCTATGATAAAAGGATATCCTCCAAGAAGAGTTTTCCAAATTTCACATATTTTATAAGTACGAAGAAAAAGTAATTACAGTCCTAACCAAAACTAGTTAGCCTAATGAGCCCTAACCAACCAAAGTAAACAAATCCCCTCCTTTATATATTTTTGTCATAATAAGAGACTCCTTAGTACATAACTATATGATTAATAGTGGGCTAGTACATATTTCATGCATAAATCTATAATAGACAAGTTGGGATTAAGGTATGAGCCTAATTCTAAGAGAGTCTTACAATTAGATGGGTATCTTACTAAGACTATTGGTGTGCTCAAAGATATAAAAAATATCCCAATTGTTTGTTCCAATTATACTATATCCCAAGATGTGGTAGTTATTAACCTTCCCCCTTATTTTTCTTTATGTTTTTCAAATTATTTCACTTCCAATATAGGATTCTACCTATCTTATGATTGGTCTTATACGGTATTTATAACTAGGTATAGAACTAAGGTCACCATCAAGTTTGAGCCTATATCTAAGTTTCATTTAGATCCTTACATGCCTAATTTATCTAATGTTAACTATACTATTATTGATGAAGATGAGCACCCTAATGAACAAGAGATATTTGAATGACTTGAGGGCATATCAGACCTACTTATTGATGAGTAGGGGGAAGATAAGCATGGCTATGATCCATATAAGAGCATTGAAGAAGTAGAATTGGGGATATACTACATGCAATGAGAATATGTAGTCATACTGACCTTTACGAATCCATGTCAAGACAATGATGGAGTGTAGAGTGTTTTTTATGGTTATAAATGTAAAATTAGAAGTGGAACATGTGTTGTGCTTGTCTCTCCTTCTAAGAAAATATATTTTTTTACATAATATTCCAATTCAGCTACATATGTAACACAATATAATATGAGGCCATCATTCATGGGATGTAATAGGCAAGGAGAAGAGATATCAATATACTACCAGCCATGGGAGATAGTAAACTGGTAGTACATTAGGTGAGAGGGTAGAATTCAATTAAGAATCTAATCTTAAAGGCATATAAGCATAGGGTTTGGGACCTCTTAGAAGACTTTGAGGCCTTTGACATTTTTTTAATCCCAAGAGAATCCAACCAATATGCATACATGATAGAAGCTATAGGAGCATAATCTGACATCCCAAGTGAAGTCAAGAGCATGATGGACCAGTCACAAATCAAGGTAGTTTACAAACCCTCAATGCCTAATAAGTTAGATATTAGGTCTTTGATAATGATAGGGAAATGTCATGTTTCCTATAGCAAGAGGTATAATTCTATTCAAGGAACCAAGGTAGAATTCAACAATAGTATAGTGACTAAATTGTTTAATTGAGAACAAACAAACTACCTAAGGGATTAGTGACTCTTGAAAACATATGCAATGAGGATGATCAATTAAGGAAAGATAAAGTTATCATGTCAACCAAGGAAGAGAACTATGATAAGCTTACCATATTTAAGGATAGGCTACTCAAACTAGGCAAAGTGAACACAAGGGAAGAAATGGTATATTTCATAGATTGAGTAAAGAATTTAAAAACATCTTTTCTTTGGAATATAATGATTTGAAGGGTTTGGCCCTAGTTTGGATTAGCATGCTATAGAATTAAAGGAAAGTGCTAAACCTGCGAGGTAGAAAGGTAGAATCAAAGACCAATCAACCCTAAGATTGAATTTCTCATGAAGAAAGAGCTAACTAAACTCATTAAGTCCAACATCATCTTCCCATCAATCATTCTTCATGGGTGGATAAACTTGTGCCTATAAATAATATGAATGGGGTGATAAGGTTATATTTATATTTTAGGGATCTCAATAAGGTGTCATTGAGAGACCATTACCCCTTGCCATCCATGGATCAAATTATCCAAAAAGTTTTAGGTTGATAATATTTCTCCTCGCTTGATAGATACTGAGGGTATAATTAAGTGTTGGTTAAGGAGGAGGAACAACACAAGACTTCCTTCACAAATAAGTGGGGCACTTATGCTTACAAGAAGATGTACTTTGGGTTGTCTAATGTAGGGGACACCTCAAAAATAATAATGGATGTATCCTTCTAATGAATCATCAATAAAATGGTGCTCATTTACCTTAATGACATCACAATATTATTTAAGGATGTCAAAGACCACTTGACACACCTAAGGATGATATTTTAAAGGTGTAGGTAGTATGAGGTATTTTTGAATCCCAAAAATTCATTTTTGTAGCCCATGATGGTAGATGTTTATGCCACATTATGTTTAAAGAAGGCCTTTATATAGACCTTGAGAGGATAAGTGCAATCCTTGATATATCACTTCCCAAGCACAATAAGGGACTATAGATATTGTTAGGCAAGATTAATTTCATTAGGAGGTTTATCCTTGGGTTTTTTGAGGTGGTAAGACATATAAATTCTATGATCAAGAAGCATAAGGACTTCACATGGAGTAGTGAAGGAAAGAGAAGTTTTGAATCTATTAAATAGGACATTTCCTAAGCACCCACTCTCCTTAACCCTAGTTTCTCAAGATACTTATTTTCTTATGAATTATCAACTAATGACACCATTTCTTCCATACTAATGCAACAAAATAGTGAGGGCCTTGAGTAACCCATAGCTTTCTTTAGACAAGCGTTGAAGGCTTATGAAGAGAGGTATACCTATGTAGAAAATCATGTGATTTTATTCATGAGAGGCCTTAAAAATTCATACATATGGTGTCTACCAAAAATATCTATGTCATAATGGATCACCTTAGCATTAAAGGCTTCCTTATTAACTAGGATTTGAGTGAAAAAAGTAGGTTGGGTGACTAGATGAATGGAGTATGACATAGAAGTTAAGGTCACCAAGTTAGTAAGGGGTAGAGGACTATGTGATAACTTGGAAGTAGATGTCAAAGATGAAAAATAAGTGGTTTTAAAAATTCATAATGATCACTAAGAAGCTACACCTACATCCTCTTCAAGCTGGACTCAATACATGGTAAGATTCCTTCAAATAGAATAATGTCCTATAGGCCTAGATAGGATAAGAAGAAGGTGTTATAGGATGAAATTTATACCTTATGTCTTGGTTGATGGATTTATATTTAAAAATGATATTTATGGCATGCTCTTTAGGTGTGTGAAGACTAACCAAGTTGATAAGCTCATAGATTAGTTTTGTGATGGGCCTATAGGAGGACACTTTATAGCTAGGACTATAGTAATAATGATAACAAAATTAGGCAACTTTGGGCTAATCCTCTTCAATGACTCCTATTATTGGGTTAGTACATGAAAAAAGTGTGCCATGTTCATATGGAAATAAAGAATAACTAACTTTCCTCTCAAACCCATCCAAGTGGAACAAACTTTCATGCAATGGGACCTAGATTTTGTAAGCATGATACACTGTCCATCTAGTTTAGGACACAAGTGGGTCTTGAATACTATATAATACTTCAATAGGTGGGTGGAAGTAGTATCCCTTAAGGAGGAAAATGAAAAATTGGTTTTGTATTTCTATGATAGCCTAATGACTAAATTTGGGTTCCCCTCCACCATCATGTCAGATAATGCACTACATTTTAGTGGTACAAGGGTGAGTGAATGGGCTCTTAATTATGGAATATAACTTATCACTTCATAAAACTAATATCCATAGGTAAATGGAATTTCAGAGTCAACAAACAAGAACCTAATCATAATCATAAAGAGAACTATGGAAGACAACTAGAGGGAGTGGCATACCAAACTAAGGATAACCTTATGGGTAGATAGGATCACTCTTAAGAGATATACTGGTCATTATCCATACCTTCTTATCTAATTCAAAGATTTAATCTTAACCATATCACTTGAAATACCAGCCTTATAACTCACACATCAACTTGAGATAATGGATAATAATTCCATAAAAGTAAGGATGAATGAGTTGAGGGATCTAGAAGAGATAAGAGATGATGCTATACATGTTATATGGTCCCATCAAGACCAAGTTAAGAGGTCATTTGACAAGAGATATTATTCAAGGACCTTCTAATAATGTGATATTATACTCAAGTGGGATGAAGACTGATTTAAACTAGGTAAGTACTCAAAGTTTGATAGCTTATGGAGTGGACCTTAAACTATCACTAGATATAAGGAACACAATGCATTTTAGTTATCAGGGTTGAATGGTGAAGATCTCCCTATGCATGTCAATGGGGTGTTATTTAAGTAATATTTTTGATAAACACATACTCCCCTTGTACATAGTAGTTTAGTTTTTTCTTCCAAGTGTTGTGGCACAAGTGCTTTGTTAGTTTTCTTTTATTGTCTTATTGATTTCTTAGTTGTTTGGGTGTTGTGTTCCTTTCTATCTTTATTTTGTGTCTTATGATGTGGTTGTAGTCCTTTAGGTTTTAAATATGTTAGGTATGACTAATATCATAGTAAGAAATGTCTCTCAACTGAGTCATGGATGTTATATAAGAGATTTTGGGTTATTTTAACCAACAAGCATGCCAACCCTAAAGAGTCACTAGTGATATTAACATATTTTTGACCTTGGGCTTAGAAATGGTCAACTTATGATCAATAAACACTTTAACTTTTCCTTGGTAATATTTTTGGGTCTTATAAATGTCTTGATAGCCCAAGAGAGAGTCATTTTTCCTTAGGAAGTGAGCTAGTAGGTTTAAGTAGTGAGTCATGTCAAAAGACATAAGGTGGTCCTTATGATCTAAATATGCTCATAGAAGGTGATCTAACACACTATAGTCCATAGATAATCATATGCTCATTTTAACATGCCAAGAACCTATGTAAATGGGGGAAGAATTAGGGAGATTAGGGAATAGTTTGAGGAAAGATGATGACCTTAGGTATTTTTCTCAATTGAAGTTTTATTTTAAATTATGCATATTTTTCCTTCTAAAGGGTGTCTAAACCATGTGCACTATAGTTTTATGACCCATGAGACATCATTGAGTCATTATCAAGAGTTAAAAGTCTCCAAAAGGTCATTATTATCATCATAATATCTTTATAAGGTAGTTTTATATGCAAAAGAAAGCTTTATTAGGAGTCAAACATCTTTCATCCACCATAAAGGGGACCACAATTGTTAAAAATGACCTTTTAGCTTCCCTCCATATTTACTTTCTATTTTGAAAACATATTTGACCCCTCATTTACCTCCTCTTTCCAACCAATGGCATTTCAAGATCTAAGACCTGAGAAAATGCAAGAAAATGATGTTTGGCAAGTGTTTACAACAATTGTATGGATGGGTCAGAGTTAGAAGAAGTAAGAAATTTTAAGACAAACCCATGTAGGCACCTAAAAAAAGGATTAATGTCTCAAATGTGTAGAGAAAGGTAGAAAATGTAGTGGAATCCATATTGAGCTCTTAATAAGATCTTTAAAGCTAGTTTGAGTTAAATGGTATGGTCCATACAAAGGGAGTTAGATCCCAAGATATTAGATAGAGGTAGGGTACCTAGTGGTCTTAAAATCAATAGAATTGGTTTTTAGATCAAGGCCTTGAGTTTTATGAAGAATCACTAAGAACCCTAGGTGGTCTTAAGCCATTTGTAAACCCTATAAGCTCAACTATAGGAAGATTTATCAAAAGTTTGAGATCATTGTGACAAATTGAGCATAGAGAAATGTATACAAAAGCCCATTGAGTGTTTTATACCCCTATAAGCATGCTCTCATGAAAATTTCAAGGATAAATCAACACACAAACTTCTTTATAGGTAGGTTATAGTCATGTTCAAGGTTCCTATGTTTTCATGAAGGAGTAGAGCATAAAGATGATCAGTGAAAGTTTCCATAGATTCATCCAAGTTCTTCACATACCTCACCTAGTCACCTTTTGGTTAGAATAAATCCCTTTCAATCTCTTCAATGCTCAAAATGTGAAGGAAGGAGAAAGGTTCCAAGCATGACATAATTATTTTCATGGTAGTCCATCTTCAATCTATTATCATATGAATGGAATCTTATTTAGGTTATAAGGGTGTTTTAGGCATGTGGAGGAACCCCTATCTTAGAATAAACAAGCCTCTTTATGGCACTCAAGACCAAAACCCATGAACTAGATCCAAATATATTCATAATCCTTTTAGTAAGGTTTAAGGTTTATTAACATTTTTTAAGGTTTTTTTGGACTCCTTGGTTTTAATTTCTCCCTCAAGATACCTGATTTATTAGATATAAATGCATTGATTTGTTGAGCATATAGATAAAGATGTTTAGGGTCTCCCAAAATATATCTATTATATAATTACTTTATCAAGATATTTTCACCACATAATAGGCTTTGGATTTCATACTCATAACTTCAAAAAATGGTGTGATGCACCTATAGGTTTAAGTATTCATGTACAAGTCGTGGAGTGAGATGGAGACCAAAAGTATATATAATTACAATGAAAGGCTAATGAAACTATGAGAGAAGAAGCTCAGCTATGTTTGGCCACATTGAATATGCTAATGACAAATTTTTTAAGGTCAAGTTCAAGCCTAAATTTAAAAGAGTTTCCCCTCAATCATCACCTATAATTGAGCCTATGCAGATCTAAGAGAGGGATATATACTTGTGAAGATGACTGTACTAAGGGAGGCTACTAAGTTTTAAAGTAGACCAACTAGGTTTCATGTATGGCTTATTGAACCTTTATCTTTCTCATTGACCCATGGGAAGGCTTCAACTACATTTAAGTGATCATAATCACTAGTTATTGGACTATAAGTGGGTTGTCTCAAATATTGGGAGTGAAATGCCACATGTGCATTAAGGTGGGAACTCAATAAAAGAAGTAAAGTATATATTTTATGTTATTGAAAGACAAAGGGGCCATGAAAGAGAGACCAAAACAAGATAACTCAGGACCTTATAACTCTGCATAAATAGTTATCCTAATGCATGTAAGTATGTCTGGCAAGATGGTATACCTATGTTAGTTTGAATGAGGAAGGTAACACATTCTATGAAATGGGTCCTATATTGGTGTTATGCCATTTTTATGGACTTCAAAATTCTTCAATATAGAGTAAGGTTAAGAGAGTTGCCTAGGCCTAACTAAGGGTTCATAACACACAGGTTTGTGTGTATAATTAAGAGAGTATGTTATTTTAGGAAGAAGGGGAATCAAGCATAAAAAACTATTGAAAAATATTGAAAGTACATTACATGGATGGTTACAACTCATTTAATAGTAAGGAAATAAGGAAACAAGACCACTTAGGTCTTTGGCATCAACTAATCTAAACACTGAGTAAAGGCTAAGGATGGTCATATCTGACCTAAAGAGGAAGAATATTAGAGGCAAAAGCATGAGCCATTATAAGACTATGTAAAGGGTTGATGTTTCACAAAAAAGTATGATATAAAGGTCCTAAGGCCACCATAAGTACATACAGGTGTCCCAATGTCTTGAAGCTCAGTTTAGGGGTATAAGGCCTAAAACCTTTCTTAAGTCCTCAGATCCCCAACTCCACTCTTGTGACATATCAAGTTCCTTAGGAATATTAAGGCCATAAAATGATGTGGGATGGTGTTACATATCTTAATAACTATATTATAGGAAAAATAATGGAGGGGAAGTGGCAATTTGGCCTAATTACCTCCCTTAAGATCTATTACGCTAGCCTATCATTTTGATCTTTTAGTTCAAATGATCATATATTACATGGAAATATGCATGGATATTAGTGATATTAGGTAAATTTTTGGAACCATAATCAATTTAAATACATGGTAGAGGGAGTTGCTTTTAGGGGGTATCTCTATGAACAATACTTAACAGCATGAGCATGCCTATAATGCCTAGTGAAGACCTAAAGGCTACCAAATTTTAATCAAAACTCACCATACAAGGTAAATGGTAATAATATATGTTAGGTATGTTTTAATGGGTATATATACTCAACATTAATTATCTTAAGTTTATAATCCAAGGCTTGTGATTTATGAACCATCATTAAGATTATAGGCCATTCTAAACCCTCCAAAACCCTAATGGAGAACCTGACAGACATGAGACTCTTTATGATGATTATAATGACCATGAGACACCATGAAAGCACATAATGGTCCTATATTCCCTTTGTACATCAGAAATTTGGAATGGGTGAGGCCAAAAATTCAAGAAAATGGCTTTTGAGTTGTAGTTTTGGGTCTATTTTCATAATTCTAAGTATGTTAATTATATTGAGTGAGTTTAAAGGACTCTTAAGAATGTAAAGAGTTAGGATGATATTAAAAAAATCATTATTAAACTCCCACAATAGTGTAGACAATCCTATTAATTATAATTCAACCTAATTGAGGATATGACTTCCATTTGCATCAAGGAAAGAGTATTGTATGCCTATTCACATAGTGATGAGACTCTCAAAGGTAGGAACATTATTATACCATCATATTATATTAATTATCAGGCTCATCACTCACTTGAGAGCCTATAAGTCTTATATCTCTTACCCACTATGGGAATAATGCATTGAATGGGATGATAATGGCATGGAGGTTGGAAGCTAGGTGAGTAATGGATATGTTCCAGTAAGTAACTACTTCTCATGATGAGTGCATGACATCCAATTTCATGATAAGGAGTGATGGATTAGTTTCAAGGTGTATGTCATCTTTATGGGGTCATCTATGACAAAAAATATGCCATTCACTAGACCTCTATGCCCAAGGGCTCATTGAAGACCATTTTATAGCCAAGGCATTACATGTGAGATATCATGAAGTTGATACTAATCCTTAATCATGTTTTTAACAAATTATTTGGTGAATGAGGTAATTTTAGCCTCTCATCCATATTTCTACACCACATTCTCTAGCTTTCCCCTTCTCATATTCTATAAATTAAGGCTCAAAGGCTATTGTAAGGATCTGTTAGTTGGGTATGAAGAAACTCTTCCCAATTGTACCTTTTAACCTTTAAATTAATATAAGGACTAGTTCAAGTTTTCCATTTTATTCTAGTGTGTTTTATACTTATTGATTTGTGCAAGTGTTTGAGTCTTATCTCCCTTTGTATGTCCTTATTTCTCACATAGTTACTAGGAAATTATTCTATATAGGTTACATGTTGTGTAAAAGTGTTAGTGATTATGCTTGGAGTGAAATCTAATTGGTAGTGTCTTTAATTATAACTCCCATTCATCACCCTCAAGTTATATTCATCTATCATAGCCTCCATGTGAATCACTAATGCTTATGAGTCTTTTTGAGACAGTGGTTTAGTCATTAGTCCTTGTCATTTTTCATAAGTGTTGTTGAAAGGTCAAATAGAGAGGACACAACATGTTGGTGCATCACCTCCCATAACTTAGGTTTGTTTCATGCATAATTATATCCCTTTTCATTTACAAGTAAGTAGGTTTAGGAATTGAGCCTAGATGATGCATCAGGGGAGCTAGTCCCAAAACTAAAGGTTCATCTCACTCGAAAAGCTACCAACACCTAGAGTTGATCCCATTATACTAGTTGGATGAGGAAAGTCTAAAACACCTTTACCTCAAGGTTGTTATCTAGACTAATAATAGGATGAACTAATCACTATAGATAAAATAATTCTTATTTATGGTGTAAAACTAGTTTAAATGTTTGTAAGATATGGGTCGAGTGTATTCAATGTGGAGACTGACAAAAACTTCCTTTTCATCTATGAAACTGGTGAAAATTTGAACTAGGAAAATGTCATATGTCATGCACATGCCCCTAATCTGATATTTAATATATATGGATTCTGAGACTGAATAATAACAATTGCAATTGTGAGTAACAACATTTGTGCTAACCTAGAACATATTCCACACATGATGCTACCAAACTCATGAAATCTAAGCATTTTTATAAATTTTTTTATTGTAAACATGTTTCCAGCTATTTTGTGTTGTATGATATTCTAAAATTGACTATTTTTTGCCTACTTTGGTTGCACTATTTTGGAAAATAGAAGGGTGCACCCTTGTACAAATGGAATAATATTTTCCAAAACTATGCTTTGTGTGATTTATGGGTATGTTCTATCATCCAATTTATTATGTTTGAATTTTTTTCCTTATATATTGTACTATGGGATCTTAGTCTCTAAGACAAGCCACTATGTATGCCCATTTTTAGGTGAGTTATTGAGCCTACACAATAATGTAACTCAAAATAATAATTTATGTGATAGATGTTATAAAAAAACATATACTTATGAGTAATAATGATAACATGGAGTAGCATGGAATCAACATGTATATAAAATAATCATAATAATAATGTGATAGGCATGTAAAAACAAGCATACATAATGAATTTGTCAAGACAAATATTAGCAATTTGGCAGATAGATAAGTGATAAAAACTAAGTACTAAAAGTTGAATATAACTAATTGGGTAGAGATGCATGATATCCATCATGGCATCCAAAGTCTAGGAACATTCATGATGTCCATATATGACACACATAAACAAAGAGCACATGCAAAACACACAAAACATGCAATAGAAAGCCAATGAGCCATAAACTAGGGACATGTTCAAATGTCACTTAGATGCATATAAACATATAATGAAGGCTTAAAAACACATAAAATGACATGTTCAAATGTCCATGAGCTAAAAAAAATACACACAAGACATGAATTAGGAAAGCAAACATGAAAAACATGTGTAAACACATATAGTGACTAATATAAGTAGTGTGTAACATTAGTAGATTCAATAAGTTAGGTAATAAGTGTGATATTAGTGTATTAATATGTGATCAATATCGATAAACATTATGCCATATAAATAACTAAGTTATGAACAATAAAAGATAGCCAAATAAGGATGAACCCTATGTATAAGATGCCCCCAATGAGCATGTTGATGTATAGATAAGATCAAAGAGGTTTGTGTCTAGTTTAGATATGAGAATTGATATCATTTTCTCACTAGGACAAGATAAAATGACTGAGACAAAAATGTGGTTCACTCCTATCTAAATAAGGTACTCTTTTCTATTTACTATTTTTAAGTCTAAGATAATGAAATAACATGCAATTATGTTTGAGGATGGCATCTTATATGATTTTCACTCACTCATATACACTTTTGAAACATATATGATAGGAAAATAAATACAAATAAGTACTAAATAACTATACACAAGTTAATTGATGTAAATGAACTAAATATAAGCATGCAGGTTTTGATTTTTTTAAAGTTCTTGAATATTTTACATTTTTATATTTTTAAATATCTAAACTAAAACAATGTAGAAAATAAATATAAATTATATATCACCTTAGTTTTTTACACTTGGAAAATAGTTTTCATGGTTGTTCCCTTTAAATTTTAGACCTTGCCACTACTGAAGGCTCATGTCCTTATAATGACCAGGCCTTCTATAATGTGAAAAATATTCTAAAATTGATCATTATCCTTATTTTCCAATTTTGAACTTGTACCTATTTTATAACTTCCTAGACACTTGCATCCTAGCTAGAAGCCTATGTCAATGTAGGTGTCCCTTTTCCAACTAAGTTTCTAGTACCCAAAAGTCATCCAATTTGTAAAAGTAAGATATCCTTATGGTTGAAATAAGTGTTTTATTATGAAATATTTATAAAAGGGATTGGTATATATAATATCAAAAATCATTCATACCTCACCTATTAAATTCATACCACTCACATAAAAAACAAAAAAATAACTATCGATCTATCATTCAAGTGAACCAAGTTACCATGTTCATTCTTATTTCCATATCGGTCATAAGAAAAATTATCTACAGGTTTGAAGTACTAAAGGAGTAGCTTATGAGTCATATTTTCTAAGTTACAAGATATGTAATTATATGCACTTGTTTATCACATATTTCATCCTTATACACACACAAACCAACACATAGGGTATGATTACATAAGTATGAGTCCCTATTCAATTATTATCTATGTAGGTAGTGTCCATTGATAGAGGGGTCCTTAGGGTAGATCAATACTATGTGCCCACCAACCCATTTTCTCGTAGTCAATCTAAGGGTGAGGATGCTAGGGTTTGATTATTTAATGAAGAGTGACATCTTGTGTGAATGATCCATATATGTTAGAAGAAAGATGACAAAAAACCTAAAAGGCTCTAGTTGGTCACATCTAGATCTAGTCAATATTTTTTACAAGACACATATGTCCATATCAAACACCTACATTGATGCAAGTGTCCATATCCAATGCAAGCATTTGAGGTCATATAATATAAAATTCTAGGTTATAATGACTACTCTAGGATCCTGATCTAGTCTGATTCTAACCTATTTCAATCTAGATATGTATACACAATAAAACTAAGTACTATTATTTCTAGTTTATCAAAATATAAATCAATAGTTGTGATTTTTATTTATGGCATTTCATAGTTTTTAAATTAAAAATATTTTTTATATAAGTTTTTAAATTAATTGGCCTACTATAGATCTATTTGTCACCCTTGTGCTTAATTATTTGTATATTCTTAACCCTAACTACCCCATATCATCAATTTAAGGTTAAAAAAATGTTAAACCCATCTCTTTATGAAAACGCTATATTAACTCAATATATTCAACCTTATGAGGTCTTTAATTTCTATATTTTTCCATATTTACTCCATTATTTGTATGAAACTTAGGCATAGCCCTATATTAGCTAGTGTTTCTATTGAACATAGAACTTATTCATTTTACACCTAAGATGTCTCAATATAATTAAGTGATAAATACTACACCTAATGATGATGAAAATAATGAAAGTGAACTACATATTGAAGAGTGTATCATAGAAGATGATTTTAATCATAAAAACAATGAATCCAATGAAAATAATGAACATGAAGAAATAGGTCAAGATCAAGTACAATCTCTTGATATGTTTTGAAAGCATATTTGGCAAAACCCAAATGATCTTGATGAGATCCTTAGAACCATATTAGAAACCAAAAAATAAAAAATCATAGATGGATAACCAAGTGAATTTATTCAGCATGCTATTAGAGATATGGGACATCCCCATATACTAATAACCCTCCACTTGATCACATCATCATTAATAATTCTAATGGGGGCTTATGTTATGTGTTTATGACATTTTTCTTTGAATCAAATCTTATTATTTCTATATCCTCCATGCGAAATATTGGCCCTTTAATCCAATTACCCATTTCAATGCCTATATCAACTCAAACTATGGGTACGCCTCCTTTGGTAACTTTTCAAACTTAAAACTTGGTGATCAAAATGTGCAAGATTTTGTTCAAACTATATAAATTGCTCAAGCTAAGGTTAAAAGTATAAAAAAAAATTATATGAAGTCACCTTATGATATTAATTCGTAAGAGGTGTTAAATATCCCTCTTGTACCTAAAATATTTTTTCACCCCTTGCTAACTTGTTTTATTGTAAGTAAGTTCAAATTTTATGATGGCAAGGGTGATCATGAATAACATATTTGATCTTTTTATGTGGCATGCCTTGATAATGCTTCCAATAACAAAATTTTAACTATAATATTTCCAATGATCCTCAATTAAATTCTATAATGTGGTTCTATGATTTACCAATCCAATCAATAAAACCATTCAAACCTCTTAAAAATTAGTTTTTGGCACACTTCTCTATCAACATTACCAAAAGGTTTTCTATGCCCAAATTGCAAAGATCAAACAAGGAATGAATGAACCTATGAATGAATATGTCTTAAGGTACAAGTAAATGATGGGTAAATTTACCAATCCAATGGTAAATAAATATATTCAATACATCTTCAAGAAAAGTTTGCTTACCCCATTACATAAGTCCATTATTTTCAAAAAGTTTAAATCTTTTGATGAACTATGTAGTACTGTTCATTATCATGAAATTAAACTTATTTATTTGAAAAAAATTAAGTATATAGAAAACATAGACTAAATCCAATACCAATTTTAATATCATACCAAGTTACAAGGTTAAACCTATAAAACTTAAAAAGGAAACTGTTATCACTCAGAAGTGCACCCTTGTAAGAATGTGTGCTTATTCACTCTTGTTGATGCAATGGAAACTATCCAAGGTGTGGGTGAACTTATATTGGAGAGAATATCCATATGAAGGGATGGTTCCATTTTTAAAACTAATCTAATTATCTATAAGTTCTCTAATTTAGTGTTTTATTGATTGGGAAAAGGGTAGGAGTAATAATCAAGCTGAAATTGGATATGAAAACTAAAAATCTGGGATGATACACCAATGTTAAGTTCAATTATGAATATACATGACATAATTTTAAAGATAAATAACTTGCATACATTCACTTCATATTCATACAATGGATCTTACA
Source organism: Torreya grandis (assembly GCA_037957365.1). NCBI lineage: Eukaryota > Viridiplantae > Streptophyta > Pinopsida > Cupressales > Taxaceae > Torreya > Torreya grandis. Next base: position 2,240,477 of record JARHVA010001165.1, on the reverse strand, counting down.
TTAGTATTTCATAAAAAGGACTTTACAAACACTCACACTAAAATGAAAGGATTGAACATTGGTTGAATTCACTTCCAAATTAAGTGGAAATTAGAATTAGACACTTTATATGACCTACAAGAATTATCATTTACTGCATAAAGGTGAAAATTTTAGACATGAACATAGAAAAAATAATCATTCACTAAGTTACATCAATGAACATGAGACACACACATCATGAACAACCTAAAAATGAAGGAAATATTAGCTTCTTACTTTAAAGGTGATGTAGTATAAATTTTGGCAGAGTTTTTGTATAGCCAAAATCATTATCTGATAACCTTCTCTAAAAAAGAACATACATATAGAAAAGGAAGGAAGGAGAGAGGAGATAAGTATCCCCAAACTAGGGATGGGTCATCATCCTAGTCATCCTCACTCCTACTTAAACTCAAATCAATAAAATCAAAAATCCTACATAGTACATCTTGAGTTTTAATGTTCACTTATTGGAATATGGCATAGGAGAGAGAGAGATCATATTGTTGATGTTATTTAAAAGTCAAAGGTTTTTATGCATGTTTTGATGATCTTCAATATTGAAAAGATATTGATCATATTCAGTTAAATCCTTGTGAACAACTTGTTCAATATATTTGAGACTCTTCATCTATCTAGTGAGTGTCTATAGTTATCTTCATTTCATCTTTGAGTTTGACCTTAGCTATCTTCATTACATCTTAGATGCATGTTTCTCTCTCTCAACCTATTAAAATAGATCCAAGGTGGCATAGTAGGAGAGAGATTGCATGTTTTTTGTTAAAGGATTATCCTTATTGAAAATATGGCTAATTTTCTTGGTTAATTCTTCAACTAAACTACTCTATTATTGCATGTTTGAAAATCCACCTTTTTAGGGCTTATTGAACACTTCTTGTTTGATTGATTTTTTCTAAATTAGCTCAAAGAGGGAATAAAAGGAGAGAGAGTGCATGAAGATGTTCTTTAAATATTATTAAAATTTTGATTCCATTTTAAAAACAAATACTTAACCCTTTATTTATCTTTAGATAGTAAAGAGCACATGTGTTTGACTAGGCAAGTTTGTTAAGAATTTCAATGCATTGATTGATCTTGTGGATTGTATTCTTCCTCCAAGGTGGTGTATAAGGAGAGATAATAAATGTTGATGTATTTTAAAACTAATTCATGAAATATATTTTCTAAAAGTGCATTTTATGATTATAATCAAAAATCTCTAAATTGGTTCTTCTTGGATATGCCTATCTTCTCCAACTTGACAAGGTTGTTCAATACACCAAAGAACATGTAACTTGATGAATTTGAATTAATTATATAGATAAGGAGAATAAATAATATTTTAAAATCATAAACATGGTGTCACATATGTTAAAATAAAATTTCAGCTCTAAAATCCACATATAACTTTAAAAAATACTCTTTTGTGCTCTCTAAGCCTCAAGAAACCTTGATTTGGATTTGGGGGTCTAAAATGATTCATAGGATTCAATAGAAACTAATAATATTCTAATTGGATAGGTATAAATTTTTAATACCTGTAAAATCTTAAAAATCTTGAAAACTCTTCACCAAACTCTCAAATAAAAATTCACAAAAAAGTGTCTGCTTGATACCTGCAGGGTGACTTGGAGATGTTTTTCTTTGATATGAGATTATTTTGAATTAATTTTCATTTTATAAGCATGGATTTAGAATTTTAAATTAATTATAAACCATATTAAATCATTTTTTCCATTGGAAATATCTGAAACACTCATTTCTAACTCCATTTATGAGTAAAATTAGCCAAGACCTTGATTTCCTTCATGGTGCAAACATGTGTTTTATCATTTTCTCTCTAATCAGATACATTAAAGAAATTAAAACACTTTAAAACATTACATTACATAATAAAATACTGATATATATAATTTTAACATATTTCACTTAATAAAACTCAAAATATGCGCTTTCTAGTGCTTCTTAGCTTACACTTTCTCATTTGTGAATGCCTATAGGTCCGAGTTTTGGTATTTTATTAATTTTTAAAAGGCCTAAATACATAATTTATTTTTAATTAGGACCTATAATATTTATTATAATTATTTAAACCATTATATATCTTCAAAAAATCTCTTAAACCTCTCAAAAATGCCTTTTTTAATTGTTTCTCTTACATGCTTGAAACCCTACAACCTATACCTTTAGCTTTATGCATTATTTGAATTTAAATTTTTATTGAATAATTTATATTAAGGTTATTTAAATAATATAATATATCATACAAATTTTAATTTTCAACAAATAACTCAAAAATGCAATCATGTCTCCTAAAATCGAGCTATTAGGGTTTTAGAAGGGTTTTAGGCACCTTTCCTTAACAATTATTCATAAATTTAAGCCCCTATAACCTAAAAAATATGGATATATTTTTGAGGTAATATTTTTCCCTCTCTTCCTATAATACCATTAGAACTAACTCTTCTTCTCCTTCATGATTTAAACATCTAAAAATTTCCTTTACTAGCTTATGACTAGATTGCTAGAGGAATAGAAGAAACTTCTACCATAATTTAGACCTGTGAGTGGTTATTATGCATGGTTTAGCATTTATTAAGTTTTTAGTATGTTTTATATATATTATTTAATATTATTTCCATAAATGGGGTATTAATTAAAACCTACACATAAGCAACCTTAACTAATGGTGGGAAAATTTGTCAACATTATTGGCAGCCTTGTCGGGATGTTTTCTTGCTAAACACCCAAGACTAGTAGCCTTAACCATTGGGATATGGATTCATGAAAGTATCACCATATTTAAAACTAAAAATTACCTAAATAAATTTTTTTTTGCATAATTAATTATATAATTAAAAACTAATATAATTACCAACTAAAAATGTACAAGATAACATTTAGAGGAAACTGAAAACTAAAACTACTATATACAAAGAAGAAACCATCTTCAAAAAAATTCTTAAGATGAATCCAATTAACTAGGATTGGATCTCTTCACCATACATCTTGTCTAGTTGGAAATAATTTTGAGGCTTTCATCTTGAGATCATGTAAGGACCACTCCAAAGTAAGTCAAACTTTGTGTGTATTCTTGGTTTGACCCTATTCTCATCCTATTTGAGAACCACGTCACCTTCCTTGAAGCTCCTTGAATATTCTCTTCTATAAAATGTTTTATTTAATTTTGTTTGATGTATCTCCATAACTAACATGGAATGATTTTTTATTTCTTCTAACTTCATAAGTTAAACATATCTCACTTCTAAAGGGTCACTCTCTAACAATTCCAACTAATGCATTAGCTCCAAAGCAGGGAGCTCAAGTGAGATTGACAATCTAGATTCTATCCCATACACTATATTGTAGGGTGAATTATAAATTGACATATTAAATGTGATCCTATCATCCCATAAAGTTTACTTTAACTTCAAATGTCACATCCTTTGATTATTTTCAATGGTTCTCCTAATGATCTTTAATAAGTCTTTGTTAGTAGACTTAGCAAGGCCATTGCCTTGTGGATAATAATTTAAATAAGTTATAAGATACAAAACATTTTTGATATACCATTGAATTATTTTATCCCCTATAAATTCCATAGTATTAGATGAAATTATAGTATAAGGAACACCAAACCTTGTGAGTAAACCTTCATATAAGTGGAAGAAACTAAATTCATTTGCTTCCTTCAAAGCCACTGCTTCTATCCATCTATTAAATTAATATGTGGATATAATAACCCACTTGTGTCCCAAGATATAAGGTGTATTAATAATAATAATTAATTCTAAACCCCATTATATAAAGGGTTGATCTACTAAAATAGGTTGAAGAGGTAAGGCAACAAACTTTTCCTTTCCTGCAAGTAATGCACACTTTTTGCACTTCCTTACCCAAGAATGCCAATATTTGAAGATATTTGGCCAATAATATCCACCCCTCATTATTTTTAAGGTATTTCTACTTAATAAAAGTTATAATCCACCTCATCCATCATGAAATTATTCAAGCATTATTTCAACTTGACTTGGCTCTATGTATCTCAATAACATTCCATTAATATCCTTTTTTAACAATACACCATCAACAAGTAGAAAATTAATATATTGGCCTTAATTTTGGAGGATACATAACATTTTAAATGTACTTTACCATAATTTGAAACCAACTTATTGAAGGTGTATGATTGTCTACAATATATTCATCATTTAAGACTAAAACTGCATCTTTGCTTTCCTATAAATCTTGAGCCGAGTGCTCACACAACCCTTTGCCTTTAATCAACTTGGTTACCTTTATTTCCACATCATATTTCATGACCCTTGTTATCCATCATAATATATTTTCACTTATGTCTTTATTCAATAGTAACTCTTTGATTCTAGGATGAGCAACCATGATGTGGATCTTATGGTTAGATAGTATGTGCCTAAACATATTGAGACATATGATTATGGAAAGCACATGCTTATCAAAAAATCTGTACCTCATTTCATACTTTTGCAAGAATTGATTAAAAAATTATATTAGTTTCTCCAAATCTTGTTAATTTTGTTGTGTAAATATTCTTTAAACTTTATCATCTTTAGCATATGCATACAACACAAAATCATTATTAAAAAAAGGATTGATAAGAGTGGTAGCACTAGTAATGGCTTGATTGATTTATTAAAAACTATTCATACCCTCCTTAGTCCAAGTAAAGTTATAATTTTTCTTGAGCATAGATATAAGAGGCCTTGAAAAAAATTTAAAATCATATATATATATATATATATATATATATATATATATATATATATATATATATATATATATATATATATATATATATATATATATATATATATATATATATATATATATATATATATACCTTTTTATAAAGTTAATCTTGCCAAGGAAACTTTATAAATATTTCTTATGATTAAGTAAGGATAATTCAAGAATATAATCTCTTATTTCTAGATCAATAATCAAACCATGCTTAGAAATAACATGAAAAAGTATTTTACCTTCATGTACTTAAAACACATAATTTTTTGGGTTAATTTACACCCCATATTACCTACATATCTCAAATACCTCTCTAAGATGAAGCATGTGATCACTTGAATTATTTGAAAAAATTATAACATCATATAAATACATAAGAACAAACCTATTGATCAAACCTTGAAAGGCCATATCCATGGATCTTTGGAATGTTTATCCTACATTAGATAACACAAATGGAATTTTTTGATATGTAAAGGTTCCCCACTTGGTGGTGGATGCTATTTTTAACTGATGTTCTTCCTTCACAAGTATTTGGTTATGCCCACTATAACCATCTAGCAATATAAAACTTTCTTAACTAGCCACTAACTACAATATTTTTTCCACTGGTGAAAAGGGATAATGGTCCTTGAGTGAGGCCTTATGCAAGTCATATAAGTCCACATATGATTTCATTTATCCATTATTCTTCCTCATAGGAACAAGGTTAGCCATAAAAGTGTAATACTTTATAGGAAATATGATAGCTAATTCAATCATTTTGTGAAGCTCTATTCTCATCAAAGATTCTAGCTTTAGGTTGATTAGCCTTTGTCTTTGCCTCACTAGTTTTATATCATCCTATAGTTTAATGGTGTGTTAATCCTATTCTAGGATCAAATAATTTTAAATCATTATACTCCCATGTAAACATGTCAACAAACTCTTTACATAAATAAACAAAGGATTCTTTTTGAACTTGAGAGCATACTTTACCAAGCTCAAGATCTTTCCCATTGAGTATGTCAATGCTTGTAAAATGTTCTTATTTTGTACACAAATAATATTTATCCCTTCTTACTTCATCACCCCTAATTAAAATATTCTCAAGTTTGAAAAGACCTTTGGGTAACTTTTTGGACTTGAGCTAAACTATTTTATCACTATACTATTGTAAAAGTTTTACCTGATTTCTAGAAGAGAATTAAACCTATTCTTGTAGGAAATGAACAATTTGATCATCATTTTCAAAGAATTTCCAATTAAAATTATTATCAAGAGTAGAGGGCCTTATCACAGTATTAATGCAGGTCTACTTTTATCATTCTTTACATCAATTATAATGTCAAATTGGGCTCCTATTACAACCAACCTGTCTACATGCTTATTATTCTCTCTAGGCATTGCTTGTATGTCAAATGCATCAAACTCCTCTAGAAGATCCCATAACCTATGTTTTTAAGATTTTAAAAATGAATTTTTACATAAATTCATCCCTCTTATTTGATGTACCACAAGTTCACTATCTCAAAATTCCTGTAAGAGGTCAGGTCCCATATTTCTAGACCATTACAAACTATGAACTAAAGCCTCATATTCTACCATATTGTTATAAAATCCAAAATAAAATTTTACAAAATCATATTACCTTTTGTTTAGGGTTAAATGAGAATCATACTAGCCCTTGTACCATGCTGATTTCATGATCCATCAAAATAGAGTTGCCATAAACCATCATTTTACTCACCTTCTTTGTATAGAGATGTAATTTATGCACCATCCTCATGTAAATAATAAAATCCAAGTCCTTCTTACTATATACCTTGTATGGGTCATTATCATGAATATTGGTAATCCATTCATCAATAAAAAAAATTAGGAAGACCATCAAGAGATGAGTTTTCTTCAGTTTCACTAGTTTTCTCTACTTCATCTGAGATGACATAGTTAGTATTAACAATACTAGGCATGTATGGTTCTAGATGAAAATGAGTAATAGGATCTAAATGGATTCATATTTTTTTTCCATACATTATTATAAACATGGGGTATGTCCAATCATATGAAATATGCCCACCTATATTTGAAGTGAAGTCACATGATAAGCACATAGAAACTTATGGAGGAAGATCCACCACCACCACATCTTATTGAAAGGTCATATTTGGGCATGAATGAAGTGTTGATTTAAGATTATTTATTGTACACATTATATTGGTTATATATTAATCAATTTAAAAATCACCTTTAGTGTTTTTCTCATACACTAAACCCAATTTATCTAATATTTATTTTGGCATTACTACGTTACTTTCTCCACTATTAACCACTCAATTATGAACTAGTGTGTTGTCAACAATCAAGGAAAGATAAAAAGGAGGTTTATTAATTGTTTTTGCATCATTTTTAGTGACTTTTACCCCTTTATGTAACTATTATAATTTTTTATTCTCTTGATGATCTAAATTTTCTAGAACCACAATTTCTTTCTCTGCTAATTTTGTAGACAATCTAAGACTTGAAAGATCATAGATAAGAGTATGATTTTTTCCTAGGATTGATAATGAATCCTACATGGTCATGATGATATTATCTTTCTTCATATGATCTAATATGTTTAAGTATGATCCTACAATCTTTGGTTTTACCTTTGGAGCAATAGGACACTCTTGTGTTTGAAGCACTTGGTGAACCTTGCTTTCTTCAATATACTAATTTTTTTTATTTAAAGAGATAGAAATATGATCATTAGTACATTTATAAGACATGTTAAGAATATTTTAAGCATATATTACCTCTTGGATCTCATATATATCCCTTATCTTGGCTCTATTAATGGATGAAAAAATCTATTTGATTTGCTAGGCTCACCATTTTAATTTACTACCAAATTATCATCAACCTACCAATTTACCAAGGTTGCATCTAGTTGTACTTGTATTGTTCCATCATAGCTTCATTGTGTTGGACTCTTTGAATAAAAAATCCTCTTGTGTCATTTAAAGAATTGCCATATTTTATGTTAATAGAGATTGATTTTTCACATCATTGGTGTTAGAAGGATACCAACTTGAATCTTACATCAAATTATTTTCTAATGGTACAAGGGCCTTAGTTGTGGAAGGAGTAGGGTCAATTTTAGCATATAGTTTGGCTAGAATAATGAATATTTGAGCTTAGTATGGAGGCCTATTATATCTAAAGCCTTGGTAGAGAATTTTTAGAGTAATTTTTTACTCTACGTTGTATTTAAATTTTTAGTCGAGCATTGCAGTTTTGGTCCCTGCATACCTTGGTCATGGTGGCAAAGTTTTGGAGTAGAGCGTGGGCTTATTTTTCATCTAAGTGTCAAAGTGCAGTGAAGGCTACCAAGTGGTGTAATCTGAGCATGAGTTCTCTTTCCCATTTTTGTTTCCTTCATTTCATTTTTGCCTAAGTATTGAATTCAAGTGGAAGCCGCCAAGTGTCACTTTTTGAGACACAGAGCCAGCCAACTGGCATCATCTGAGACACTTTTCATAACTTTCAAGAGGGCCATGAAATGTGCCAAGTATCTAATAGCAACTAAGCGGAAGTCACCACATGTCAGCATTCGAGAGATAGTGGGTTCAATACCCTAATTAACGTATAGATGGCATGCAGTGTTGAACCATTGAACCATTGAACCATTGAACCATTTTAGTTCATTGGGCAGTTCAAGGGAGTGTCCCAAAAACCAAAGGGGTTAAGTACCTTTTCATAAAGTGGAAAGGCATCGTTTCATTTTGTTTAAATGCCAAAGAGTAGCAAAGGCTACCAAGTGTCACTTTCTGAGCCCCCTTTCTACTCCATTTTTGAAAGGCGCAGAAGACGCCACATACCCCTAGCAAGAGGAGTGGAAGACACCACGTATCTTCCCAAGAATAATAGAGGATGCCACATGTCAACTTATAAGAGATCATCTTCAAGCTTCATTGCTAAATAAAATGGTGGTGGGTCCCAGGTGTTATTTCAAGGGTCTGCAAAAGCTGCCAAGTGTCACCATCCATAGAAGCCTAGTATGTGCCTTGGATAAATCTATAGCATAGATAAAGAGAAGCAGAGAGAGCCATGTGTCCTTGATAAATCAAGTGAAAAGTGCCAAGTGTCATTCTCTGGTGCCTTCTAAGTAACAAGAATATTTTCAGAGGATTGACTAAGTGTCCTCTTCTATTTCAACAGAACAAAGTGTTCTATGTATCTGCTACAACAAAGTGAGATGGAGGGAAACTCAGTGGGAGTTATTCTTGGTAGATGAAATAGTTCACAGGGTATATTTTTGGGGCTTGCAAGCATTAAAAGGGCCATCTATTTGTCCCCCATAAGCAGAGGTAGAATAGACAGTTGCACAACTAAGTAGGTGATGGAATGAGGAAATTTAGGTCTGAAAAGAGGTACTAGATGTGAATCACCATGTCACAGTCAGGGAAGGTGCCCCACCCTAGCATGGCCCTTCCTAATAAGACTAAGATGCATCCAAGGCATTGAATGTGCTGAATACCATGTTATTTATCTATAAAATTTGAGGCTATAAAGAGGAGATACTCAGAGAGGAGATACAGAAGGAGACTTTCTAGAGTTTAGATTTTCTAGAGTTGGTGACCAAGTAGTATCATTTGCTTTTGTATCATTTTATTGAGTTGTAAAGCTGATATAACTGTGCATGTTTATGTGCCTTTTATGTGGCTGAATGAATTAAGAAGATTGAACTCTATGCCTTGGTTGATATTATTTATGTCAATTGTAAAAGTAGTCTATACTGTAGATTTTCTAGAGTTGTGATTAGGAATGTCATTTGCTTTTGTCTCATTTTCTTGAGTCAGAATTTTTACATAACTGTACGTGTTTCTGCACCTCTTATGTGATTGGAAGATTCTTATAAGAAGATTAAACACTATGCCTTTGTTGACATTTTCTGTATCTCAGCAAAAGAAGCCTCTGTTATGAGCCTCTATTTCTATTATTTCAATCTTTTACATTGATTATGCACTTCTATGCTCTTAAATGTAATTGAATCTTATATATAGTCTCACTGTGCTCAAGTTAGGATTAGGATTACACTCAGGTACATCACCATAGTTAGGTTTCATTTCCTACATTTGCATTTCTATCTAATTTCCTATCCCTTTTCCCAAACAATTGATACAAAAGAAGAGACCAACTTCTCTAAAATTTGGAGGTTATTTCAAGCCACAATATCCCATAGCTTGAAACTTCTCATTGTTGATTGATTAGAATCAAGCACAATTTTAAGCATCAATAATTTTTGGCATGCCCAGTGGGACCAGTCTTGAAGTTCCTTTCAAGACCACATGAAGCAGAGAGCTATGAGGAGTTGAAGCTATGGACCAGTCACCAAATCACAGTCTGCTACAAAATCTAGGTATTCTTTTTCCACCTTTGGTAATTAGTCCAAGAAGAAGAGTCAATCAGTTTTAACCAGTATAGAGAGTAAATGTGGGAGCTCCTATTTCCCCAAGAAATTATGCAAGCTAGAATGCTGATGAAGAGGAAATAATCTTAGACTTTCTTCTCACTTTGCAAGATAATGAGGAAGAACTGGACAATCCCTGGATCAAGTTTCAAATGATTTGTTTGAAATTATTGGGTTAGGTTATACCATTTTGCAAGATAGTTGTGAATTGGTTACAGATGAATAGAACAACATTAAGCCTTAGTTACATGTGCAAAATTATTTCACTCTTTCAAGATCATCCTTTTAGGAGGTTGAAGTCATGAAAGAGGAGGATAATGCAATAGATCTGGAGTTTGAAGAAGTTAAGTCAATAAATGATATAGTTCAAAAGGCTGTTGTTGATGAACAAACCATCATTAATTTTTTGGTAAGGCATTCCAACATCAAGAGCTGATATTTGATGGGCTTCTAAGAACAAGAAGAGATTATGGATGTCAAAAGCATGTTTGACTCAGACTCACTCAAATGTAGGCAAATCCATATGACCTACACAGAGGACATTTCACCAAAGATATACCTATTTCAATCACTTGTATGGCAACATATGCTAGCTTGTCATGAAGGAGATGTTAGAAATTTTTTTTTTGATCCCAGAGGGAGATAAAGATGCTTAATTAATGTAGTTAGGTAGTTTCCCATTCTCGCATTATTTTGTTTTTCGTTGTTGCTTTCCCACTTTCCTTTTAAATAAGTGTTTTAGACACATAGTTGGTAGCTTAGAAAGTTTTTAATTCTTTAAATTTTTTCCACATTAAATGCTTCTCAAATCTTTCAAAATATCTAAAGTACCTTATGCTACAATTTGCATAGCATGTTCACCTCACTGTTTCCCAAAGATTGAGTAGGATCTGCTAACGGTCATCCAAATTTAATTCTATTTGAGACTTGATAGGTCCATAAATATCTCTTAGCAAGATTTGAAGTTTAAAAAATCTCAAGCATTCTTTCACCTATAAAATATCTTGCTCCTCACAATTTTTTAGCGCCTAGTAAAATTTGCTTTAGCAAGCATGTTTCTATCTTACACAAGGTTCATACCAGGTATTACAAAAAAGAGATGGTAGGAGCATCATCTTCACAACAAGGAGCTGGGACGTCTGGATCTCTTGATAAGTTGCTTACTAGTAAATCATGTGCTTCAACTCCTACACAACCATCGAGGACCTATTCGAGAACTAGAATCCCAGGAGTTGGTCAAGCCAGTGACCCATCAAAAGTAAAGGATTATGCAAATGGGATCATGGACCCAATCTTGAAAAATACCAGTAACAAGAATCTTAGAGAAGAGGCACACCAGAGGTATCTTAAAAGGGCCAAATTAGGATAATATGAGACATTTAGAATGAGGATGTGAACCTCACAACTGGCTCAGTTCATTGTCCCAGCTATGCATCCATGCCCTGATTTGGTTGAATTATGCATAGACTTACTCTATGTACCATCTTAAACCATTCAATAGGGTCCCTTCATGGTGCAGATCAGCCCATAAGCTATCAGGGACATGCTAGCCCTACATTATGACAATACTGCTACATTCCCTACTATTGATAGGATGCAAAGAATGTGGGCGAATATCAATACTCAGACAAGGTTTTTGAGGTCTGAGTTAAAAATGGCCGATGGTAACACTATGGTACCCACGCTCCCTACACCAAGAGCTCAGTTCATGCTAGCTAGCCAAGACACACTATTAATGATGGATCTCATCTTTGGCATGAAGGATGACATGGCAGTATATGCAAAACAAATGGCCATCCTTTTTAGGTTGAAGATAGTCGACAAGATGCAGGAGTATCGACTTGACTTTTTAGAACACATTGCCTTTTCAATAGTGGAACAGCTAACCCAGTTCAAATCAAAAGGGGTGTTAAGGTATTCCTCTTATTTATTCCATCTCATACTATATTAGAACCCTAATCTTTTCACCCAACATATGAATTTGAACATAAATGACCCAAATTTTGACCCCCAAAGGACCATCCCTGTGTCTACATGGACACATGTTTTATCAAGAACTAGCGACCCGTATGATTTTTGGGAACTATTTTTTACCCCCATTTTTTGTTGCCTTAGCCCTAAACCTATCATAAATAGGTTATTTCTAAGTGTTTTGAACCTCTTGGTCAGTTGTCCAATCTCATGTGACTTCTATTTTGGGTCCCACCACACGATCATAAGGGTTCATGGGTTTTGTGGGGAACCAATATTACTACTAAAGACTTTAACTCTTAGGTTGTCATTCCTAGAAGTCACCAGGCAAGTGTCGATAGTTGAAAATGAGTATGGCTCTGCGAAGAAGAAGAGAAAAATGTAAAATCTCCTATGGATGGCAGGCAACATGAGTTTAGAAGCCAGAGATGCTGAGGTTATGTTGCTAAGAAAGCTAGCCTTCCTAGGGTTCCTATTAGTTGAAGACAAATGGGTTTATGACCCAAGTGATTTCATATCTTCCTAGGTAAAGACCAATAGGATTGGGGCTAGGATTGCACATGAAGGTTGCCTTTTTTGGGAGACCAAAAAAAACCCTGCAGAAGATGCTGCTGGTCTCTATGTTGAATTGACAGATTTGCCCCTACCACAGAATAGGCCATGGGAAACCTTATATGATAAGTAGAGGGATTATGATCCTAAATTCAGGATGACTTATAGTTTGAGAAGGACATTGAAGAACAAAAATTAGGATGCAGAGAAGATTAAAGCCTATTGGAAGTATAGGTAGGAAATTTCTCAAACCACCCATACTTTCAAAAGTGTGTATTTAGATGAAAGATGGGAGGAACTCTAGGATGAGTGTCATCCCTCCCCTACATCTAGCTTAGAATCAAGTTAATTGTTGACACTTGATATAGGGTAAGAAGCTAGAGCAGGATCACGCCAACAACCACAGGCCTCAGAGCAAGCTATAGCTATAGTCATTACATCAACTTGGCCCCAGCCTCTTAGCACCATGGAAGAACAAAGGAGTGTGGTGTCTTCACCACCAAAATATTCCCCATCATCAAAAGTTATTGAAGTCCCTATTCTCCACAAGTACCACTGACAACAACAAAAGTGGAAGGAAAGTAGACGTAGCCAGAGTTGGAGACACCTATGAAGAGAAAGAGGGTACAGTTCCATTTTGATTTAGAGGAGGAAGAGGAACCTTCACAGCACCAATTATAGATCACTATAATTTCCCCTCAGGTAAGTATTACTCTTCCTCCCCCCTCTTAGTTTGTGCCTTCCCTTGTCAGTGTGATGCCTCCACCTAGCCAAATGACACCTCCTATAACCTCTGCCATCCCCACTTTGCAATTCACCCCATCCTTGACACCTCAAGCCCTAACATTAACCCATTTCTCCCCCTCTATTCCAAAAAAATGCCCCTTTAGCTCACCCATAGCCAACCACTGGCTATTTAATATGGTCTGCCATAGGGATATCCCTTTGTGGGAGGATACATTGCATCCCCTTCCACCTTACAGACGCAGGCTGATGTTACTAGAAAGGCAAGAGAAGCCCAGATGGAGAAGAAGAAAACTAAAGAGAATAAAGCATTGGATGTCCCACACTTGTGGTCAAAATTTGACTCTATTCAGTAGTAGCTAATGGTGACCCATTTGTCACCCAACGTCATCAATTTGAGCAAGCAAATGCAATTGGAGGACTATACCATGAATGCAGTGGACATTGATATGTCCCTATTCAAGACCCAAGATAGAGTTAAGCTATTGATAGAATCCAATTTTTTAGTCATAGAGGATTATTTGAAAACATCAAGAAGACTACAGAAGATGAAGGCTAATTTGGCCAAAGAAAAGGCAAACTACAGCAGTTTGGCTAAAGAAATCAATAATAAAGATAATGAAATAGCAAGTCTGAATAAATAGTTACAAGATACTATTTCCCTTTAGACTCACTGAGTAGTCCAGGCCCAAAATGATTCATTAAAATCAGAGCTCACGCATGCAAAGAATGCAGCAATGATTCTTAGGAGGGAGAAAGCAGCATTGCAGGGAAGACTCAAAGGACATCAGCTGCAATTTACTTAATTATAGTAGAAGCTACTAGATGAATAGAACAAGGCTACGGCTTTTCAAGCCTAGTTCCAAGTAGAGCACTAGAAAGTAGTGCAAATAATGCTAGAGCTACCTAATAGGCTAAAAGGTGTCAGATTGATATAACTAGTAAAGGAGCTCTATGAATCAATGTGGGAAAGAATCTCCTAAGAGATTATTCAACTCAGGCTATCTCTCACCTTCTTACTCAATGCATAGAAATTATGTGAGAATGTGGAGGATTTAGTGAAGAACACTCTAGCTACAGTCTCTAATAGAGTCACAGACTCTTAAACCTTGTTGTAGAAGCTCTATGATGCAATGGATGTGACATTGGTAGCTGCAGGAATAACTGACAAAATGGTCACTGCAAAATGGGTCAATGAGGTGCTCAGTTGCAATGCCATGGCCAATAGTTCAAAGAGATTCTCAAAGTCATGAAAGAAGGCATTAGTGAGAAGAGACAACATATTGAAGATCTAGTGCAACTAGGCCTCCCTTCTCCATTTTTGGATGCTAACACAGTGTTGATGGTTGATCAAATTGAATCATTACTACTGGCCAAACAGAGGGATCAAATAGTTTTCTAGGACCTACAAGATGATTCCTTAGTCTCAGAAGTTGAAGATGTTCTGGTTCTTATTTTCCAACTAGAATTCAAACTAAAAGATATAGTCCAGATTCTACAAAAAATTTCACACAAGGATATCATTAACCGTGATCTAGATTTTGTTGAATTCCAAAATAGGCAAGGGTTATCTGACCATGAATGGTCCATCTACCAGACAACACTTTTAAAGCTATAAAATTTTTAAATTTTGACAAAGCGAGAGTCAGGTTTATTTTTGAGCAGGCTCAAAAGTCTTGGGGGTCACCAATAACTGTAGAGTAATTTTTTACTCTATGTTGTATTTAAATTTTCAGTCGAGCACTACAGTTTTGGTCCCCGCATACCTTGGTCATGGCGGCAGAGTTTTAGAGCAGAGTGCAGGTTTTTTTTTTGACTAGTGTCAAAGTGTAGCAGAGGCTACCAAGTGGCATAATTTGAGCACATGTTCTCTTTCCCCTTTTTATTTCCTTCATTTCATTTTTGCCTAAGTATTAAATTTGAGTAAAAGTTGCCAAGTGTCAGTTTTTGAGACACAGAGCCGGCCAACTGGCATCGTCTAAGACACTTCATAACTTTGAAGAGGGCTATAGAATGTGCTGAGTATCTAATATTAACTAAGCATAAGTCACCATGTGTCAGCATCTAAGAGACAGTGGGTTTAATACCCCAATTAATGTATAGATGGTGTGCAGTGTTGAACTGTTGAACCATTGAACCATTTTAGTTCATCAGGCAGGTCAAGGGAGTGTCCCAAAAACCAAATGGGTCAAGTACCTTTTTGGAAAGTGTAAAGGCATCATTTCATTTTTTTTAAATGTCAAAGAGTAGCAGAGGCTTCCAAGTGTCACTTTCTAAGCCCCCTTTTTACTCCATTCTTAAAAGGGGTAGAAAACACCACATACCCCTAGTAGGAGGAGTGAAAGATGCCACGTATCTTCCCAAGAATAGTGGAGGCCACCACGTGTCAAATTCTAAGAGATCATCTTCAAGCTTCATTGCCAAATAAAATGGTGGTGGGTCTTGGGTGTTATTTCAAGGGTCTATGGAAGCTGCTAAGTGTCACCATCTGTAGAAGCCTAGTATGTGCCTTGGATAAATCTACAACATAGCTAAAGAGAAGCAGAGAGAGCCACATGTCCTCGATAAATCAAGTAGAAAGTGCCAAGTGTCATTCTCTAGTGCCTTCTAAGTAACAAGAAGATTTTTAGAGGATTGACTAAGTGTCCTCTTCCATTTCAACAAAATAGAGTATTCTGTGTATTTGTTACAACAAAGTGAGATGGAGGGAAACTCGACGGGAGTTTTTAGATTAAGGTAAAAATAGCTTTTGAAGGGGCCTCGAAACCCTATAATAGAATCAACAAAGATAAAGCGTTAACATGCACCAGGAAAAGCATTCCTAAAACCTACTAAAAAGTAGCATCAGCCTAAGGTTATACAGGGACAACCTCCAAATTCATTATACATTCAGCCCCCTAATTTCCAAAAAATGATTTAATAACTATTTTTTAGGGGTAAAATCTAGAATTATTGCCTGCCTTCCATCAGCTATATTCTACTTACTTCCTAGCTCTCTGATTTTCCTTATGGGTCGTCTTCCAGGTTTGTCCAAAAAGCCAACATCTGGCTTCACTTTTAAAAGCTGCTCATCTCTTTTTCCAGATTTATTCAGAATAGAAGCAAGATGTTTTGCCTTTGTTTGCTGGTCTTTTTTGCTGCTTCTGGTTTTTATTCCCTTTGTATTTGTCTTTTTTTCAGCCTTTTTCCTTTGGTTTAGAGAATGCTTTAAGTTTTCTCCATTATCGTTCATAGGAAGCTCCTCCAAAGGCAAATCATTATCAACCTGAATCTTCATAGGCTAAGAAAGAGGAGGATCTCTCTCCTCTAATTTATTTCTAGTTTCAGCCAAGATTTCTCCATCCTCTAGCATTGCTTTTCCTTCTGCCTCTCTCCATCGGTCCTCTACCCTTTGGTATAGAACAATTTGCTTTGATAAATCTGTCAAATCTTCTATGCTTTGTGTAGGTAATATGGTTTTTGGTTGCAATCCATTTCCTTCTGTCTCAGAATTTTCTTTCTCAAAAGAGATCTTAGTATCCACCTCAGGAAGTGCACCTTTAGTATCTTTAAAAGACAGTGCTTTACCCTCCTCAACATTTAGATCTTTAGCTTCTTAATTATCCTTTTGTTCTTATCGCTGGTCCTCTTTGGGTTTCCATACTTTCTTTTGCTGGACCGTAGACTTTTTCCCATCCAAAACACTATTATGATGAGTTTTGCTTCTGGATGGACAATTTTTTACCCAATGCCCTTGTTTCTTGCAAGCATAGCAAGAGTTGGGCATATCTTTGAAACAAATTCCTTGAGATTTTTTACCAAACTTGGAAATTAGATCCACTCTTTTTGGGATCTTATTTAAATTTGCCACTTTAACATACATCTTGGCAGCTTGAAGTTTGGTTCTGGTTGCCGTAGCCTTGGCCAAAGCCACAAGTTCCCCAAAAGAATTGGTTATTCCTTTAAATATGTCCTCGTGCCAAAACTCTAAAGGGAGTCTAGGAAGTCTAACCCAGATGGGAGTTGTTAATAAAAAAGAATTTGAGAGATCCATATTCAACTCCCATTTTTTGATAGTAAGAGAACATTTTCCAAAAGTCCATGGACCTCCACACAAAACCATATTCATGTCTTCTTTACAGTTGAAGGTAAATGAATAGAAACCATTCAACATTGATGTAATAAGTATCTTTCCTCAAATGACCCATTTCCTTTTAACCATTTTTGTAAGAGATTCTAGATCTGGTCTTGCTCCTAAAAATTTACCCACTAAGGTGAACTCCATGGAGGACATAGAAAAATCTATTAAAGGATCTGGAATAAAAACTTCATACTCACCTTTCTCCCAACATGATTTTGTAGTCACCGGTGGGAAAGAGGATTTTCCAGTGGGTTTCTTGCCAAACAGAGATGACCACATCCTTTATTCTGAATACTCTACTTTCAACCCATCTGAGGATTTTTCCTTATTAAAGTCCCCTTTGTTTTTCTCTTTCTCAATCTCCTGTCCCAGTTGGGAGCCATGAAATCCACAGAAAGGGTCATCTACGCTCAAATATTTTCCGTTATTTGCTTCAACCACAAATTTTGACTCAATATTCTTCTCAGCCCCTCCTCCAATCCCTCTAGGGTCTGTCCCTCCTACCTGATTCTCCACCACCAGTTTCCCATGTGCCCACAACCCAGTAATTTGCAAAACTAGAAGAGTGGTTCATAGACCTACAGGTTCAAAATCAGAAGGTGTGCCCAATGCGCCCATTAGGGACGCGCCCAGCGTGCCCATAAGCATTCAAATTTTCCCCAGCGCACACATAAACTTGATGGGAGTTATTCCTGGTAGATGGAATAGTTCACAGGGTAGATTTTTGGGGCTTGCAAGCATTAAAAGGGCCATCTATTTGTCCCTTATAAGCAGAGGTAGAATGGATAGTTACATGGCTAATGAAGTGATGAAATGAGGAAATTAAGGTGCAGAAGGAGGTACTAGATGTGAATTGCCATGTCGTAGTCAGGGTAGCTGCCCCATCCCATCATGGCCCTCCTTGATAAGACCAGGATGCATCCAAGGCATTGAATGCACTGAATACTACACTATTTATCTATAAAATTTGAGGCTATAAAGAGGAGATACTTAGAGAGGAGATACAAAAGGAGACTTTCTAGAGTTTAGATTTTCTAGAGTTGGTGACCAAGTAGTATCATTTTCTTTTGTCTCATTTTCTTGAGTTGTAAAGTTGATGTAACTGTGCCTTTTATGTGGCTAAATGAATTAAGAAGATTGAACTCTATGCCTTGGTTGATATTATCTGTGTCAGTTGCAAAAGTAGTCTATCTTGTAGATTTTATAAAGTTTTGATTACGAATGTCATTTGCTTTTGTCTTGTTTTCTTGAGTCAGAATTTCTACATAACTGTACGTATTTTTGTGCCTCTTATGTGATTGTAAGATTCTTATAAGAAGATTGAACACTATGCCTTTGTTGACATTTTTTGTATCTCAGCAAAAGAATCCTCTATTATGAGCCTCTATTTCTATTATTTCAATCTTTTACATTGATCATGCACTTGTCTGCTCTTAAATGTAATTGAATCTTATATATAGTCTCACTATGCTCAAGTTAGGATTAGGATTACACTCAGGTGCATCACCATAGTTAGGTTTTATTTCCTACATTTACATTTCTATCTAATTTCCTATCCCTTTTCCCCAACAATTGATACAAAAGAAGAGACCAGCGTCTCTAAAATCCGGAGGTTGTTTTAAGCTGCAATATCCCATATCTTGAAACTTCCCATTGTTGATTGATTAGAATCAAGCACAAATTTAAGCATCAACAGAATTCTTTGCTCTTTATATGGCTGATACGTAGGATGATTAGGTGCTTAATATGGCCTATTAGCTTGATATTGTTGCCTCTTTAGCTAAATTATCTCATTACCAAAATATTATAACATACCTTTTAGTTCACCAAGCTCACTATATTAACTATGAAGATATTGAACTTGACTTTAAAGGGATATAATTTGGGATATTGATAGATATTGATGAGGTTGAATAAGATATATTTATAGAAAAAATCTAATTGGAGGCCTAGGTGTAAGTTTACTAGTTTTAATTAGACTCTTTTTACCTCTAATGTCAACTTCATAGGACTCTAGGAGTGTCCTACCACCCCTGGACTGAATCATAACTAAAATATCAAAATTCAAGTCTCTCAATAAGTATAAGAAAGCATAATCAAGAGATGGAATTTTCATGGGAGATATTATGTTCCATGTTTTATGAAATCTAAGATTGAAATTAGTCATAAATTCATGTGGTGTTCTCTTGATTGTAGTGAGCTACTCAAAATGACATAAATGGTCTAATTTATGTTCAAATTATCTACATAATACTGCACCTAAATAATCCCAAGTGGAAATGGAATTCAAGGGAAAGTTCATATACCATTTTAATGCCTTTACCTTAAAGGATGTATAAAGTAAATGTATGGCAACATTATCTTGGGTAACATGGTGGAATGAACACAAGTTGGCCACATCTTTGATATGTTCTATGGGTGTAGTTTAATCTTCACGTATAAATTATGGTAGGATTTTGAGGGTTAGGGATATAATATCATTATATTGGGCCAAATTGAGAGGGATTCCATCATGAAAAGGAACAAATACTTGGTTTCTATGGACAACCATGTTGATAGTGGGATTTTAAGTTGAAATGGTTTGCATTATAGGTTGATTTGGTGACTAAAATAACCTTCTAAGATATGGAATAGTTCTTAAAAACCTTATTCTTCTATTTAAATACTAAGATAATTCAACAAACTCAAATGTTATACCTCTACTTACATACATTATAGTGATTTATTGAGGCCAACATACCCCCATGTCTGAAAATTGGGACCCTTGAGATACTTTGAAGCTTAACCTTGAAACCATGGCATGTTTTGAACATTATTAGAATTTGAAGATCATCCACTTTCATAAATTTGGATTATTTATTTATGGTTTTGATTTAAGATTGCCGAATGTTTATAATAATTGGTCTTCATGTTTTATAATTATAGGTTTCATGGAACCCTATTGAAGGGATCATGATTATAATTTGTAGAGTGACTATATTTAAGTTTTCACTAGCCTTAGGTTTGTGAAAATTCAAATATGAATATATGTTCTGAAAGCTCTCCTCTAAAAAACCTAGCATAAACCCTTGGTTAAAATTTATATTTGGTGGGAACACTTTTGGTGGGAATATTTCAAATTATGACTCAAGCCTAATTTTATGCTAAGGCTTAGTCATGTTTTGTAACACGACTGAACCCTAACCTAAAATCATGATTGGTCCCTTTTCATTATTTTATTCATTATTTCCTTATTTATAATTGATTCTAACATTTTTGACTGGCAAGATCGTTTTAATTTTTTAGCATGGCCCCATTTATTACCTATTTAGCCTAAAACCTTAATGTTAAGGCCCTATTTGTGTTTATTAACATGAACAAGACCTTAGTCTTAATGTTTTATCCTAAGTATTATTTCATCTTGAATGTTAAGGCTCTATTTGTGTTTATTAACATGAATAAGACCTTAGTATTAATGTTTTAACCTAAGTCTTATTTCATCTTGAGCCCTAACTTAAATACCTTACTTCTTTGTAGATCTAATGGTCTATGCCTCATCATGGAGATAGATCTGACAGAGTGAAGAAATTTTGAAAAACTTGAGCATTTAATGATTTGGACCAATCATGTTTGAGCATATAGATCATAATCGATGGCTTACACCTCATTAGGACTGAGGATCTAATGGAGTGAGGATGATGTTGAAATGTTAAAGGCCAAATGAGTCTCATGAGATTGACAAGTGTCATCATCTCAGGGACTTAGAGAGAGATCAATGACCTATATTCCCTCCCTAAAGGTCAGTAAGGTCAAAGCCCAAAATCCCTATAAAGCTTCCACATAGTGCTCTCACAATCATCAAGACCAAATGAACTAATGACATGAATTCACTTGGATTATAATTAGATATCTCTTACTTCATCACACCTCTTAATTGGATGGAGTGAATTAAATTTGAGATCCATGGAATATAAGAATTTGAATAACTTAAAATTAAAATTCTTGTGAATGCCATTTGACATCCCTGAGGTTGTCATTGATGTCCATGAGACCATCAATTTTAAGCCCACCAAACCTAAAGAAATTCATGATCTAAAATTTGATGTTGTTGTGAACATCATTTTATGCCCATGAGGCCATCATTGACATCTAAAAGGCCATAAAATTCAAGATGTTTGAACATTTTACTTAAATAAAAGGGACATATTTTATGTCATTCAAAGGGTCATTTGATATTATGTTTTAAAACTTACAATAAAATATTTTAGTCTAAGTCTATGGCATGTTTATTAACATGAAATAATATTAGCTTAAAATATTTTATCCTAAGTTTTTTATGAATATGCACTAATTAAAGTTTGTGCATCTCGTAGGATCAGATTGTGCTTCATCAGGCCCAGATGATCTAATGGCATGAAATCACTAACATATATTAAATAATTATACGAGAACCCATGGGATTGACACATGGTAGATATGCATATAATATGTGACTAGTGTAGGATATGGATCTTAGAAAGCCCATAGATATTTCAAGTGACAAAAACATGGGGCTTGATGTAAAGATGGCAAATAACATGCAAAAGTCAAGATCATGATCAAACAACCTATATTGATCCATGGGCAATGATATAATAGTACAAAGGAAAAATTTAATATTTTAAATACCAATGGTTATTTATTCAAATTCATTTATGAAAATTGATGTGAAAATTCTAGATAGATGCTAAATAAGTGCCATGTAAGCATAAAGTGACAAAAATGAAGATCTTGGATGCTAAAAAAGGAAAACATATAAAGGCAAAGGTCAAAATAAAATTTGAGGTATGAATGAGCCTAGGTTCAAATAATCCATCACCATTAAAGATTTATGAGATCCTTAAACTTTCATAAAATACCCTAAGTTGAGCTTGGAATGATCAAAGTTAAGCTAAAGGGAGTCTAATTACAATTTGAGTGAGAAGAATTGAACCAAAGACCACTTTCAATCTGATTGTGAGTAATTTGTAAGTTTGGTAACCATGGAAACTTAAAAGGAAATAACAAAGAGATGAGATAAAATTGTATCTATTTATAGACAATGAAGGAAGGGTCTATAAGGACATATACCTAGGCACTGTAACATTGAATACAAGTTATCTTATTAGTGCCTTAGGCAATTATAAAATTATTGAATGAATCCTTCTATGATATGTTTGAGTCCTTAAAATTAATAAAATTAAGGTAGAGTATATTATCATAGTAGAAAATAGTGGCCAATGGTCTAATAAGCCAATGGAAAGCTTCACAGAACAAAATAATAGGGTTAATAAACATCAGAGTTGGAAGATAGATTCCTAGGTTTAAATCAATTGGCTTGGGACATTTGAATACAATTATGGGAATTGTTGTTGAAAGGATCCAAATTTTGAGTGCATGGTCATAAGAACTAAAGAGATTTTTGAAATATGATCAAGATCTAATTGGGAGGATTAAAGAACTCCTTGGGACCATACTAACTAATCCTGGATAGCCCACTATCCTAGGCATCATTAAGGATGATGAGTTTAAACACAGATCTACCTTGGTGACCCAAGAAATAAAAAGTAAAAGTAAAGACTAGTTTAGAGAAGATAATAACAAGATCCTAAACATGATATTCAATGCAAGTGAAGGGATAACTGAGGCCAAGATCATCAAGGAAGATATGGCAAGGAATGATAGGGAATTAAATGCGATTACTAATAAAGAGGAAGAGTGTCTCTTGAAATTAGCTATGGACTTAGAGTTGGTTAATGAACAACCCCAAAAGGGTATGAACATCCTTTAATAACAATAAGAAAGTTATCAGGTATAGGGCCTACAAATTAACTAATTAATATTCCATGTTGTAAAAGCTTTATAATACTTTGAAAGAGATAAAGACATATGCTAGTTTGTTAGCATATTTTCCTATAGTCCAGTTTAGTTTATAAATGCAAGTGTATTCTAGAACTTTGTAGAAAAAAGGACAATTTTCCTTCTTGTATATTTGTATCTTGTAACTGATTGGTATATTGTCTTATCCTCTTATAAAAAATAGTAATACCATTATTTAAAGGAAGATAATTTTGAGCAAAATTTGTACACTTTGAGCAGTTAATACAATCAAGGAATTTTGAAAAGATTGTCCAAGTTTGTTTGTGTCAAATATTACATGGATTTTCTCTAAAATGGTAGTCTTATGTCTTAAATTTGAATAGTTTCTATGAATTTAGAGTTGCATCTTTGATTACAGGGTTGCTAATTTGTGATTATATTAGATTAGTTTAATGATCTTGAATTTGATTCATTTTATTTGCTTTGCATTAGAATGTGAAAATGCTATTTGAGTGTGGTATAAAATATTTAAGTTAAATTCATTTCTTACTTGTACTCCTTTTTATCATCCTTGGAGGTTTTCTTGGTGTGTAGTGAGATCTAATCTTATGCTATTTCACACTATATAATGGTTTAATTCATACTCAATTGTAATTAAAACTTTGTCATAATGTTTGAGGCTAAGCTCGGTAATCACTTATTCTCTTTCTACCTTATCCTTCTTGTTTGCTTCTTTTTAACAAAACCCCTTTAGTTTAGATTTCATTGTAAATTTCCATTTAGATTAGTCTATAGTTTAATATTTGATGATGATTCACTAGTATTAGCATAGATACTTACACTTTTCAAAGATTTAGACCATGGTGGATCCTAAACATCAATTAATATATTTTTTTGGGATAGTTAAACATTTCTCTATGTCTATGTCACCATAGGTAACATAAGTTACCAAAACCTTCTACCCATGCTCTAAATTCATAGAATTATAAAATGAGAAGTTTTATTTAAACATTAAGGACACTTGTGATGCATTTAGAGGCATCAAGAAGTACTTTTTGGTGCTAGAAGGAGGGACTCTTTGTGAATTGGTTGAATCTTTGTTAATCTTAGTGTGTTGATCTAATATTGGTGTTATCTTTGCACTTTTTAAAAATTCTTTGCTCAAAGCATAAAGATCATTGATATTTGTGTTTTTTGATGTATCTTTGTGCTTCCTTTAGACAAAGATCATAGTTCTTTGAAGTGTGATGCTTAATTATGGTAAATATGGCTTAAGATCTGAGAATCCATGGTAGTTGAGGTTATAATAGCTTGTTTTGATCAAATATTGGTATATTTTTAATAGATATGGGTTTATTTGAGCTTAGACTTACAAAGATAGACCATATTTACATAATTGGACACATCTTTGAGATAGTTTAGTCAAAGGTTGATGTCCTTTACTATTATTTATACAAATATTTACAAAATTAGCTTAATGTGTAGGTTTAATCCTTATTATTTATAAAGATTAAATTGACACATTGTATTTCAAACATGATCTTCAATATTTAAGCTAGAATTTCCAAAGATCTAAACAAGATCATATTTAAATAAAAGATAACCTTTGCTTGAACTTGAAGTCCATAGAAGATCCAAGCAAGATAAAGGTAGGCATAGACATTCCAAATATTTGCCAACCTCACCTCTTCAAGGTACCTATAACTTTGACCTTCATCTAGGTATGGCTTGGTTGGGATATTATTCAATTAACATGATAGGTGTGATACATGATCTCCCATGTAATCCTAAAAAATACTTGCCAATATTTAGTCCAACTATTATTATTATTACTGAAGAACACATTAAATATTTCAAATATATTTTAAGGTTACTAAATATCATATATGAAGATGTAGAATATAGATTTTTCCCCTTTACTTTTAAAGATTCTACATATGAATGATTTATCAATTTTCCTAACAATTACATTACTAGATGGGATAATTTTAATAATGTTTTCATAGATCATTTTGGAGAAATTATTAGTCCATGTGTCATATACCACTAGTTCACTACCATAAAGAGGGATACAAGTAAGCACATAAGGTATTTTAATGCCAAGTATCAAAAAATTAATAGTAGGACCATAGAAATTTATAATCCTAATGATGCTTTATCTCTAGAAATCTACAAGGATGCAATATATCTTATGAATTTTGTATTCTTAAAAATATCTCTTCCACCTATAACTTCATTAGCTAGGGCTTATTATAAAGTAGTGATCATTAGTGATAAAATTCATCCCCAAGGATAAATGGCCTACTCTATTCCAAATATCAACCTACATTTGCCCACTCTGAACATCTTCCCCAACAACAATCAGAATGTTCCATCCTTGAATCAACTCCTAAATTTGAATCAATTGCATTTGAATCATGCTACTAATAACCAAAATTTAGTATTCTTGAGTCATCCTATTACTAATGGATTTAATGCCAATGATCAAATAACTTTAGTACCAGTTGCTAGAACTAAAAATAACTAGGTTAAATTTTTTGAAAATATCAAGAATGAGAATGATTATATTATGAAAATGGTCCAAAATTTAAGCACTAATTTCCTTCAATTGTAAAAATAAGTTGGCAATACTAGAGAGACCTCTAGTAGTAACTTCTCATTCCAAAGGTTTAATAGGCCTAGTAATAGGTTTTAGAATGATAGTTTCCAAAATAATAAGAGTAATGAACCATCTTATAAAAAGAGGACTATGGACATTAATCTTATTGATATTGCTTTGCCTGGTTATTATAGGGTGCATTGTATATCCAAGCATGGATATATTGATTGCATTTAGTTTTGTAAGGATTTTAAAGCTTTCCAAGAAGAATTAGACACATTTAAAGTGTTATTTAATAAGGATAGTGATGTAAGTACTTCAAGGTCTAATATTATTGATCAAAATTTCATGGTGGAGACATTTGATTTCCCTTTTCAAGAGGAAAATGAACCTTATGATGTCCCTAAGGAAATCTAGGCCTTCTAACAATCCTTAAAGAAGACTTATCCTTTGAGGAATAGAGAGAAAAGGTAACCCTTGACTACCTAAACACCTCCAAATAAATTTGGAACTCTTATAGGCACTTCTTCAAGAAATGATCCAAAACCACCCAAAGGGAGTACCTCTAAGCATAATGTTTATTTTCCTAGTTCTTCAAATAAGATTGGTTATAGTATTGTTCATGACATGAAGAAGATAAAAGCTAACATCACATTTCATGCATTGGTGTAGATCATAAAACAAAGGGACCTCTTACTAGAATCATTACCAAAGAAATATAACAAACCACCCAAAGTTGACAATGATAATATGTCTATGCTCAAAGCTAAGGTAGAATCTCCTCCTTTCCTGTTCACAGTCAAAATGTTCAGTAAGAATTTGCACAATTGTTTATTGGATTCTGGTGCATCCACTAATATCATGCTAGTAGGCATTTTCAAACAACTTGGCTTGATACCTATTAAGTTTGATAGATTTATTACTCAATTAGACAAATCTAGAGTCAAAGTGATTGGGGAATTATGTCCATATGTAATTGGCCTCTGAGCCTAGAGTATAATAATTTCTTGATATCTAGGTTATTAACATTTTTGATGTTTATGGGATATTATTAATTAGGTAATGGACCAAAGCTATAAATGGATACATTTCCATGGATTGTTCACATATATGGCTACCTTGGAAAGGAGTTCCAAACTAGATCAAGTTTGAAAGAGATCTAAGGATGAAACACATGATCACTAAGTATAATGTTGTCAATGAGAGGGTCAACATAATTGACTCTAATTTGGGAGTTTTCACATTAAAAACTACAAAGGTATATGATCTTAAGAGTACTCATGTTATTCATAGGATATGGAAGCTATATTTTTATGGTGCTAGGTGTAATTTTGGGTCTGGGGTTGGTATTATCCTAACTAATCCTACTATTAAGAAATATCATGCATGTTATAGGCTCTAGTTTCCATGCACCAATAACCTTGCTAACTATGAGACCCTCATCATAGGTTTGGAATTTTATATTAAAAAAAAGTCAAAGAACTAATAGTCTATCATGATTTGGAACTTGTAGTCAACTAAGTAAATAGTAAATATTAATTCAAATTATCATACCTTAAGAGGTATAAGTTCAAGCTATGGGATCTAATTGAGTTTTTTTATGCTTTTAACATTATATCCATCCCTAGAAAGGAGAATAAATCTACTGATGAGTTGACATTTGTTATAGCCAACCTCATGCCTAATCGAGACTCGCTCAACTTCAACATTAAGTTGATAACTTGTCCTTCAGTCCCAAATAATGTAAATCATTTTTAGGTTTTTTGTGATGAGCAACAAATCTTGAACTACATGACTAGTTTAGGAGTATTTAGGGATTAGATCATTGATGAGACTAATGAAAATTTACTTAGGGAAGGAAAATTTGATGGAAAAGTTATTCAGTTGAATGAAAATAAGATCCCAAAGGGGATGATTTCCTTGGTGAGGTTGTTTGATCAAGACAATCTATATGAAGATTTAAAAGTTCCTAAGGTAAGTGGGAAGGACTATAATGTTATTGATATTTGACCCCAAGATCAACTCCAATTGGTTAATGTTGGAAAATCTTACACTAGTGCTAAAAATATAAGAGCCAAATAGATGTTGATAAAATACAAGGATGCTATAGCTTGGTCCTATGATGACTTAAAGATCTTTGGTCCAAGAGTAATCGCCCATACTATACCCCTCAAAGAAAGTTGTAAACCATTCAAGAAGAAATAAAAGCTTGTGAACTTTGTCTTATAACCCATGATCTTCAAAGAGTTTAAGAGATTGCTAGATGCTAGAATTGTGTTTCCCATCAGACACTCTACATGGGTGGCCAACTTGGTGCCATTCAAGAAGAAGAATGGTGAGATTAGGCTATGTATTGACTTTATAAATTATAACAAAGCATTTAAAAAGGATAATTATCCCCTTCCTTCTCTTGACCAAGTAATACAAATTATTTGAGGATCAACCATGAAGTCTTTTCTTGATGGTTTTTTAGGCTAAAACTAGGTGTTGGTTGATAAGGAAGACATAATGAAGATAACTTTCACAACTAAATGGGGTACCTTTACCTACAAAATAATGCATTTTAGATTAATAAACATAGTATCTACTTTTAAAAGGGCCATGGACCATGCCTTCAAAAGTATAATTGGTAAATGTATAATAATATATGTGAATGATCTAACCATTTTTTCTAAAGATAGGGAAGATGACTTTATGCATTTACAACAAGTATTTGAGAGGTGCAGGAGGTATGGAATCTCCTTCAACCCCCAAAAAATCACATTTTATGTTACTTAAGGTAAATTATTTGGCCATGTCATAACTAAAGATGGGATCTTCATAGATCTTGAAAGAGTGGAAGCTATATCTAAGATAGAGCCTCCAAATAGTATAATAGAGTTGAAATCATTTTTTGGCAAAATAAAATTTATAAGAAAATTCATTTCTAGTTTTGAAAAAATTGTCAAACCATTGAATGATATGTTAAAGAAGGATGATAAGGTCATTTGGAATAAGGAATATAATAAGGAATCAATAACATCAAAGAATCAATTAGCCAAGCTCCAGTCTTGAGAAGTCCTAACTTTTTAAAGAACTTCTATCTCTATTATTTTGCAATTGACCATACTATGGCTATAGTTTTAACTCATATGACTAATGGGTGTGATCACCCAATAGATTTCATGAGTACTAAATTTAGTAATTCTATATTGAATTATTCATTGATTGATAAACAAGCATATGCATTAGTTAAGGAAATAAATAAATTTAGGAACTATATCCCTAGAAATAAGGTACATGCTATTTTACTTGACCTTGCCATAAATATTATGCTAATCCAAAATTAACATGGAGAATGTAGAGGTAAATGGATGTCAATTTTCAAAGAATATGACATATAAATTAAAATTACAAAACTAGTAAGGTGACAAGGTCTAATTCAAATGATTGCTAATACCATCCCTAAGCTAGGTATTATACAAGTTGATTAGAAAAGATTTCAAGCTAGTGAGTGGTATGAATCCATTATTCATTTAATAATTAATGGTAATTTTCTTGTAGGACTAACCAAGGAGCAAAAGAGAGCCCTTAGGCTCAAGGCAACCTATTAACTAATAAAAAAATGGGGTTTTATACATAAATAATTTTGAAGGGGTCTACCTAAGATGTGTATCAAAATAAGAAGCTACCCAAATCATGAATACCTTCCATGAGAATTTTGGTAATGGAAACCCATTTGGGAAGAATACAACCCATAAGATCCTTAGAGCTAGCTACTGTTAGCCAACTATTTTAAAATATACTCATAAGCATGTAAGGGAAAGTCACTCATGGAAAATATTTAGCACCAAAGAGCCTAAGGTAACAATACCTTTACAACTAGTCATGGTTGATAAACCCTTTGCACAATGGGGCTTGGAATTTATAGGGATAATTAACCCTAATTCATTATAAGGTCATAAATATATCCTAACTACCATAGATTATTACACAAGGTGGACTAAAGTTATAGCTATAAAATAATGTAGGACTAAATAAGTGATCAATTTCTTAGAAGAGAACATATGTACTAGATTTATAACACTAGTCTCTTTCATGTGTGATAATGGATCTACATTTATATCCATAGAGATGATAGAATATTAGTATGATAATGGCATTTATCTTAAGTTTTCATCTAATCATTACCCTCAATGAAATGGAGTGTCTGAGTATACCAATAAGAAATTAATGAAAGAAATCAAGAATTCTACCATAGACAAGCCCAAGACTTAGCATAAGGTTCTCAAGTATGTCCTATGGGTAGATTGGATAAGGATCAAATAAGCCTTAAAGGAATCACCATTTATGCTGGTGTATGGCCAAGATCCTATCTTTCCTATCAATCTCAAGCTACCTACATAAAAATTCATGCAAGAGTATATGGAAGAAGGCTAGAATCTTGAAAATTTAATATTTATAGACATCATCTAGATAGAAGATTGACGTGAGAAGGATTTTACTAATTTTAGTAAACATCAGACTAATTTTAGTAAACATCAGACCACAGTGAATAGTTGGTTTGACAAGAGATCAAAGATTAATGTGTTCAAACAAAGGGATTTAGTTCTCCTTTAGGACAAAGCATTTGAGCCTAAAGGTAAACATGGAAAGTTCACACCTCTATGGATTGGCCCCTATTATATTGTAAACACATTATGAGACAACACCTTCAGACTTAAAGACTTAAAAAGAGTAGAGTTCACACTACCTACTAATTGGTAGTACCTTAAGCATTACTTTTCTATTACTCTCCCCGAGGTCTTTATGGAGTAAATTATTAAGATGATTAGACTTAGTGTAGGTAGGTTAGTTAGTTTATTTTAGTTATTTTGTTCCTATCCCTTATTTGTATATATATATATATATGTTTCCCTTTTATTTTTTGCTTTACTACTTTTTTTGTGTGTTTAATTTTTTTGCATTTCTCCTTGCTTCTAATAAGTCTTTTTAGAAAATTCTTAGCTCAAAGCTTATTGAGTTTTCTTGAAGCTCCAAAGTTTAAAAATGTGGGTATGAACCTTAAAAATATGCTAACCATGGGTATGAAATGTGAGCCTAATGTTGTGATTTGAAGAAAATAGTAAAGACCAATGGAAGAGGCCAACTATTCCATAAGAGTTTAAATATTGTCTTAACCTAAATTTGGTTTTAAGAAGATTTGAATTTTTAGGATGAAATCTTAATCTATTGAGATATAGACATGATTTCACTTAACTAACATCCTTGCCTAGAACAATGGTTATATCCATAGGTGATTTTATGAAGATAAAACACTTAACCAAATCCTTAAACCTAGCTACCATGGTTCCCAACCTTGTTGAAAGCATAAAAGATCTAAAAATGCAAAAAAAAAAAAAAAAGAATTCAATGCAAAATCAAAATATTTTCAATCATAGGTGATTTTGGTAATCTCCATTAGGGTTATAGAAACCTAGATGGTAGTGGAGCAAGGCCTTGAGAGGAGCCAAAGGTATCTATTTTAGGGCTATGGATGCCTAGCTAGTAGTAGAGAAATACCCAAGCCTTCCCTAAACTAGAAACATGGTTCTTCATGAATATCTAAATATTCTCCAAGTTAGTGTTAGTGATTAAAGACATGAAACCTGGAATTTACCCCTTGAATCCCATGGAAAATAGTAAGTGGAATCAAAGCACATAGACAACATGGCTATGTCTTAATGTTTGACCCTAATCATGTAATTGAAAGGTTTGTTTCAACCATAAAATAATTTGGATAATGGCATTAATCAAGTGGAGCAGATGACTTAGTTGTTTATTTGAACTAGAGTCTCTAAGTTCTAACATATTGATATGTTTCCCCTAGAAGTCACCATTTTTTAAGGTCAATATACCCCCATTTTTGAAAATTGGGACCATTGAGATACTTTTAACCTTAACCCTGAAACCATGGTATGTTTTGAACATTATTAGAATTTGAAGATCATCCACTTTGATAAAGTTATATTACTAATTTATGATTTTTATTTGAGCTTGCCTAATGTTTCTAATAATTGGTATTCATGTCTTATAGTTGCAGGTTTCATGGAACCCTATTGAAGGGATCATGCTTAGAATTTTTATAATGACTCTATTCAAGTTTTCACTAGCCTCGGGTTTGTGAAAATTCAAATCTAAATTTAGATTTTAAAATATCTCCTCCAAAAACCCTAACATAAACCCTTGGTTCAAATTTACACTTGACGGGAACACTTTTGGATGGAATATTTCAAATTATGACTCAAACCTAATTTTATGCTAAGGTTTAGTCATGTTTTTCAACACAACTAAACCCTAACCTAAAATCATACTTGGTCACTTTTCATTATTTCCCCCTTTTTGTTTCCTTATTTCTAACCTAGTCTAATTTTTGTGATTGGTAGGATCCTTTTAATTTTTTAGCATGGTCCCCTTTATTACCTATTTATCCTAAAGCTTTAACACTAAGGCCTCATTCATGTTTATCAACATAAACGAGACCTTAGTATTAATATTTTAATGTAAGTATTATTTAATATTGAGTCCTAACTTAAATACCTTGCTTCTTTATAGATCTAATAGTCTACACCTCATCATAGAGATAGATCTGATGGAGTGAAGAAATCCTAGCAAACTTGAGCATTTAGTCATTTAGACCAATAATGTGTGAGCATCTAGATCATGATCGATGACTTGTGCTTCATTGGTATTAAGGATCTAATGGAGTGAGGATGATGTTAAAATGTCAAAGGCCAAAGGATTCCTATGAGGATAACAAGTGTCATAATCTCAAGGACTCAGATAGAGATCAATGACCTATACGCTCTCCATAAAGTCACCAAGGTCAAAGACAAGAAGCCCCACAAAGATACCATGTGATATTATCATAATCATTAGGATAAAATAAACCAATAACATGAATTCACTTGGATTATAATTAGATGGCTCTCACTTCATCATAGCTCTTGATCAAATAGAGTGAATTAAATATGAGATCCATGGAACATAGGAATTTGATGAAATTAAAATTGACATTCTCATGAACATTATTTGATGTCTGTAAGGCCGTTATTGATGTTTGTAGCTAGTCAACTTTAATCCCACCAAAACTAAAGAACTTCATGAGCTTAAATTTGAAATTCTCATAAACATCAGTTGACATCTATAAGGCCATCATTGACGTCTATGAGGCCATCAAATTCAATCTCTTTAAACATTTTACTTAGACAAAAGGAGCATGTTTTATGTCATTCAAGGGGTCATTTGATATTATACTTTACAACTTAGCATAAAATAGTTTAGTCTAAGTCTATGGAATGTTTATTAACATGAAATAAACTTAGATTAAAATATTTTAGCCAAAGTCCTTTTATGAATATGCACTAATTAAATTTTGTGCATCTCACAGGATCAATGGATCACACTTCATTAGGCCTAAATGATCCAACAACAAGAAATCATTGATGAATATTTAATGGTTCTATGAGATCCCATGGGCTCAACACATGGAATATACATGTTCAATACATAACTATTTCTAGATACAAATCTCAAAAATATTGTAGATATGCCAAGTGGCACAACCATGGGGCTTTATGCAAAGATGGCTAATAACATGTGAAAGCTAGGATCATGGTCAAATGACCTGCATTAATCCATGGGTGATGATCCAATGGCTCAAAGTAAAAAAGAAATATTTTAAATATTAATGGCTAGTGCGTTGAAGGAATTTATGAAAAATTCCATGAAAGTGCTAGATAGATGCCAAATAAGTACCACACAAGCATCAAGTGACAAAAATGAAGATCTTAAATGCTTGAAAATGTAAATGTATAAAAGCAAAGGTCAAAATAAAATTTGAGTCATGAATGAGCCTAGGTTTGAATAATCCATCACTATTAAAGATTTAGGAGAACCTAAAACTTACATAAAATACCCTAAATTGAGCTTGGATTGATCACAATTAAGTTAAAGAGAGTCTATTTACAATTTGAGTGAGAAGAATTGAACCAGAGACCATTTCTATTTGATTATGAGAAATTTGCAAGTCTAGTAACCATGGAAACTCAGAGTAACTAATAAAAAGATGAGATGAAATTATATCTATCTATAGATAGTAAATGAAGGGTCTTCAAGGACATGGACCTAGACACTGTAGCATTGAAAATAGGTTGTCTTATCACTACTTGAGGTAATGATCAAATTGCTAGATGAATCCTTTTATGATTTTTTTGAGGCCTTAAAATAAATAAAATTGAGGTAGAGTGAATTGACATAATAGAACACAATGGTCAAGGGTCAAATAGCCTAATGGTAAGCTTCACAGGATAAAATAATAGGGTTGATCAACATTAGAGTTAGAAGGTAGATTGATGGGTCTATATCAATTATCTTGGGACATTTGAATGTAATTCTTGGAATTATTGTTGAAAAGATCCAAAGTTTAAGTGCATGGTCATAGAAACTAGAGAGACTCTTAAAGGATGATGAGGGGATAATTAGGAGGATTAAGAAACTCCTTGGGACCATGCTAACTAATCCTACATAGCCCATTATCTTATGCATCATAAAGAGTGATGAGTTCAAACATAGGTCTACCTTGGTGACCCAATAAATAAGAAGTAAAAGTCAAGGCCAGTCTAGAGAAGATAATAATAGGATCCTAGACATTATCTTCAATGCAAGTGAAAGGTAACTGAGTCCAAGAGCATCAAAGAAGCTATCGATAGGAATGATAAGGAATTGAATGAGCTTATTGACAAATAGGAAGAGTGTCTCTTGAAACTAGCTGTGGACTTAGAGTTCATTAATGAACAACACGAGAAGCCTATGAACATCCTTCAATAATAACAAGAGAGTTCTTAAGTGCAGAGCCTACCAAAAAAATAATTATTATTACATGTAAAACCTTTGTAATATTTTAAAAGAGGAATATTATTTTGTAAATGCATATGATAGTTTGTTAGAATATTTACCTCCATGTTAGTTTAGTTTGGAAATGTAAGTGTATTCTAGAACTTTTTAGAAAAAGGATAGTTGTCCTTATTTCTTGTATATTTATATCTTGTAACTAATTGGCATACTACCTTGTCTTCTTATAAAAATTAGTACTACCATTATATAAAGGGAGAGAATTTTGAGTAAAATTTGTACACTTTGAGTAGTTAATACAATCAAGGAATTTTGAAAATATTGTCCAAGTTTATTTGTGTTAATTGTTACATGGCTTTTCTTTCAATTGCTAGTCTTAAGTATTAAATTTGAGTAGTTTCTATGAATTAAAAGCTACATATTTGATTATATGGTTGATAATTTGTGTTTATGCTAGATTAGTTGAATGATATTGAATTGTATTCATTTTATTTACTTTGCATTAGAATGTGCAAATGTTATTTGAGTGTGGTAGCAAATCTTTAAAGTAAATTTAGTTCTTACTTGTACTTCTTTATATCATCCTTTGAGGTTTGCCTAGTGTGTAGTAAGATATGAGATTGTAATATTTTATGCTAAGATCAGTAATCACTTATTCTCTTTCTATCTTACCCTTCTCTTTTTCTTCTTTTTTACTAGATCACTTTAGTTTAGATTTCATTGTAAATATCCCTTTAAATTAGTCTATATTTTAATCTTTGATCATGATTCACTATTATTATCATAGATACTTACACTGTAAATATTTGGACCATGGTGGCTCCTAACCATCAATTAATATAAATTTTGTGGGACAACTGAACATTGATCTACCGCTATTTCACCATAGGTAACATAAGTTGCCAAAACCTACTACTCATGCTCTAAATTACTATAATTCTAAAATGATAGGTTTTATTTGAACATTAAGAACACCTTTGATGCATTTAGAGACATCAAAATGATCTAAGGCATGAAATTAGTACTTATCTATTGCTACAAATGTCTTTTTTCAAGCTCTAATTTATGTCCCACCAAGCATACTAGAAATAATTATCACTCATAAGAGTACTCTTAAAAAATTGTGTGATTTTTCACTCATGTGGGTGACATTATAATGAAGAGAATATATAGATTAATGGCTTGTTCCCTTTGGTACACTCACCACTTATCTCTAAACTCTCTAATTTAGTGATTTCTAGAATGGAAAAAGGGTAGGAGCAATACTCAATCTGAAATTGGATATGAAAACTAAAAATTTGGGGTGACACACCAATGTTAAGGTCAATTATTTATATTCTTGACACACTTAGGAAGATAAATAATTTTCAAATATTCACTTAATATTCATATAACAACTCTTACATTAGTATTTCATACAAAGGTTTTTAAAAACACTCACACTAACATAAAAGGAATGAACATTGATTAAATTCACTTTTAAATTATGTATAAATCAGAATTAGACACTTTATATGATCTATAAGAATGATAATTTACTTCATAAATGTAAAAATTTTAGACTTAAACATAGTAAAAATAATCATTCACTAAGTTACATCAATGAACATGAGACACACACTTCATAAACAACCTAAAAATGGAACAAAAATTAGCTTATTGTTACTTCAAAGGTGATATATTACAAATTTTGGTTGAGTTTCTAAATAGTTAAAATTATAATCTAATAAACTATTCTAAAAAAAAACATACATATAGAAAAGGAAGGAGAGAGGAGACAAGCAGCCCCAAACCAGGGATAAGTCATCATCCTAGTCATCCTTCACTCCTAATTCAAATCAACTCACTAAAATCAAAAATATTACATAGTACATCTTTATTTCAACCTTCTCTTCTTGGAATATGTTGTATGAGAGAGAGAGAGAGATAAACTTGTTGATGTTGTTGAAAAGTCAAAGGTTCTCATGTATGCTTTGATGGTATTCAATAGTGAAGAGATATTGATCATTTTTAGTTATTTCATTGTGAAAATATTTTTAAATATCTTTGATATTATTCATATATATAGTGAGTGGATTTAGTTATATTTATTGTATCTTAGAGTTTGACCTCAAATATCTTCATTGCATCTTGGATGCATGTTTATCTCTCTCAACCTCTTAAAATAGCTTCAAGGTGGTGTAGTAGGAGAGAGATTTCATGTTGTTTATTGAAAGAGTCTCCTCATTAAAAATAGGGATTATATACTTGATCAAGTATTCAACTAAACTTCTCCATTCTTGCATGTTTGAATCTCCACCTTTCTAGGGCTGATTGAAGACTCATTATTTGTTTTATTTTTTCTAAAATTAGCTTGAAGGGGGCATAAAAGGAGAGATAGTTCATGATAATTATATTTAAATCTTATTTAAACCTTTAGTCCATTAAAAAAAAAAAAAAAACTCTTAACCTTTTCTTGATCTCTAGATAGTAAAGAGCACATGTGTTTGACTAGGCAAGGTTGTTAAGAATTTCAATGTATTGATTGATCTTGTGGATTGTATTATTAATCAAAGGTTTAATATAAGGAGAGAGATTGGATGTTTATTTTTTTGAAAAATCCTTCATGAAAAATCCTTTCTGAAATTATTTTTTATGATGACAATCACATCTCTTCATATTGGTTCTTCTTGGACATGTCTATGTTATCCAACTTGAAAAGCTTGTAGAATGCACCATAAGAACATATAAATTAATGAATTTTCATTATTTTTATATATAAGGAGTTTAAATAGGATTATAATAAAATCACCATGGTGTCACAAACATTGAAACACTGTTTTATCTCCAAACTCCACACATAACTTCAAAAAATGCTCTTTTATGATTTTTAGGCCTCCAGAAATTTTGATTTGGATTTGAGGGTATAAAATGAGTTATATACCTCAAAAAACACTCATAATATTCTAATTTAATATTTATCAATGTATTATACCTATATTTTAAAAAATAAAAATAAAACTCTTCATCAAACTCCCAAACAAAAATTCATAAAAATGTGCTTGCTTGTTGCCCATAGGGTTACTTGGAGATGTTGTTATTTGATATAAACCTATTTTTAATTATTTTTAATTTTATAAGCATGTATTTAAACATTTAAATTAATTATACACCCTCTAAAATCATTTTTTCCCTTGTAAAGATCTAAATCACTCATATCTAACTCTATTTATGAGCAAAATCAATCAAAACATTGATTTCCTTCATGGTGCAAACCCATGTTTTATAATTTTATCTCTCATAAAGTACACTATAGGAATTAAATAAATTATAAAAACTAAATTATAATAAAAAATACTTATATTTCAAAATTTAAGATATGCTACTTAATAAAACTCAAAATATGCACTTTTTAGTGCTTCTTAGCTTGCACTTTCTCAATTTTAAATGCATGTAGCTATGATTTTTGGAGTTTTATTGAGTTTTATGAGGAATAAATACATAATTATATTTTAATTATTAAATTTAATATTCCATATAATTATTCCAACTATTATATATCTTCAAAAAACTCTTAAACCTCTCAAAAATGCCTTTCAGGACTGTCTCTCTTGCATGTTTAAAACCCTGCAACACGTACCTTTAGCTTTATCCATTAATTTTAATTGAAATTTTGATTTATTAAGGTATATTAAAGTTATTTATTTCCCATAATATATAAATTTTTTTTTAATTTGAATCAAATAACTCAAAAATTCAATCACATCTCCTAAAACTAAGCTATTGGGGTTTTAGAAGAGTTTTAGAGCACCTTTTCTTCTTAAAAATTGTTCATAAGGTTAATCCCTTGTAACCTAAAGATAATTTTTTTAATATTTAGGGAATAAAAGTACCTATATTAAAATAATACCAATTTAATCAACTCTACTTCTCTTTCATGAACTGAACATCTAAAATTTGTCTTTACTAGCTTGCTAAAGGAATAAAAGAAACTCATGCCAAAATTTGGACCTATGAGTAGTTCCTAAGAATGGATTAGGATTTATTAAGTCATTTATATGTTTTATATGGATTATTTAATCTTCACTCAATGAATTGAGTATTCTTGAAAACTTGCACATAAGCAATCATGACCATTGGTGGTAAAATTTGTCAATAGAAATAACTACTACAATTAATATAATGTCACAACCTGATTGGCTTATATTATCCAATGCACTAAGATAAAATTTTAAAACTTACCTGATTAAATGTGTTTTTTACTATCAAATCTTGTGGAGTGTCACTTCATATCTCTCCCTCCTCTTATAGAGGTTGATATGAGTCAACTTCTACCTAAAGGATATGAAGTAAATGCTTATTGTGATTATCACCAAGGCCTAAGACATTCTAAAAATAGATGTTTTACCTTGAATATTAAGATATAAAACCTCATTGATAACAAAAAAATTACATTTGATGATTTTCCAAAGGAATTAGTTTCATAACTTAGAGATCACCAGAATCATAAAATATTTAACAACCCTTTGCAAGACCATTCTAAAAAGGATCTATAAGTGAAAATGGCATATAATGCACATCCTCCTCCATCACATTATGGTCACCCATTAAATATTATTATTAATTATACATGACACACACCTCCTATTATTCAAATACCTTATATTACTTTTTATGATAATGAGATTATGGATGATGACTTAGATCTTCATTCATTATTAATTCAAGCATACCTTGATGACTAACCTATATAGATTATTATGATTGATAATGGTGATGGTGAGAATGTTTGAACCATGAAATTACTTACACATTTTGGATATACACATATTTCTTTACACCCTTCAACTAAAGTGGTTAGATCATTTGATGGGACCTCACAATAGGTTATTGGTGAGATTGACTTACCTCTATAGGTTGGCCCAACATGTGTGGTAACTAAATTCTCAATTATACCTTACAAGAGTGTATTTAATATGTTTTTAAGATGAAATTAGATACATAAACTCCATGCATTTCCTTTTATAGTACATGGGTGTGTTAAATACATTCATGTGAATAAGGTAAGTATAATTTTTAGAATTCCATATGAACATCCACTTGAACAAGAGAAGTCTTTACCTAGATAATTAGATATCAAACCTACTAAGGTTAATCCTATATTAATGGGTAAGCAATAGGAAATCCCATTTCCTATGTGGAAAATTCTTAAGCTACCATTACACTAGAGATACATAGTGGATTCCATGAAATCCTCTTCTCCTACTACACAACATATTCAATTACCTAAAACAATTGAACATGTTATTATTTTTTATATTCAAAAGAAACCATAGTGTAATAAATGATGGGTTTCATGAACCCCCATTCCCTCTATTATTTACTTATGACCTCAAAGTCCTATTATAAATACACATCTCATCACAGGTCCTATAATGCCAAATATTATACCCATACATGATCATTGGCAGTACCACCAGTTTGTTGAAATAGGTAGCGAGTGGGGAGATACATATGAGCATCCCTTGGATGAGATCATATTATAGTATTTTATTTTCAAATATTCTAAAAATACATTTTTTTTTAAATCCAAAAATATTTATCATTTACATGTTTTATTAGCTCCTTGGCCTCTAGTTTGTTGGTTCCACATCGATAGATAACATATCATTTCTTTCTATATACACATATATGTTTCACACATCTTCTGAGTGTGATAAAAGCATACCTATTCACATGATATATGAAAATATGGATGTTATTAATTATTTATACTTATTTCATTAGTACATTGGGGGCATCCACTTCTTTGATCATGATATACCTAGGTTATATTTTTCTATGATAATTTTATAGTATCATGTTTGAGCTTATGTACTTACACATGCCTTTATCCATACCTATATCTTTCACAGTGTATTTGATATAATATGTACTTAACATTTATTGTTAACACATAGATCTAGGGACCACTAAGATATGCCTATGTTGGTTGTGTACAATTCCATGCTTTCTTTTTTTTCACTTACTTGAGTTCCTTGACTTGCATCCTCTTGTTTTTTTTATTTGATAAGTTTAATATACTCCATTAATTTCAACCCCCATACTTTTTTTTACCTATTGTGACATTTTAACATGTCATAGTTTATTATATGTGGACATTTGAATATGTCATTCTATTATTTGTGGACATTATTCTAAGTCATGTACCTTCAATTGTGTAGCATTTAAACATTCCCCTTGTATGAGTTCTCCTTTTACCATTGCTTTTGGTTTTGAGTTTGAGTGCTTTTTGTGTGTGATTTATTTCTCATTAAGATTTTAGGGCTCTAAAGGATGATCCCTATCTATTATATGGTTCTCACCCCTATAGGTATTTTTTTTCATGGGATGGAACCATATCTATATAGGGGGACTCAAGAAGGAAATACCTAATATTGATCTTATCATTCCCAAGCCATATATGGGTATTCAAGATATGGTAATCAATTAGAAATGGGATTGATCTTGATATACAATCTACAAATGTTACTCTCTATACATTTCCATGATCTATATCATGCATTTTATGACTTGATGTGATCACATACTACATCCTTCATTATTATATCTACCTAGACATGTTACTCCTATATTATATATGATCCATACACAACTTATACAATTATATTATCCTTTTAATGTAAGGTAATTACCAAATTCTATTTCCACTCACTTCAAAATAGGGGCATATTAGTTGGTGCATGTCATAGAGGCATGGATTCCACATTTTCATAGTTTAATATTTTAGTGGGGTCATGTCAAAAAATCATGACCTGCACACTTATTTAGTACTCAACATATATAGATTATAATGGGGGCATGTTATGGAAACATGTTCTCCACACTTACACTAATAATGAGATTCTCCAAATTTAATGGGGGTATATCATGGGAACATGTCCTCCACACTTTAAAAAAATTCAAATTGTCTAAATTTCATAGTTATATGATTTAGATACACATTTGTACCAACATTATATATATTGGTATCATTATTATACCTAGGTTTCAGCTTGAGA
The DNA here is from genome assembly GCA_037957365.1 of Torreya grandis. Taxonomy (NCBI): domain Eukaryota; kingdom Viridiplantae; phylum Streptophyta; class Pinopsida; order Cupressales; family Taxaceae; genus Torreya; species Torreya grandis. Next base: position 2,198,529 of record JARHVA010001165.1, on the reverse strand, counting down.
CATATATGAGGTGCATATGCCATGCAAAAGTCACCTAAAATTGAAATTTCAAATTAGTTTTTAGATTTAAAAAACTATTATGGAATATTATCATACCTAAAAATAACTTTTATGTATTTTCATTAATCCAATATATTTTAGTAGTTGGTTTACCTTTTGGAAAGTTGAGGTGATTAAATCACTCAATCTTACCATGTTTATAATTTAGACATGATTAAATCATCTAAATTCACCATATTTATAGTATGGAGTGACTAAATCATCCACCCTCACTAGATATATGGTGTGATTTTATTGGACTACTCACACTTACCAAGTTATAAACATGATTGGGTTTGATGATTGAGATAAACTCAATGGCTATGTGGCAACTCACCTTTTTTACCAAGGTTGGAGGCATGTTTTCCTCAAATATCTATATATACATTTGTATTTACAGTTTAAAAATTATCATAATCTTATATCTAAGGAGTTATAATGAGGCATAATTTCAAATAAAATTTTCAAAAGGTAAATGGCTACATTAACACATAGGTTTACTCCTAACCTTTCTCTTTCTACTTTTAATTATTTCAAATTCTTTCAATTTTAGATTTCATAAATTGAATATGTATTATAACATGATCTTAGCTATAGGTCAATCACCAAAAAATCAATTAATCTAGGCTCATACAAATGTAATGTGTGTTATACACACCCAAGTACATGTTTCCTTTCATTTAAAATAGAAATTTCATTTCTAGATTAAGGGAGTAAATGTAGACACTAAATCTAAATTATATAACACCTCAATTTTGTACACTTGGAAAATAAATATCATGGTTATACCCTTCATATTTTAGACCTTGTCATTTCTAAAAGTCTTGTATCCTTAATCTCTTTGTGATAAATTACTTATCTCTTAGTCTAACCATATGTTATTCTAATGACTAGGCCTTCTATACTATGTAAAATTCTCTAAACTTGATCATTATCCTTATCTACTAGTTTTAGATCTACACCTATTTTCTAGCTTCTCAAACATTTGCATCCCAATCAAATGCCTATGTCAAAACAAGTTTCATTTTTACAACTAAGTGTTAAGTTCCCAAAAGACATCCAATTTACAAATTTAGCATATCATTATGGATGGAAAAAGTCCTTTAGTGTGATATATTTCTAAAAGGGATTGGTATATATACAAGATCAATCCTCATTCATACCTCATCTATAAAATTCATACCTTTCACATATAGATCAACAAAAGAACTATCAATCTAGTACTCAAGTGAGCAAAGCTAACCTATTCATTCATATTTCCATATAATTCATAAGATTAGTCTATCTATAGGTTTGAAGTACTAAAGGAGAATCCCATGAGCCATATTTTCCAAGTTATAAGATAGGTCACTATATATATACTTATTCCATATTTCATCCTTATACATATGCATTTTAACATGTAAAGGATAATTACATAAGTTCGAGGCCCTATTCAAAGTATTATCTATGTAGGTAGTTCCAATTGATAGAGGGGTCCTTGAGGCAACTCGACACTGTGTGCCCACTAAACCATTTTTCCCATAGTCACTCCAAGGTTAAGGAAGTTAGAGTTTGATCATATGATGAATAATTAAACCATGTGTGCATGATATATATACATAATAGTAAATGAAAAACAAAAATTATAAGGTCCTAGTTGGTTGTATCCAAATCCTATCATTATTCTATACAAGACACCTGCATCTAGATTATGCACCTACATTGACATAACTTTCTAGATCTAACACAACCATCTGATGCCATAAAATGTAAAATTCCATGTTCTGACAATTATTATAGGATCATGATCTAGCCCACTTCTAGCCTACTTTAGTCCATATTTTCATGCACATAATAAAACTAGATAAGTACTCTTATTTATAATTTATCACAATATCAATCAATATATGTACTTTATATTATTAACATTTATTAGGGTTTAAACGTAAAATATTATTTATCTAATTTTGAAAATTAATTGGCATGCTATAGATATATTTATAACCCTTGTACTTAATCATTTATATGCTATTAACACTATATACCATGTATCATAAATTTAGGGTTAAACAAAAATATGAAAATGGAGAGAAGGATATTAACTGATGAGTCCTATAAGGGACCCAAAAAAATGGGCCCTCTATCTAGAAAAGGAAGGGTAACCTTTAATGAATGGAAAGGGATACATTTTTATGATTTAACTAATTTTAATTAAGAATATATATTTTATTACCATAAATACCATAAATACCACTATAATACTCATGATATGTAGCATATTTTGCTTATTGTTTATCATGATGAACCCTAGGGATTTTTTGAACCCATAGTGGAGTGTATGAATCTTGTGTTGGTTCCTTATGTGAGATACTCATATTTCCTTGTAATTTGAATCTCAAATGTGTAGAAGTAGATAAAGGCTCTATATATTTTATTAAAAATATTTACTAAAGTGGGCATTCAAGGATAAGTCTCCATAGAAGGGTAGATACATGTTAAAATATCTAAGTAGGTTTCACCTTTTTAGGGAGCTCAACTAAAATATTATGTAGAGGAACCAAATATGTCTATGATAGGGGGTATTCATATGGGATACCCTAAACTTTTATAACTTTATTATCATATATGTACTTTAAACACTTATGAAATATATAATTAAATATGTAAATCTATTGAATCTAATGACATCCTAATAATATATCAAAGACACCTTCACTAGGTAATAATATAAATATAATGGCCACATGTACATGAATAATTTGTAATGGTAATGTAATATTACTAATGGAAATTTTAATGTAGCCATTTAATCCTCTTATTACCATGGTGGTGAGAAGTAATTTTTGATATGTGTATCCAAGATGATTAAGAAGTGTGATTTCACACATATTCACATTTGAATTGTTATCTCCCATGACACTCTTTACAGGCTAGTAATTAATGTAAGCTCAAATGAACAAAGAGTGTAAATTTGAGTCATAATATACTATCTCATGATCTATAAATGTGATGAGTGTCTTATATGGCACTAATGTATGGTAGGTACCAATAATACTATTCAAAGGATTTGGTAGCTCTGTATGAGAATGGTAAGAAACTAGTGTAGGGTGTGCATTGTATGCATAATGCACTCCCCATATATCTATTGTCTCATTAGTTATATTTTTAAGAAAATGATCACTTAAGATTTAAATTTATGCTCTTTCACTTGCTTGTGCTTTTGAATTATATGTTGGTGTGCTCACATCAATGATGATTGCATCTATGAAATCCTAAATCTTGTGCCTCAAGATGATACTATTAGTAGTGTGGTTTGGTACCCTATGATAATCACAAAAAAACATTCTAATCAATTTTATTTGGAATATTATTATTCACATCAACCTCTATAATAGGAAGGAGAGAAACAATATTTCATTTTGATAGCGTCTTGAGGACCTTATATGGAAATTTTGGTAGATTGTTAAACTATCTCCTTGTAGAAGCTGATAAGATAATGCATGGAGTGGGATAACAAAATGCATGTATTATTATCTTTTGATCATTCTTATTATCAGTTACACTCACCTCTTTTTATGGCTTTCTTGAATTATTTGTATTGGAATCTAAATTGGTTATATAATTAAGCTTATTCATTGTCAATAATTTAACTTCCATTTCTTTGAATATGTGGAAAAAATATGTGAATGAGATAAATTTATTATGCTGATGGCCTTGTGTAAGGGTTTAAGGAAAATTTGTTTGAAAATATCTTATAATTATTAATCTACCATATGAATTTTCATTTTGGATAACATAGTGTTGTATCATAAGACATATTCTATGATTGGATCATTAGATTTCTATTTGAGTTGAGCAATATGAGCATATAGAGTATTATCCTTGATATTAACAAAAAAATATCCTAGGAACTATCAACCAATGGATTTAATGCATGCACCTATTTATGAGGTAAATTGTAAAAACATTATAGATCTTATTCTCTTAGACTTCTTGGAAATAGCTTAGGTAATAACTTGTCATTAGACATGAAGTCCACACATTCTATGTGAAAGGATATGAGGTGTTGTTTAAGGTTACCTTCTAATCTTGGGTGCCAAAAAACTATAGGTAGGGGATATATTGTTATATGTTATTACAATGGAGTGTTCAATAAAATGTGAGAAAATACTCCCTGATTAGGTTTTGATGCACCTTAATCCAAATGTACCACCTCACTTTGTAGAGATCAAATACCATACATAAGGGATTATATATCAGGAGAAGAAGAATGTGTGTTGACCAAAGTTAGTGTTCCCATTGACTGAATAGGAATTGTAATATTGATATATTGAATCCCTTGGGTTTCCCCATGTAAACGTTGACACAAAATTTGTATCAAATGGAGTAGAAATCTCAAATTATTGTCTCATACTTTCACTTTTTATGCCCAAAAGGGTTTGTACAATTATAGGATCATCAAGAGGTTTTTTACATAGTATTTCTTGAAAGATATTGATAACTTTATCTTTTTTTAATTTTATTTTTTCACCATTGATAGTTGGGATTACATCTTAGTGTCCATCTCAAGGACCAATGTTATCTTGATTATATAACCCATGCTCTAAAGTAGTGTCATTGATCTCTACATATTCATGGTGTGTACTAACATAACAATATTATGATATGCCTTTGTTATTATCCATGATATTATAAAAAATAGTATGAGTATGCTTAGTGGGAATACCATTTAATCTAAAAATTCTAAGAGATAGAGAAACAACATTTTTTAGAGTGCATAAAATATGAAATAAAAACTTGAAATATTGTTGCAATTAAAGAGCTTATTGGATATAAAAAACCTAGGAAAAATATTTGAAATATAAAAAAGGATAGAAAATATAGAAATATATATGGTAAGTGTTTCATAACATTTATATAATAGACAAGTTCATCGATATGTTTTATCAAAATTTAGGGAACTAGGAGAATGTTAAACCTTAATTAGACAAACTACTGAGCAAACTTAGTATGCAATAAATGACACAAACTAATTATAAACTTACTAAATATATAAATATAATAAATATGGAAAATATAAAGGAGAACACAAACTTAGCTAGAAATTTAAATGTAAATTATTTTTAAAACTAAAAATGATAGGGAGACTATGTTGATTGAGTGTGAATCCATAATAAGATTTGGTAGGGCTTTTTGATAGGAGCACTATTACTAGATAGTAAAGTAGTGCATTATTATCCCTAGGGATGGTTAGTGTCCTATAGGTAGAAAAGATATAAAATTTATAGGGTAGATTTACCTTTGTTTGTGTGTTCTATGGACCGTGTGAGAGCTTTAAATCCAATGTGAAAAACATTTTGTACCTACTCTTTCAATTGAAACTTTTGATCAATGACATAAAAAGATGAATATATTCATAGAGTAAAAATGGATTAGTGGTTGACGTTGTGCTTGACCTCAACACCCCTATGTTGAGTGTTGCTTAAGTACCAATACTCCAAAGAGGGATCAAATTACATGTGGTTCTCCCATGTTACACTGGTGTGTGTGAAATACTTGGGTAAATTACTAGAAGTTAGCATAATTTTGGTGTGATTAAGTGCTTTAACCATGACTTGTGACCTTATAAGTTTATTTATAATTTATCTCAAGGATATTAGTGTTGTATGTAATTATAATTAGGATAAATAGGTAATTTTATTTCAATATGCAATTAAAATTCTTGTTCTTTTTAGTGTACAAGCCTCTTGTGTGGAAAGTGGTTTGAAAGGTGGATTTATAGTGGTATTTTTAGAATTCTTTGAGGTGGGGCTTGTTAAACTTGTGGGATGAACCTCTCATGAATTTGAATTTTGTAAATTAGCTATTATTTGGTAGGAGGACAAGAGTGGTGCATTTGGCAAGAGAGGAATGCACTACTATCTGATTAGGGCACTATTACTTAAGGAGCATGAATAATTAATTTGGGCACTAGGAATAGTATACGGGTCAGATTAAACTTATTTGCATGAGAAATAGGGATATTTTGGGGTAATTGGTTTACTTATAATAATGGTTCATCTATGATGAAGGAAAATTATCAAAATTCCCTATAATAAGTCATGATTTTTTTAGAAAGGGTGATCACAAATGTATTTTTATAGATTAAATGTTACTTTATGTGATTATAGTAACACATAATTACATAAAAAATAACACCATTACTAGGTTTACCGATATTTAAGTTAAATCCAATCCACCTACATCCCATAGGTTTTGGCATATTATGATCCTATTATGTTCTTATAGATAATATTTAGGCATCTTATGATGCCCACCCTTTTTATGTTGCAGCTTTTGGGGCATCTACTGCTACCCATTCTCCCCTTCACACACACTTTAGAGGCATTTTTTGATGCCCATACTCTATCTATCACCTTATTGATACCTCATCCTTATAATGAAGCAATAATAAAGAATCTTGTAAACATTAAAGAAAAAAAATCAACTTCAATAAACCGTCTGAGATGCAACCTATATCTTTTGGAAAATACCTTTATCAACATACATTATTTATTCTTGTATTTAGTTAGTGTTTTACCCTATTTTTTTATTAAATAATATTAAGAACTATAAAACTTGATTGATCAATTATAATTGCAATATATGACAACTAATCATAAATTTGAATGTCAAGTAGAGTTAATTAAAAATAATAAGATACATAGCTTTTATGATTTCTAGTTGACAGTAACTAATGTCTGCTAGTGGAAATCATGATAAGATAGGATAGTGACAACTGATATGTAGAGGTAGTGTTTAGGGATATTTTTGGACAAGTATACACTCCATAGATAACAGGGTAGGTTTTTTGTGTCTGTTGACTATGGAATTGCCCACTTTGACTTTGTTAAAATTATAATTGCCCTACCACTTATAGGTGTGTCTGTTGAGAGGGCTTATATATATTTATTTTATAGATGTTGTGCAAAAAATATTATTTTCCTTATTTTTTACTTAGAAACCCTATGGGTACTTGTGAGATCTAGAAACCTAAAAAAATAGAGGGGAAGTGTAATGGGATGAGCTAATGTCAATCACCCTTATTGATTTTTGATTGGTGTATAAATATATAGACACTATGAGGAGGGAATCAAGACACATGTAGTTCCACCACCTAGAATGAATTTAAAATTATGATCCTTCACTTTATGTATGTAGCTATAAATTTGGCTTTGATACTAGAAAATGTTAGCTCTTAAATTGGTCTGAAATGCTTCATACTTGGCTTATGTCTACTCTTAATTAAAGATCTTGAATTTGGACATAATAGGAAATATTTACTCAATGTGAACTAGTGTGTAAACACTAAATATATATTTCCAACTATAAATAATCAATAACATTTTATTTGAGTATATAGTGAAACCTTTTCATAATTATTAACCTTATAAAGTGATACTAAATTCTTTGTGCATGTTCCAATTCAGCTAAGGTCTAAAATTAAATTCTTATGCAAATAGGACATGGTGCATGTAGGACACACCTTCTTAGGATCACACACCAAATATATGACTACTAGATAAGCATGATGTTAGATATAATTCCCATCCATGTGCATAAAAAAAAATCAATAAAACTAAGACATGTAAGACCTCGTGTGCTTAAAATTAATATTATAAATCACACATGATAATGATGGATTTTATTATTAATGGTGGGAGTTTTACAAACAACTATAAAATGGTAGCACATAGTGAGGTGGATGAATTTGATTAAAATGTCATATTAATTTCTAGATAAGTAGGAAAAGCATAATAACTATTGATTTATAATAGGTTAAATACCAAGAAACATGCATAGTTGTTCAGATGCCTATAAAAATTAGGAACATAGAATGGACAAAAGAGAGAGAGGAGAGATGACAATAAAGTGTTTTAGAATTATCATTATAATGTTTATCACATAGAGATAATCATTTTATACATGTTTGATACTATTAAATGCTTAAGAAAATGTGTTATAATCACTAGTCATTTTATATGATATACTTAATTAATGTTTTTATTATCATGAAATGGGATTAATTACTTATTTTAAAGTAAATTGGTAGCCTATGGGCATATATTACATGGATTTTGGACATGATAGTATTAGTGTGATTCATTATGTTAAAGTGTGTCCTAAGTATAGTATAATAGGGAGATGATGGATCAATGTACTCTATCCATTTCCAACTAACCCCAACCTAGATTAGTTATATATATACACACACCTCAAATGATCATGTGAGCCTAAAATTATGTGATGTGATATAATAAAAAGTGAGGGGGTTGATTTTTGAACAAAAATGATGTACCAAATCTCCCTAGAGAATATTTAGCATTGGTTAGAGTAGACCAAACAAAAGTCTGTAATGAACCACCATAATTATGGTAACCTAAATCCAAAAAAATGAGTCAAGGATAATAATTATGACCATATGTATGAGGAATTTTTATGTAAATTAAAAAATAATATACACACATGGCTTATGACATATATGTTGGATAAGAGAATGAAATTTTGACAAAAGTATCCTTGGACTGAACAATGTGTGGATTGGCTAAATAACTTAGGCATGGTCTGCACCAAATTTATTTATGTTTGGTGATGAGGAACATTGAATATCTATGTTATAATTCACCTTATCTATGTATTTTTGTTATTATGAAGTTAATTACCAATTATTTTTTGAGCCAAGACTCTTTTAATTGAGGTAGATACCATTCGAGATCAAAAAAATAATGGTAAATAGTGGGATTGAAGACTTGGTAATGGCTGACTAAGTCTCTTCATATGTGGTCAACATAAATGGTAAAGGGTAAATAATTAATGGTGACTAAACTAATAATTGGAGACCCCAAAATGGAAGGAACAAGTATATGTGGCCCCTAAAGGCACAAACATGCTAAAAATTAACCAAAAAAGTAGTTGAGAAGGAACCTAGATGGAGGGGGGATCTCAACTAAGGATATTCTATGAGGAACTATAGGGATGGGAATAGAATGAGGAGATATCTTGTGTAAAATATTTATAGTCTCGTATGAAAAAATTATGTGCCAAGGAGAGAAAATGCATCTTAGGATAAGAATCTAAGGCACCATAATAAGGAGTTGAGCAGAGAAAATCAAAATAGAGATGTCAAATTCATCTCTACCTGAAGTGCCTACTTGAGAACCACACCCAATATTATTAAAAACTCACATAGGTAGTATTCATATCTCTAACATAATAAACTAAAGGGTTAAGATCATAAATATCAAGAAATTAACATGTTAAGGAACATTATCCTTCACTAATCGATCATATTGGTAATTGTATATATTATGTATATTTTACAATGTAAACTAGAGTAACACAAATGAGAGGGGGTTCAATACCTTAAACAAGTGCTTAAATGTAAAGTGGAGTATCCAAGACTAGAGGGCCACTAATGAATTAACAAACCTTTCAAGTAGCTAAGGCTAAAGGGCCATTAATAGCTTAACAAACCCTTCAAGCAATCAGTGATGTAGTAGTAATAATCATCATAGGAGGTGGTGTAATTATGCCACCACTTCAAAGGATAAATACAAGTAGTCATAGTTTAGAGGTACCTTTAACTAGTGCCCTAATACAAAAAGTGACATAAGTTCTCATTAAAACCATAACTACCCCTCATTCCATATACAAGATATCGTTAAGTCTAACAAATTATTGAGGTAAGGGGGTTGATAATGTTATACAACATATACACAAATGTGAACTTATATGATGCACCAAGGGAATTGTTGGCCATTTTGGCCCACATACCAAGCTTATACATAGTTTGAATAGAAGAGTAGGGTCCCAATTCATGGATGGATTAGGTGGGTATGAGCAAGATCAACATTGAAAGTGGAGGGATCCAAGTAGGTTTTTGTGGTGATAAACAATTACAAGAATAGGTCCAGAAGAAGCCAAAGTTTACACATCTTCAACTTTTAGGCCAAGTGTTAGTATTCAATTTTGCTTTGGTATAAGTTTTCCACAAAAAATCCATGGAAAAATTACAATGCTTATTTATTTTGAGAGGAATTCTTTCAGGAGTTTTTTTTTTGGATTTTTTGTTCAAGTATAGGTAAATGTTTTAGACATTTTGTCCGAAACAATTTCCCTGAAAGGTCATTTTCAATTTTCTCAAAGGAAGGTTTCAAAAAGGCCAAAAGGAATTTTCTCAAAGAAATGATCACTTCAAATTTTCTAAAGGGTAATTTACAACTTTTATAAAGGGTCATTTGATAGATTTCTTGAAGGGTATTTTACGCAAAGAAAAGTTTTTTTTTCAAAAAGCTGAATGGTCTTTGTCAAGTTTTGAAGGGCATTGTCAAAAAGTTGAAAAGTTAGTTTCAAGTTTTTTGAAGGGTTATTTTCCTTTCAAAAAAGTTAATTTTAATTTTTTTGAATGGACTTTTTAGGAAATTTCAAAGACAATTTCAATTTTTTTGAAGGGTTTTTTTCCTTCAGAAAAGTCAATTTCAAGGTTCCCAAGGTCCATTTTAGAAGTTTTAAAGTCCTTTTTAATTTTTTTGAGGACCTTTTAAAAAATCCCAAAGGTCATTTGAAAAATCTTGAAGGTCATTTCCAAATATTCCAAAGACTATTTCAAAAGTGCAGAAGGGTTTTTTTGAACATTCTAAAGACCATTTCAAAAATTCCAAAAGGTTCATTTCCAAAAGCTTGAGGGGCATTTTCATGAAGACAAATGGTATTTTTAAAGGAAAAGGTACTTTTCATGAAATATAAAGGGTCCATTAAATTTTTTTTGAAGGGAATTTTCATGAATCCCAAAGGATTTCTTTCCAAAAAATCCAAAGGCAAAGACACTTAATAGCTTTCCAAATGAATTCTTTCGGGAAAAAAGCCCAAAACAATTCCTTCAAGAGAATTATCTAAAGGAAAAGTACATTTTCAAAAATTCCAAAGGAATAAGCCTAAGAAAAAAGTCCAAGAATAAAAGTCTCAGACAAATGTTCCATGAGAAATAGATAGAAACAAAACAATTCTTTGAGAAAAAATCTTGAAATAATTCCCATAGGAAAGTGATAATCAAAAAAGTCTAAATGAAAGGTCAATTCCATGGGAAAGTATAAAGGAAAAGGTTTGAAATAATTATATACTAGATAAAAGGAATACATGTAGAAATGAAGATCCCAAGATCAAAAGGCTGAGGAACTTCAAGAAGCTAACAAGGAGTTTCAAATGCTGCATATCTTATCATAACATAGAATTTCATGCATGCTTCAATTTTCAAAGCCCCTTTTCATGCAAGTAGAGGCCATTTGGAGTTGATGGGTCTTGAGTTTGATTTGAATTTTTTCAAAGTATCACATCTATTCTAGTTTATCTTATTAATTAAAGGCTTTTAACACTTTCAATTGGTTCAAATGGAAGTTTTTCACCTAAGGATTGGTGTAACATCTTTGCATGTAGGATGGAGTTACTTAGAGTTGACTAGACAAGGATTATCATGAACCTTCCTTGATTTCCATGCAAATAATGTCTTAATTTTTTTTCAACTCAAATTCCAAACATATCAAGTGGAATTTATCTTTGATGATTTGACATATCTTTCCATGCATGGAGTAGATTAGTCCAAGATGGGCCCACCATTCTTTTTCAATGTTAAAGAGATTTTTCATGCAAGATAGAAGAGAAAAATATATTATTTGAATGCTTGGTTATCTTTTGATAGTTGAAGTTGGACTTGTGTGATGTGAGAGTTGATCTCCTCTTTTATTTTTAGTGCCAATCTCTTGGTTGTTGTATGCTTTTACTATATAAGTTGGCTTTTCAACCTTAAAATGCATCCCTCTTTTGGCAAGACCAAACTCTACTAAAATTTGAAATTTTTAACCTTTTTCAAATAAATAGGACTATTTACAGATTTGAAGATTTTAGTATAGTGTATTTATGTCAGTGATTTGCATATGTGATAGAATTTTCTTCCTTGTTAAGTCTTGATTCTTACCTAGTTACTGGATGATCAGATTAGGTAGGTCATGTTATGTGTTTTATGTATTTTGGCTAAAGTTATAGCGGATGTTAGTGTCTTGTTAGTGCCTTGAATTAGACATGTTCCATCATTTGCCTCAATCTTTGATCACCAGATAAAACCATTTCATGAAATATTGATGCATAGGAGTCAATTGGAGTTGAATATTCAATCTTTTATTTTCTAATCATGTTTTAGAAGCTTAAATTGAGTAGATAAACTAGAATACAGGTGTATCACCATCATTAGATATGATTTCCTTTCAATTTTATTTCTTACCTTTTTCCTCTTCCATTTTCTTGATAGTTTGTAACATAGAGTTGAAATCCTAATTGATACACCAAAGGGAGCTAGCCCTTAGAATCTAGAGATTCAATCTACAAATTAGGCCACCCATAGCCTAGGATTATTTCCATATTTTAGTAGATTATGAAGGCCTAAAAATACATTCACAAGGGTATAAGTCTAACTAATAATAGTTTTTGGCATGCCTAGTGGGACCCATTAGAGATAGTCTTGGTGAAATTACAGTTGCAAATGGGTTCTTCATGAAGTATTTGGTGATTCTAATCTGAAGGAATTAATTTTAACAGTCCAAGCATAATTTCCAAGTAAGTATATTTTAATGGCACTATATTGATGTTTTTTTCATGGCTATGTATGAGGAAACCTATGACAAACTTCCTTATCAGCCCTATGATAGATCATACCAACCCTGTATTGATCCATATGAGCCTCATTATGAGCCTAATCAGCCTTATCAAGAGTTTTATCAAAGTTATGATTAACCTTATCAAGTTTTCCATGATCCTTATTACCAAGAGCATGACTCTTACCTTCCTTATGAGCCATATCAATATAATGACTATATTTCACTTTTCCCATATGGATATGATGTTGCATATGAGAAACCTTGTCTCTAATAAAGAATGGATGAGATAGAGCTCAAACTACTAGCATATGCAAGAATTTTTTTTTCAAGATCTTAGTATAAGGAAGTGAATGGTCTTTTTCAAAATGTGCCTAATGATCTAGAAAAGATAAATGAGTTATGTATTTGTGTATTGGATAATATTGAGTCTTAAGAGAGGTAATAAATTGAGTTAAACTAGTTTTATCAAGAGGGTTTTTGTCTTCCTTATTCTCATGAAGTTCTTAACCATGCTCAGTGTGTGCCAATGGAGCTTCCTAGTTGGAGTCAAGAGAAAAATCATATGCCTATTGAAGAGCCCATTCAAGAGACTAAAACTTTATGTAGTGCCCTTTCTTCACAAATCATACCTAAATTTTAAGTTGTCCATGAAGACAAGGAGGTTTTAGACTTTGATGAGGTAATGGCCAAGTGGAAGGAACAAAATGTAGAGGTCTTTAAGATTTTTTATTCCCTTCCTCTCTAAAACTCCATAAATGATTCCATTACCCTCTAGATCCTAAAATATGATCATGATAAACCTCCCATGATTTGTTTTCCCTCTCAGCCAAATGAATTTCATTACCCTCCCACTATCTCCCTTCATCAAGAAGAGCCTATTCTCTAGAGGATTGAGAAAGGGGTTGCAGCTATAAGTCAAGTTATTTTAGAGTGTGAAGAGGATGCTTCAAGTGTGTATGAGGAAGAGTTTATCATTGATACTTCACTTGAATTAGTAGTTGATAATGAAATTGTCATTGAGAATGAGAAGGTTGATCTTGATGTGAAGGAACTCCAAGAGGAGTTGGTACAAATTGAAGTCCTAAATGAGTTAGAGATATCTCTTATTCAGAAGGATTAAGATAAATTTCAAGCTAATCCTATTCCAATTGATCAAAATGAGGAACAAAAATATGATTGGCATCTATACCTTGAATTTATGTAAGAGATTGAAGGGATCTATAGGTATATATTGCCTATTGAAGAGCATGTTTATGATAAATTTGATCAAGAATCACCTATTCAAGATCATAATATAGATTGGATTGCCTATTCAAAGCTCCTTGAAGAGCTAGATGAACTTGAAATAGTTGATAAGAAGGATGAGGTCACTCAAGGACAATGCATATATGATATATCACTTGACAAGGTTATAGATGATAAGTAGTAAGAAAAAGATCTAGAGGTATTATATGAGTTTATATTTGTTGGTGACTAGTTTGCTATTGATGAATCATTTGAGGAGGTTATAAGAGAGTTGGTAGGAAATAAAAATGGCTCATTAGAGGTTATGATTAAAAAATATCTTGCTTTGCAACTTGTACCATCTCTTGGAGTGAGTGAGTTTTTGAATTTCCCTTTTGATCTAGGTGGATCATGATTTGAGCTAGGTTCCTTATTTGTTTATTTTCCTCCAAGTGTTGTTCAAGCACATTAGTTTACTTCTATTTTGTCCCAAATAAGTGCTTATTTGTACATTTGATTTTTTTAGTTAGTTTTCCAATTTTATGTTTCTTCTTCTTATTTTGGAGGATGAAGGTTGTCTCATGCCAAGTCAAAAGAGAATTTGCAGTAATAGATCAAATATATCATTTCTTTAAAAATTCAAATATCATGTATATAATCTATATTCTCTAAACATAGTAGGCATGCTTCCCTATGAGTCACCAGAATTATTGGCCATTTTGGCCCACATACCAAACTTCTGCCTAGTTTAAACAAATGAATAGGGTCCCATTTCATGGATGGATTAGGTCGCTATGAGCAAGCTCAACATTACAAGTGGAGGGATCTAATTAGGTTTTTTGTGGTGATTAAGAATTACAAGAATAGGTCCAAAAGAAGCCAAAGTTTGCACATCTTCAACTTTTGGGCCAAGTGTTAGCATTCAATTTTCCTTTGGTAAAAGTTCTCCACAAAAAACCCATGACAAAATTACAACACTTATTTCTTTCAAGAGGAATTATATTGGGAGTTTTTGTTTTGGATTTTTTGTTCAAGTATAGGGAATTGTTTCAGATATTTTGTTTGAAACAAATTCCCTAAAAATTCAATTTTAGTTTTCTTGAATGAAGGTTTTGAAAATGCCAAAAGGAATTTTCTCATAGAAATGATCACTTCAACTTTTTTGAAGGGTAATTTACAACTTTTCTGAAGGGTCACTTAACAAATTTCTTGAAGGGTATTTTTTTCAAAGAAAAGGTCTTTTTCCAAAAATATAAATGTCTTTATCAAGTTTTGAAGGGTATTTTCAAAAAGCCAAAAAGTCAGTTTCAAGTTTTTTGAAGGGTTCTTTTTCTTCAGAAAAGTCAATTTCATTTTTTTTGAAAGGACGTTTTAGGAAAATTTGAAGACATTTTCAATTTTTCCAAAGGGTTCTTTTCCTTCAAAAAAGTCAATTTCAAGGTTTCCAAGGTCCATTTAAATTTTTTTGAAGTCATTTTCAAGTTTTTCAAGGACCTTTTCAAAAATATTAAAGGTCATTTCTAAATATTTTGAAGACTATTTCAAAAGTGAAGAAGGGTTTTTCAAAAGTTTCGAGGACCATTTCAAAAACTCCAAAAGGTTCATTTCTAAAGCTCAAGAGGCATTTTCATGAAGCCAAAAGGTATTTTCAAAGGAAAAGGTACTTTTCATGAAATCTGAAGGGTCCATTACATTTTTTCCAAAGGGAATTTTCATGAATCTCAAAGGGTTTCTTTCCAAAAAATCTAAAGGCAAAGGCACTTAATAGATTTCCAAAGGAATTCTTTTAAGAAAAGATGCCAAAATAATTCCTTTAGGAGAATTGTTTGAAGGAAAAGTCCATTTTTAGAAATGCCAATGGAATAAGCCTAAGAAAAAATTTTGAAGAGAAAATTCACAAACAAATTATTGATGAGAAATAGATAGAAGAAAAACAATTCTTTGGGAAAAAATCCTGAAACAATTCCTATGGGAAAGTGATAATTAAAAAGTCTGAATGAAGGATCAATTCCATGGGAAAGGATCAAGGAAAAACCCTAAAATAATTATAGACCAGACAAAGGAATACATGAAGAAATGAAGAACCCAAGATCAAAAGGTTGAGGAACTTCAAGAAGATAACATGGAGTTTCAAATGTTGCATATCTGATCTTAACATAGAATTTCATGCATGCTTCAATTTTAAAATCCCCATTTTCATGCAAGTAGAGCCCATTTAGAGTTGATTGGTATTGCTTTTGAATTGAATTTTGTCAAAGTGTCACATCTATTCTAATTTATATTTTTAATTGAAGTCTTTCAATAATTCCAACTGGTTTAAATGGAATATCTTCACCTAAGGATTGGTGTAACATCTTTTCCTATAGGATGGAGTTACTTGAAGTTGACTAAATAAGGCTTATCATGTACCTTCCTTGATTTCCATGCAAAGAATGTATTTCTTTTGTTTTAACTCAACTTCCAAACATATCAAGTGGAGTTTCTTTTTAAATATTTGTCATAGCTTTCCATGCATGGAGTAGATTAGTCCAAGATGAGCCCACCATTCTTTTCCAATGCCAAAAAGCTTTTTCATGCAAGATAGATGATAAAAAGATATTATTTGAAGGCTTGGTTATCTTTTGATATTTGGACTTGTGTTATGTGATATTTGATCTCCTCTTCTATTTTTAGTGCCAATCTCTTAATTGTTGTATGCTTTTACTATATAAGTTGGCTTTTCAACCTTGAAATGCATCCCTCTTTTGGCAAGACTAGACTCTACCAAAATTTGAGTTTTTTAACCTTTTCTAGATAAATATTATTATTTTTAGATTCCAAGATTTTATTATAGTGTATTTATGTCAGTGATTTGCATATGTGATAGAATTTTCTTCTTTGTCAAGTCCTAATTCCTACCTAGTTACTAGTTGATCAGATGATGTAGGTCATGTTCTATGTTTGATGTCTTTTGGCTAAAGTTATAGTGGATGTAAGTGTATTTTTAGTGCCTTGAATAAGGTCTATTCTATCATTTCCCTTAATATTTGATCACCAGATAAAACCTTTTCATGAAATATTGATGCATATGAGTCAATTGGAGTTGAATATTCAATATTTTCTTGTCTAATCAATGGGTTAGAAGCTCAAATTGAGTGGATGAACCAGAATATAGGTGTATCACCATCATTGGATATGACTTCCTTTCAATTTTATTTCTTAACTTTTTCCTCTTCCCTTTTCCTAATATTTTTTAGCGTAGAGTAGAAATCTTAATTGATACACCAAAGGGAGATAGCCCTTATAATCTAGAGATTCAATCTATTGATTAAGCCACCCATAGCCTAGGATTGTTTCCATTTTAAAGTAGATTATGAAGGCCTAAAACTACAATCACAAGGGTGTGAGTCTAATTGACAATAGGAATTACATCACCCAACCTTAAGGTGAGTTGATTATCTATGACACTGTAAGATCATACCCATATCTGGTATAAGAATCATGACCTAGGTAAAAATATTTTAGATTTTCACCTCATAAAAATAGACTTATAAAGGAGTTTAACATCCATAAGTTTGAGTATTAGATCATCATTTCACTACAAGAGATTAATTAAGAGGAAATTAAGAATCTTCATGCCTATGATGACCAATTTAAGACTCAAATATCTAAGTTATCCATTACATTCCACCCATTACAACATGCACATCAATTCATTACGGGATTAATTTCTCCTTACTAGCATGCCCTATCAATGAGGACTCACATTGAGCCATGAGAGGTCCTAGAAGTCATGTTAACATATGAGACTATGAGAGGCATATATTTTAGAGTTAACCTAACCATGGAGGCACATATTTTGTCAATTAATTAACTATGATAGAAGATGATATGTAATAACACACATGACACTCATAATGGTCTTTAGTGTATGGATTGTGAAGTGGAGGGAAAAAATAAAGATCTTCCATAAGACATAACATCCACACCCTATAAGCTATACATAGAAGGCCATGATATATGAAACTACCTGTACTTCCACATATAACTCAAGCAAGAGTTTCTCTCTACTTCAATATTTTCAACACCACTACTCACAATATTAGGATTATAAGGTAGTTAATAAAATAAGATACTTAGGCATTAAGTAGGTGGTAGTGGGACCATCTAATCAGGAGTATGATGGGTATGTACAAGAATATAAAGAGAGGATATGGAGGTGGAGAATGCACTAGTGGAAGGTTCCCACTACACTATTATTACAAATATGGGGCACCCAATAATTATTGACATGATTTCCCTATGAAAACTAATTTTTGGTACTTTTGAGGTAACCATAAAGTAGAGGAGTGTCCAGACCTATTTGAAAATATCACACACAAAGGAAGGCCTAAGAAGGGCACAAGAATGATTCATTATAGACACAACTTGAATCACTATGTCTTGAAGGTTAAGGTTGAGGATAAATCAAACCCAAAGGTGTAGGTGAAAACTAAGAGTGAAATAACCATATTATTAGTAATCATTCCCATTGAGAAGGTTGAGCTAGGATACAAGCCAAGGAGGTATGAAGATCACATAGTATGACCTAACACTACATAAAACACATACTTAGATAGAGTACACCATAAAGTAGTACTCTGGGAAGCTATCAATGTAATATAAAATCTCCAAGGTGAAATACAACATGTATGTGACTTAGATGAAAAGTTGAGAAAAGAGATCCAACCATAAACACCTGATGACATGAAGAGAGATGATCCTATAGAGATATTATCACTTCTTCCCCTTTATGTGATGTTGTCAATGATCAAGAACCTATTGGTTGATTATAAGGGAAACTAGTAGATTGATTTAGAGGGTATTATCATATAAGGAAGACATTAATTTAGGATCAACTTAAATTTAAGATATGATAGAGAGTTACTGCTAGAAATAAATATCAATAAGTGGCTAGTCTATGACAATCTAGTAAACACTTATGCAAAGGTAAACATTCTAAAAAGGGATGCATAATGAAAAATAAATATTCCTACCTTATGACCTCCCCCATGTGTTTTTCATGGAAAATAAAACTAAGGCATATCCTATGGTTATTCTTACCAACACTAGCTTTGAGATATTGGGTACAAAGTTTTCGGTAGACTTTAAGGTAATTGAGCTTAAAGAAGCTGATAACTACCCAACATTGATTGATAGAACATGGTGTTATTAAAATAATGAATATATTCATTTCAATAAACACTTTATGATCTTTAAGAATGGGAATAATCTATGGTAATCCCACTATCATTTGACTATCCTCCCTCCCCCACATGGAAAGTGTTGATCAGGAAGATGAGATAAACAATATCTCTAACATCACTACATAATGAGCACAAAACCTTGAGCCAAGTGCAAAATGAATCCAAGAGTAGAATGAGACACAATTAGTCTTTGAAATTTCAAACATCACATATGAATGATGGGTACAAGAGTCTTATGAGGTGGCTATATGAAATTTCAACATCATTTTATCAAGACCTTAATCTCAATATGCATGGTGAGTCCTTCATTCCAACATCAAAATTATATGGGTACCATGTGCCATGGTGAATGTTAAGTGGGTAATCGATATAAGGAGAGGTAGGATTTCTAATATAACCTAATTTAATGGTTCAATTAGTATTTATCCGTATGTGCAAGACTTGGAGGCTTATGTCCCTAAGGAGCAATACTATGGTATACACTTTTAAAATCAATGTCACATGATAGTGAGCTACCTAACCAACTTGGACCAAAATAAAGGATTTCATGCATTTTTAATTTAAGTTTAGCAATCACTACCATAAGTTGAAAGCTATAATGAAAACTCAAACCATTGGGCACATATTTAGGTTTATGAAAAAACCTAGTTGAGAATCCCTCCTTGCCTATTGATAAAGATTTGGATCCATGTCTTATATTGGTAATTAATCACTTGGGTCTTTGATTGGTACATTGTGAATGAAAAGAAAAAGGAAAAAAATGACTAGAGTGCATTGAAGGAAAAGTTTATTCACACCTTTTCCTTCTTTACCCTTAACAAAGAACAAATAGAACCTTTTCAAGTTATGTGCCATGCCATATTTGATGATGATACCATCATGGATGAATAATTAATGTAAATATATGAGGATAAAGGATTGGACCTACAAAATTTATTTGATTAATTTAGTGTAAATAGTGATTCCAATGAAGAGGATAAGACTTTATGGATGGCACGTAACTAGAAAAACATAACCTCAAAGTAAAAGCTAATTTGCAAAGTGGAGAAAGAACCTCAAAAAGGTGAGATTGAAACTTTACAAGGAGAGTGATAGAGGGATGATTTAAAGGAGGAATGAAACCTATGCTACCACAAAAATTTAAATATGGCCAAGGTTAACATAGGTTTGAAGGAGTAACCAAAGATTGCTACCATTAGAGAGTATTAGTCAAACATGGAAATAGTATGCATTATTGTCCTCTAAAAAATTCAATACCTCTTACCTAAGAATTATGGATAAATGAAATGAGTGCACATATCTTTGGGAAAAGTGAAGATCAACTTGGTCTAAAGTGCTAGGTCATTGAATGAACCACCATACCGAATGTATCCCAACCTTTGTTCCAAGGTAAAGATTGAATTTGAAAACAAGCTCTATGCAAGTGTAATATACCTGATGTAGTTCAAATGGGTGATCCCCATGATGATAAACATAAAAAATTATGGGCTCATTAGGATCTATGTTTAATATCACCTCCTCAATGTAGTATGTGTAATAGACCCATTTCCCACTCCTTTCAATGAGGTGTATATATTCAATGATGTCTTTTATAGTGAACATAAAGTCTATATTTAAGGGGAATACAAGCCAAAGACTACCATTGTAATAGAGTGGGGATTATTAACCTATAATGGCATACCTTTTGGCTTGAATAATGCCACTATGGTATTCTCATGGAAAGTCATTATTTCCTTCAAATATTTTATCCATCACTTTTCTAAGTATATCTTGATGAACAAATGGTTTATATACTAGTAAAGGACCATAAAAACAACCTAAGGCTCATGTTTGAGGGCTGGCACCAACTGTATATTTCTCTAAATTCTAATAAGTTCATCTTTACCACCCCTTTTAGCATATTTTTCAATCACACAATCTGCAAATGTGGTCTTCTAGTCAATCCTGCTAAGGTGGTAATCATTATTTAGTTAAAGACCTCCAAAAATAAGTGAGAGGTGAAAAATTTATTAGGACATATCAGATATTACTAGAAAAACATATAACATAATTACAAGATCATTATGATGATAGAGGAATTACTAAAAAATCATGAACCATTCATTTGGGGTGAAGCACAAGAAGAGGCATTCAAGATATTAAACATAAATTAGCCAGTGTGATGATACTAAAATTCCCTGATTAGAACACTCCGTTATATGTCTATGTTGATGCTCTAGGAACAACAATCGGTGTTATTTTGGCCCAACCAGGGGAAAATAAGCTCAACCAATTGATCTAATTTTAAATTAAGAATCTTATGCTAGTTGAGTAAAATTACACCACCACTAAGTGTGAAGCCCTATAAATGATTTATGTGCTTTATAAATTTCATTAGTACTTGTTATCCACCCCCTTTATATTATTCACTAATCATGAGGATTTTAATTAATTAATCAAAAAACTTTTTCTCCATGGACACATTTGCCATTAGATAGCCCTCTTTTAAGAATTATAATTTTTAGGGGACATGAAACTAGGTAAGTAGAATTTTGGCCCCAACCACTTATCTTAACTAATAATTGGAGAGGATTCATACCTAATCAAATATGATATGATATATGCCTATTTATATAAATTGAAATTCATCTCAAAGGAACATGTATATATTAGTACCTTCTTTACTATTGGATTTTTGCTTGAGAACCTCTCTACCAAGGAGAAGAAACAACTAGCCATTTGTGACACCCCTTATGAACTAATTATAGGGGAGTTATATAAATTGGGTTGTGATAAGATCCTAATGTATTCTCA
Organism: Torreya grandis; assembly: GCA_037957365.1. Classification (NCBI taxonomy): domain Eukaryota; kingdom Viridiplantae; phylum Streptophyta; class Pinopsida; order Cupressales; family Taxaceae; genus Torreya; species Torreya grandis. The sequence goes on along the minus strand of JARHVA010001165.1, from coordinate 2,176,580 downwards.
CACATGAGTTTGATGGTATATTTTTGGAAGTACATGAAGGCATAACTAGTGGCCATTTTACCAATAAAGCCACTACCTAAAAAATCCTACTATTTGGTTTTTACTAACCAAACTTTTTCAAAGATGCATAATATTACACATGAAAATTTGATGTGTAATAGAACATAAATAAATATAATCATAAGGTTGATATTACCCTAATCCCCATTCTCATACAAGAATCTTTTGAGAAAATGGTTTATTGACTTTGTGGGTCCTATTGCTCCTATTGTGTGAAGGACTAGTGTGCAATACATTATCGATGCAACATACTACTTAACTAGATGGGCCAATCACATACCCAAAAAAAATTATATTATAACCAAAAACATGCACTTTCTTTAGGAAATCATCATCAACCAATATGAATACCTAATCAGTTTGACTAATGACTAAGGTACCCACTTCATTAATGAAAATTTATGGATTCTATTTTTTGAATTCATGATTGCACATCATACGACAACATCTTATCATCCATATCCAAATGTAATTATCAAATATTTAAATAATATATTTGGTAATTACCTAATTAACATCTATGATGTAGGACATAAGGACTAGGATGACCTAATTTTTGTAGTATTATGGGTCTATTTCACCATATACAAGTGCCTAGACAAGTCTAGCCATTTTAACTTATGTTTAGAAATAAATTTGCCCTAGCCAAGGATTTCATGTTACCTTAAATATGTATCACCATAGTTGGTCACCTTAATGATGTCAAATCCCTAGTTACATTCCTAGAATAATTAATGAAACTAGATGAATAATGCAACATCGCTTGATGAAGCTGGACCGTAGAGAAGGCTAAATAGAAGGCCTAAAACTATAAACATATAAATTGAAAGATATTGATCAAGGGAACCTATATTATCCTCTATTAATCCCAATACTTGAAGCACCCTAGTAAGATTTAAATCTAATGACTTGGCTTTTATATGATTCACATCATTCTAGATACTGGTGCATGTAAATTATGCATGCTAAGTGCTGAAATGATACTTGGGAATTTCAATGGGAACCAACCAAAGAAATGTCATATATTATATGCTTGATAAAAATTTGTAATAAGGCATATGCCATTTATTTATTTTATTACATTTTATTTCTATCATAGGCTAGTTTAGGCTAGATTTTGGTGCAATAGATATGTACCATTGATATAATAACATGCACACACATCATGAGTCTATTTGGGTGAGTTGAGTGAGGGATATTTTTAAACCTTATGTTATATGTCTAAGTTCATAAGGGAGTACTACCACACACTTTTTAAAAATATATCTCTCTTTAAGAAGATTAATTTGGTAATCTAGGACAACCTAAATGTTTAATCCTACCTTGGTAATCATTATAAATGGTAGATATAAAAAATCTTGTGTATGTACTTATGGGTAAAATACCTCTTAAATATACCCACACCTTGAAAAAATAAATTGGAAAAATATTTTTCCCACTGAAGGACTGGGTGTATAATTTAGTGTGGGGTGGATTTAGAGTAAAAGTATCAAATTTTGGAAAGGTATGAAGGAACACAACACAAAAAGTGAAGAAAATAATAGGAGGTGTAGAGTATGATGACTTGGAAAATGAAAATAAAGGGAAAGAATGAGTTCAAGATATATGGAAGTAAAACACCTAGGAACATATATATAAAAGAGTATACAAATAAAGATTCCATCACTTAGAAAATTTAAAATTATAAATTAGACATGTTAGACAGATGGTATGCATTAGTAGTTAATGTAAAGGATGAAAAAAATAAATGATAAAATATGGGAAGAGGAAAGGCCATTACATCAGGGGTTAGTGCATTAAAAAGTGGACCTTGGTAAAATCACTAATAAGGTTGAAAAAAGGTAAATTAATGTTACTTCATCACTTTGCATTCAAAATCCCTGATCAACCCTAAGAGCTTGAATGAACCAATATGACAAGATAGTTACATATTTTAGACTAAAAACCTGAAAGACACCATCCAAAAAATAAAATCAAGATCCCCAAGTGTTTTTGACTCAAAATTTCTCAATTTCAAAAAAATCCATTAAAGCCTTGTGAAGCTTGGAGCTGAGTCAAATAACACCACTTTTTTTGGAGAGTTGTCATGATGATGTCATGGTGGTGTCATGGAGATACTCTAGTGAGTCGATAAGGTGATTTGATAGCCTAAGTTATAATAAAAAATTATTTAAGGTGCTTGTTCCTGTATGATTGAACGTGGATTGGTTGATCTTGAGTGTTGACTTGGTTAGAGATGTTCAAGGATGAGTATGGTAATTGGAGCATGTGTAATAAGTCTTATAAGAAGTCAAGAATGATTTTAGTGCATATGTGCATGAGTGTAATTCACCTAGTTCATCATTATTCTCATCTATACACTTTGGGTCTAATGGCAAAAAATCTGAGTAGGAAGTTTGATGACATCACCATTACCACGTATGAATGAGTCAAGGGGAGTTGTTCATATGGTTGTGATCTTTATAGTCCCTAGCTCATTTACACCAGATATAAATTAATGCATCAAAGTGAAATTAAATATATGTGGGTAAAAATTTATCTTCTAATATAGATTTCACTATTTTCCTATACTTAGCCAAATTTACAATATGGCTAGAAAGAGCCAAGTAAGTAGTTTGATGATATAATATCTCACACGTGTCAATATTTTAGAATAAATTTATCATATGGGTTTGTTTAGATTTATACCTAGTTTATTTGTGGTAATTTTTATATCATGTGATGAATTGCATCAAAATATATGCTTATGAAAAGTTGGGCTTCCAGGTAGTTTGATTGTGTTTTCCCATACTTAAGCCAATTTTACAGTGTCAGAAAGATTCAAGTGAGAATTTTGATGGTGTTATATCTTACACATTTTAAGATTTCAATAAAATATGATCATATGGATTTATTTCATTTTAATCATAGTTATTTTATGCTAAATCCTATTTCATGTGTTAAAGCATGACAAAAGTTATGCTTACTCAAAATTGGCTTTTCAGGCAGTTTTTTACATAGTTGTCTTTGTGACATAAATTTTTGAGAAGGCACTTTAATGCAACTATATCTCACATAAGTAAGGGTTTAAAGATATTTATGTCACATGTTTATATTCTCCTATGTGAGGAGATCATTTGGTCCAAATTTGAGATCCTACGTTGAAGTACAAAAGAATTTATTAAGGATTAAAAATGGATACTCAAGCATATTGAAAGGGTCCCCATACTTAGTCAATTTTAAAGTGTTAAATCTTGAGAAAGATCAATAGTGTTCATTGCTCCAAAAATTTATGAATTAGTGAGATGAGGATAGGTGAAAGATTTTTAATGATTGAGCATAAGTATAGGATAAAGATCTAATAGTGAGTAGGAATTCATATAGAGTGATCAAACTGTGAGTGTTGATCATTAATGTCCTAATTGATCTATAGATATTGATGAAGCACATTGAGTCAACATTTTAAGATGGCATGAGATGGATTAAAATTGACAAAGTTTTAATTCTTGAGCATTGGCACATATGTGTTAAAGATAAAACAAGATCGATGAAGTATATTTGATCTGAGCTAAGAGGAAACAAGATTCAAGCATTGTGTTTGAATTTTAATTGTGATCATTTTCATTTGAATATTTGAATTTTGAAGGAAATACTAGTGTCTAGTTTTTGGACCATAAATTTTTATAAAAGTCAAGTTTGAGATTGAAATAAAAATAAAAGTGGTAGAGGACTCCAAGGCACATTTGGAAATATGGATTTTAAGATCTAGAAGTGTGTACAAACAAATATATTAAGCTCCAAAGTTGACTATGGGTCTGTATATGCTATGTAAAGTAACTTGAAAAGGATATTCAATCTCATATAGTTATTATTTTGATGTTTCATGGTGAATTAGATTTTGGGGAGTGTTGTAGACTCTATGAGGATTTTAGAAGTGTGTTCAATCTATCTTGAGTATGAACAATGATTAAAAATTTGAATGTGTGTTCATTCATGGTGACTATGTGCACCATGTTAGTGTTTAAATTTATTGAGAATACACAAAGGTGAGCTAAGATGATTATGATAATTTGATAATGTTGAAGAGGACACAAGGATTGTAACCATGTATTTAAAAGTGGTCCTATGTTAATGTTTTACTTAAGGTTGAGATAAATAGGTGAATAGGTCTCCATGAGACCTATAAGAGCTATAAGGGCCTTATTAAAAGGTATAACTACTTAAGGGTGACCAATAGATGATATGGATAACATATGAAGATTGTATTGAGTCATGCCTTCATATGAGAGATTTCTTAAGTTGAAGGCATGTATTATGGCTGACAAGGATTATTATGGACTTGATAATTCATGATTGCTCTATATAGAGTAAAATAAAATGTGTTTGGTTCTAGACTTGTAAGACTTAGATGTGATGTGAGTGTTGAAGCAAATAAGTAAAGAATCCAAGTGTGCCTAATGGATGGGTTGAGAATCAAAGTATATTAAAGACTGTGTATGATATGTGGTCATGTTTTTGAGGTTAGAATAGTGCTTGTGTAGGTTGAGCATGAGTGAAGAGGTATAGAGTGATCTAAAAGGATGTTTTTGATGTCATAAGAATGAGTGAAGAATTAATAATGTTTATTTGAGCTTGGTGGTTGATCAGAGAGGTAGATAAGTGTGTGGACTATGTGTAGAACCATCTGGTCATGTTGTTATTACTATGAAGGATGAATTGAGTGGGAATATTTTAAGAGTGGGGTTAGTTGGGATATATAATGTGTCTTAATTTATATTTATATGTTGGTTCAAGTATGTAATGTGCTTTGGCCAACAAGGTGTATTGGGTGATAGAGTTATTGCTGAAAGGTGAGATGAGTGATATTTAAAGATACATCATCATGTGTTGAAGATATTAGTTATAAGGTGGAAGTGTTCTTATAAAATGAGGGTCTAAATGAGTTGTTCTTCCTTAGGTGAAGTTGATATTTGTAAAAAAAGTGTTAACAAAAGGTAGGTGGTATAAAGGAGTTAATCATCTTAGGGGTAGGTGTTCCTTATAAAATAGGTATTTCACTAAATACCTTTAGTTAGAAGGATATGATCAAGGTTATCTGGTCTAGAGTAGTTGATCAGTCTTTTGTTTGTAATATTTTATAGGATAAAAGTCCATTTGTGTTACAAACTTGAAAGTGGGTTTTATTCCCCATGAAGGTTTCCCACAGGGACTATGTGTTATGTGTATAATCTTATATAGGCATTGAATGAATGAGTTTTCTTGTTCATGGTGCTTGATCAAGTTGATATATGTTGATTTTTTAAATAGTTTGAAATGGAATACAATTGAAATTATAATATCTAGGCTCACTAATTCAACCCCCCCTCTCAATGGATTATACCTCTAACACTTTTAGTGTAAGGACACAACAACCAAAATTCATGGATTCATCCAAATAGGGAAGCAAAGGGTGAAACATGATAGGTTTAAAGCTAGGTATGATATCTAAGTCTAAGGCATTAAGAAATAAGAACCACATTCCAATTTCACTATTCAAAATACCTATATTATAAGAAGAATATGTAACAATAGATAATAGATGGTTTAAAGGGTCATCAACCATTATTAGAGAAGAAGGGGTGACATAAGTACCAAATAAAAATTAAAGAGTGGTATTTACTAGTTATAATAATCTATAATAGGTATGACCAAGTGAAAGCATGCCCATGTTTAGAAAAAAGAGAAGATACCTAACGACACTATAGACAAGAGATAAGTCAAGAATGGTAAAAATGATTTTTTTTTAGATATGTAATATCCTACCAATATAAATAAAGAGAAGGAATGAGATTATAAGGTGGATAAATTTATTGTAGAAGGTTTTAAAGATCACACTACATACAACTAGGCCAACTTGAAAAATGATTACCTAGTTAATACTGTAAGGAAGGCCTTTGAAATGAACCCCATTTTTTATGAGTTTACCAAAAGGAAGATGGAGAGAGTTTTAGTTTTCCAAATTTATGAGATATAATATATTATAAAGGATAAATAATGGTATGTTTTATAACCTTTCACATTCATGAGGACAAGGTCTACTTTACAGGACAAAGGATGAAGATTATGATGGCCTAGATTCATAAGGCCCTTATACTTATCTAAATTGTTTCCATTAAGGGAAACTCATATAGTTTGTACTACTATGTGAAGAAATTAGGAGTTGGTAGAGTAATGTTCCTCCAACTATGAGAATAATAAGTAAAAGGTGAAGGAGGTTTGACTTCCTTCCCTTGTGCAAGATAGTTCAAAGGAAATGAGGTTCGAGAAGGAACCTAAAAATAAAGAGTAACTAAAGAAGAATAATATAAAATGTAAGGAGATTGAACCACCAAATGTTTCATTATATAAGTTTGAAGACACCACATTTGAGGAGGTGACCTAGGAAAGGAAAAGGACATAGCAAGAGGAGTAGACAAGACCACCCTCTCTAAGGTCAAAACAACAATCACAACTAGAGATTAGGCAAGAAGTATCATGAACAATGTGTCAATTGACACCTAAGTAGGGGAACAGAGTGCCACCCCTCCCCCCACAATATAAAGGAAATGAAAAGTAACTAGTTATATAAGAAATGATAGAGGACCTCCCCATCTCTAGACAAAATTGGCAAGAATCATCAACACAAGGTCATGTTGAATTACAGATGCACATGGGAGGAATACTTGAGATGTTATTACCTAATGAAAACAATATGGATACAATGATGGATTATGAAGTGGATGAAAATACAAACAAAGATAAAAATTTGTACTCTATGTAAGAGTTCTAGGATGGATAACTCAAGGATGAAGGGTTAGATAAATTATAGCCAGAGATAGAAGAAGAATAAATAAGGGAGGCTAAACTAGAAACTATCTTCATGAGAGATAACCTTCCTCATGAAAGATAAGGTAGATAATAAAGAGAATTTGGAGGCACCATATAGGAAAGGATTTAATAGGTCATGCTAATAGAAGAGCTTTACTTTTCAAAGATAATTAAGCCTAACCACACCACACTAACAACAGATAAATAAGTATATTTTGCCCTATATTACTACTCAAAATAAGCACTTTTTGAAGTTTCTATAGTAAAAAAAAACTACAATCTAGAATCCCACCAAGGACTAGACTCACTTTTGGCCAATCCAATGGCTATGACTGGTGTACAAGATAACAACACATTAATGAAGTTAGTTATTGAAGTGATTAGGCAAAATTTTATTAGTATCAAGGCTTTTAGGGAACAACATGAAACCATGATATATTTAGCCAATGCTCTTAAAGACAAGGATGGTAAGTGATCCTTAGCTGAAAAGGCACTAGAAGAAACTAAGAAGAAGTAGATTGAGTAAAAAAGAGTGCTTGTAGTATAATGGGAATGATGGGAGAGAATATGATGACATAGTAAGATAAGTGATCTACCAACAAATATTTTATTCAATTTGTAAATGATTCTTTTTTAATCTTGATTATCATAAAACTCTTCTTGAGTATTGGTATTAATAGACCAATAACATTATTAATAGTGTTATATTTTGATTTTAAAAAAAATTAATATTGAACCTCTATATTTAGATTAAAAAAAGGACTCTAGAACCTTTATTTTAGATGAAAAAGCACTCTTAATGACTCAAACATACAACTCACTCATAATATTGTGATATTCCTTAAAACCTCTTCAATCAATCCCTGAATAATCAATATACTTCCACTCTTATTGAAAACAAGGTTATATGGGTCTCCTCTATGTTTTCAAATCTATTTTCTATGTCTTTCTCTAATCATGAAGAATCTTAACACTTAAAACTACCAATGATAATTTAGCTTACAAATATTCATGTTAGGCCTAATTTTACCTCTAGGGGATCTATAAAAAATTTAAAGGTGAAAAACCTAAATTAACTCATTTAATAGGTATATTTTGGTAAACAACACATACACCTTTATACAGGGTTAAAGACTGCAAGTGTCAATCCAAATTGATTTAATACTCACTTTTATACCTTAAATCTTATATATCAGTCTTGTACATAGTCCTAAATATTTGAATGTTAAAAGGGTTTTTTAAATGTAATTAAAATGTCTCAATAAAATTATTATGGACCTATAATAGTTTACATAAGGTCAAAATCACTAGCTAGGTCACCAACAACCAAGAAATCTAATTCAATATTGATCTACTGTAGTACTAGGAATAAGCTCTATTTATCTTGAAAGAATGTTAATAATATAGATGATCTCTACATATCATTAATTAACTTCTATGATTATTTTATACCAATTTAGTGGTGAGAAACCAATTCATTCTATTGGTTTCTCAAATAATTATCCTTAATAATGACTATGCTCCTTTAGGTCTGTATAGCCCTTATATGATTCTTGCTTGGTCTGATCCTATGTAATCAACAAATAGTTTGAAAAGCCTTTATGACATGTATTATAGTAATCATACCACCTTAATCAACCTTAATATATAATTAAAATTCAAATATCAAATCAAAATAATCACTTCTTACCCCTTTTAAGTGTCTTAGTGACCACATACAGGAAACACAATACATAGTTAGTTGTTTCTTGTACTATAGAGATTATTTAAACTTATTTATGCTTGGATTAATTTTTAAACACATTATAACAACTTACCTCAAATTTTGAATAATTTTTAGTAGTGAAAATTTGAAATAAAGGATTTTTAGTTTTGAAAACCCAGTTCTAGGGTTTCATAATCCCACAAGGACCCAAGAGCTTCTTAAGGATTGTTTATAGAGTCTAGGGACTCTCTAACCATTTTAACACTTGTATCATGGTATAAATTATATTATTAGAATTATATAAACTTTAAATATAAATCATGTACTTCTTTCTACATTATACAAGGAACTATATTGGACTGTAGATACATAAAACACAAAATTTTAGAGGTTTCACTATCTTGAACTTAGATTCAACTTGAAAATCACTTCAAAAAGGATATGGAATTATTAATTTATACAAGAATTACATGAATACACTTGAATATAATAATAATAGTTCTTTTTCACAAGAAAATTTAATTTCAATAATGTATAGACCCCTATTGTACACTATATACTCCCTATTCACTATTGCAGTCATGAATTTAGGCCTTTTTCATGCTTGTTTTCATCCTTAAATGCATACACTTTTCTTGATTCATTTCTTATCAAGTTGTTGAATCTTATCCAAGGTTATAATTCGATAAATTTTCTTATTCTTCTCAACCACTTTATATCAATTTTAGTAAATGACCTTATTTACATTATCTTGTTGCTGTATTGACTTTGCTTAGCTCTTTATGATAGACACTGACCTAAAAAACTTTTAAATACTTCTATAAATGTATTAAAACCTTTTACAATTTAATGTACTTCATAAATTGTCATATTTTACCATATGTTTACACAAATATATTTGAAAATTCAAGTTTAAGGTTTTGGAGGGAAACTCTCCAAAGTCCCTAAAAGGCCTAAGACACATTTTTAATGCCTCATGTAAGAATTATTATGACTAAAATAAATTATTAATACCTCTACAAATATTTAAAATAACTTATTTACACCTTGGTATATTATTCTCTTGTATCATATTCACCAAGTATAGAAATTTGAGCTCCATCTCAAATGTTTCTTCTTCTTCCTTCAGTTCTATTGCATTAGTACACACTTTTATATATTCTTCTTATTTTCTGCAGTCTTCTTCCTTGACTCATACTTGTTTTTAATTTTCCACCTAAATGAGGATATTTCCTTTTTCTTATTCCATTTTAACTCCCTCAAGAGTTTCCTTTTCTTCAATTTTATCCTCCTTGACTACTAAAATTGCACAAATACAATTCAACCAATAGCCAGATATAAAACATTAAGATTTTGAGTCCTATCTTATATTTTTAGTCCTTCACTTTTTATACCCTCATTCACCAAAATAGGTGGTTATTATTCACATCCCATTATTTCTCTATATAAAGAATTCTATAGTGCTCTTATCTCCTTTTCAAATTGTTCTAAACTCTCATAGATAAAAAAAGAGTTAGACACTTCATTTCTTAAATACTTCTTGTTTAGTCCTTAAAATTACTTAACAACTATTCTTTTTTTTTACTGTCATGATTTTTACCTCATTTAATCTATATTTTTCATGATATACTATCGAAAAACATACCAATTCATCAAAATCAAAACCATTATCCAAAAAAAAAACAAATTTTACCTTCATCTTGTACTTATTATTGTTCATAAAACTTATCCTCAAAATAGATCTCTTTTTCTATAAATACACACTTAAATACATTGTTAAAATTTAAAAATTGAGGTTTGATTACCTCCACTCTCTCTTATTTAGTTTGCCTTTCTATAATCCTTAACTATTTTCTTAGATTCATTTTCTCTTTTTGATTTCTTCTCCTTTCAACAATATTTTTCACTTGCCACTTGGCTACCTTCTTAAACACATACCCCTACTGATTATGAATTAAATATTCTAATATCTACTACAAAATTACCAAAACTTCTTCATAAAATATATATCTTCTTGGAACTCTCCTTATTTCCTTAACTCTCTTTGTTTATTCACCTAATCCATTGCTCCTTCACCAAGATCCTTACCCAAGTCTTTTTCACCTTGGTATTTTGGTCTCCTTAGGTCCTCACCTAGGTATTTTTGACCCAACACTTTTTTTCCATTTCAATATATTCAATCAGCCTCTCCCTAAGCTAATGGTTTGCATCAACCTCAACAAATGAAAAATAAAAAAAAACATAAATACCTTGTTTTTCTTTCTTGGTCCAAGTCTATTTTGCCTTAGAGCATTACCATCCCTAGAGCATCACTGTGATCTTCCTATTGAGCTTCACCAATATCTTTATCTTCTCTTCAAGCCTTAATTTATATTATACTTCTCTTTATCCTATTCTCTTTTCAAGAAATTTCATAAATTCATAATATTTATTTCAAATAAAACATCAAATATTAATTTCATGTACCTTTCAATGGATGCCAAATTTTATTCTTGTAGGGTCTTTAAAATCTAATATTTTAAACCTACTTATTACAAATAATATGATCCTTTTTATCTACTTTATTATCTCACATATTTTGAGATATGATACCACTTGATGACATACTAAGATAAGTGGTCCACTTACTCTCTCAATAATTATTTTCTTCAATTTTTAAATGACTCTTTTATTTTATCTTAATAATCAAAAAAATCTTTTTGAGTATTGGTCTTAATAGACCAATAACCTTAATAATAGTGTTATATTTTTATTTTTTACAAAAAAGACTCTTGAAATTATATATTTAGATGAAAAAACATACTCTTGATCCTCTATTTTCAGATCAAAAGACACTTTCAATGACTCAAACATAATTCTCACTCATAAGACTATGATCTTCCTTGAAACCTCTTCAATCAACCCATGAACAATCAATATACTTCCACTCTTGTTTGAAACAAGGTTATATGGGTCTCCTCTATGTTTTAAAATAAATTTTTATCAATGTCTTTCTCTAATCATGAATAATCTCAACACCCAAAACTAATAATAACAACTCAACTTAAAAATAGGCCTATTAGTCCTAATTCTTCCTCTAGGGGATCTATAAAAAAATTTAATGTGAAAACCTCACATTACCTCTTTAGATAGGTAAATTTTAGTAAATAAAACTATATAAACTTTTATACAAGATTAAAGACTCTAATTATCAATCCAAATTGATTCAATAATCACTTTATAACTTATCTCCATGAAATCCTAGCACATTCTTGCACACAATTCTTAATATTTGAATGTTAAAAGGGTTATTTTTATTTAAAGGCAATTTAAATGGCTCAAGATAATGTTTATTGACCTATATTGGTTTAAATAAGGTCAAAATCATTATCTAGGTCACTAACAACCAAGAAATCTAACTCAATCTTAATTTGTTATAGTATTAAGAATAGGCTCTCTTTCTCTTCAAAAAATGTTAATAATCTAGAGTCATATTTATATCTCTTTAATTAATTTCTCTAGTTTTTGTATACCACTTTAGTGGTGAGAAGCAATTATTTCTATTGGTTTCTCAAATAATCACCCTCAATAATTATTCTACTCCTTAAGGTTTGTGTAAACCTAATATGATTTCTTACTTGGTTTAATCATATATGATCACCAAATAGTTTGTAACACCTTTATGATGTGTAGTATAATAATTATACTACCTTAATAAAACTTTGTATAACATTAGAGTTTAAATAGAAAAGTAAAACAATCATTTCTTCCCTCTTCTGAAGTCTCTCAGTGACCACCGATAGGAAACACAATACATAGTTGTTTCTTTTACTATAGATATATGATACCACTTGATGACATAGTAAGATAAGTGGTCCACTTACTCTCTCAATAATTATTTTCTTAAATTTTCAAATGACTCTTTTGTTTGATCTTAATAATCACAAAAATATTTTTGAGTATTGGTCATAATAGACCAATAACCTTACTAGTAGTGTTATCTTTTGATTTGTTATAAAAAGGAATATTTAAGATCTATATTCAAATAAAAAAATAGACTCTTGATCATACATTTTAAGATGGAAAGGCACATTTAATGACTCAAACATAATGCTCACTCATAATACTATGATCTTCTTTGAAACCTCTTTCTTCAATCAACCCAAGAATAATCAATATACTTCCATTATTATTTAAAACAAGGTTATATGGGTCTCCTTTGTGTTTTCAAATCAATTTTCTTAGTTTCTTTATCTTATCATGAAGAATATCAACACCCAAAACTACTAATGACAACTCAACTTGAAAATAGGCTTGTTAATCCTAATTTTAACTCTAAGGGATATATAACAAATTTTAAGGTGAAACCCCCACATTACTCTTTATATAGTTCAATTTTGGTAAATAACACTATATACACCTTTATACAAGGTTAAAGACTCCAATTGTCAATCCAAATTGATTCAATACTCACTTTTATACCTTATCTCCATGAACTCCAATAGTCTTACACACAATCATCAATATTTGAATGTTAAAATGAGTATTTTGATTTAATGGACATATAAATGGCTCAATAAAATGTTTATATACCTATAGTGGTTTACGTAATGTCAAAAGCACTGGTTAGGTCACTAATAACCAAGAAATCTAACTCAATCATGATCTATTGTAGTACTAAGAATATGATCTCTTTATCTTGAAAGAATTATAATATTATAGAACCATATTTATAGCTCCTTAATAACCTTATTTTATTTTTTTAGACCACTTTAGTGGTGTGAAACCAATTCCTTCTATTTTTTTCTCAAATAATTACTCTCAATAATGATTCTACTTCTTTAGGTCTATATAAACCTAATATGCTTTCTTACTTGGTTTGATCCTATAAAATCACAAAATAATTTGAAAAAACTTTATGATTCATAATATAGTAATCATACTAACTTAATAAACCTTTATATAACATTGGAAGTCAAAGAGAAAAGCAAAAAACTCACTTCTTCCCCCTTTTGAAGAGTCTCAGTGACCACCTATAGTAATCATAATCCAAAATCAGTTGATTATTATACTACATATATCCTTTCAATTTAATGATGATTGGATTAATTTTTAAACGTATTATACCACCTTTACTCAAATTTTGAATAATTTTCACTAGTTAAAATTTAAAATAAAGGATTTCTAGTGATGAAAACCCAGTTTTAGGGTTTCACAATCCCACAAGGACCTAAGAGATTTTTAAGAATTATTTATAGATTTTATGGACTCTGTAACCATTTTAACACTTGTATAATGGTATAAATTATGTTACTAATTTATCTAAACATTAAAGTAAAATCATGCGCTTTCTTCTATATTATACAAGGAACCATATTGGACTGTAGATACACAAAACATAGAAATTTAGAGGTTTCACTATCTTGAACATTATATTCAACTTTTAAATCACTTAGAAAAGGATATGGAATTATTAATTTATAAATGATTGACATAAATATATTTGAATTGAATAATAATATACCTTTATTTATAATAAAATTTCATTATAATAATACACAAACCTTATGGATTGCAAACTCCCCATTCGCTAGTGCAGTCATGAATTTATGCCTTTTTCATGCTTGTCTCTATTCTTGAATGCCTCTAACTTACTTGATTCATTGATTAATTATCCAAGGTTATAATTGGATAAATTTTCTTAAGATTCTTCTCAACCACTTTATATCAAATTTAGTAAATGACCTTATTTACATTATCTTGTTATTGAATTGACTTTGTTTGGATCTTTAAGATAGAAATTGACCTAAAAAACTTTAAAAAACTTATAGACATGTATTAAAACCTTTTAAAAATTAATGTAATTCATAATTTGTTATAGTTTACCATATGTTTACATAAATAGATTTGAAATTTTAGGTTTTGGAGGGAAACTCTACAAAGTCCCTAAAAGACCTAAGCCACATTTATAATGCCTCAAGTAAGACTTATTATGAATACAATTATTTATTAATACCTATAATAATATTTAAAATAAACTATTTACACCCTGGTGGATGATGCTCCTACATCAAAATAAAACTCCAATTGGGTACCCTATGGGTCAGGGCCCTAAAAATTTGTGTCTAGATTCTAAAAACACAACCAATGATCCTAGACGTAGTTGGAACTACCCAAGATAATCATATTGAGACATTTGGGATTATATTTAAAGAGATCTTAAAAGAGAGACAAACATTATATATGTACAAGAAGATTTAAGGTAATCTTATTTTAGATTCAGTGAGTAATTATGAAACTATGATGAGGTCCTAAAGGAGCTCTCAAAGAGCATGACTATGACAAAAGGTGTGTTTTTATGCTTCTCCTATAAATAAAAAATAATCAATTTATTCCTCTCTAAATATAATAAAGAACAAATGACATTATATTCCATAGTCTATAATAAAAATAATATGGAATAACATGCAAAAATCTTGGTAGAGGTGGATGAATTAGCCAACACAATAGGCAACAAGAGGAAAGATCTAAAACAACACTTCTCAGATGTCTAGAGAAAGATGTTAGACAAGGGAGGCATATTTGAAGAAAATATAAGGGAGATTATCTAGAGTATGAATAAGCTAAATCAATAAATACAGTTGCTTCCATATCAACCTCAAGTTTTAAATGGGTAGGATGCCAAAATAATTATTGTCATAGAAACCATTCAACTTACACTCCATAGATGGGTTGAATTTAGTGAATAATTGATGAAGGACACTCCATAATTATTTGTTTCAATAACCTAGAGTTTTAGTATCTACATTTATTGCCATTCCATACAAATTTGGGAGTAAACTTGGCCATGTGAAGGGAAACACAAGCAGGTTTCTTAAGGATAGACAACCAATTTAGTGTGAGGTGATGTTGACCCTAAAATTGGCCATACTAAAGTCTCCACATGTTATCCAATCTATCCAAGGGTAATCACTAAATATTTATACAAATAAAACATGTCATATATAGGATATGCCTTCTTAGGATTACAAGACCAACAAATGACTGCCAATGAAACACTTTAGTTGAAAAAAAAATCTACGTGCATAAATGATAAATTTTCAAAATGAAGATATGTAAGACCCCATGTTCTCAAGAGAATAAATAAAAATAATAGAGGATAATGATTTAAATTATTAAATATGACATAAGTATGACAAATAATTAGGAAATGGTGACACACAATGAGGTAGTTAACTTGGCACTAAACATCACATTAATTTATAGATGCATAGAAAAAGGGTGTTAACTATTGATTTATGATAGGTGATATACCAATAAACACCCATAATTTTTTAGATGCATTTAAAAAATAGGATCCTAGCAGAGACAAAAGAGAGAAAAGAGATGATAACGAAGTGATGAAAAATTATCAATAGAATGTTTAAAACATATAGAGAATAACTTTAAACATGTCTACTATTGAATGTTTGGGAGAATGTGTTGTAACCAATAGTCATTTGATATGGTATACTTAAGTAATATTATTTCATCCTACTATGGGACTAATTACATTATTTTAAATAACTTAGTAGCCTATGGATATATAGTGCATGGAGGTTAGATGTGATAGTGTTGGTGTGACTCATTTTGTTATAGTAGAATATGGAAATGATGGGTTAACATACTATCTTATATGAATCCATTTCAACCTAAGCTTTAACTATTTTAGTTATATATATCTACACCTTAGGTGAGCACATGAACCCAGCATTGTGTGATGTGCCAACATAGAAAGTGAGGGGGTTAAATGTCAAAGAGAAGGTGAAGGGGATAATGTACTGGTAACTTCTAGACTAGTGCAATAAAAATTACCTTTAGTCAACTTTTGAAATGTGTAATATAATCTAAATGAATATTTAAAATTATATAAACTATCCATTAAATGATGCACACAATAGGCCTCTATTGGTGGACAAGTATGTAGTAACAAACCTATCTACCTAGTGTGGACTTGTCCTAAAAAAGTAGGTATAACCATCTAGAGGTTGGGATCAATATGAGAATGAAATGAGAGATTGAGTATTGATTTATAAATTATTGTGTAGTATTGATGATGAATAGAGGGGTCAATACCACATATAGATATATGACTAGAGGAATGGAAAATAAGAGACATGTATTAAAGTTCAAGTCAAGTGGTTCAATTTATGTTAATAATTAACATTGTCAATTAAATTTGATGATATTTAGGTATCTAAATTTTGACCCCTTTTATTTTAGTAATGAAATTTATATAGTAAATGAAAAAGATAAAATTGATTGTGCAAACAAACTATGTCTATTAATAAGAAACTCCAATTATGTAGGGCACTCTTTTTAGCAAGCCTTGCAACAACACATGAATTGGTCATTATTCATATTCTAAATTTAAAAAAACCGAAAATATTAAATTTTAAAATTGAAAGGAGAGAAAAATAATACACCTTTAGGGAGATAAAACCATGTTGCTTTATAACCAAAAAAAGATGATGAAACATTGGATAAATATTCCCCCTTATCAAAGAAATTGGAGTAGTTACTTATTTTAAACCACTGGTGGATTTTAGAGTGATCAAATCCTGATTTTGAATAATTAATCAAGCCCTTAAGTTTAAAATATGCATGCTCAAACTCTCATGAATGGGGAGTAGTACGTAATGTACTATTTTAAAAGAAGGTTGAACCATGATTGGTTTGCCAAAAGTGATGCCAATGCAATTGATTTTCACTAGAATAAAATGTAAATCACCCATAATATAAGGTGTAACTGCATAATGAGTTCACTAGAAGTAATGATAAGGCCATTGAGTCATTATACTCAAATGTACATCACCAGTAACATAACTAATCACACCATTTCAGAAGGATCTAGATTAGATTTGCATGATTGAAAGAGAATGAAGAGTATTTATGAAACCACTATGACTATAGTGATAATATATTTGAAATTAAATAACTACCACTTTCCATTAAATCTGTAAAATTATATTGTAGTGTATATGTGCACGAACCAATATCATGCCTTTTTTAATTTAAAAAATATATATGTGTATGACATACCGACATCATGAATTCTAATTTTTTTTCCAAATGTATATAATGTCATCCACATATATTATTAAATATAATTTTATGTGAAACATATCATTTTTATTCATGTAACTATTTTTCATATGCCCATGCATATGCAACCAAGTGCGTATGATTTTATACTAAAGTATCTATAAAGTGAGTGTATATGCATGTCATATACACCATAATTTCTATTAATATGCCAATGTCTTTCATGTATCTAATTTTTGAATTAATTTTAACATTTGAAACCTGTATTCTATCATAAAATCTATTTTTATACTCATGGAGGCTTAAATCTCTAAGACAAGCCCACTGAAATGCACCACTTTTGAGATAAGGCATGTAGCCTAAAAGTCAATTATCTAAAAATAAGAGTTAAACATATCATTTTATAACTATATAATCATGTATAATTATGTTTTCTTATGGAGAGTATGCTATCATAGGAATGTAATTGTCATTGAAGTATGTATATAACATATGGAAGGTGGGACATATAAGTGTTATGTCTAGATAGATATAATGATGAGGCATGCAATAAATTAAACACCTATGAATAAGACTAAATATAAAAAGTGAATTATATGTATCATGGTACCACTAATCAAGGTAAACAAGCATAGCATAATTCCACATAATGCCACTCATAAGGCCAAGGGATGGATACAAAGGACATGAACATGTCAAAACAAATAAGGCCAATGACCACATGTAAAGGAAATTAATAATATCACAAACAAGGGATATAAATATGTCACACATAGACAAGGCCAAGTGGTCATATAAAATAAGCCAAAATGTATAGCCTATCATGCAATAAAGTCACAACATCAATGTAACATAGTTTAAGTTAAAACTAGTCTACACCATCCATATGTACTATAATGTCACATCATATCAAAGTAACACATCCATGTAGCATGATGTATGATATGAGTAACTAGAAATAATTTTTTAAGATATGTATCTCAATGTTTTATATATTCCATAAATAAATATAACTTATGATAATGTAACTTGTAGAATAAGATGCCCTAATAATAGGCATGGCCATCGGGTATAAGGGAATCCAACATCTAAGAATTATATTTGACCTTGTATATTATTTTTATTTGTAACTTAGAATTTGAAGTAATTAAATAATTTGGTAAATACTTAATTTTATTCAAATATACAAGCTTGACTTCACATTCTTTGATTGTATGGCATAACTCATCATAAGATTTGAATTTTTGAACATTATAGACTCATGAAGTGGTGCTTGCAAACTGTGTGTGAAGATATCTTATAACTCATTGTCTACCATAGAATTGGTCATTTTATATTGAATAATATATTTCATTGGATGAATCATTGGACCCTTTGTTGAATTTATAAAATTGTGCATAAGATAACTACTCACTAATGTTAATAGAGAAGTATACTAAAAAGTGATCTACAAAAGGGTTGAATGCTTTAACTTATTGGAGTGGAAGATCATTAAACTATCACAAATAATATTATTTGAGGCTTCATGTAAGTAGATTGGTTAATAATTTATCATTATTTTAGTAATCTAAGCAAGTCATTGTAGACACATAAATTAACATTTAAGCTAAAATAGTGCACTTTTGACCACTCTCTTAACAAACTTAGCTCACGACCTATTCTAAGGCATTTTGACCACTTTATTTCATTTTCTTCATGATGACTCAATCCTTCAAACAACCTAAATTAGTCTAGAATGTCCCATTCAGATTAATAAATAGCCTAATATCATCTCTAGATTAAAAAATACATTTAGTTTAACAAATCCTTCCCTTAGAACAACAACATCCTATTTGGATATGAGTGTACCCCATTATTTATGCACCTACCAGCAGTGTCTTATAAATTAATGACTATTTTATAAAAATCAAAAGTTGTATAAGGGTAATACCACAAGTTTAGGAATCCCCATCTGAAGGAATTCTAAAAATAACATTATAAAAGCACATTTTAAATAATATTGCACACCAGAGGCTTCCACATTGAAAATCACCATAATTCAAATTGAAAATTGAGATAAAATTCATTATTTCTACCAATTTTTATTACATACAACCTTAGTAAACTTGAGCTAAAGTTTGAATACACTTCAAAGGTCACAAGTGATAATTAAAGCACTTAATCACACAAATATTGCACCAACATATATAATTTTACACCTATTTTGCACACACCACTTTATCCCTTTTTAGGGTATTAATATGTAGGTAGTACTAAAAATAAGGGGTGTTGAGGTTAAGAAAAACTTTAAATGATAGTCCATTTTTACTTTGTGATTGAATTTTATATTATTTTCTATTAAACTAGGGTTTTAAGTAGAAAAATAGTTACATAGTGCCCCCCAAAGTGAAGCAGAAGTTTTTGCATAGTCTAAATAATAAACATGTGAAGGAAAACAAAACCCATAACTCTCAAAGCCCTATTCCCTAATAGACAAGGCTATCCTATTCAAATAATATCACCCCTATTACTATCTAGTCATAATGATATTATCCAAAAAGCCTTTCAACTCCTATTCTAGACCTGCACGTGATCAGCATAGTTTGTCAATCAGTCTTAGATCTAGAAATAGTCTATACCTTAGTTTTCCATCTAAGTTTATATTTATATTTTTCACTTTCCATATTTAATATATTTTTATATTTATCAAATTTTAAATTATTTTTTAGCATTTATTACATATTTGTAGCAGTTTGATTTTGCACAATAGTTTTGGTCATATTAGGTAATCTATTTCTCTAGTTTGCTAAAATCTAATGAAACATATTGGTGAACGCATTTGTTTTTTAACATTGGTAAAAAAATTAGTTTACCATTAATTTTTTCCTTTTATTTATATCTATACCATTAGGGTTTTAATTTTCTAAGTTCCATCATGATTATGATGACTGGGTCTATTTATCATTTCTTAGTTTAATGTTTTTGGTGATCTTTAGATGTTGCCTCCCTATCAATTGTAAAATATTTCAAATGTATGTAATCCCATTGATACATAATGTTAGGATAAATATCACATCATATATTAGTGCATGCTTAATTTTGAACCATTTTATGGAGATTATTGTTACATGACTCAATTTGAGTTATGACTAGTTACTATTAGACATCATAGGGATGAGTTGGTTACCTTTTTTCCTCATACAGCTAGACCTCAAAATTATTTTAGATCATATCCCACCTCTTATATTTTCCTTAATATTATATTAGACCCTACGATATGAGTTATTATTACTATATGAGGTCATTTGCCTCATCAACCAATATATGATAAGTAAATTCAGACAATTCTTCCTTACCATTAATCTAATCCAATGGGACCACTTAATTAATATAGAACATATGATATTATTTATAAATTAAGGAATAAACCAACTAATATTTCCATACTTTAATTTTTTTAAAGGATACCATTTTAAGGATATTCTAAATCATGCATTGATAGACATCCATGTCCTGTGACATATAGTCTTTGTACTTTGCATCTGTTATGAATACTTTAAAAGATATCAAGGATGTTATCTCTTTTGGCATTGATGATTTACATTCATAGTAAACTATTGATAATAATTTACCACTATTTATCCAAGTTAAAATCACCACTACAATAATCAAAAAGGTTTTATTGATAGTGGTTTATAATTAAACATTTATAGTCTTAAATTCTTATAGACAATGGGCACTAAAATGGATACCATCCAAAAGACATAAGAATATCAAAAGATTTTATGACACATCACAAAAATATTTGGGTTTTATCACATTAGATGTTATATTAGGGCCCAAAATTGTACCTATATAGTTATAAATAATACCTAATAATTTACATAACAATTTACTATTGCGTAGGCCATGGATACATGTCATGGATGAGATACCTTATAATTTACATAGGTGTGATAAATTTCTTCAAGATGTATATTTATATACTCACCCAAATACAAATAGACCATTCATATATTATAAAATTACAAAACCTAATACTTAGAGTCCATCATAATTGGGACAACCTCAATTTATTATAGTTCCATCACCACATATCATTACTATGTAAAAAATTCACACATATGAGGTCAGTGAGTCTAGTACTAATGATCACATGTCACATTTCATAGATAACTCAAAACCATAAATTTCACCTAAAAATGTAGACCATGATGAACATGTACAATAATTACCTTTATTAGTCAATCTAGAAGATCCAAATTTAATATCCATAGAGGATGTTGCTGATGATTTTGATGTTAATTATAATAATGATACAATTAAGCACCAATGAATATTGATGAATATTTATGTGGATTGAATTTTAAAATATTTAGCCCTAAGAAATATAAATTTGATTCCAAAGTAATAATATTAGTACATACAAACAAAAAAAATAGTCACTACAAAATGGAAGGAAAGAATATTTATTTTTAAATATACACTAATTTGTATATATCTCTATTAAGTGTCCTATTGATTTTTTTTAAAATCAAGGATTTATAAAGTACGTAAGGCACTATAAATTGATTAATGCACTACAAATACCAACTAATTATCATTCACAAATTTAGTAAATAATTTGGAATTAATAATCATTGAGCTAATTATCTAGATACAAGAAAACATTATACATGATAGATCACATGTGATGTTATATATGTTACTTGACATGAAATTAATTACTTTACCAAAAGTATGCCACAAATTCACTAAATGATTTTCCAATGTAGAGGGAAATCCCTTTTGTCATTTTAATAGAATGACATGGCATATTACATATACTTGTTTAGAATCAAAACATAAACTTCAAAAATATAAGGCCAAACGCATCATTCAAATTATACACCCCACACCGCAACCTACTAAGTCTCTAAAAAAGGATTAAATATGAATAAATTAAAATTATTCAAAAATTTATCCTTTAACTATTTAGGTTTTCATTAGTAATGAATATAGACAACATGTGGGAATAGATGAGGACTCATAAGTAAACAAATGTACACTTGCATTGCTTTTGCATATAGGGCATGATCAAAATGAATTTGAATAAGCTATATATTACCAATATTCTATAGGCCACATCAAAATACCAATCACCTATGGTCCTATAGTGGTGAATACACCAATATTTGTTATAAACATAGTATATTAGGTAAAATACACATTTGGCCAAACATGGTTACATGAAATGGAAGTTATAATAGACATGTTACAATAATGCCTCACATTCAAATTTTAAGATAGCATAATTGGTGTCCTTCATGATGGTACATATGATAATCATATATTCAAAAATGAGAAAAAAGATTCAAATTTGGTCTATCCCAAAAATTCACATGAAGCCTCTTACATAGTAGAGAAACATGCCATATAGATTCACATGATTTAAAACAATGCCAAACATAAAGCTATAGTTATAGATCATGAATTGTATGATGAACACAATGATGATACCTATGGGAGTTTGATAATATCTAATATCTAATACTTTATGATCTTCTATTAGATCCACCTTTAGATTATCCACATACATTGGATGTAATTATTTTATTTTTATATTATCATGCCATCCATTTATATATGCAAAAAAAATTAGATCTTCTAAAAAAATATAAAATTATGACCTATGAATGCTTATGTTTAGTTCATTTACATCAGTCAATTTGTGCAGAGTTATTTAGTACTTATTTATATCTAGTTTTTGTATTATATACTATTTATAAGTGTACATGAGTGAGTGTAGAGCATACAAGGTTCCATCCCCAAACTCAGTTTCATGTTATCTCTATCACAGACATAGAAAAACACACTCATATAGTAGCACTCTAGTTGGATAGGATCCCCCTACTATTTTCCACTCACCCTACTATTTTCCTAGTAAGCACATGCTTTCATTTTTGAGATATATATGACACATAAGCATTATAAATCTTATACACACATCAACAAGCTCATTTGGGGCATATTGTATACATGGTTTATCTTTCTTTGGATTTTAGTTATTATACATATCCTAGTACTTTACATAGCATTACATCTATCAACATTGTTCATTTATTAACACATTGATATCTTCTTGGTTACCTAAGTTATTTAATCTACTAGTGTTACAAATTACTCATGTTGATTAATTACATTTATTCTTACATGTTTTTCATTTTTACTTTCTTGATTAATGTAATGCATGCATTCCATATTTATCTTGAGGACATTTGAACATGTCCTTATGTGTGTCGCTAAGCCTTCATTCTATGTTTATATTCATGTGTGGACATTTTAACATGTCCTATGTGTATTTATATATGTATTACAACATTTCAACATGTACTTATGAGTGGCTCTAATCCTTCATTCTATGTTTTTCTATGTGAGATTGGAATTTTAATATGTACCTTGTGTGTGGAACCTTGGACTTATATTACATTATTTATGTGATTTATGTGTATTATTTGTTTGAATGTGTCATGTCCATGAAACTTTATTTCTTATTTTCTCATATTTTGATGCCATGATGATTATCATGTATCCTTAAAGTTTTCTATGCCATTATGGATATCATGCATATTTTATTAATTACTTATATCCAGCTTATGATACTTAGTTTTTATCACTTATTTATGTACCTAATGTCTATCTTGGCATGATAATTATGTATGATTATTTATACATGTATCTCACATTACCATTATGCTCAGGTTTTCTATATGAAGATGTCATGCTTCTCAATGTTATTATTACTACATAGATTTACATATTTTACATAACCTCTATTAGATTTTTTGTTTAATTTTGAATTAAGTTATTTCACAGTCTCAAAAATTCACCTCAAAATAGGGGTAATACACAAGGGTTTGTCTTATAGACTATGCCCACTCAGTATAATGCATAGATAGACACAAATAAATGTTTTCAGTCCTCATATAGTGAATTACATAAATCACTTAAAGAGTTTATTTAGATAGGATCATTCCAAATATATAAGAGTACTCCAATTTTTTGTCTTAGTAAGGCTCTATTGTCAAATAACTCTTAAAATAATCATTTCTATAATCTATCTAAATCTCATGTAGTTTAGAATAACTTGCAATAGGTTCACAGTTTCAGTTTATAGAAAATACTTAGATATTGTCTCAAATTTACTCAGTTTAGTGGAATCATGCATGACATGTGTTTTAAGTTAATGCAAAATTTATTAATTATAATATCAATTTTCATTACTCAATCTCAAAATCCATATAAACCAATATTAGATTGGGGGTATGTGCATGGCATATGACTTCTTCCTTACTTGGTTTTGCACCAGTTTTATAGAAGAAATGGAAATACATATAATTATCCCTATTGTATGAAAAAAATACATATTATACTATTTTTTTCACTATTTTTTTAATCATAAATGAGCTTTATTATGTCTATAATGGTTGGTTCACTAGTGTTTTGCACCATTTTTTCACTAGAATACTCTATTGTGATTCATACAGGGATTCCAAATTGCTTCACTTATTTGGTATATAATGATGGAGTAAATCAAACATTGAGTTATTAATAACACTCAATTATCAGTGAGTATTAAGGAATACATATTCCAATTCAATCTCTTCAATGAAAATGAAATATCTAAGGGCCCTACCCTCTACAATCACCAATTTTTGGAAAAACTTTTTATACTAGGGAAACACAATAATTTGCATAAAAAATCAAGTGTGTTTGTTATTTTTTATTTTATCTATAATTTTATTGTATTTAATTCTTGATATTAAACTTAGGTAAGGATTGATTTTACATATGTTTCATTATAGGATTGTGTGAAGAATAGTTTAATGTTTTGGCCTACATTAAAGACTACACTTCACAAGTAAGTTCAGGTACAATATTTTCCTTTTACTCTAGTAATTTTAATTTTTTACATTATTATAATAAAATGGGGGAAATATTAGACACATAAATGAAAATTTAATCTAAAATAGTTCACTTGTGAACACTCTCTTGACACACTTAGCTCATGACCTATTTTAGGGATTCTTAACCATTTTCCTTCACTTTTTGTGGGATGAATAATTCCTTCAAGCAACCCAAATCAGTTCAAAATGTCCTTATTCAAATCACTCAATAACCTAATATCATATATAGACCAAATCATACCTTCATCTTAGTGAATCTTTCTCTTAGTAAAATAGATCTGTATTTAGATAAGAGCACACCACGCTATTATTGACTCTCACCAATAGTGTCCTCTCTCTAATTAATGACTATTTTAAAAATTTAAAAAGTTATATAAGGGCCACCCCATAAGTTTAGGAAGCCCCATCTAAAGGAATTCTAAAAATACCAATATAAAATCACATTTTAAACCATTTTTCACACAAGAGGATTCCACTTTGTAAAACACTAGAATTCAAATCATACATTTTGATAAATTTACGTATTTATCTCAATTTGGATTACATTCAACCCTAGCAGTATTGATCCAAAGTCTAAATTCACTTCTAAGGTTATAATTCAAAGTTGAATCAATTAATTAAATCATGATTACACTAGCAACACTCACCATAAGGGGTGTTGAGGTCAAGCACAACTTTAACACATAATGGTCCTCAGAGTGAATCAAAATATCCTACATAATCCATAAAATAAGTAGACAAAGGTGAATAAAACCCAAAAATCCTAGAGCCATGTTCCTTACTGAATAAGGACAACCTTTCAAAAAATAGTTCCCCCCACTTCTATCTTGTCATAATGCTATTATCTAATAACCCTTCTAGCCCTTATTCTAATCTAGACATAGTCAACATAGTATGGCAATCAGTATTAAATCTAGAAACCTCCACATCTCAAATTTCTAGCTAAGTTTATAAATCTATTTTTCACTTTTCACGTTTAGTATATTTATAGATTTAGAAAGTTTCAAATAAATTTATAGCATTTACAAAGTACAAAAGGCACTATACATTGATCAATATACTACAAATAATAATTAGTTACCATTCACAAATTTATTAAATAATGTGGAATTCACAGACATTGAGCCTATTATCTAGATACAAGTAAACATTTTACATGATAGACCACATGTGATGTTATATATATTACTTGACATGAAATTAATTGCTTTACCAAAAGTATGCCATAGATCCACTAACTGATTGTCCAATCATGAGGCCAAGCCCTTTTGTCATTTTCATAGAATCACAAGGCATGATGGATATAATTGAATAGAATTATAACATAAAATTTAGAAATATAAAGCCAAAGTCACAAATAAAATTATACATCCCACACCAAAACCTATGAAGGATCCATAAAAGGGTCAAATATGCATAAATTACAATTATTCCAAAAGTAATCCTTTGACTATTCAAGTTTTAATTATGAATGAATATAGATAATGTGTGGGAATAGTTGAGGACTCACAGGTAAATATACATACACTATCATTCCTTCTACATATAGGTCATGATCAAAATGATTTTCATCAAGCTTTATATTTCCAATATTTCATAGGCCACATCAAAATACCAATCAACTATGGTCCCACACTAGTGAATACACCAATATTTGTTATGAACATAATGAATTAGATAAAATCCATGTTTGGCCAAACATAATTACATGAAATGGAAATTAAAATGAAAATATTACAATAATGTCTCACATTAAAATTTGAGGATAACATAACTTGTGTCTTCCATGATGGTACAAATGATAATCATAGATTTATAAATGAGAAAAATGATTTAAATTTGGTCTATCCCCAAATTGAACATGAAGCCTTTTACATAGTATAGCAACATGCCATATATATGCACACAATTCAAAATAACACCAAACATAAATATATAGTTATAGAACATGAATGGTTTCATGACCACAATGATGATGACATATGGAATTTTGACAAGATCCAGTATCCAATATTATATGATATTCCACTAGATCCACCTTTAAATTATCCACATCCATTGGATAAAATTATTTGATTTATATATTATCATATCATCCATTTATATATGCAAAAAAATTAAATATTCTATAAAAATACAAAATCAAGACCTATGCATGCTTATGTTTGGTTCATTTACATCAGTCAATTTGTGAAGAGTTATTTAGGACTTATTTCTATCTATTTTTCATATTATATATGTTTCATGATTTTACATGATTGAGTATAGGTCATACATGGTTCCATCCCCAAACTTAGTTGTAGGTTATCTCTATCACAAATAGAAAAACACATTCATATAGTAGTACCCTCGTTAGATAGGAGACCAACATACTATTTTCCACTCACCCCTCTATTGACTCAGTAAGCACATGCTTTCATTTTTGAGATGTAGACTACACATAGGAATTATACAACTTGTACACACATCAACAAGCTTATTGGGGTCATATTGTGTACAAGCATTATCTTTCTTTGGCTATCACTTAGTATTCATATCTCAATTATTTACATAGAATTGCATTTATCTACATTTATCACTTACTAACACATTGATATCTTCTTGGTTACCTAAGTTATTGAATCTAATAGTGTTACAAATGTCTCATGTTGATTTATTACATATATTCTTCCATGTTTTTCATTTTTACTTTCTTTCTTTATGTATTTCATGCATTTTATATTTAGCTTTAGGACATTCAAACATGTCCTTATGTGTGGCTATAAGCCTTCATTCTATGTTTCTATGCATGTGTTGACATTTTAACATGTCTTTATGTGTATTTATATGTGTATTAGGACATGTGAAAATGTACTTATGAGTGGATCTAAGACTTCATTCTATGTTTTTATGTGTTTGATTAGAATTTGAATATGTCCCTTATATGAGGGCCCTTAGCCTTCTATTGCATTATTTATGTGCTTTGTGTGTACTATTTATTTGTATGTGTCATGTTTATAACACTTGATTTCATATTTTCCCTTATTTTCATGCCATGATGATTATCATGCATCCTCAAAATTTTCTATGCCATTATGGATATCATGCATCTTTCCCAAACTAGTTATATTCATCTTATGATATTCAGTTTTAAGCACTTATTTATGTACCTAATTGATAACATCTATCTTTACATGATGACTATGTATTCTTATTTCTACATGAATCTTACATTGCCATTATGCTCAATTTATCTATATGAAGATGCCATGCTTCTCCATGATATCATTACTACTCATATTTACATATTTTACATAGCCTCTATCACATAAATTTTTATTTTAAGTTAAGTTATTGCAAAGTCTCAAAAACTCACCTAAAAATAGGGATAAGACACAAGGGTTTTTTTTATAGACTATGCACACTCAGTATCGTGCATATATATACACAAACAAAAAAAATTAGTCCTCATATATTGAATCACATAAAACACTCAAAAAGTTCCTTTGGATAGGATCACTTCAAATGGACATGAGCACTCCAAATATACAATATCATTCCCCATTGTTGTATGCTTAAGGTGTTATTTTATTAGAACTTATAAAATAATCATTTTCAAAATCTATCTGAATCCCGGGTAGTTTATAATAACTTACAACATGTTCACATTTTTAGTTTCTAGAAAATACATAGATCTTGTCTCAAATTTGCTTAGTTTTGGGGAATCATGCATGGCATGTTTATAATTTAATGCAAAATTTATTACCTATAATATCATTTTTCATTACTCAATCTTAAAACCCATATACACCAATTACCAGATTAGGGGTATGTGCATGGCATATAACTTTTTCCTTACTCATTTTGCACTAGTTTTATAGATGGAATGTCAATCCATGTCATTATCCACATTTTATATAATAAATACATATTATACTTTTTTTTAACTAATTTTACATCATAAATAATCCTTATTATGTTTATAATGGTTAGTTCACTAGTTGTTTGCACCTTTTTTTTCACTAGAATACTCTATCGTGATTCATACAATGATTCCAAAATACTTTAGTAATTTGGTATGAAATGATGGATTCAAAAAAAACTTGAGTTATTAATAACACTTACCTATCAATTATTATTAATAAATACATAGTCCAATCTAATATATTCAATGCAAATGAAATATCCAAGGGCCCTGCCCTCTACAGTCACCAATTTTTAGACCAACTTTTTACACTAGGGAAACACAATGGTTTGCATACCAAATAAAATTTGTTTATTCCTTGTTATTTTATCTATAATTTTCTTATATTTACTCCTTGATATTCATCTTAGGTAAGGATCTATTTTACATATGTTTCATTACATGTTTATATGAAGAATAGTTTAATGTTGTGGCCTACATTCAAGATTACACTTCAGAGGTAAGTTCAATTACACTCTTTTATTTTTAATCTAGTAATTTTAATTTGTTTCATTAATATAAAAAAATGGGGAAAATTTAGACACATAAATGAACATTTAACCTAAAATAGTGCACTTGTGACCACTCTCTCGACACACTTAGCTCATGACCTATTTTAAGGCCTCTTGACCAATTTCCTTCACATTTTTTATGATGACTCATTCCTTCAAGCAACCCAAATTAGTTCAAAATGTCCTTATTAAAATCACTCAAAAACCTAAGCTCATATCTATATCAAACTGTACCTTCATCTTATTGAATCTTTCCCTTAGTAAAATAACACCCTATTTAGATAGGAGTACACCCTACTATTATTTGCTCCTACCAATAGTGTCCTCTTGCTAATTAATGAATATTTTAAAAAATTCAAAAGGTGTACAAGGGTCATCCCATAAGTTTAGGAATCCCCATATAAATTAATTCCAAAAATGCCATTATAAAATCACATTTTAAACCATTTTATACATAAGAGGCTTCCACATTGAAAAGCACTAGAATTCAAATTGCATATTTAGAGAAAGTTCCTAATTTTCCCAATTCTAATTAAATACTACCCTAGTATCCTTGAGCTAAAGTCTAAATATAGTTATAAGGTCATAATTAAGAGTTGAATTAGTTAATCAAATCATGATTACACCAATATCTAGAATTTTATACTAGTTTCATACATACCACCATATCTTGGGAGAACTACATGGAATTTGATCCCTCTTCAAAGTATTGGCATGTAGACAACACTCAACACAAGTGGTGTTGAGATCAAGCACAAATTCAACTATTTATCTCTTTTTTATTTTTTACTACATTTTTTCTTCTTGTCTATTGATCTAAGGTTTCAAGTGAAAAAATAGTTACATAGTGGTCCTCAAAGTGAATCAGAAGCTCCCACATAATACAAAAAGAAATAGGTGAAGGTGAAAAAAAACCAAAAATATTAGATCCATGTTCCTTACTAAATAAATCCAAACTATTTAGATAAAATTTTCCCCCAGTTATATCTAGTCACAATGATATTATCCAAGAACCCTTCCATCCCTTGTTTTAAATATACACATTATCAACATAGTCTATCAATCAATCTTAGATATGGAAGCCCTCGAATCTTAGTTTTATATCTCAGTTTATATTTATATTTTTCACTTTACATGTTAAGTATATTTACATATATATATAATTTTAAATCAATTTATAACATTTATTATATATCTATAATAGTCTAATCTTGCATAATAGTTTTTCATATTAGGTAATTTATTTCCCTAATTTACCAAAATATGATAAAATAACTACTTGAAATGATCAATTTTTTTAAATATCCCATTTGCCTTTATAGAGAGGATTTTTAGGATCTACAAATCCTATTTCTAATTAGTGATATTTTATTTTATGTGCCAAGGGATTAGAAAGCAAACTATGAAAATTCATTCAGCTACTAACTCTAGAGATACATTGCTCCAATTACAACACCTTAGCATATATGGATATAATAATCTATTCAAGAGAGTGTGAATTAGGACATCTTTCTAATGGAACATGCATAGTAATCAAAGGTGTGTATGATGCCTATGTATAAAATAGACATATTAGTTTATTGTAAACTTTGTGATTCCCCGATACCTAGGGATGATATCACATATGTAACTAGAGGTATTAATATAGGAATAGAAGAAATAGTATAAATTAAAACACTTGAAGTGAGAGTATGAAAAACTTTATAATGTGCCTCTTATTATTATTTAAATGTTTAAAACTTATCTTGATGTATATTCTTAGCTGTGAGGAGTAATTTTGCAATTATATCCACATGTTTGGGGTATTGGAAAGTCCTTGATAGAAATTAGATAATTATTTGACTTGTTTAGGATTTATCCCATTAAACTCATTGGAATAAATTCTATCAAATCCCTTAATATTATCTTTATTATGACATTTAGTTTCATTATATCAATTTTCATGTTCATCATCAACATCATTTTTAATTTATACATAAATTTTTATAGTTGCATTATCAAATTGAGAAAAAACCAAATTTATTTTTCATTTTATAAGAGTTTAAATGAATTTGAATATGCTCTATATTGATTACACTTAATCTACTATTACACCTTAGAAGAACAAGGGAGTTAAATTTTTCGGGTGGAATAAGAGGGAGTCATGTAAATGTGTAAAAAAAAAAGAGAAAATGGGTGTAACTAGGTAGGGTGTGTTTGATTTGTAGGCTCTCAGATATACTGATCCCAATCATAAATAGTGTAAAATATCCAAAGAGGAAATAACTAGGGAGGATTACAACATCCCATAGCCACATTATCTTGTGTTTGAGGTATATTGAAATTAACTTCCTAGGGATAACCACTTAACAGTGCACTATATAACTTAATGGTTGAGAGCCTTCCTAGGACTAAAAAAGTAAAAATTGTATGCATTTATGATATATCATGATGTATATAGAAACTAAGGTCTACATATAACATTTTATAATATATTGAGTATTGGAATAGTTCCCCTCACACCATGGCTTAGGTAAACTTGAATGAATTTCCAAAAAATGGCAAATTTTATGAGTTTTAGAACCACAAGAACATAGTTATAAAAATCATGAAAAAAGAAATAAAAATAAATTGAAAACCAAAATAATAATTTTGTTTTGTGCATAGAAATCAAGAATTCAATTTTTAACCCCTACCTCAAAGATAAATCCTAGAGAAAAACTCAATAAAATTCATTAAAAGATGATCATATTTATCTTTAGTATATTGGAATCATGAATTTAGTTAAAACTCTAAAAAATATTAAAAAATCAAGGTAATGTTTAAGAAACAAACAAGTTCACCAATATGTTTTACCCTATATTTAATGTAATAGTGCTAATAGGTATAAAACTTCATAGATCAATTTAGATTGAAATATAATAAAATTATGCATAAATATAAACCTAAATTATAATAAATTGAAACTGATTGATAAGTGGTATACACTAAAAATAGTAATTACAACCTATAATAAGATACTTATCTTTTTTTATTTCTAGTTGACTACTACTAATGTGTGACAATGGAAATTAGGATAAGACAAAATAATGACAACTCAAATCCATAGGTAGGGTCTATAGATATTTTTGTCTAGGTATATTCTTTTTGGATAGTAGCATACACTGGTTGTGTCCATTGATTGTGGACTTGTCCACTTTGATCATGAATAAACTATGATTTACTTAATGCCTATGCTTATGTCTACTAAGAGGGGTTAGATATATATCTTATATATATGTCATGTAGAAATCACTATTTATCCTCCCTTTTCCTTAGAAATCCTAGGGGTACTTGTTAGAGCTATAAACTTGAAAAAGAGAGAGGGGAGGTATAATGGGTTGAGTTAATGCCAATAACCCCATTGATGATTGACGACTACCTACATATCTAGATAATTCAAGGAAATTAAGCCACATGTATTTCTCCCACCTAGAGTGATTATGCATAGTGTTAAATGACTATATGTATGTAGTTAGAATTTTGGCTTTGATACTTGACAATGTTATCTCTTGAAGTGATTTGAAATGATTCAAACTTGGACTATATTAATCTTAGTGAATGATCTTGAATTTTAAAAGAATAAGGAAAATATGATCAATGTGAATAAGCGTATAAGTGATTAATATATAATTCTAAAATAGGGATAATGAATGGCCTTTGATTTGTATTTATAGTAAATTTTTTTGACAATTTACTTTAGCCAAATTTTTAAAAGTGAAGGATGACCCAAATGAATATATTGAATTTTTAAAACTAAATATTAAATATAATAAGAACAAGGCCACTCTAGGTGGATAATTTTATGGCCATAAACTTGTCTAGTTAGAGTGAAGATGTCTCAAAAAATTAGGGAAAACTATTTTAAGGTTAGGAATAGTCTGAGAGTGATATGAGATAATTTTAGTATTGAGTTGGAAATTTATTTAAAGTAGTGATAATGAAGATAGAGGTCAAGCACACATATAGATAAATGACTAGAGGAATGAAAAAAAGGAGACATGTCTTTTAAATAAAGTAAAGTGGTTCAAGATGTGTCAAGAATTAACATTGAAAAGTACCTCTAACCATATTTAGGTATTTATAATTAGCCATTAATTTTACATATTACTTGCATACTTATGGTTAGTTTATATTATTTTGAGCTAAAATTTCTTATAGGTTATATTTTGACTCTTTTTTTTGCATCTTAGCCTTGATTTATCTACACCTTTGGTTTCTTTAGAATTATCCCTTATACCTATTCTTGGTCCATATGTATTTTTTAATTTTTACACCTCTTGGTTTTTCAATTTGTAAATTGCATGGTAAGACCTAGGGAATCAACCACACCCTCCTCAAAAATACCCATCATATGTATCTTCTTTTTATAACTTTGATTTTATATTTTTCATCCATTATTTCCTTTGTAATTCTTTGGTATATTTTATCATCATTATACATTTATGGATTTTGACATCTTTTATATGATTCATAAACTTATCTTTTTTATGATTCATAGCTTTATAAAAATTTTACCTCTTGGTTTTTCAAATTATGATTTACATGATAACGTCTAGGGAATCAACTAGGATCTCATTTTAAATTCCCTTCATAATTAACTTTGCTTTATAAATTGATTTTTATTCCAACCTTAGCTAGATGTCTTTTTAGAAAGATAAGGTAATAGTTTCGAGTAAAGTAGTGTTTTCTCATTAAGAGTTGGTTATGTTATCTTATGGTAAAACTATTGAAATTTATCTACATGTATTTCATCCACATTTTAACCTCACTTATGATGATGTCTCAACTTACCTATCATTTTACCATACCCCTTTTGTACATTTTTAACAATTGGGGCAACCCAATTGATCTATGCTCACTTCTACGAATTCCCTATTTTTTAATATATTTTTCAGATCTTCAAAGTTAGTTTCAAGATTGAAATATGTTTTACCCTAATTTGGTTTAATTATTAACCCAAACTAAGATAAAAACTAGAATATAATTTAGATTGTGAAGTATGAAAATCAATCATAAATTTGAATGTGAAGTAATTTAATTTATTTAACTATCTCAATTGTTAAATCTAGAAATTAAAGAAAAGGATAAGATACTTAGTGCTTTTTTGTAATGTGCAAAACTGAGATAGGTGACATAGAGTAAAGTATGAATAAATAAATATTATGATTCATTTGGTATAGGTTCTAAAACTCTATTAGTTACTAAATGGTATCATCATCTTAGGGTTAGTATTACATGATGCTATGTTATAAACTAGATGATTTTGTTCTTATGTAGAAACATAAATCTAGTCAAAGTTACTTGATAATGTTAATTCTTGACATATATTAAGCCACTTGACTTATTATCAAATACATGAATCTTATTTTCTATTCCTCTAGCCATTTATCTATGTGTGTCTTTGACTCCTTTGTTCATCATCACAACTACACATGAATTTCTAAATCAATGCTCAAACCTATTTTAACCTACTTTTGATAAAACACAATAACTTGTATTTTATTATAGGTGTAAAACTAGAGAATATCATATATTAAAGATGTTAAATAATCAACTATTCTTATTTTGACAAATGCTAAATATGGAATGTTCTTATTTTTGGAAAGTACTAAGAAGATATATATTAATTTTGCATACAAAACTTTGTTGACTATTTTTAATATTTGAGAGTGAAAATTAATAGAAGAGGTGTTATGTAGGTTCAAGAGTAGGAAAAGAAATAGAAACTAAATCTAGATAAGTTTTAAGTAAGTGAATAGTAACATAGTGTATTACAGTCTATTAATCATAGAGTTATCCTAGTTTACTATGATAGGTGATAGACAAGAAAAGATAGAGAAAGTAGGATTATTAAAATGATAGATCAAAGGTAGAAGTATAGGATATTCCTAGATATGACTGATGTAAGTGGAACACAGTGCGATGTGTTCAAGTCTATGGAATATTGACTTATCCATGTTTTTTATGACACTAAATTTATTATTTATCCCCATGTGTATGCATTAATTATGGGTTTGGACTTTTTTTTAGACCTATAATATCATGTGAAGTACCTATAATGATAAAAACCTAATTTCTTACACAAACTAATTCGGAGTCAAATGGGGCAGGGAATTAAGAAAAAGGGATCGAGTTGGACATACTAATGAAACCAAAAACTAGGAAATCAAAATTTCAATAGGTAAATGTTTTTAGAATTATTTTCCTCTCATATTTCCATGGGCTTCCTAAAAATACATGGCATACATCCATTGGGTAACATCAAACCATATTTCATACCTATATGTTTTTCCTATAGAAAAATATATTCTACTATAACTTCATGCCCTTTTTTAAACCATGAAATTGATTAAGGATAAGGACAATTTTCTCATTGTAGACCTAGTTTCTATACCATTTATTTAGAAACCATATTTCCAAAACTACCACCATCAATAATTAATTTACATATATTACATCTTGAAGTACATGTTCAAAAAATATTTATACGTAGCCATGAATAACCACCTTATTTACTTTGTAAATGTTATTTCATTAGAGTTAGTGTTATTTTTCTCATCATAAGATTTTATCCTATGCTTGTTACAACTTTTTTAGTTTGTTTTTGTGTCTCAGCATCAACCAAATTCACTCTTGGATGATCTTCTTTCCTCCTTTCGTGTTCATGATAATATGGACACTCAAATGATCTATACCCTTCTTCTCAATATTTGTAAAAACATAAGTTCTGCATTGAGTGTTCCATCCTTTACCATCACCAATATCCTCTACCTATATAAAATATTATTCTTTTTTTATTTTTAAACCTCTATCTATTATACTCTTAATTTTTCATCCCACTAGATAATTCTCCTCTAGTGGGATTAAACCTACCTCATCCCCTTACTAGATATGATTATCCCCTTCTTGGCCCAATTAACCTTCTCAACTATTGTTTATTTTATTTTTATTCTACCTTCAAAGTTAATTATTAAGCATTTATAGACACTTGAAAACTACACAGTTCTAGATGTCAAATCACCTTGGACTTCTACTCGACCCTAAAGCTAGTTGACCACCTAATTAACTTAGATCATTTATTAATTTACTAACTTGAAACCCTTAACCTAACTCCTCTAACTAGAATTTTTAATCCACACCCTTTTTAACTTATTTTCACCCATTATCCTCTAGGCCCTCGACCATCGATGACCAACCCAACCATCGATATTTAGCATGAATATCTATGGTTAGGTCCTCTAAGACTACTTCAAAGTCACTTCCAGCTATGTATGAGATAAGCATGACACATTTTAGTAATTCTATTTTGTGATGTAAACCAGTTTTAAATAATCATAATTAGTAACTTTCTCTAGATCCATTTAACAACTTCCTCATACAAAATTAGTAACTTCACCCTATAAAAGGGGAGAATTAGGAGAAGAAGAGGGATAAATCCAAAAATTGAGCAATCTATATCCAAGCTATCTTGCATATAGGTATCTAGTGTCCTTTTAGCAAGTGAGCAGCATCAATAGAGACCTGACACTTTATGAATATCACTTTCAAAGGTAAAATTATTGTCACTCTATCCAAATTACTTTAGCCTTCCACCACCAAATTATAGTTATCTCTTACTTGTTTTCTTTGATTCATATTCAAATTATAACCTCCCTATCCTATCAAATCCATTAGTATCTTATTTTTTATTCCCATGATCCTTATCATACATTTGTTTGCCCAATTTCCCAATCTACAATTCCTTTTTTTATCATCTCCAAAATTTCATAAGTAACCATCGATGGTTAGCCTAACCATCAGTGGTCACCTCAACCATCAACAGTCACCAACCATTGATGGTTAGTCCAACCACTAACAGTTCACCCAATCATCAATGGTAATTATGGAAAAAAATAATAGTAAGTTATTTTCACCCCATTGACCCCAACCAAACCTTATTTTCTATGTTCCTACCTATTCATAGGGAATTTTTTGATTTTTTGGACCTAAACCCAACTATCTTAGCATGAGTATTGACTTGATTTTTATATATCTATTTTTTTTATTTAATGATAAAATTACTTTCATCTTATCTTACATGCATTCACTTTCCAGTTATTCAATGCAAGTATTCTTTCTTTTCATTTATATAAACTTAACTATTATAAATAGTGGATTTATAGCCTCCTACTAGGTTCACACTTCTTAGATCTAGCTCATGCTAGTAAATCCACTCTACCATCCATCTAACAACCTCCTTTTCTAGTGTCTCTCTTATCAATAGGTTATTCCTTCCAAGCCCATGAAGAGTTCTCACCATCATCTAGATCATGCATGCACTTTACCAGGTATTCTTATACACACCCTATTAATAGTTTCATTATTTACTTCCAAATTAAGGAATGAATATAAACATTTTGGCATGCCCAGTAGGAAACACATACCTTTTTCTCCCTTTATTGTATGCTCATTGAATGAAATTTGAAATTTCTTTTTGGAATTAAAATAAACCTTTTGCATACATTGATTGCTTGCTTGTTTTAGTTCACATAGTAACCTAAAGGTAAAGTAATTAATTAAATCTTTCACTCTTATTATCAAACACTTATCCAAACCATATAACTAATTAACACATCAAAATATACTTAAGACAAGGTCTGACTAGGATTTCATCACCTAGTTGTAAACCTTAGCCTTTCTCAATAATCCTACTTTGAGGTCATTACCAAGGGGAGAACTAACTCATCTCTCTAGTTGAGTATAAAATATAAGATTATATATATATTTTGGCTAAGCACCCAACACCCTTATCACTATGATGTGTGAAGTGAGGGGGTAGGCCCCAATAGCAAGCCATGTACTAAAAATAATATAGATTTATCTTTTGAGCACCTAAACATAACATGAAACTAACCTTAGATTTCCTCTTTAGTATCTGATCTACAAACCAAATTTTCTCTTCAAAATTTCTAAGGAATAAGCCAAACGTGATTTAAAAATAACCCTAGGTGGTTAAACATAGTTTATCATATGTTTGATTTCCTTGAGTTCTTTTTGTTACTTGCACTTTATTTGAGGTGTGAGTTTCATTATTTTATATCCTATTTCCTCTCATGGTCTTGACTTGATAATAGTTAAGGAATCAAATTATCCAATAATCACCTTCTTCTTTCTCCTCCATAGAGTATACATCTGATGTTGAGGGTTCCCCTCATTTTTCTCCCCCTCCTACTAGGCCTCCAATCATTGCTAAGGGTGATCTAGATTTTTATACCTTCCTCTATAACAACCCCATGTCCCTTCAACATTACCTAAACACCTTATCTAACCATACCCCATACCGAATTTCTTTCTCATTACCCAAACCAAAGTTGATCAAGCTCTTCTCTTAGGGTTATGCCAAACATATCACCCCTAATATTCAAGTTTAAACTTTTAGAACTTTGACGAGGCATTCAACATGGCATGTAAACTTGAAAATCAAGCCATTGATGAAGGGAAATTAAAACCAAGAAATAAGAATTCTAGATTTAATTCTAATGATCCTCCTTCCACCAAAACTAAAAACCAATATAACCATCCTAATACCAAATTAAAATAATCTACAAAATTAATTGTCCTAAATATTTCACCACCAACTATCAACCAACCCCATCAAACCAATTCTTCCAACCCTACCTACCAACAAAACTAAAACCAAAACTGAGCTCCTCCAAAATAATATACTCCCATAGAGGAGTCTTATGCTTCAATATGGACATATTTATCAATGCAAACCTCATCAAAATTCCACCTATCAAACACCCTAATAATTTTATTCTTCTCACCCCATACCTAGTTAGTATAATGAGAATGACCATTGTGCTTTTCATTGAGTTATCAAACATGACATCAATATATGTAATACCTTCATAAGTCTAGTCCAAAACTTAATCAATAGTGTAAAAATTACATTTTATAATCCCAATGCACCTCATAATCATTACATTGACATCTTATATAAACATTTTCCCAATCATGCTCTTTCTACCCATCATCAGGATAACAAATTAGAATCATCTCACTCTCATGATGCACATAAAATCAATGTTATTATTAGTGAGCCCATTATAGAAGAAACCACTAACTTAACCACTTATTCCTCTATCTCACATATATAAGTAGTGGACTCACCTTCTATTCATTTGGCTACTCAAATAAATGAATCAACCACCCCTCTCTCTTCACTTGATGAGACCTTAACTTTATCCATCTCTCCTTTGATGGAAATACCAAAGGATGAGACCTTAACCATTTATTCTTCTTCCACTCTAACAATTTCTATGGTATAACTTCCCTCCATTCCTTTAAACACCCAATAAAAGGAAATGACCATGTCCATTCCTTCACTTGAAGACACCACACCTACTATTCCTATCATAGAACCATCCATTCCCTCTATGGAAGACATCCCATAAGAGAAGGTTGCCTATTCCACCCAACTTATAATTTTGGAACCTCTCATCAATAAAAATGATGAAGGATCCATCCCCTCTTCTCCACCTAAGGGATTGATTTTTGAAATCAATGATTAAAGAATCAAATCCATCTACAAGCTTTTTTATAGACTAGTCCAAAGTTTGGAGTTCACTTCTCAACCCAAATTTGATAGATCCACCTTTTGGGATCATTTTGGTCTCCCATACCAAAATAAATCTAAATACTAAACCTCACTTGAAACCACCCTTAAACCCATTATTACATCTCCATCAAACATCTCCATAGGTGAACCATCCTAACCACCTCCATCTAATAGTGCCAAATCTCTTCATGCCTCTCTTACCAGGCCTATAAAGAATCTTGGAATCCTTCCTACACCTAGTAAAACTCACCCCTCTTTGAAGTTGGAATTAACTCCATCTATTCCACCAAATAAACCCCCAACCAAACTACTTAACAAGGTAGAGTTTCCTAAGCCTTAACCTTGAACTAGACCCATACCACCTCCTTCCCACTTGCCTTATATATTAGGACCCCATCCTTCTACCACCCCAATTACCTATTCTTCATCTAGTAATCCATCCTCCTTTTATTTACCTAAACCAACATCCACTAAGTCCTCTAGCTCTCCTTCATTCTTAAATAATCTATTTGACTCTATTTGCCCACCTATATCTAACCAATCAACATCCAAATATTTAACCTCTAAATCATTTATCCAAAGTCAACCATAATTAAGAAATCCCAACCACTAACCAGAACCATTCCACCACCTATAACCTCTAAGGGGAAAACTACTTCTAGGAAGGCTCCCATCCCTAAACCTATAAACCTATCACCTTCAACACCTTTTCATGAATCTTATTCAACCATCCTACAAAGGTTATTTTAAAATTATTCCACTATCTTACCACCTAATAAACCATTCTAACCCTCCAATACCAAACACTCCTAGTTCAATGATAACTTGATCTATGCATACCATAGGGTATTGGGACATTACATGGAGAACTGTAAATCTCTCTAAGCACTTTTTCATAGCCTATACAATGAGGATAATGTGTTATTAGATGAACCTATTTTACCTCCATTACCAATCTTACCATCAACCCAACCTAGCTAACCTTTACCTACTCCCCCACTCTCATCCAAGAGTGAGGATGAGGAATCGATGCAACCATCAAACATGGAAAATCCCCTCATCCACATTATTCATATGGTTACCTAATCATAGACCCAATTGAAAGATAAAGGAAAAGATAAAGTCTCTATTCATTAGACATACCTTGTAACCCCTTAGCCTTCTAACTAAGCCCAAGAACCTAAATCTTTACCCTTACCTTCATAACCACCAAAACCTAAAGTGTCAATTTCAAGACCCTTTCCCTCCAACGCTTCAGAATCCATCTAATGTATCATGTTGAAATAGCTTCACTAGAAACCAGTAAAGATGATCCTTTATGAACTAATCAACACCTTACCTCACCATCATCAAGCACTGATAGATGTTTTTTAATCTCTAGAGGTTCAACTAGATGACCTACAACCTCTTTCATCCTTTATTGGAGCCCTCCAAATTTTTTCCTTCGTCACCTTTCAAGACTCTAAAATACCTCCTATTCATCTAGAGGATTCTGATCCTCCCCTTTTTATCACTACGTACATCAATCACACCCATGTTAAAAGAGTAATGATTGATGGAAGAGATAACATCAAAATTATCTCCTCCCATGCTTATGACCAATTACAGCTACCCAAAAACATCATGTTAGAAAGCATAGTGGTTCTTTAGTCCTTCAATGATACCATGGCCATAACCTTGGGGATAGTTATCCTTTAAATCTTCTTGGGACCTCACTCCATTCTTGAGCTATTTTACATTATAGAGGGTGAGTTCCAATACAATATTTTACTTTAATGCCCTTGTATTTTGCCATGAATTGTGCCCCTTCTACCTTACATCAATGTGTCAAATTTGAGCATGAAGGTTAAGTTTTTACCATCAAAGTTGATCCTCATAGTTTTGCCTCTTATAATATGACATATCAACATAATGATGTTATTATTCCTCCCTCATCCACCTCATAATCAATGACTAACAACACTACCTCACCACCAACCAAAACCAACAACACTCCCTTTCAAAATAGTGATGAAGCTTTAACTAGCTCATCTATTCCTTCTTCTTAAATCCCCATCGAGGATCCCTTGGAATTTACATTCCAATGTCTCTCCCTTGGGGAATATCACCTTTTAACCATAGATGATTTCCATACTCTACATGAGTATGGGAATCTCAAACATGACCCTTCCTATGATCCCAACATCAGAACCATCATCCCTTTTGGGTTTCTCAGCCATCAAACAAATTTCATTTATGGGGGACTTGATCAGCCACTTTTTGCACCCACCACTACCTTATCCATCTAACCATTCACCTCTAACTTATATTATCTAAACAAACCAACCTTTTCCAAAGTTTACCTTTATAGGTGTGCTTAAAAGCTATTTGTTCTTAGCCTTTATGAATAAGGAACTCATGAGTTACCCATCATTAAAACTCAAAAACCTCAAGATTTATTTAGCCTTGGGTTTGTACCACAAGAATAACCCACCTCACCAACACCCATCACCACCATAGACAATGAGGATATCCCATCTTCACCAACCCTATCTCCCTCAACATATAAATTTTTTGATATTATACCATCTAAATTTTTTTATCAATAAAATTATTTTGGATCCTCTGACCTATCAAAAGGATGGCTAAATTAAAACCCTTCCTCTCATCCATCCTAAAATGATAGATAGGGATTCTCCTACCATCAACACCATCCAACATTAATATGATGTTTCCATTCTTACCTACCTCAATGTGGGGGATTTTTTAATCCAAAAATCCCTTCCTCCTGAGAACTAAACCATGATGAATGAATAAACCATTGATGTCAACTTGGGTACTCAAGATAACCCTCGTATCATAAAAATTGGCCAATCATTAAATTCCATGGAGAAACAAGATTACCCTTCTTTCCTTCATTATCATAGCATAGAATTTGATTGGTCTTATTAGGATATGCCTATAATTAACCCTTATATTACCCTTCATAACATTGTCACCCAATCTGAGATTAAGCTAGTGCAATAAAAGCTTCATAGGATGCATCCTCACATAGCCCTTCTTGTCAAAGAAGAACTTCAACATCTCTTATCTATTGAATTCATCTAACTCATTGACTATCCATAATGGGTTTCTAACATCATTACCATTACCAAACCCACAAGGGGACTTACCTCTACATTGAATTTTGTTACCTTAACCTCACTTGCCCAAAGGATGATATCCCTTTACCCAACATTGGCTAACTTGTTCATCTTATAGCTAGCCATGAATTTTTATCCCTTAAGGATGGTTTCTTAGGATATAATTATATATTAATTGCCCCCAAATATTAGCATAAAAATTCCTTTATCACCCCATGGGGGACATTCTATTACAGGGTCATGCCTTTTAGTCTGAAGAATGCTAGAACAACTTATCAATGTGCCATTACCTATATATTTCATGATCTCATCCATAAAATTGTAGAGGACTATGTGGATGATCTCCTTAGTAAATACAAACACTACAAAGATGACCTAGCCATTCTTGCAATCATCTTCAATTGACTAATCCATTATCATGTTAGGCTCAATCCCAAGAATTGCAGTTTTGAGGTCTTATCTAGAAAACTTCTTGGCTTTATTGTTTCTCTTCAAGGAATCAAAATAGACCCCACCAAAGTCAAAGTAATTTTATAAATGCCTCTTCCTAATAATCTTAAGAAACTCTATATCCTAAAGGGGAAGCTCCAATCTATTTTTCACTTCATCTCCTAATATTAGATAGATGCCAACCCTTTCACCATCTCCTCAAGAAAGACACCTCTTTTAAGTGGACCACAAACTATCAATTAGACTTTGATTCAATAAAGGAGTACCTTCTTTCTCAAACCATTTTTAAATATGACCAACCCTTCTACCTTTATATATTTACCACAAATCATTCCTTGGGGGCAATCCTCAATCATCATGATGAACAAAACAAAGAGAAAGACGTCTATTACATTAGTTGCATACTCATAGAATATGAGACTAGGTATACCCATCCTAAGAAAATTTACCTCACCTTAGTCTTTGTGGCCACCAAACTCCATCATTACCTTCTTAAACATAAAACCTATGTCATTACTAACACTAACCCACTTAAATACATGCATTCTAAACCATACAAAAACTAACACATGACTAAGTAGTTCATACTCTTAGCTAAATTTGATCTTGAGTTCCTTTAACAAAAGTCAATTAAAGGGCAAG
The DNA here is from genome assembly GCA_037957365.1 of Torreya grandis. NCBI lineage: Eukaryota > Viridiplantae > Streptophyta > Pinopsida > Cupressales > Taxaceae > Torreya > Torreya grandis. Next base: position 2,131,712 of record JARHVA010001165.1, on the reverse strand, counting down.
TCATCATTAACAAACTAGCCAAAGATCATATACCTAACAACTAACCATTTATTTTGGCATTTCCTAACAAGTCCATTGCAACTCTTTCTTAGGAGGAACCCACCTACCAAATGACCATATTTTTTGATGGTTTTAAATTCCAACATGGTGGGGGTGATGGAATTATCATCATTACCATTAATGGTGAACCTCTTCCCCTTTCCTTTAAAATTGACTTCAAATTCACCTATAATGTGCTTGAATATGAAGCCTTGGTCATAGGTCTCCAAATTGCTATAGATTTGGGAGTCAAAACAATCAGTATCTTTAGCAATTCCTAGCTTGTCATCAATCAAGTCAATTGATCTTGTCAATGTAAAAATTATGTCTTATTGAAGTATAAATAATTTGTGTATGTACTCTTAGCATCATTACCTTATCTAATCAATTCCTTAATTTACCAATAAGTTCATAGACATGATGGCATCCCTTGCTTCCCAAATTCCATCTAATCCTATCGAATCCAAACTATTTGTTACCATCCATCATTTTATCATACCCTCATATATCAATTCTAACCTTCTTACCATTTATAATATGGAAGGATCCCCTTCTGACATTTTGTATGACCAAAATTTTGACTACCTTAACCTTGGAATTATTCCTCCCAACCTTTTGAAGAATTCCCAAAGAGATTTTATTTAGATTACCTCTCATTACATCATACAAGGGGAATCCTTTACAAATGTGGTTTTGATGGTCTCCTTATCTATTCCCTTCTTGTTCATGAGGCTTCCCATGCTAATAAGGAAACACATGATGTAATTAATGGGGGACACTTTAGTGGCCTAACTTTCACTGAATGTATCCTTCACCTTGGCTATTATTGGTCTACCCTAAATCAATATCATTGTGATTATGTAAAGAAGTGTGTCAAATGTCAAAAAAACACTAATTTACATCATGTACCTAACCATGGCCTTCGAGTATCCAAGGACTATTTTCCCTTCTCATAATGGGGTCTCGATTTAATTGGAGAAATCAACCTCATTTTTCACAATGACACCAATATATTATTACCACCACTAAATATTTCAGTAAATGGGTATAATACATTCTTCTTATCTCAATCAAACCCAAAAAAATCATCTATTTTATCAATCATCATATCATATTAAACTTTGATGTTCCCCATAAGATCATCACTAATAAAAAAAAGAAAATGAAATATTTTTTTAATGCTTTTGGCATAAAATTAAGCTTCTCCTTGCCCTATCATCCACAAGTAAATGGACAAGTAGAAGCCTCCAACAAAATTATTAACAAAATGTTAACCAAATTAGTAAGTGCCTTAGGTTGGGATTGGAATTTGCACATCCCTTTCACTTTATAGGCCTATCACATTAGAATTCAAACCTCTACATGTGCTACACTTTTCTCTCTAGTCTTCAAAGCTAAAGTAATCTTACCTCTAAAATTCCAAATTCCATTTCTTTGCATCTCTCTTCATGAGACCCTTTATAAGAGTGATTATTGTCAAGAATATCTAGATCATCTTGAATTACTTGATGAACATCACCTCACCATACTCAATCATATTTATGTCTATCAAGAACGAATCAACCATGATTACAAAAAATACTTGAAAGAGTGAGAATTTAATATCATAGACCTTGTCCTTAAGGAAACCAAACATGTAACTAATATGGAGAAAATAAAAAAGGCAAGTTTGCTTTCAATTGGCTTGGAACCTACATCATAACCCATAAGTATGGATCAAGAGAGTATCATTTGTCTTGTCTCAAAGGTAATCCAGAACCTAAGCATCTCAATGCTTCACATTTTTATCCTTTTTATTATTAAAACAAGGATTAAACTCACCTTTCTATCTAACTTAAGCTCATCCCTTACTTTATGATATTTTCACTCCCCTTATATTTTCACCTAATTCCTCTTAAGGATATGTGATTACAACATAAAACCATGTGATTATCCATCATAGTTATAGATTAATACTAAGCATAGATACCATGAATCTACCCATGACATGGTTCTCATGGATACGTTTCATCTCTAATCAGATGGAATCCTATGATTAGTTGTCTCTCAAACCACTTTACCTCATCTACCATAATCATCCTTTTGTGATAAAAGTCTTACCTCCATAAAGGTAGACCTCTAAGCCTAAAATAGACTTGTCCATGTCTCAAACTAGGCATTCAAAATCAAATTGGGATACCAAAATATTACTTTGGCCCATATCACAAGCATTACAAATTGCTCCCTTGAAGGATGACTACACAAAGCTCAATTTATTAAAATATAGACTACTCCCTCAAAGGATAGTTACAAAATAAAGAAATCCAAATTTAGGCCACTCCTTTTAAGGATGGATAACCTAAGTTTTGTCAAAATAATCATTTGAAGCTTCCCACATCAATCAACTTCACCCCCTGTATCAAACAACAAAATAGAATAAAGTGGGGGTCCTATATCAAAATCAAGCAAGCAATCTTAAAAGGGTGGTAATAGGTTTTTTCATATATATTTAGTAGACTCCCTCGTTGATCAGTCTACACATTATATGAAGGCAAGGAATTTTCTATTAGGGTTCTTTGATCACCTAGAAAATGGGAAAGATAACTCATATTAGGTTCCCATATTACCCATTTCCCATTCAACTATCTACCTATCACCTACATTCCCTTCTTCAATTCTCTTAAATAAAGGGACTATAAGCTTACTTAACACCAAGTGATCCAAATAACTTATTTTTTGATCAAAGCATGCTCATGAAAAACATTGTAAAGGATCATTTTCATTAAGCCAATCCAATTTTGGTTTTGTCAAGCCTTTGTCAATGATAGCATCATGTCTTTCTTACCCTTTCATTATTAGTTTATGAAGACATGTGTCTCAAGATTCTTTTATTTTTTCCCACATTTATTTTTTTTACCTATACATACTTTATGTATTTTCATTTTATTCCTATGTTACATACCATATCCACACATTTATAATGTCATACATTTCAAACTATGAGCCCAAAGATTAATCATATCATTAAAAATCATAATCCAAACCATCCTATCCATGATCATGATTATGAACAAACACATCATCCATAATATAATCACCAAACATTATCAGTATATTATATTCAAAATCACAATCACATTCTCATATCTATCCAAAACATAAAAAACACCATATTCTCCATTAAATATCTTCATATGCCTAACACTACACATCTACTTATCACCTTATAGAACATGGGGTATGAACATCTTACCATTTCTTCACATCAAAACATACACCATGAAAATTTATAAACATTCAAACTAATGCACCATAAATAAACCACATCATAACCATGAAATAACCATGTCATATCTATGAAATATGTCATCATTCTCTTTACCATCAACATCTATATTTTGTCACAAACATAAATTAACCATGATCGTATATACAAAATTATTTTATAAACACACTTAAAATCATATGGACATCATAGCCATCACATGGGCAAAAACATCAACAAAAAAATCAATCTACATATTGAGATTCATCTTCACCTCATCATCATAATCATAAAACATTCACAAACATCATAAACATCAATATGAACAAATGTCATCAATACATAATCAATATGAATCATAAACATCACAACATAATCAAATCATGTCATCAATATAATCAACATGATAATCATATACATCAATAAATAAATACATGAAATAATGTATCCATGTCTCTCTCACTTATATGCATCTCATATCATTAGCATGTAAGATGGTATAAAAATCAAAATCATATACATAATCCCATCTATCAAGCCCTTGGTATACCAATACCACTAGCCCCATATGCAATTGCACCTACACCTACACTACCATCTAGTAGTGGTTCCCCTAATATCCCTACCTTTCCCATTGTTAAGGCCCACTGTCTTGGTGTATCTATCGAATGACCCCCTACCAAGCTGGGCCTATACTCTCTATATCACATATTTAGTGGTAACTATGCTATCAATATCATCTCATAATATCTTATCTCCTCCATGGTGTCCAAGTACCATGTCCTTATAACTATATCAAGTGGTCTTCCTACTATTGTTATGGATTCTCCTACCCTCTGTCTTAGTGAATCTCTCTTTAAATTCACTAACCCAAGAAAGATCCTCACCTAATCTTGTTCTCCAATCACAGTGATAATTAGTGCCTATAAAGCAACCACCTGTCCCTATAAACCAATGATCTGGGCCTATGCTATTGTCAGTGTTTCCTATGCTTACCCATTTATTCCACTACTCTATACTAGTGCACCCAAAACATCCACATCTATGGGTTATTAACCACCATCACCCCATCCAAAATCAACTATTGCATACCTATCTTGGTAGTACATTGGATACCCATCTACAATACCTACATCATCAATGGTGGCTCTAGATGATAACTTCTCATGGTCCAAAATGACATCTTATGGTTGTGGCTCTAAGAACTAGAACTTGACATCCTCCCTCATGTATTTACATAAATCTAGTGGGATCCCCTACACCAATCTAAACTATTTGTGCACTTAGTCAAATGGGATAAGCTCTATCTCACTGTCCTACCTCTTATAGATCCAAAACCATATCTATAATGATAATGTGTGGTAGATGTAACCTACCCACCTTAACCAACTCACATAGGGCATTCACACTATGTTTCTCACCACCAAACCATCTAAATCATCTATAAACCATTCTATATGCTATGTACCACCACCAACCCCTATCAATGCATAATCCCCTCTCCATATCATAAATCCCACTCTATAGTCTATCAGCACATAACCATCCCAAGGTAACCTTAGTGGTCTCAACACTCAAATGTGCTCATATTCCTAGTAATATATCATAAACCTAATGTTAATTCCATACCACCTATGTGCTTAGAAGACCCAAAGCTCCCTATAGATTTGCACTAATAACACAAGGTCCTAATTGAACACAGTGTTCCCCAAAATCATCTCAACTAATACTCTTAATAAAAGACATGGAAACTAGACATTTCTCAAATTTGGCACCATAAAGAATGGCACCCCAATCATCATCATAGTTAATAAACATATTTTCCCTAGGGCCCTCTAGTATAATGGCCCATAACAAACACCACCTATATGATATCTACCCTAAACCTAATCTACTCCATATATCAAGTCCATGAAATACTCTCTCTCCTCACTCTCTACATGATAAATTATCTCCCATTAAATGGGTAGTCATGTGATACACTAAATGTTCTCTAGGAGAGTCATCTCCTCCATTAGTAGTAGAAAAGTGTTCATAGCCAAGTACCATCTCTTGATGAGGGTTATGATCATGGCTACATCCCATGGTAGGCTATAGTAGTGTCTCATGGCCCCTAATCCAACCTCCTCCATATGCCTCAACTCATCATCCATCATCCCATCACAAACCTTGACCAATATCTTAGGGACTCAGTCCCTCATCTAAATCTACTCATGAGCATGCCATAAAACAACATTAGCATGGGAACTTAGTTTTAAAATTCAAGCTCACTACACACCTACACTTATCTTTTTTCTATCTAACCCACTCCATCTACCCTATTAATTCTCACAATCAACCAAATCTCTACCTCTATTCATAACACACCAATACATTATTTTAAACCACTTAAATACTTCTATTAACCCACCCCATTGACCCATCATCCTATCTAACTCTTTCAACATAAACCTCCCTCCATTATCTACATATCTTTAGGTGTTTACCCACTTTAACACCTTTTTAAAAAAAATCATTTCTCTTTTGAATAAGTATTCATTTCACTTTCACTCCTTTCCATATATATTATTACCCAATTCACCTTAACCCAATTACTACTTTTACAACCTATAACAAAACATTCAACATCTTCAACCCAATTTCCATTTTTACAACCTATCATAACCTTTTCAAAAATTTCAAACACATTTAACTACCCTCAACATATTTTACCCTTTTATAATTTTTAACCAATATTTCACAACAACCATAACAACTATTAACCACTTCAAAAACAATTTCAAACTCCCTTAAACAACACTTTACATTTCAAAACTTTCAACACATTCAAATATCCCCCCTCTTCTCTCCCAACTCCCTCCACTACCAATGATTCTTCAAATCATCGACAGTCCCCTAGGGAACATTTTACCCTTGGGTTTGACCATTGATGGTTAGGTCAAACTGTTAATGGTCACTATGTGTGACCACTAATGATGCGACCCTCAAACCCTTGAACTCATAACACACCCAAAAATAACTACTTACCCTCATTAACCTACCTAAAACTATTCCTTAGCCCATTCCTAAACTCAACCCACCTTTTCCCTATAAATTTTCCACTTACTTTTCCCAAATTCCACAAACCCTTAGACTTAGGGCATCTTTTGCCTACACCTATGCCAAAGACTATTTTTTTCATTTCTACCTAATCCATATAAATTCTATCCAACATAATTTACATAATTATCAAATTTAAAACAATACTCACCTCATTCTATGATTGTTGACATGGTTAAATCCCTCATCTTACTACCCAACCACGTCCTCATCCACCCTCCATGAAAACCACAATCAATCAACCCCACACATGTTATCAATCAATCATAACACTCCACCTTAGTACACTCTATCAGAAATAACAAAATGCATAAAATATCCAATGCACACATTAAAATGAGTTAAATGGTGAAAATGACATTCAATTTTTACTTTTTACCTTTTAGCTTTTAGGGTTTCCCCCTAACCATCGATGGTCAAGGTGACAATCGATGATTGACTTAGGGGAAACCCTAACCATCGACAATTAAGATTCCTTCCAATTTTTTCAAATATTTTCACTACACCCCACCTAGGTGTTGACCTTGAGAGATCACCTACTCTCAGCCAAACTATGATTTGACATACTGAAGATTACCCATTTTACTATGTCCACCTTGATGTTGGCCATGTTGACAAAAACTTTTTGCATGTTTTATAATGACTTTGCCTTGATAATTTTGACTGCACTGACCCAATTTTCCATGTTGACCCTTTTGAAATATACACCACCTTATGTGTGACCATACCATTTATATTATTTCATGGGAGCACTTCTTACCTTGTATACCTATGAACAATGCTGACCTTATGTTGATGCCTTGATAGGAATGACCTAATTAGCTATGACTAATGTTATGGACCAATTACACTTGTCATATGTCTCCCTAGAAATTGACCTTATTTTTATAAACATTGATAAACTTAGTCTTTTCATAATTTTGATTATCAAACTTAATTACATTTTATGTGTGTGTTTGCATTTAAAATGTCTAACCCATTTGATGTCACCCACCACATGACTCATATACCTTTTATCAAACCATAACCTAATTTTGCTTTCACCTCATATACTCCCAATTTTAAGGGGAACACCTCCTCCCATACTTAAGGAAACCAAACTTTGACCAATAAATCACTCATTTTTATTCTATAACTTGTTTATTCAAAGCCACATAATAAAAAGGGGAAAAATATAGACACTCAAAAACTACATAGTTCTAGATGTCAAATTTCCTTGGACTTCTACCCAACCCTAAATATAGTTGACCACCTAGTTGACTTAGCTCAAATATTAATTTACTGACTTGAACCCCTTAAATTAAATCCTATAACTAGAATTTTTAATCCACTCCCTTTCTAACCTATTTTTACCCATTATCATCTAGGCCCTCAACCACTGATGGTCAGCCCAACTATCAACAATTAACTTGACTATCGATGGTTGGGTCCTCTAAGCCTGCTTTAAAGTCACTTCCAGCGGTGTACAAGATAAGTATAACACATTTTATGAACTTTAATTTTATGATGTAAACCAACTTTGAAGATTCATAATTAGTAACTTTTTCCTAGATCCATTTAGCAACTTCCTCCTACATAATTATTAACTTTACCCTATAAAAGGAGAGAAGTAGGAGAAGAAAAGAGGTAGAAATCTAGAAATTGAGAAATCTATGTCTAAGTTATCTTTCATATAGGTATTCAATATCCCTTTAGTAAGTGAGTAGCATCAATAGAGACCTCACACTCTATTGGTATCACTTTTGAAGGTCAATGTACTATCACTCTAGCCAAATTACTTCAACTTTCTACCACCAAAATATAGGTATCTTTTGCTTATTTTATTTGACTTATATTCTATTTCTAACCTCCCTACCCTATCAGACCCATCAATATCTTATTTTCCATTCCCTTGATCCCTAATAGACCTATATTTATCCAATTTCCCAATATATAATTATTTTTTTGATCATCTCCAAAATTTCATAGGCAAACATTGATGGTTAGCCTAACTATCAATGATCACATCAATCATCAATGGTCACCCAACCATTGATGGTCAGCACAACCACTGACAGTTCAACCAACCATAAAAAATCAATGTGGTTGAAAATAATAGTAATTTATTTTCACCCCCTTGACCCCAACTAAACCTTGTTCTCTATGTTCTTATCTATTCACAAAGACTTTTCTAAATTTTTAGACTTGACCCTAACTATCTTAGCACAAGTATTGACCGATTTTTGCTATATCTAGAGTTTTTATTTAATAATAAAATTACTTTAATCTTATCTTACATGCACTTAGTTTCTATTTATTAAATGTGAGTATTCTTTCTTTTCATTTATATCAATTTAACTATTATAAATAGTGGATTGACAACCTCCCAGTAAGCTTGTGCTTCTTAGATCTAGCTCATGCTAGGTAGTCCACTCAACCATCCATCTAATAACCTCCTTTTATAGTGTCTTTCTTATCTACATTTTATTCCTTCCAAGCTAAATAGGAGTTCTCACCATCATCTAGATCATGCATGTACTTTATCAGGTTTTCTTATACAAACCCTATTATTAGCTTCATTATTTACTTACAAATTAAGAAATGAGTGGAAATTAATGGAAAAAGTATCTTCTATGTTATTTTTCTATGCATACTAAATTAATATTGAATATAAAAATTTAAATAATTTACATACCCTATATCTATTTGTTATTTTGCTTAATCATGCTCCACTCATATGGATAACTTGTAAAACTCATATGTATAGTCTTGTACACTGTGATATTATTTATTTCAACTATGAGATACTTTATAGAGGTTTTATGTATAATATAAGAGAATAAATTTATCTCTCATATTATTTTCCATCTTATTCTAAATATTGATCTTTTATGTACCCTTTCTCTATCTTTCTTTCTACAAGCGATCCCATAAAATCATTTCATGGCTCTTCAATTTTTGGCATGCAAACTTTACTTTATTTTCTCCTTTCATACTCCTACATTCAAAAAAATTCTCCATACTATTTAATAATTCTATCAACTCCTTTAATTTTATACTATCTCTATACTCTGAAACTTTTACCTTGATTCCTTTTAAGAAAGAGCATACAGTGGTAGTTTTATTACCTCTAAAAGAAGAAGGGTATGTATAAAGAATTTTGTCTACAAAATAATTTATCAAAGACATGAAAAAGATAGGTTATTTTTATGCATTAATAGAAAATAAATAAGACATATAAATTGTGAGAATGCTAATAAAAGTAACAAAAGTGTTTAAAGAATATGCAAATGTTAAACTTGATGAATCTATATATGGGTTACCACCAAAGAGGGACATTAAACATCAAATTTATTTGATTCTAATATCATGTCTACCAAATCTAGTAGCATATATTATGATTCTAATATAACATGCAAATTTTAATAGACATGCTACTGAATTGGTGAGAAAGGGTGTACTAAGGGAAAGCTTCAGTCCATGCGCATCCCTTGCATTGTTGATTCCAAATAAATATGGAATATGGAGGATGCATATGGATAATAGAGTAAATAAAATCACCATCAAATACAAATTTCCCATACCTTACCTAAATTATATGATGTATGTGCTTACATGAGCCTAATACTTTACTAATGTTGATCTATAGAGTGGATACTATCATATTCAGTTTTGTTAAAAGATATGATTGGAAAACAAAATTCAAAACTAGGTATGGCTTATACGAGTGGTTGGTGATTATATTAATATTATAAAATGCATCCAACACATTTATGAGGATGATGAACATAGTGTTACAATATTTCATTGTTAAAAATTTAGTGGTTTATTTTGATATTCAGTATGAGTAAATAAGATAACTTAGATCATTTGAGAATGGTATTAAAATTATTATGAAAGGAAAAGTTCTATGCAAATCTAAAGAAGTGAAAGTTAGTGTAGAAATGTTTTTTATTTTTAGGATTTGTAGTTTCAAAATATGGTGTAAGAAAGGATGAAGAAAAGACAAAGGAAAATTTTGAGTGGCCTATTCTAAGAAGCACATCAGAGGTGATAAGTTTTCATGGTTTAAAAACTTTTTGAAATTGTTAATTAATATTTTAAGTGATATTTTTTCATTAATAACATATCTCACAAGGTTAAAATATTTTTTTGTATAAGGGAAACATGTTTTAGTATTACGAGATTTTAATAAAATGTTTGAGGTAGATTATGATGCTTCACATGTGGGTATGGTTACTGTGTGGAGTTAAGAAAGAAGGTGAATAAAATATTTTAATGATACTTTAAATGATGTGATAAATTATTATTCTACATATAATTCTTAATTTTATTCCATTATACAAGAATTGAGACACTAGATGCATTACCTAGTGCCTAAGGAGTGTATCTTATTTATAGACTATGAGACCTTGAAGTATGGGAACACTCAAAAGCAGTTAGAGATATAAAGTGAGTGTAATAATTTTAGAGATATAATTTTATTTTTAAAAATTAATTAGGGGAATATAATTAGGTAGTTGATGCTTTGATCAGGTAAGTGGCACTATTAATTACTATGGTTAATGAAGTAGTTGGATTTGAAGTTGTTAAGGAATTATATGATATTGATCCATATTTTGGGAAGGTATTTGAATAATTCAACATACATTAACAAGTGAGACAAGTATTAATAATAATTATTATATATACTATGGTTATCTATTAAATGGAAAATAATTATGTATTTCAATTAGGTCTACCAGAGACAATACTATAAGAGAATTACATAGTTGTAGTTTTGGGTGGAAATTTTGGTAGGAATAAGACAATAAATTTCATGGAGGACAATTATTTTTGGATAAATATGAGGAGAGATATTTCAAGGTGTGTTTTAATATATATTCCTAGTGTATAAAGGTCATGCATAAAACATAGGGTTGTACATGCTATTATTAGTACCAAGAGGATAATTAATAGGTTTGAGTATGGACATTTTATTGGGGATACCAAATAGATAGAGAGGTGATTATTCATTTTTTATTTTTGTATAAATTATTTATAATATGGTTTAATTTATTTCATGTAAAAAATAATGATTCTAATAAAGTAACAAATCTATTTTTTAAAGATTTTGTAATATTGCATGGTGTTAAAAAAACCGTTACTTTAGAAGAGGGACATAAAATTTATAAGTAATTTTTGGAGGAATACATGGAATAATATGGGAGATAATATAAAATTTAGTATTTCATACCATCCAAAAACATATGGATAAACAAAATTAGTAAACAAGAGTCTGGGAAATTTGTTGAGATGCATAAATGGAGAGAAGACCAAACAATGTGACTTGGATTTAACATAAGTTGTGTTTTCATATAACATTTATATGAATATATCAATAAGGAAATACAATTTGAAATTTTTTATGGTATAAATCCTAAGAATGTTTTAAATTTTTTGGAGTTACCAAATGTAGAATGGGTTAGTGATGATGTCAAAGCATTTACAAAGCACATACATTGTTGTAAGAAGAAGTAATAATAAAGAGAAAATAAAGTAATGACAAGTATAAGGTAGTAACATATGTAAAAAAAAAGGCCAAATGTTTTAAAATTATTTTTTGTGATGGTATATTTGAGAAAATAAATTTTTACCTAAGGAACATACAACATGCTAAAGTACAAGAAGATTGGTCCATACATAATTATGAAGAAAATCAATGAGAATGATTATGAAGTGAGTTTACCATAGAATTTTGATATTTATCTAGTACTTAATAATATATATTTATATTAATTTAATGGAAAATATGATGAAGGGGAAGAAGGTGAAGAAGTGTATTGGAAGTAACAAGTACCAATGAAAAAGAAAGAAAAGATAGCTTAGGTTATAGATAAGAATATAGTGAACATAAGTCAAAGAAATTATAAAAGTTATTTGGTATACTAGGAAGGAATAAAACAATAATATGACACTTGGAATTGAAAATGGGAGTTTAATAATATTGATAAGAATAAATGACATGATTATAATCAGGGCAATTTATAGGAGTTGAGTTGTTTTCAACTAGAAGAGAATGATTCAAACACCTATCTTATAGAGGCCATAAATTTTGATCTAGGAACCTGTTTGATCTCTTATTTTTATAAAATTAAGATTTTAGAGAGGTTAATTTAGTCATAATGTGCACTAGCCAGTTATGGTCAATTTACATACATTTTGAAGGCCATAAGTGATCATCTAAGGGCCTGAAATTGTATTTGAGTACTTTTTAGGAAATTTTAGAATTTTAAAATTTAGATATCTTTGTAACCAGAAATGAAAATGAGTTAAAATTAATCTATTAGTTTTAATTTTGTGTGTAGAGGATAAGTGTATATTTTATGCCCATTTTATGTTGCATTTAAAATTTGATACAAATAATAGGGTCAGTTAAACCTATGTAATTTTTTTTATATATTTAGATTATATAATTTTGCATGTCAAATCCAATTTCAAGTTAATATTTATTTAAATAATTTTATGTAATAAGTTTATTTCATTCATGAATGATAAATAAATATTAGTGCTTAGGTAATTATGAAAAAAAATGTGCCTATTAAATTTTGATGTGCTAGTTTGTAGTTTCATCACTAACCTTGGCCAATCCCCATTGAATGACCAAACACTACATTACATTGTCAATACTCTTAGGGTGACTCAAATTAAAATTTATTTCTCTAATTTACATGTGTGTGGAATGGTGAATGTGATTATATATTATCTTTCTCATATTTTATGCTTGGCATAAGTATGCATATGAGAATTTAACGTTGAATTTAGCTTCAACAGACCTATAGATAAAACATGAATATATTTTAATAGATTTCTTAGAGTGATAAGAATCATCTTTAATGCCTTAGAGGAGCCTTATATTTATAGATGTTTTGATTTTTAAATTGGGACTTATTAGCATGCAAAATCTGACCCAAGTTAAGACCCAACACTAAAAATAAGAATTAAATGAAACGTGACTCAAAATAAAGTCTAAAAATTACACTTTGACAAGTCTATGCTAAATAAACAAGGATACAAGACATTATTATAAAATTATTTTAGACTTGTATAGAAGGAAAAAGGACCAAGATCATGGATTCCCATGATAAAATAACATAATGAATAACCAATAGACAATCTCACAGACCAAAATAGATAAAGATGCCCATTAAAATGAGCAAATAGATACCTTATTTGTTAGCAATACTTTATGTAAAAATTTGTAATATAAGACATAAAATATGAGCTTGTACCAAATTTGGGTGTCTATAAAACCATCTTATGTCAGTCTCAAACTACTACCAACCTTAGGATAGTTGTCCCTAATTTAGAAGAATAACCCAAATAAATATTTTGAATTTATAAACTAAGACATAAAATATTTTGAATTTATAATATAAGACATAAAATATGAGCTTGTACCAAATTTGGGTGTCTATAAAACCATCTTATGTCACTCTCAAACTACTACCATCCTTAGGATAGTTGTCCCTAATTTAGAAGAATAACCCAAATAAATATTTTAAATGGCATGGGCATAAGGCCACACTAGGTAGATAGGTCTACTTGTATGCACTAGGTGGATAGGTACATAAAAAAAAATAAACAAACCTATCCACATACTATATCCTTGACCCCATGCTATTTAATAGCTATTTTCCAAATTTAAAATACTCATTTGGATTATCTTGCACATTTCATAAGATCGGTTGAAGGAAATTGTCAAAAGGTTTCACTATATAAGTAAATCAAAATTTCATTTCAAGGGGACTTGAATTCAATTTGGAAACTATCTCTTACACTAATGCACACTTAGTGAATATGCCCTATTCTTAATAAAACTAATATCATTCAATAGGAGTAGTCTCAAATAAAGTCTGAAGTATGTTAAATCAAGTTAAGATCTAACATTGTTAATTATCAAAACTATCTTTATAACTTCATACATATATTCAAGGAGTACAATCGTAAAATCACTCTAGATGAGAGAACTATGTGTGGTTTACTTATTTTCTTGGAGTATCTGAGTATATAGGCAATAATAAAACATCAAAGGGGGGTGATTGAGGTTATCTCAACACATTATGCTTTCCTTTATTTTTATAGGTTTATAGCTCTCACAAGTACTTGTAGGGCTACCAAGGTAAAGAGAGGAAAAAAATGATTTATGCATAACATTAACAAAAGTGAAATATTTCATCCCTCTTAATAGACACAAGTGTAGGATATATAAAAATCAAAAATTCATCACAATATACATAGAGAATTCTAAAATCAATAGACACAACTAGCCTATATTGATGTGCAGGAAGCATGGATATGTCCAAAAATATTCATAGACTCTACCTCTAGATATGAGCTATCATAGCTAGGTATTATTATATTTCTCACTATTATACATCAGTTACAGTCAACTAGAAATAATAAAATCTAAGTATCTTATATTTAGTTTTGCTTACAATTTTTAGCATATGCCACTTGTCAATAAGTTTTAATTTCAATTAGTTCTACTTTAAATTCATATTTATGCTTGAATGTCATATATTGCAATATAAATATATATATCAAGTTTTATACCTATTAAACAATAATATTTGTTAAATAAAAAATAGGGTAAAACATATTGATGAGTTAGTACATTTTTTAAAATTATTTTTCTAAATTTTTCTTAGGGTTTGAGATTTATTTATGATTTATATAAACAGAAATATTTTATTTTTATTGGTTTTCAATTTCACTTTATTTTTCTTATTTTTCTTGTTTTTCTTGTTTTTTAAAAAATAGTGTTCTAGTAGTTGTAAAACTCATATGCGCTTCTATTATGGAAAAATGACCATCAATTTTACATGAGTTTTGGTGTGAGGGGTACTAATCCAACACTCAAGACATAAAAAACACTATATATGGAATCTTATTTCCACATACCTAATGGTATATAATAAAAGTGTTGTGTTTTTTATTTTTTAGCCATAGGAATCCTTCAATTCATTTAGTTTTTTAGTGCACGATTATGTGGTTATCCCTAAAAAGTTAATTTCAATGTACTCGAAAATTGGATAGTGTGGCTATATGATATGAGAATCCTCCATAGTTAGTGTCCCTTTGGGCCTTGTTCATGATTTAAATCTTAGATCAATATATCTAAGAACCTACAAATCAAACACACCTTATCTAGTTACACCCATTCTCTCTTTTATTTTACACATATTCATGGTTCCCCATTACACCACCCAATAATGTTAACTCACTTATTTCTCTAAGACATAATAATAAATTAAGTGGAATACATATAGAGCATATTCATATTCCTTTTATCTTTTCTAACATGGATAATGAAAATATTTTCATTCAAATTAATAATACAAGTGTTCAAAGTTATGTAAAAATTGAAGATGATGTTGCTAATGAACATGGTAATCAAGATAATGAAACTATGCGTGATAATCAAGTCAATCTTGAAATCTTTGATAGAATTGAATGTAATGAGTTTAATGAAGTAGATATTGAGAAAGTCAATTTTTTTTGTAATTTTCATTAAGGACTTTGTCAATGTCACAAATAGGTGGATAGGGTTGTCAAATTACTCCTATCATATAAGATTGCACATCAAGCAAATATTACATCATCTCAATCATAACAATAAGAGGTGAATTTTTTAATTATCAATAATCCCACTTTAGGTGTTCTAGTTTTTACTATTGTTTCTATTCTTATATCGACACCTCTATTTAAATGTGTGATATCATCCCTAGATTTTGGGACATCATAAGGATTAAAAAATATTAATATGCCTATTTATACATAGGCATTATACACACTTCCTTTTAATTACTAGGCATGGTCCATCACCAACCTTTCCTAATGCACACTATCTTGAACAAAATGTTATATCCCTACATGGTAAGGTGTTAAAATTAGATAAATGAGTATCTAGAGATAGTCATTCAATAGATCTACCTACTTTGATTCATAATACTTTGGCACATGAGATAGTATGATACATGTTACCAACATGATATGTATCTCCTAAATTTACACTCTATAAAGGTAAAGGTGATCCTAAAAAACATCTTCAATTATTTCATATAACATGCCTGGATTATGCTCACAAAGACAATTTTTAATGAAGTTATTACCATAAAGCATTAAATAATATGATTTACGATGGTTTTATGATCTTCCACTCCGATCAGTTAAGGCATTTAATTTTTTAATAGATTAATTTATATCACACTTCTCTATTAACATTAGTGAAAAAATATCTTATGCACAAATTTCCAAACTCAAGAAAGGGTCAAATGAACATATTAGTGAATATTTTATTTGATACAAAACTATGCTAACTAAGATGGAAATTTTATGGTAGAAAAAGAATTATAATATATCTTCACATAAATTTTGCTAGAACCACTTCATGAGCCTATCATGTTTGACAAATTCAAATATTTAAATGAGTTATGCCATATATTAAAACAAAGGAAATTCAAGCTCATAACTTTAATAAATATCAAGTATGCACAAAAGTGTTTCAAAGAAACCAATCTACAAGGTCAAATCTAATGAAAATAACAATGAAAAAAAAGTAATAGTCAATTTAGTATCATAACCAATGAATAAATTTAAGTTGATAGCTCCACCAAGGAGGTAATATTAAATATTACCATCACCTCCTCATTTATTGCTACATAAATTACTAATTATAATCTCATATCTCATCCTACACCATTAGAGGTTAATATGACCAAACCTAAACATAAGGTGTATGCAATGAGAAATACAACCGATCTATAAATCAATCTTAACTTGGAGAAGATAAATCCTACTTACACTTATGATTGGGGATATATTAGATAATTATGGCCATGACCATGATGGATTAACTAGAACTATCCAAGGGATATCTTACCCCAATAAATTCACTAGTGAGGGTTCCAAATCCTCAAGTGAAGTAAAACTATGAAATAACCTTATCTAGGCCCTATGTTTCCATATTGACTAAACTAATAACAAGTAAATTAAAATATAATTTAGTGCTCACCAAATCTTGTGGCATAAAGTGGGGGTAATGAAAATTAAAATTAAATATGCATATAAGACATATACTCATGTCAATGTATATGGAATCTTAATTCATGGAAGAGAAGTGAAAATGCATATCTATCTACTCTTACAAAATAAGAACAAAGTTAGGAATACTTACCTTTGAAGATGAACCCATCAAGCCTCAATATATCCCTTGTCCAAGGTGATTATAAGATGTTGTTTTGGTATGTAAGTTTGACAAGGATAAATAATCTCAAGACTATAAAAATTATCAATGCATCTAAAAGACTTATACACAAGACAAGATCTGTATGTCCAAAAAAAGTATGAAACCCTAAGCTTTATCCTCAAGTAGAATTTTGGATAAGTAGATGCATAATATATCTTACTTATTATTCTCTTCTCTCCATCTAATGATAGAAATGGATGTGTATATATAGTTTAATCTAAGCCTAAACCTTTCCAAAATTTTACCTGATAGAGTCAGCCTAATCAACTCTATATTATTAATTGATAATAACAAGTATTAATTAGAATACTAAGTCAACCTAGCTAACTCTATATTTTTAATTTATAATAACAAATATTAATTGTAATACTAAATCAGCCCAATCGACTCTATATTATTTATTGATAATAACAAGTATTAATTAGAATACAAGTCAGCCCAATCAACCCTATATTGTAAACTATTTAAAATGGTTTTAGGTTTAGGAAGGGATAATAAAGGTATAAAATGACTAGAGGAGGGTAAAAGAGAGGAGAAAAGTATTGGGGAAGTACATATGATAAGGTTATGTTTATATCAAGTGGTTTTAAAAGTGGTAGGAATGATACAAATCCATTAAAATCTCTTGAAGCACCAATGGTCTGCCCAACCCTTTCCCAATGCACCCTTTAAGGAGTGCACTTAGAGAGATTGAAAATTGATAGGGTATTTCAAGATATAAATTTTTAGTAATTGGTAAAGTTAATAAAAATATTGTGTATACATATGACCCACTTGAATCTCATCACATGTCATGTGAGTGTAAATAGGGGATGGTGTTTCGATAAAGAACATAACAACACAAGAAACTGAGATATTTAAAAATGACATATGGAAAGTAATGATAAAATTAAATGTAAGTGACTAAAAATACCATATACACACCTTGACTTACCATTCTACTAAATGATTGTATGAAAACATCCTATTCTTGATCATGGAGGGTATAGTACCTACATTTGATAAATCCTAGGGATACAAGACTAACAATAAAAGTAATGCATGTGTACATATGATGGTAAAAGTAGAAATGAATTACTTATAAAAATTATAAAATTATGATTTTTAAGGTAGGGTTATAACCAAAATATTGATGTCAAATGAATTCTAAAATTATTTTAAATGAATGTAGAACACACTAAATCATGTTGGGGAGCTTGTAAAAAAAAAAGAAAAAAAGAATGTGGAACATACTAAATCATGTTGGGAAGCATATAAAATAAAAATGGCAAAAATGAATGTAGGACATACTAAATCACATTGGGAAGCATGTAAAACATGAATGAAAAATGAAATATCAATTCAAGAAAACTATAACAAATATATGTAAACAAGTTAAAAGTAACCCCATGCAAGATAAACACATTGAATAAAACATAAATAAAAAAATGAATGACTGAAAATGAAATGTAGGTCAATATGTAAAACAAACATGAATAATTCATACATAAATATAAACAAGTAGGAATTCTAAATGTCATATGTAAAATAAGTAAAGTCCATAAAAATGAAACAAGAACATGATAGATAGATGAAAATCAAAAGCTTTAAAGGATGAAAACTCAAACATAGTGATTGTTCTAAGATACAATGTAAGAACATGCAACCACATATTGACATGACTATTATGAAAATGATATGGTGGGGTAAGCAAATGGTGCAATGTTGTTTGTGAGGAAGGTCTGGTCCTATCCAAGGTCTTACAATACAACTCAAAAATTATAAACCAAGAGGCATAATTACATAGAGGTGATCAAGGATGTGATAAAATAAAATCAATATCCAATAAGGGGAATATAAGGAAAATATTATGTAAATAAGGAATTTTAGGTGCCACATGGGTGATGTGAACATACTTAGTAATAATGAGACACATAGGCAAGTGAGAAAGGATAATAAATATCAACACCAAGGACTTAGGGGACTGACTAATGAACACAAATCTTGGGCTAACAAGTGAAGTACATAGACCAACCCATGAAAGCTATATGTATGAAAGTTAAAATGGACCCACCTTTCCATAATATGTTCCCCTTTCCTTAGGACCCCTTATATATCTATCAAGCTAATGTGAAGATAGGTTATTTATGTGAGAAATTAGGTGACACTAGATATTATATGATATAATGAGACCTCCTACCCTTTTATACTAGCCTACCACACCCTAATAGGCCTTGGATCTATCATAAAGCCAACTATAGAGTTTGATATTTGACTAAGATATGAGATGTGCCAAATATAGATCACATATTTTGGTGTGATCTAAATTTTAAGATTGTTTTTGCTTTTTAATCATTGACTTTTGTTTATATTTTATGATTTGGATTTTAACTTTTTTTTATATTCCTTCTCCTCCATATAGTTTTTTAAAACCAAACATGAGTTAAATAGGTGAAAAACACAAGAGAGCTTAAATTTGGTCACTAGAGAAAAGGACCTAAAGACCAAGGTGGTTAAAGACTCCTAGACTTTCCCACAAGTAAGTGTGTAATCTCAAAAATGACTGATGTGAGCCTCAAATGAAAGGAAATAAGGGAAATATTGGGATCATGAGAGATCTATCTATGTAATAATTTACATAATAATGAATATGCTCATATATGATGATAAGGAGGTAAAATAGTGTTATGAAAGGGATGGGGCTATGTTGCGATAGTCATGTCACTAGAGAAGAAATACTAACTTATAATTGATCTAGCACAAACACCAATGAAAGTAAGTTATCCCAAAAAATGATTTAAAGATGTTTTATTATTGTAATTTTTGAAGAGATTCTTTTCCTATCCATGGTCTTACATTAAAACTCATAAGGTGAATGCTAAATAATTCAGTAAAAATAACCATAAAGCTACTAAGGAAATGAATGACATAAAAAGATAAAAATTAAAGAGATATATAAGAACCAAAATGAAAACAAATGCTAAATGTAATGTGTAAGAAAATCAAAGAACCCAAAGGTGATAATGATTTTAGTAAAGCGTGTTTGTAAAATGAAAATAAATGTGAAATAAAACTATAAAGTGAAATAAAAAAAAAGAATCAAAAAGAAAAAATGGTGCAAGTAAAATGAAACTAAATGTATAAAAGTGCACAAAAATAAAGAGATAGAAAATAACAACTAAGATCTATTTTAACACCTTTATTAAATATGATCTTGTGAAATATAAGCCTGAAGCTAAATTTATTTATTATTATGCATTGTAAAATAAGAGTGGGCATCATAAGATGCCCTAGTGGACAAGTGGATGTAGGGATGGACATTGTAATATGTCTTAAGTTTTGAATGGATATGTGGATGGGTATCACAAGATACCCCAATATGTGAGATAGTTTCAGGTGAAACTAAACCATTATAATGATTTACATTAGGTTGTTAGGTGCATTTGGAGATAGGTAAATGTGTTGGCTTGTTAGACCATTAATGATATGATTTAGAGTAGGCATTTGAATGAGGTACTTCTTTGGTTCATGTGACCTAAGAGCTTGAGGTTCAATGGATGTAACAATATATTTAAATTTGTGCATGTGAGCTATACATTCCTTATTGTTGTAGGAAGAAGGATCAACTATGGTTTGAAAAACATTAGAGGATTAGGTGTAGGTATGGGATAATTTTTCTTGATCATAAGGTAGTTGATGTTGATGTGATTTTGATTATTTATATTGAATTTGTGAGGCTTGAAGATAGTCTTGATAGTGTTGTTTTATTAGATTATAAATACTAAAATTTGGACCATGTAAGGAAGCAAGAAGAAATCAATGAAGATCACAATAAGAATCATGAGAATGACCAATAGTAGCATGATATGAACAAAACTTATTAGGATTGTACCATTTTGGAGGTAGTTTGGAAGGATCAAAGATCATGGGTTTGTTGGCCATATGATTGTCATTAATGTCAAAAGGGGTATTAAGGATGTCATTGATGTCAAAGTAATAGGCAAAATTGATGGAGAGAAGAGCATGTTTTAAAGTTACTCAGTGCAATGTTGTCATGTTTTTATAAAGACCATTTCTAAACCAATTAAAGAGAAATTTATTGAAGATATATTAGGGGTTTTTTTAGTTCATCCTAGATATATGATCCACATATTCATATGAAGATAAATGAGCTCAATAATGATTTATTTTATCTCTCAACCATATCAACATTTCTTAGTTAAACCCTAAGGGTTTAAGCCATGGTGTTCAAATGGATGTTCTATTTTTATGTTGACTAGATATACATGGGAACTGGTTACTTAAGTTATATCGTAAGCCTTCCTCATCATTCTACAACTAGTCCCTTCAACCTAGAAATTATTGGCTTGAGAAAATGTTCTAAGAATTTATATTTCCTAAGTTCTTGACTTAAGATTTATCCTAGCTTGATCAACCATTAGTTCTTAATCACACATTTAAGATCCAACAAATCATAGCAAAGTCAATTTATCAAAGGCACCTCCAAGTAAACATGCTAGTGATGAGTGTGACAATCACAAAGCTTGCACAATAAATATACAGAGTGGTTTAAAGTGAAATGGTCAAAGATTAATGTGAGAATGCCAACTGTCTCAATTGTAGGAACTAAAAATAAAGGTGTAGGAGGCACATGAGGGTGCTAAGTGTCACACTCATAATAGCTAGTTAGAGATAAATTTTGATCTTGTTAGAAGATAAAATAGTGAACATGTAATCATGCAATGAAGATATAATGGAGTGAGTGGACTAAATGGGATAAAGTGCTAAATGTTTATTGACATAGAGGTGAGTTAAAAATTGAGCTATTTTGATGAGATCGATAGAGTGTATTCATTCCAAAGACTCAAGAAGTATCAAGATGAGATTAGGATATTAATGTTTAACCTTAGATAGAGATAAATTTCATGCAAATTTGAAGATATAATGGCACTAAGGAGCTCAAATCCAAAGATCCAATAAATGCATTTTAAAGTTGGAACATTAAATCTTGGAAGTGTACAAGGACCCAATGAATAGAATGATCCTATTAGAACTTGATATAACAGATGCATTTTATAGTTGAGAAAATTGAATGAGGGTCATTAGATCATGGTGTGAAACTTAAGATCAATGGTCAATATTCAAAGGTTTTTTCATTATAATGGTAAAGTAGAGAACCCTATAGGAAAGATGCATTATATGACAGACAATGATATAGATCATTGTGATCAATCTTAATTATGTAATTGGAATGTCCATCAAAACCATAGCCTAGTATATGCTAAAAATAGTAATGAGACAAATAATTGTGGTGGTGGAGCATGAACTCAAGAAGTGAGAAAATGTGAACATAAAGAAGAAGCCAAACTTAGATAAAATGTTTTTATATATATATATATGTCATCTAGGATATAATAAAATGTGTTGGTGTTATTAACCTGTGTCGAATAGAGAAATATAGAGACACAGAGATAGAGGGGAAGAAAGGAGAGTGGAAAAGAAGAGAAGAGAGAGATGTGTAGAGAATGAGTAATTATAGACCAGAATTATAACAAAGAATTAGAATTGGATTCATTTATGAATCAACAATGTAATCTAGATTTGTAGCTCCATTATAGATCTGATAGATTTATGCCATTAGATCAGTTGAATTGGTGTTCAATTAGGGAGTTGGTGCATTTTTAAAGTAGGTACTCTTAAATTATGGGATTGGTGTCTCTTTAGGGTTGATGCCCTTAAAAATTGTAACCAATGAGGTTCTTTATTATGAGGATGGATTAGAATAGTAAATTCTAGTAGCTATTCTCATGGTGCTTTTGCCCATATTGGGTTTTCCATGGTATATCTAGTGTTATGCATATTTGTGTGTATGTGATCTCTGCAAATATTTTTAGTCTACATTAAAAATTTTAAAAAATGACTAAATTAGTTAATCTAATTATTAACCCCCTCTCAGTAGATAGTTGTGTTCTAATAATTAGTATTAAATCCCTAATTCCTAATAAGAAGCTCAATCAGCTCAGGTAGATATTAGATGGTGAACACAAATGGTTATTCAAGAAGGCTCTTCCTTAAATAAAGAACCTCTCTTTGATGGATCAAACTATGAATTTTGGAAAATTAGAATGGAAGCATATTTATCTTCATTAGGGTTTGATGTATGGATGTCTATTTTAAATGGATATACAACCCTTACTACAACTCCTACTGATCAAGCTTAAAAGAAGGCATATGAGAGCAATATTAAGGCAAAGAATGTTATCCTTTGTGGATTATCTAATTCAAAGTGATTCATTATCAAAATACACAAGATATATGGAAAAAAATAAAGATAATCTATAAGGATGATGACAAGGTAAAGTAAGGCAAGCTACAAAAATTTAAAGGCAAGTTTGAGAGATTTAAAATGAATAAAGAAGAGAAATTTCTAGACTACCTCCTCAAAGTAGATGAAATAGTCAATGTAATCAGAGGCCTTGGAGAAGAGAAGAAATATATGGTCATTGTCAAAAATATCCTATGATCTCTACCATCAAGGTATGACACAAATATATCTACAATAGAGGAATAAAGAGATATGAATAAACTCACTATTGATGAGTTGCATGAAACATTTATAGACTATGTGATTAGAATGGGAGAAACATATACCTTCAAGAGAGAATCTACATTTAAAGCATCCAAACTAGTAAAGGCAGAAGAACCTACATATAGATCTGAGGACACTGATGAAAAAGAATCCAATTTTTTTAGAAGACTAAGAAGAGGGTCTAGAAAGTACAAAGGTAAGCTACCCTTTAAATGCTTTAACTATGGTAAAGTAGGAATTTTTTCTAATAAATGACCTTAAAAAAAAAGGATAACTCTAAGAAAGAAGAGGATAGTAAAAAGGTGAAACCCCACTATTCCAAGAATAAGAACTTATTCAAAAAAAGAAAGGCCTCTACACAAAAGAAGACAATGATTCATTAGATGATTATCATAGTTATGATGATGATCATGACCATGCCTTTTTGGCCAAGGAAAAATAAGTCATATTCATGACATTAGGATCAACTTATGTGGATCAAAAAGAGGTTGAAGACTCATATTAGGAAGAAGGAGGATTGTATCTAGAGTGTGAACTCATCTGTTCTCTAGATGAAATAGACAAGATGATAAAAGAGAACTCGAAATAGAAGAATATTAGATAAAAAGAAATTGAAAAAGTGTCAAACGTTCTTGAAAAATATGATCAAATGTTGGTTAGCCTAAAGACACAATTAGGCTAAAATAATATAATATGTAGTCAAACTAGAACTATAATCTAAATCTAATGAGTGTATGAAGTTAGAAGCAAATATAGTGGCTTTGAGAAAAGAACTTGAGAAAGCTAAAGAGGGAATAGACAAAGGTATAAAGTTAAAAGGAGGATCAAACATTCTTAATGATTTGATCAAATCTTAAAATCATTTACATGAGAGATCTAGTCTTGGTTATGAAAAAGAAAAATTTCCATAACTAGTGCATATGCTAACCTATGTGACAACTTTAAAGTAGAAGGAGAATCAGGAGCAAAGAACGAGAAATATTTTAAGGATAAAAATAAAGACACAAGAATAATTGATGTGAAGAAATCTAAAAATAAGCCTAAATAAAATAAAAAGACAAAGGTAGCTAATGTATGTGGTTACACAAGAGTGAGAGACTTGAAGAAGCCATAATTTAGAAGAGCTTGTCATCCTGCATAAAGAAATGCTATGACTGGGTACTCCTCATCTTTATATGGTTATTGTTATACATGTAATCCATTTGGTCATAGGACTATTGAATGTATATTTTTACCTAAAAGGAGAGCAAATTTTGTAAGCATAAATTTATTTGCTCCCTTGCTAGATACAAATGTAATATGCTATAATTGTAATAATTTTGGTCACATAACTAAACAATGTAGAATTTTTTTGGTAAGACCAAAAACATAAAGTAATAAGAAAGGTATGCCTCCTAATGTGAACAAAGGTTCACAAGTCTCTGAAGAGGAGAAAAAGAAGCCAAATAAGAAACCTAAGGATGTGTGGAAAGTGAAATATCAATCTATGATTTCTCAAAATGTGCTACATGCCAAGGAGCATAATTTTTGGGTAATAGACATTTCCTAGAACACTTCACATGCCCTACAAGTAACTAATTTTCCTATGAAACAAAATTCTAAAGAATCCATAGTTTTCTCTAAGCAAGGTTCATCATCCAATTAAACACACTATGAATAGTCATATAAGAGGTAAAAATCAGTAGTTTTATTAGTCAAAATGTATTAAAATTATAAGGACTTTTCCATACTCAAGAGGATCATGAGTTACAATGGCCAAAATGGCTAGTTCTTATAGAACTTGAGAGAGAGAGAAGAAGAGAGAAGTCAAAGGGTCACAAGGACACTTGTAAAGATAGGAAAATTAGTTACGTGTGCATGAGAAGAGGATATGGGATGAACCATGCAAGGTTAAGAGGCTCAAGTGTCAATTCAAGGTATAAAGTGGCATAAAACTCCTTATCTTGGCTCAAAACATTGCCCTTATAATTTGGACCTATTTGAACGTCCTATAACTTATTAGGGATAAGTATGATGATAGTAATTAATGGTAATGGTTGTAGTCATGCCTCTCCATGCATTAGTTTTAGGCCTAGTCATCTGAAATCAACTATAAAGGGGCCATCATTATCTATAGTCCAAAAAAATCCTCCTTCATGCACCCTACACTTTTTGCCTAAAATTTGGCTTAATTTTCTCATTAAAGTCCTTGGTATAGAGTGTAAAAAAAATTTCAAGACCCTCCATGTCCTTATAAGCATCATGCACACCTTAAAATCGCCCTAGTTGAAGCTTTCCACCCTTCTCACTACCTTGTCCAATATGCCAATTTTTACTGGTTGAGATGAGATCTCCTATTGATGAAATTATCAGTTATTCTTAAGCATTAAATAAACATGAGTAGTTATCACAATTCTTAATATTTCTCCTAAAGTTGGTTTCATCTTTAGACTCCTTGTAGAACCTACACAACACAAAAAATGGTCAAAAATACCTTATTTTTCACCCTATCCATACAAGTCCATATAGATAAAAATAATGGGGAGTTTATTGAGTGAGTAATATTAAAATTAAAATAGGTTTCATGGTCAAAATAATCCATTATATCAGTTATCTAACTCCATTTCTCCAAAATGGTCTTGACAGAGGGTTTGCAAGGGTTTTAGGCATGTTTTGAATCTTAAGCTTTGTTCATAAAGCTATGACATCCAAATTGAAAAAAAATTACAAAAAATTTTCCTTAAAGACCCTTAATAACTTTACCAAACTCCTCTGGCATCCATGTAATGCCTCATGAAAGATTTGAGTACTTTAACTTTTCCTTTAAACTTGTTTACCTCCTTTCCTATAGGTCTATGTTAGTTTTGAGCTAAAAATGGATTTTTTAGGGTTTCCTTTGCATATTTGAGGTTTTAAAATACCTTTAGTGACCTTATTAACATTTTATAATAGTTTTCAAATATCATCTCATGATATAAGTGTTAAATACCCCCCATTTGGACATAGGCCTAATGTTGGTCTTGTAGCCTGTCTACACCTCAAAGCCCATATATGACCTCTCTAAGATTCCATTACATTACAAAATTTATATACACATATATTTTATTCCATAAAAAATTATTAAATATTATATAAATATTAATTAGTGATATAAGTGTGAGTGACCTTTGATTTGGGCACTGTGCCAAAACCTGCCTATTAGGTCTACTTGTAAACCTTGTAGTTTGGGATAGCCTGCTAAGATTAACCCATATTTTATTGGTTTTTTATATATTAATAGGTGATAAATATGTATATATACATTATATAAATATTAACACAAATTATTTATCATATTTTTATCATTTCTTCCCAAAATTGCTAGGGTTTGCATGAGGGGAAGTTCCCTCTATCTGAGACAAAATAAAGGGTACTTACCATATTTTCATAGAATAAATAAAAAATTGAGAGGATTATTAAAGTTTTTAATATTTTTTACACAAAATTTCATCTCTTTATCCAATGTTTATATCCTCCAAAAACACTAAGCACCAAAAAAAACTTGTCAAGCAAGATTGTGTGCAAGATTTCAAGACATGGACTATATGTTATAGGTGATTTTCACTTATTTGATTGATTTATATGATATTGGGACCTCTTAAGACTAATTTATATAATTATTAATGTATATTAATTCTTATCATCACTTCAAAACTTCACATACCCACTCATAGCTTGAACTCTCAAGACTGTGTATACATATCCTGATTGTGTTTCTTATTTTTCTTTCTCAAGAATGACCCTTGTTTATGAAATTTGCATGGATTATCATTTGGTAAGTGTTTATGAATTATTTTTTTAATTTAGGATAATTAATTTTTTTTACCTATTTTCATCTTGCACAGGGTAGATCATCACTTTAAGACTCAAACCCCTGCTCACTGTTAACACAGTCAAACATAGTTGGTTGTAGGTGCAAATTGATTTAAAAAAACCTATTAGGAATGTTTTACATTAAAAAAATATTATATAAACTTATTAATGTTTTTAAAATATTTTTTCATCACTCCAATCTCATTTCAAATCCTCATATGCATTTTGTGCTCTTAAACTAAGTCTTCCCTGCTAGATTGAACACTTGCCTTTTAGATCCTGTTATAGGTGTCATTTTATTAAAATAAGATTGATCATGGTATGTGTAGACTTAAATTAAATATATTTAGGTAAAAATTTACATATATGATCTATAATTAACCTATTTAGAGTTTTAAATCACAAATTGGGCATCAAGTTTAGTGTCACTATCATATACCCTACTAGATTGAGCCCTGTAGGTATGCATTTGTTCAACTAAGTTTATTAATAATTTTTAGAGAATATTCAAGGATAATGAGAACCATATTATACCATATAATACATTTAAATAACTTTATTGATCTTTGGATTCACAAACTATGCTCTCTTGCTTAGACTTAGACACCCCTACTGTAGGTGGACATCTTCCCTTAATCCTTTGCCATTAAAAATTTGAAAGGGTATTTTCCTACCTATATTATATTATATTAATTCATTTTTATAAATTAAAAATATTTAATACCATATCATACAATATTGACAAAAGGCTCAAGTTATCTATTTTGACAATTTAGGGATAAGGACCCTGTACATTGTCATTTGAATTTGAGGTTGATTCTTAACTTGTTTGGCAATCTAGTAATTCAAATGAGGTATTTCATGGTATAAAAATAATAATAAGGACCAAAATATTGATTCATCATCTATTTCACCACTTCAAAATGTATTTTTATGCCTCGTTAGCACTACTTATTGTTGTGTTTTGGACTATATGTAGGCAAGTAGACACATTTGAAAGGGTGCATGGATTATGGGCATGTAACATGACATTGTCACAATTTAAATTTAATATGGATCCATAAATATTATTTAAACTTTAAATAATTCTAAATTACCTTTCTTCAATGTGAATGCAACACTTGAGAGCACCTATAGGTGTGTTTCCATAGTTGACTATGTGAAATGTTTTAACATGAATACCATAGTCCCATTTTTTTCAACCATATGGAAGATTAATTCACAACATCATGTTTATAAAAGATAAATAAAGACTTAAAAACCTTTGAAAAACCTTTATTAACATGTTTTATATGCCCTCTACACGCACTTCAGCATAATTACAGGTAGGAGTAGTAAGAAGTGGACTAAGTATGATAGTGGACTACAAGTTTTTTCAAGCATGATGTATTGAGATAAATAACTATGGGAGGTGATTTATATGTCATTAATATATTATAAACATTACATCAAATTATTATAATCTTTATATAATAACCAAACACTATAAAAAAAAAATATCTTTGATTAAAGCCTCAAATGGTGACACCTTCCTACAAGGTGAGCTATTTAGACTATCAAATCAACTTGAGACATGAAACCAAAAATATATATAATTATTTAAGGATTATAACATAATTTATAGTCAAAAATCACCAATTGGTTCATAAAAAATTTCTCAAAATGGATAAAAACCCAAAGGGTCCATGAAATAGAAGTTAGAAAGGTACAATCAACTTCATGAGTATGGTTCATAAAGCACAAGACACCATTATTAAAAATAATTATATATAAATTAAGGTATATAAGTTAATTTAACATCCACAAAGAGTTTTATCTAAAACTTCCTCTATTATCCATACCAAGTATAAACTTAAAGGCTGCTTTTGCTTGCCAAGAAGGGTGAAAAAGGAGTGGAATTGTTTCAGGGTAAAAATGATACTTCGATAACACTTAAAACATGGAAATAAGCTTGGCGAAGATAAATAGACATACAATGATCTTCTCATATGTGGAACACTTCCCCATGGGCTGTACAAGTGCCATTTTCTTCTCTTTTCCAAAGAAAACTACCTTTTCTTCTAATGAACCTACCACTTTTAGTTACCAATAGTTGATTAAGACCTCATATGGACACATGTCACATGAAATAATATTTTGGAACCTTCACACTTCCCAATAAATATATACAACTCATTAAATGCACATTTTTTACCTCAAAATGATCCAAAATTACTAAAGGGACTAAAATAACTTATGACCAAGGCTATTATAATATTAAATGACATCAATTATCCTATAAAAAACCTTGTGATATCTATATTAGACCCCTAAAACACATAAAACTAAAATTTTTACTTAGGGGTGCCCTAATTTGACCTAAAAGTCAAATTTGGTCAATAAATTGATGATTCATAGGGGTAGTATTCCTACTATACTAACTAGACTAGTAACATTATTAGTCCATTCAACTTAGATGAATTTTGAGATAGAAAAAATTACCTTGACAATAATATTTGATTAAGACAATACCACTTTACTACCTCAACCACAAAAAAGCAAAAGACACACATAAAATAATCAAATAAACTAACAAGACACACACACACACGTGCCTAAGGTGCTTAGGAGAATCAAAGAAAAAAATACTATGCACAAATAGGTACTAAGCATACCTCCTTCCCAAGATAAAAAGGAAAGTTTATTGAATCATCCTCTTTATTAGATGGATCATAGTGCCAAGCATGTTTATCCTTGGATTAGATTCTTTGTAGATTAGACCTATTCCTTGGCACTTCACTTGATCTACCCTCAATAAAATCATCCTTAAATAGGTCTTAAATGTAGATATATCCCTCTTGAAATTGTTTACATACCTCATATTGCTACGTACTCTTCATTTCATGGTCAATTTATATCTCCTTAGTAGACATGGTTTTAAGAGGAGTAGTTTCATGTTCTCTAAAAGATTGAGGCCAATAGGAGATGTTACATCCTTCAAGAGCTGATGTGCTTCTCCCAACTAGTTGAGAGGATGATAGCCCATATTGATGACTTAAAACATGTCATCATTAAATGTATATACTTCTTGAAAGGATAGATTTTAAAGATTAATTTTCCTTTGCATACTTACTTGAGTGCCAAAGCTACCTTCTCCATCTTTAACCTGATCATAGCCTGCTTGAAAAGGAGTATATCCTAATATAATTATTTCAAACAAGTCATACAAACACTAACTAATAACTTGTCCTTAACCATCTATGACATCTTGAAAAGTGATGGAAGAACCAATGAAGGTTTCTTCCTTTTTGACTTCCACAGTGCTCTCAATAAGATTGGGCTTTCCTCTCAGCTACAAGTTCTTCTATCTCATCAAAGAGCTTTACATATTCTTCCCAATTTTGGTCATTATCCTCCATGGAATCTTCCTTCACCTTTCCATGTACTTGATTCTTAACTTGGCAAAACTCTTCAAACCCTTGAAAGAACTCCATTTACAACTACCAATCATTCTTGTTCTCTTTGTCATCTTAAACCACTACATATTCAATCTTCTCTTCTTGATGTATTATTTCATCATGATGGTGTTATTAAAGATCAAATGCATCTAATGGTGATTAAATATTAGGCTAAGGTATTGTATCATATTCAAGAGCAACAACTTCCACCTTGGTCTCAAGAGATTCTTTTAGGACTACCACCTCTTTGGGAAAGACTTGAAATTATTCTCCATCTATAATAATAATTTAATATTCATGTTGGAGGTGATCATATACAACATTTTGATCAGATTTAGAGTATTTTTCAAGGTTTTCAAGATAATCCATCTCTTTCTCCTTCATGGTGATGCCAATACTAGGCATCTTGAAATCATGTGAACTAGCCCAATGAGGCTACCAAGGGGGTATGATTTTTAAAAGCAAGTGCTCTAAAATTTCCTCAACCAAAGGATCTTATTTATGTTCCCATATCATAGGTCCATCAAGTTAAAGGGTGATAGGATGAGGACAAGATTAACTATTTGGTGGAGGTGGAACATAGGGCTCAAAATTAGGTTGAGAATGAAAAGTAAGAGGTTCTTTTGGGAGCTCTTGAGGAAGGGGAGGTAGGCCTTCGGCTAAAACAACTAAATTTTATTTCTTCCATTTTAAAATATCTTCATTCACACCTAATTTACCCTAAGGAATATCTTGAGGGAGGGTGTATGGGGTGTGTTTAGGCATAGGATCTTCTTTTGGTTCTAAACCTTCCTTCACACCTTGACTTAGTAGCTTCATCCTTGACTCTAACTCTACAATTTTCTTAGCTAGGTTTTTCTTGGAAAAATTCTCACTTAAAGTTCATAGGAATAATCATATGCATAATAAATACATGAGGGATTACATGGAACATAATAATTTTATTGAGGAAGGGTGGGAGGGGTTTTTATAGGATCAAGTTCCTTCTCAACTTCACACTCTTCATCAAGACTTTTGTCCTATTTCTTTCCCCATGACTCCACTATATTACTCTAGATTAGAACATTGGGATTATAAGTCTATTTTTTAGGTGGTGAGGATGCAATGTGAGAGGGAAATGAGGTATTTAACTCCACTTATTTTGATACCAACATGGACTACTACATATTCATATTAGCCAACTCAATCTACCTATCAAGAGTAGCTTCAAACACAAAATTTCTCCTTTCAACTCTCTCTTCCAACTGATTAAGAAAAGGATGGATTTGATATCCTTGATTAGGCTCATGAGTGGGGATAAAATATGGTTGATAGAAAACTTAGGGAAGTGGATATGAAGGTTGATGGGTTTGGTGAGGTTGCCTTTAATGAACTCTTAGCCTATCCTCTAAGGAAGAAACTAGGCCACTCACATCAAGCATCTCACTTGTGAGCCTTTACCAATTGGCTCTGTCAATAGGTACCCACTCTCTTTTGACCAACTCTAATACATATCTAACCTTATGAATAAGATAACTAGGTACCTCTTGACCACATCCCCTTAGAGTATTAAGCTCCAATATGTACCTCTCATAGCTCAAAAGTGTTTGTTTGAAGGTGGAAATTGATGAACTTGATAAGTGACTAGGTTGAATAGGAGGAACATGACATTGAGAAGTCTAGCTATAAGACTGATATACTTCATGATAGGGCTGGTACACTTCATGACAAGGCTAATTAAGAACTTGTTCATATTGATAGGAAATGTTACCAAAATTAGCCATGAAACTTCATTTAAATTAATAAAACAAAGGAAAATGTTACCAAAAATATTCAAAGGATAACCCGGATTACTTAACTAGTTGATATATCTTTAGAGTTTCCATTGATGCTTGGATAGATTCTTCTAAAGGCTGATTATTGAGAGACAACACAAAAAATATCTTAACTTCTTGGACCAAGAGTCTTACCTAGCTTGAAAAAAACTATTATCAATTAGATTTTCACCCTTTTAGAAGATTAAAAATCTCTCCTCATCTAAGTGGCACAATGGAAACACCTCTAGGATTGTGGGTAGTCTAAGAATGAAGTGAATATATAGATAGGGCTATCTCTCTTGATTTACCACTTTGGATTGTAAATACACCTAAACTTTGGGGTGAAAAGGGAGAGATAAAACTAAAATAAAACTATCCTAAGGGAGGTGATACACCAAATATATTGATGACTTCTAACTAGATGTATATCACACATGAAATCAAGGGACAAATTGAATAAACACTTCTCCAAACTATGTCTTCTCACATAAATGTTACATTATGAGGTTATGGATGAATGCATTAGGATAGAAGGACTACACAAGAGGCCTTTAATGGAACTAGTGAATGGACTAACTTACTCAAACCTAGGCATTTCCTAGAACACTTCACATGCCCTACAATAAGAGGTTGTAAATAGGTGAAAGAATGAAACAACATGCTAAATAATCTATAGTTTTCGCTAAGAAAGATTAATAATCTAATTAAACATAATATGAATAGTCATGTAAGAGGTAAAAATCAATAGTAATATTGATCAAATGGTATGAAAATTAGTATGGCTTCACCATACTCAGGAGGAGCATGAGTTATAATGGCCAAAATGGCTAGTTCTTATAGAACATGAGAGAGAGAGAGAGAGAGAGAGAGAGAGAGAGAGAGAGAGAGAGAGAGAGAGAGAGAGAGAGAGAGAGAGAGAGAGAGAGAGAGAGAGAGAGAGAGAGAGAGAGAGAGAGAGAGAGAGAGAGAGAGAGAAGAAGAAGAAGAAGAAGAAGAGAGAAGTCCAAGGGTCACAAGGAAACTTTTCAAGATGAGATAATTAGGTAATTGTGCATGAGAAGAGGATATGGGATGAACCATGCAAGGTTATTAATCTTGAGTGTCAATTTAAGGCATAAAATTCATGAAAATTAGTATAAAACTCCTTGTCTTGGCTCAGGAAATTGCCCTCATAATTTGGACATGTTTGATCATCCCATAAATAATTAGGTATAGGTATAATGATTTTAATTAATGAGAAGGGTTGCATTATTTGTAGGCATGTTCATCTAAAATCAATTAGAAAGGGGTCATCATCATTTATAGTCCAAAAAAATCCTCCTTCATGCACCCTACACACTTGGCCTAAAATTTAGCTTAATTTGATCATTAAAATACATGGGAGGGAGTGGATGACAATTTTAAATACCCTAAATGGCCTAAGAATCATCAAGCACATCTTAAAATCACCCCACTTGAAGCTTTCCACTCTTCTCACTAGCTTGTCCAATATGCATATTTTGTGTAGTTGAGATGAAAGCTCATATAGAGGAACTTAGGAGTTTTTATGAGGAATTAAATTAAAATTTTGAGTTATAAAAATTATTAATATTTCTCCCAAAGTTGGTTTCATCTTTAGACTCATCTTATAGCCTGCACAACACATAAAATGGTTAAAAATACCCCATTATTCACCCTGTCTATACACATCCATATAGATATAAATTATGGAGATTATATTATGTGACTATTATAAATATTCAAATATTTTTCATGGTTAAACTAATCTATTATATCAGCTATCCAAATCTATTTCTCCAAACTGGTCTTGATTGAGGGTTTGTAAGGGTTTTAGGCATGTTTTGACTCTTAAGTTTTGTTCATAAAGCTCTAACATCCAAATTTCAAAAAAATTACATAAAAATATAATTAAATACCCCTAATAAATTTAAAAAACTCCTGTGGCCTCAATTCAACTCTTCATGAAAGATATGAGTACTTGAACTTCTCGTATCGAGCTTGTTTTCCTTTTTTCCTACATGTCTAAGTTAGTTTTGAGCCAAAAATGGATTTATAAGGGTTTAATTTACATATTTCAGGTTTTAAAATACCTATAATGAAATTATTAACATGTTACAATATTTTAAAAATATCATCTCATGCTATAAGTGTTAAATAACCCCCATTTGGACATAGGCCTAATGTTGGTCTTATAGCCTGTCTGTACCTCAAAGCCCAAATATGACCTCTTTAAGATTTCCATAAATTCCAAAATATCTATATATATCTATTATATTCCTTAAAAAATTATTCAATAGGATATAAATATTAATTAGGGATATAAGTGTGAGTGACCTTTCATTTGGGCATTAGGCCAAAACCTGCCTAGTAGGTCTGCTTACAAACCTTGTAGTTTTGGATAACCTGTTAAGATTCACCCATCCTTTCTTAGTGTTTTATATTTTAATATGTGATAAATAGGTATCCAAACCTTATATAAATATTCAAAGAACTTCTTGATCATATTTTTATCATTTCTTCCCAAAACTGCTAGGGTTTGCATGAGGGGAAGTACCCTCTATCTGAGATAAAATATAGGGTACTTCCCCTATTTTACAAAACTAACTAAACATTTTAGATTATTATTCAAGTTTTTAATATGTTTTATAAAAAAATTCATATCTTTATACAATTTTTATATCCTCTAAAAATAATAATCACCAAAACAAACTTGTCAGGCAAGACTATGTGCAAGGTTTCAAGGCATGGACTGTATGTTGTAGGTGACTATCCATTCTTTGCTTGCATTTTAAGCTATGGGGACCTCATGAGACAAATGTATATTTATTTAGGAGAATATAAAATGGATACATGAATTCATGTTCAAATTTTTAAACCATCAATCATACAAATTTCAAGTCATGTCTTAGTTTGAGTTTGAATTCAAATTATTGTAATTTCCCTCCAAAATGTTGTCTTGAGAAGAGTAATTGTAAAAGTAAGTGAAAATTTAAAAATAAAATGTAAAAATTGAAAAAATTGAAATTATTTAACAGAATATCTAATTTGGGAGCTTTTTTAGAAAATAAATGGAGTGGTTGGAGTCCTTCAACCATAGGATATGCGCTTTTTAGAAAATCCTTCAAATTTAGCATATTGATTTTAGGAAATCTCCTTTTTTTGTCTTGATCCTAAGTTAGGCATAGAAGTGAGAGAGGGGAAACTATTCAAAATAGGAG
Organism: Torreya grandis; assembly: GCA_037957365.1. Taxonomy (NCBI): domain Eukaryota; kingdom Viridiplantae; phylum Streptophyta; class Pinopsida; order Cupressales; family Taxaceae; genus Torreya; species Torreya grandis. The sequence continues at coordinate 2,095,211 of JARHVA010001165.1, read as the reverse complement.
TATGTAATAAATCATATATGAATAGATCTTATGTAATAAATGAGAGATCATTCAAAGAAAGAAAGAAAATAAAAGGAGAAGATAAACAGTGAGGGAGGACCTCACTCCAGAGATGCAAGTGTGAAGAGGAAAGAGAAGATTTCATGTAAAGGCAAGAAGGTATGAAGGTGAAAATAAGACTATTGGAATCCATGGACTATTTAAATGGAACATAAAGTGATGTATTCTTGTTTTTAAATGATCTCATTTGATTAAGAAGACTGAATGTTGATTCTTGTGATAATGTTATAGAATTCTAGTCTAAAATAGTGATAAGCTAATGTACAGTCCTATATTTGTGTATGTGAATATTCATAAATATTAAAGAGGTATTGAATGCATATTGACACCATATTCATGAATATAAACCTTTAAAATTATGTATAATCCAATTTAGAGCTCATGATATATTTTAGAATGTTTGTAATATTGCACAAGTTCAATGAACAGGGTGTAAGCCTGTGTGTTTTCTAATACATATACAATCTACTATAAAAGACATTAGATCTATGTAAAAATATATCCATGGAATTTATTGTGGCATATGAATAGGTCTATGATATCAATAAAAACCTTTTATATTTTATGTTATACGAGCAAGGGGATTTATGATCTCTTAATATTCTAAAAAACCCTACTCTTAGGTCTACATGAAACAAAGCACAAGTAGAATGAATGGATTTTGATGTTTTGTGAAGTTATTGGATTAATAAAGGCTCTTATATCATGTGTATATATATAATGAAGTTTTTTTAAGCAATCAACATGTTAAATAAACATTTTTAATGTTTATTAAATGAAATACTAATGAAGAAACCCTTGAAACCTTGTATATAGTCTAGAACATAGTGAAAAATAAGATAGATTCACTTTTTAATGAGTGTTCAAAAAGGTTGGTAAAGATTTTTATATGAATGGAGAAGGTATAAAATACCTTGTTAGACCCAAATCACCAAATTATAACCTTTTAAAAGATATAAAACGTTCTTATTTGCCTTTAGAGTGCTCTCAACCTATGTAAATCCTTGGAAAGCCCTAAACTAGGGTTTAGGGGCTAGGAAGAGTTTTAACCCATGAAATTGCTTAAAAATTATAATCATACCCTTTGAGATGTTACTCAACTATTGGAAGTGGTTTCAAATCTAGGGATTATGGATAAGTGTGGAAAATGTCAATTACAAAGAGAGTCCTAGGTGCATGCAAGGAGAAGAGAGTAGGCCAATATAGGAAAAGTGATTTTCTCCAAAGAAGTACACTAAAAAATGATTGATTCACCTATAAAAAGGTAATATATATCTTAAAAGGTGATTTTTTTGTCTTGGAAGTCCATACAATGATCAGGACAAGGATGTTTTTATGAAAGGAGGGCTAATTAGAGTAGGGAGTAAAGAATGAAGTGTTAAACTATACAAAGGAACCATAGGTGATTATTAGGTATGATATGTATAATCTTATTGTTTATCCTAAAATACATTCACATTTTTTTGAGATAACCTATAAAAAGTTATGGTCAATATATAGAGGAAACAAGGCTATAAAGAGGATATCACAACCAACAGGTAAAATGAGAGTTTTGAGCATTCAAACAAGGAATGATTGATCTTGATAGGTCTATTAAAGTATGTTAAAATGTATGTAATACCTCCAAATGGTTAGATCAAGATAAATGGATCATTTGAATAAATATGAGTTTTATTCCTATATAGAAGATAGTCACCAATAAGAACATTGGTGACTCCACTAGTATCTTGGTCTTGATAAGAGACAAGTTCATCATTTGAAAGGACCATAGAATTAAAATGATATATTGGGAAGGTAATTTAAGGTGTAAACAAGGAGAGGGCTATACCAAAATTTGGTATCAGAGCATGAATATCTTAGGAATTTGAAAAATTATTGATGATTATGATTACTAATGAGTTACTATAAGACTTGAAAAATGAATCAATATATCATGTAAGAGATCAAGATACTAAGTACAATAGACCTAGGTGATATCTAAGAAATTTTCAAAAGACTAGACAATGAGAAAGGCTTGGGTGAGACTAGTGGACCAAAAGACTAGGGTAAAAAATACCTTGGTGAGGACATAAAGGGATCAAGAGACCATGGTGGAAAAGACTTAGTTGAATATTTTAGATATGGAAGTATTGTTGAAGGCACTGTAGAGCAACAGAGTACAAAGAAGGAAGAAAGCATACAAAAGAAGAGAGGTATGACTAGTAGTGAAATTGATAAAGAGATTGATAGTTTGAAAAGAGGTTTATCTATGTTTATAGATAGATATGAGTCTTGGATGCAAATGGATAGGTAAGCATGGGTATGGCCAATGAAGAAGAGGTTAAAGTGGCCAATAGATCTCCTAATGAAGAGGAAAAAGAGGAAAAATGATATTTACAAGAAGAGTGAAGCCCATAGAGACTTGAAGAAGATAATAACGTTTCCAAGTGAGAAACAAGAAGAGGAAGAGATTGTGAATAAGTTTCTCATTATAGAGAACAAGAAGAAAGAAGAAAGAGAAGATAAAGTACCAGGAGGAACACTTGAAAAGATGAGAGTGTTGGTGAAGAGAACACTCATAGGGACCTTGTGGTCTCTTATTTTTATATCTAATATTGTCTTTCCATGGGTAACTGTAGGTATGATCAGCCTTGTGAAGATCAAGATAAAGGCCTTGGAGAATGATAAGATTGGTACAAGAGGAGACACCAAGTGCACAAGTGAATGTGTAAGAGAGAAAAATAAGTTTTTTGTTGTTGATAAAAAAGAAGAGATGCATTGGTTAATGCATGAGGAAGGTTTTTAGAACCCCATAAAATCAAGAGAAGAGATGGAAGATGAATATAACTTCCATGATTCCATTTAAAGCCAAGAATATGTAAGAGAATAGCCCTACACAAAGGAAGAAAAAGATTTGTCCATGGATGAGTCCTATAATGAGGTAAATAAGTGTTTAGGACTTGATTATGATTACTATTATGAGAAGAAGGTTACTGATGTGCAAGTGTATAGAGATAAAATAAAATTATAAACATTAGAAAAGGTTCAAGGACATGGATATGTGATGACTAAATGGTGGAAGTATCAAACTCCCAAGAAAGAAGAAGTGTTGGCATAAGACCATGGTTACAAGATGCCTAGATGGCTTGAAAATCCAAATGATTATTTTATATGAAGAAAGTATGGGTACCTAAGAAGGCAAAGAGTGAATATGTGAGTGTTGAGGTAACAAAACCAAGAAGAAAATGGAGGAAAGTAGAAGTGGATACAACCAGCCAAGGAAATAAATATGAGATGGTGAGCATGGAAGAGGCATTCCATGAAGGAAAGAAGTTTGAAATGCATACCAAGGAGATGAAAGGTAAGATAATTATTTGAAATGAATTCAATGATGGTGTTTTTAAATCATTTTGTGATCTATTTATATAAAAGGAAGAATGGAAAGTTTCTATGTGGACTAACATGTAGCAAGGAAAGAGTTCCAAAAGGTTAGATGATGAGGAAAGATATGGACATACAACAAAGCAATGCATCATTTAAGGAAAGGAACAAATAAGATAGATTCAAGAAGAAGTTGAAGAGAGTAAGGAAACACAAGGTAATGGTGTTTCAATTATATTTTATAAGTATAATAATGAATAATTTGGTTTGAATGTAGACAAACCAAGGAAGGATGGTGAGATACATTAGATCTCACTAAATGAGGAGTTGAGAATGTTAGAAGAGCTATTTGGTCATCCAAGAAAGATTTATATAAGCATAAACCATGATGCGGATACCATTGGTGAGAATGAATCAAGAAAAGAGAAAAACCAAGAGGTAAGGATAGTTTTGATCAAGGAACAAGAGAGTGGAGGTAGCCAAGAGACTTCATTGTCTCACATTTTTTATTATAAGGTGTATTTTGATGTTTTATATGCAGGTTTGGAAGAGATGAAGATGGATGAAGTCCATAGTTAAATGGACAAGCCCATAAAATAGGAAGATCTTAAAGTTTGTATGGAGATGAGGAGGCATGGAGATGGGAGGTTGTAACTGAAAAGGAGATGAGAAGAAGGAAATATCAAAAGAGGAGGAAAATCAAAATGAAAAGCAAAGATTATTTCAAAGGAAGACAAATTCAAGCAATGAAAACAAAGAAATGGAATCTAGGCATACAAACGGAGATAAAGATATGAAGGACACCTTTCATTTGAACTAAGGTTCAAATTCTTTCTAGAGGGAGAGTATGATGTAGGAGTATCTACAATGGATACATGAAGACATGGTCAAATTTGGGAACCGTCAAGCATAAAAAGTTTAATTCAAATCTTATTTTGAGTTTTAATTCAAATTATTGTAATTTCCCTCCAAAATGTTGTCTTGAAAAGAGTAATTGTAAAAGTAAGTGTACATGTAAAAAGTAAATGTAAGAAGTGAAAAAAGTGAAATTAGTTAAGAGAATATATACGTTGAGATATTGTTGAGAAAATAAAGGGAGTGGTTGGAATCCTCCAAACATAGGATTTTTTATTGTTATAAAATCCTTCACATTTAGCATATTACTTTTAGGAAATCTCCTTTGTTTGTCTTGAGCCCAAGTTGGGCGTAGAAGTGAGAGAGGGGAAACTATTCACAAGAGGATTATGTAAAAAATAATATATGGAGAGATCTTATATAATAAATGAGAGATAATTCAAATAAAGAAAGAAAATAAAAGGAGAAGAAAAATAGTGAGGGAGGACCTCACTCAAGAGATGCAAGTGTGAAGAGGAAAGAGAAGATTTCATGTGAAGGCAAGAAGGTGAAAATAAGGATATTGGAAGCCATGGACTATTGAAATGGACCATAAAGTGATGGATTTTTTTTTTTAGTGATATAATTTTATTAATAAGAGTGAATTTTGATTCTTATGATAATGTTATATAATTCTAGTCTAAAATAGTGATAAGCTAATGTACAATCCTATATGTGTGTATGTGATTATTCATAAAGATTAAGGAGGTATTGAATGTCTATAGACATAATATTCATATGTATAAACCTTTGAAATTGTGTATAAACCAATTTATATCTCATGATATGTTTTATAATTTTTGTAATGTTGCAAAAGTTTAATGAATAGGGTGTACGCCTCTATGTTTTCTAATACATATACAGTCTATTGTAAAAGACATTAGATCCATGTAAAAATGTATTCACAAAATTTATTTTGGAACATGAATAGGTATATGAGATTAGTGATAACCTCTTGGAGTTTATTTTATATGATCAAGGGGATTTATAATGTCTTATTATTCTAGAAAACCCTACTCCCAGGTCTACAAAAAACAAAGCATAGGAAAAATGAATGGATTTTGATGTTTTGTGTAGTTATTGGATTAGTAAAGGATATTATATCATGTGTATATAGATAAGGAATTTTTTTAAGCCAATAAATTTATAAATAACCATGTATAATTTTTATTAAATGAAATACTAATGAAAAAATCCTCGAAACCCTTTACACAGTCTAGAACATAGTGACAAAAAAGATAGATTCACTTTGTAATGAGTGGACAAAAGGTTGGTAAATCCTAGTAGATGAATGGAGAATGTATAAGACACCTTTTAAGACATAAATAAATAAATTATAACGTTTTAAAATATCTAAAACGTTCCCAGTTGCCTTTAGAGTGCTCTTGGCATGTGTCCTTGGAAAGCCCTAAACTAGGGTTTAGGGGATAAGAAGAGTTTTAACCCATGAAATTACCTAAAAAATTGTAATCATACAATTTGATATGTTAATAAACTATTGGAATTTTTTAAAAATATATGGATTATGGATAAGTATGGAAAAGGTCAATTACAAAGAGAGTCCTAGGTGCATGCAAGGAGAAAAGAGTAGGCCAATATAGGAAAAATGATTTTCTCTAGATAAATGCACTAAAAAATGATTAATTAACCTATAAAGAGGTAATTGGTATCTAAAAAGGTGATTTTTTTGGCTTGTAAGTCCATATAGTGATCAGGACAAGGAGGTTTGCATGAAAGGAGGGCTAATTAGAGCTAGGGCTAAAGAAGGAAGTCTTAAACTATATGAAGGAACCTTAGGTGATTCTCATGTATGTTATGTAAAATAATATTGAGTATCCTAAAATATATTCACATTTATGTTTGAGATAACCTATAGAAATTTATGGTTAATATACAGAAGAAATAGGGCTATAAGGAAGATATCAAAACCAATAAGTAAAATGAGAGTTTTGAGCATTTAAACAAGAAATGATTGATCTTGATAAGTATATTAAGGTATGTTAAAATGTATGGGATACCTAAAAATTTATATATCAAGCTAAGTTGATTATTTTAATAAATGTGGGTTTTATTCCTATATAGAAGATAGTCACCAATAAGAACATTGGTGACTCCACTAATATCTTGGTCCTAATAAGAGACAAGTTCATCATTTGAAAAGAACATATCATTAAATTGATATATTTGCAAGGGAATTTAAGGTGTAAAAAATTTGAAGGTTGAACTAGATATCATGATTAATGTATCTTAAGTCTACTTATCACTTCAAAACTTCATATACCCCCTCATATCTTGAACTCTCAAGATTGTGTATACATATCCTGACTGTGTTTCTTGCCTTTCCTTCTCAAGAATGACCCCTATTTATGACATTTGCATGGATTATGATTTGGTAAGTTTTTATGACTTATTTATTTATTTTAGGATCACTAAAAAAAATTTAGACCTATTTTTATCTTGCATAGGCTAGATCATCACTTTAGGACTCAAAACCCTGCTCACTAATAAACACAGTCAAACATAGTTGGTTGTAGGGACAAATTGATTTGAAAAACCCTATGTAGGAATATTTCACATTATCAAAATATTATAGAGCTCATCATGGCCCTGAGGAAGGTGTTTAAAATAATGTTTCATCACTCCAATCTCCTTTCAACTCCTTATATGCATTTTGTGCTCCTAAACTAAGTCTTCCCTGCTAAACTGAGACACCTACCTTTTAGATCCTACTTTAGGTGTCATTTACTTCAACTAAGATTTATCATGGTATGTGTGGAATTACCTTGAATATATTTAGGTAAAAATATACATATATGAGATATAATTCGCCTATTTAGATTCTTAAAGCACCAATTAAGCATCAATTTTAGGGTCACTATCTTATACCCTATTGCACTGAGCCTTGTAGGTATGCATTTTCTCAACTAAGTTTATTAACGATGTTTAGAGAATATTCATGGATAAATATAACCTTATTATACAATCTCACACATTAAAATCACCTTAATCCTCTTTGGATTCACAAACTATTCTCTCTTTCTTAGACTGAGACACCCCTACTATAGGTGGACATCTTGGGTAACCTGTATGGACTGAGAATGGTCTAGGAAGAAAAACACAAATTATGAGTCATTTTTATGGTTTATTAATCCAAAGATATTTTTTTCACCATTTTAGACCATTTAAATATTCTTAAAAGGTTATATTTTCAACTTTTGGATGAAGAGTCTAATTGGAGCTCCAAATTGTAGGTTTCACTACCTAAAACCAATGCATAAAAATGCATTTTTAGGCCTTCTTCTAATCATATTCCCTTAATCCTTTGCCCTTAAAACATTGAAATATTCTTATCCTAACTATAAAATATGAGCTTAAGTCATTATGAGGTATTTAAAATATTTGAGACCATAACATATAGTATTGACAAAAGGCTCAAGTTCTTTGTTTTGCCAATTTAAGGATAAGGGCCTGTACATGGCCATTTGTATTTTAGGTCGATTCTTGACTTGTTTAGTAGTCTAGTATTTCAAATGAGTAATTAAATAGTACTAATACCCCAAATAAGTATTAACCATTTGTTTCAACACCTCAAAAAGGTATTTTCATGCTTTGTTAGCACCACATGCAGGTGTGTTTTGAACTGTATGTAGGCAGACAAAAACATTGGAAAGGGTAAATGGATTATGGGAATGTAGTATGACCTTTTCACAATTTAAAATTAATATATATCCATACATATTATTTAAACTTCAAATAATTCCAAATTACCTTTATTTAATGTGAATGTAACTCTTGAGAGCACCTACAGGTGTGCTTCCATAGTTGATTATGTGAAATGTTCAACACAACTGCCATAATCCGATTTTTTTCACCATATGAAATATTTAACCACCACATTAGAATTTTAAAGGATGCATAAATACTTAAAAACCTTAAAAACTCCTTTATGAACATGTTATACAAGCCCCCTATACGTACTTCACCATAATTGTAAGTAGGAGTGAGAAAGATGTGGACTAAGTATGACAATGGACTAAAACTTTGTTTTAAGCATGATGTAATGAGATAAATCATGAATTGAGGTGATAAATATGTCATTAATATATGATGAACATCACATCACATTCCTATAAGCTTCCTTTGAGAACCAAACACTTTACAAATAAATATCTTTGATTGAAACCTCAAATGGTGACACCTTCCTTCAAGGTGAGCTATTTGGACTATAATATCAATTTGAGACATGAAACCAACCATAAATATAATTATATAATGAATCCAACATTATCTGGAGTCAACATCACCAACTATTTCATACATATTTTCCAAAAATGTATAAAAACCCAAAGGGTACATAAAATAGTAGGCAAAAAGGTATAATAAACTTCATGAGGATGGTTCATGAAGAAAAATACACCATTATTAAAAATAATTATATGTAAATTAATTTCTTTGATTTTAATATAACCTCCCTAAAGTGTTTGATCTAAAACATCATTTGTTGATCATACCAAGTACAAACCTGAAGACTATTTTTGCTTGCCAAGAAGGGTGAAAAAGGAAAAAAATGGTTTTGGGCTGAAAATGAAACTTATAGAACACTTAAAACATGTGAATGATATTTAATAAGATTAAGATACATACCATGATCTTCTCTCATGTGGTACACTTCCCCATGGGCCGTACAAGTGATATTTTCTTCTCTTTTCCCAAGAAAAATATATTTTCTTTTGATGAACATGCCAATTTTAGTTACCAATAGTTGATTAAGACATCCTAGGACACATTTCATATGAAATAATATTTTTGAACCTTCACACTTCCCATGAAATCTATACAACTCATTAAATGCACCTTTTTGACCTTAAAATGACCCAAAATTACTAAAGGGACTAAAATAACTAATGACCAAGGCTAGTATAACATTAAATGACATTAATTAACACATAAAATACCTTTTGATATCTATATTAGACCCTTAAAACACCTAAATCTCAATTTTTTAGCTAAGGGTACCCTAATTTAACCTAAAAGTCAAATTTGGTTAATAATTATGGCATAGAAGAATGGGCCCTATCAATTTTGACAACCTAGTCAAGGAAATATCATATAAGTTTGTTATAAACATGCCTAAGATAACCAAACCTATAGACACTAATTTAAAGGGATGTCAACATGGCAAGAAAACAAGGGTCAGATTTTAAATAAAGGAGTATGCAACTACACAACCTCTAGAATTAGTTCATACTGATTTTTATGTCTTAATATGACAAGAGGATCTAAAGGATAAAGATACTTCATGTTATTTGTAGATTATTACTCAAGAATGACATGGGTAACCTTTTTTAAGGAAAATTCATAGGAATTTGATAGATTTAAGATCTTTAGGGCCATGGTGGACAATGAGATTGGATGAAAAATCAAATTCTTAAGATCTGATAAAGGTGGAAATTCACCTCAAATGAGTTCATAGATTATTGTGAGAAGTTTAGAATCAAAAGACATTACTCTATAGAAAAAACTCCACAATAGAATGGATTTGTTAAAAAAATAACATGCAAACCAAAGAGATGTCTAGAATAATGTTAAAAGAGGCCAAGTTACCTTATGGATACTGGAGAGAAGCAGTCCAAATAGCTATATATATCTTAGATAGAATTCAACTGAGGGTAAATAATGATAAGACTCCCTATGAACTATGGTATGAAAAATCTACCTCTATGAAGTATTTTAGAGTGTTTGGTAGTAAATGCTATATCAGGATAAAAGAGGACAAACTAGGAAGCTTTGAATCAAGATGTGATGAATGAATATTTCTTGGTTATTCTACCTAAAGAAAAACCTACATATGTTACAAAAAAAGGTTGCACAGGATTGTAGAGAACATAAATGTCAAGTTTGAAGAAGACTCAAAATTTGTATTGAAGAATCAAATTTTGAAGAAGAAGCATCTAATGGAGAGCATGAGGAAGTAAATGAAAAGGCACCTGCAAGATTTGTTTAGAAGGATCATCCTATAGAGAAGATCATTGGTAATAATAATTAAGGAGTTCAAATAAGGACAAGAGTTGAAATGAAAAAAGAGCAAGTAAGTTTTACTCTAATGTCTAAAATTGATCCCAAGAACTATGTTGAAGCTAGTAAGGATGAGAATTAACTAGAATACATGGAAGAAGAACTTAGCTAAATTAAAAAGAACAAAACTTAGGAATTAGTTCCAACGCCTTTAAATAAGAATGTAATACTCAATGAATATGGAATTTTTATAAGAAATAAGGCCAAATTGGTGTGCAAAGGATATGCACAAGTTGAGGGCATAGATTTTGAGGAAATATTTACTCCAATTACTAGATTAGAAGGCATAAGAATGTTTCTAGCATTCTTTGTTTATAAGAAGTTCAAATTCTATCAATGGATGTTAAGTATACGTTTTTGAATGGGAACCTAGAAGAGGAAGTCTACATACGAAAACCTAAAGGTTTTCAACTGTCAAAACAAGAAGATTATGTATGAAGACTGAAGAAAAATCTATATGGTATAAAATAGGCACCTAGAACAGGGTATTGAATATTAGACCAATACCTATAACAATAATTATTCAATAAAGAATGTGTAGATAACAATATGTAATTCAAATCAGAAGGTGAGCATATGTTAATTATTGTTGTATATGTGGATGACATCATCTTTAGTGGTAGCAACAAAAAAATTTGTAAAGACTTTGTTCCTTAAATTCAAAATGAGTTTGAGATGTCTATGATTGGATAATTTTATTTATTCCTTGGTCTAAAAATATCACAAACTGATCGAGGGATCTTTTTATCTCAAACCAAGTATGCCAAGGAAATCCTCAATAAGTTTGTGATGGAAGAAAATAAACCAGTAGGTACTCCCATGATTACTAGTTATAAGTTGAGAAAAAATGTTGAGTCCCTTGATGTAAATAAGAATTTGTATAGATCAATGATAAATAGCTTGTTATACCTAAAAACATCAAGACTTGATATCATGCAAGTAGTGTCCATGGTTAAAATATTTCAAGATGATCCTAAAGAATCACATGTCAATGTAGTGAAAAGAATCTTTAGATATATCAATAACATAATTTAATATAGCCTATGGTATCATAAAAGTTAATATTTTACTTTGACATCATATATAGATGTTGATTGGGTAGGAAGTGTGGATGATAGAAGAATCACTAGTGGTGGAGCATATTTCTTTAGAAATAAACTTGTTTCATGGTTGATTAAAAAATAAGAGTCAGTTACTCTTTATATAGCAAAATAAAAGTATGTGGAAGTAGTGGCATGTTGCACTCAAGTTTTGAGGATGAAGAAAATTCTCAAAGACATCAAGGTAGAGTAAAAATCACCTATCTCTATTCTTTATGACAATTCAAGTGATATTAATATATCAATGATATAGTGATTCATTCTATAACTAAGCATATATCAATCAAGTATCATTTATTAAGAGAAAAGGTTGCAGATCAAGAGGTCACAATGGAATATGTGCCAACACATGACCAAATTTCAAACATATTCACCAAACCTCTTCCCAAGGAATAATTTGAGTATCTGAGATATAAATTGGGAGTGGTGGCTCCTACATTAGATCACTATATCCTAGTGATATGGCATGAGTATAGGGGAGTATCACATAAGTCTTATTAATCCCTAAAATAAGAGAGAAAAATCAACTTAAGTATGCATAATCTATCAAAATTATTATGAGTTGATGGCTTTTTATTCTTGGACAAACTCCTTTATCTGATAAATAGGGAGAAAAAAATTTGGACAAAAAGTGAGAAAGTTGGAGTCCCTTTGTCATTGATGTCAAAGGGGGAGAAAAAGTGAAAATACTCTCTATAAAAGTTAAAAATAACATATCATGTGTCCAAGTTGAGTTTTGGTAAAAGTTCCATTGCCTAAGGTAGAGCAAGTTTGGTATAAGCAACTTTAGTTTTAGTTCATCAATGCCTAAGAAGGATTAGGAGAAGGATCAAAGCATTTAGTTTTCCATCAATGCCAAATGGGGAGATTATTGGACATATGATTTTGATTTATGTCAAAAGGGGAATTATGGATGTCATTGACGTCAAAAGATCAGGCATAACTGAAGGAGATAAGAGCAAGTATTAAAGTTGCTCAATGAAAAGTTATCATGATTTTATAGAGACCATTTTTAGACCAATTGAAGGGGAAATGATTTAATATCTGTTATGGGTTTTTATAGTGCATCCTAGATATATGATCCATAGGTTCAATTGAAGATGAATGATCTCAATAATGATTTATTTTGGATCACAACCATATCAGAGTTTCTCAGTTGCAACCTAAGGGTTTAAGCCATGGTGTTCATAGGCATGTTATATTTTTATGTTGACTAGCTATAAATGGGAACCAATTACTTAAGTTATAACTTAATCCTTCCTCATCATTATCCAAATGGCCCCTTCAACCTATAAATTACCAAATAAAGAAATTTTTTTAAGACTTTGTATTTCCTAAGTTATCAAATTAATATTTGTCTTATCTTGATCAATGCTTAACACTTAATCATACATTGAATATCTAATGAAGCATAACAAAGTCAATTTTTCAAAGGACCTCTGAGTAAACATGCTAGTGACAAGTGTCACAATCATGGATATTACATAGTAAATATACAGAGTGGTTTAAATTCAAATGGTCAAATATTAACATAAGAATGCCAAGTGTCTTAATAGTGGGAACTAACAACAAAGGTGCAGAAGGCATGTGATGGTGCCAAGTGTCACACTTATAGGAGCCAGGCAAAAATAAAGTTTGAGCTTGTCAAAAGATCAAATAGTGAGCATGTAATCATGCAATGAATATCTAATTGAGTTAGTGGACTCAATGGGATAAATTTATTGATGTTTATAAATATAGAGGTGAGTTAAAGATAGAGCTATTTTGATGAGATTGATGAAGCGTATTCATTCCAAAGACTCAGGAAGAAACGAGATGAGATTGGGATCTCAATGTTTAAACTTAGATAGAGATAAATTTTGTGAAGCTTTAAAGATATAATGGCACATGGGAGCTTAGATCAAAAGATCCAATAGATTCATTTTAAAGTTAAAACATTAAATATCTAAAGTGTAAAAGGATCCAATGGATAACATGAGCCTATCATAGCTTGATCCAACATACACATTTTAAAATTAATCAAATTGAATAAGGATCATTAGATCATGGTGTGAAACTTAATATCAATGGTTAGTATTCAAAGGTTTGTTCATTATAATGGTAAACCAAAGAACCCTATAGAAAACATGCATTATATGACACATATAACAATATAGATTATTGTGATTGATCTAATTATGTAATATGGCATGTGCATAAAAAATAGAGCATATTATATGTTAAAAATAGTAATGAGACAAATAATTATGGTGGTGGAGTATGAACTCAAGAAGTGGGAAACTTGCAGGAGCATGATGTGTTATAGACCAAGTGTGAACATAGAGAAGAAGCAAAACCTAGATCAAATGCTTATATATATATATAGGATACAAGAAAATGTGTTGGTGTTATTGAATTATGTCTAATAGAGAAATATAAAGACATAGAGATAGATGGATAGAGAAGAGAGTGGAAGAGAAGAGAAGAGAGAGAGAGATGTGCAAAGCATGAGTAGTTACAGATAAGACCTATAATAGAGAACTAAAATTAGAATAATTTTTGAATAAACATTTTAATATGGAGTTATAGCTCCATTATAGATATGATTGGTTGGTACCATTAGATAAGCTAAGTTGGTGATCAATTAGGGAGTTGGTGATTCCTTAGAGTAGGTACTCTTAAATCAAGACATTGGTGTCTCCTTAAGGTTAGTGCCCTTAAACATTGTAACTAGTGAGGTTATTTATTATGAGGCTAGATTAGAATAGTAGATTTTAGCAACTATTCTCATGGTTGTTTTTCCCATATTGAGTTTTCCATGGTATATCTAGTGTTATGCATATTTGTTTGTATGTGATCTTTACACATATTTTTAGTCTACATTAAAATTTTTAAAAAAGGACTAAATTAGTCAATCTACTAATTCACCCCCCTTTTAATAGATATTTGTGTTACAATAGGGTTTAAAGGGTTATAATTTCTTCTTAAGTTTTTTGATACTCAACGAAGGGTAGGTTGGGTTAAAATTGGTTAAATTAAATGATGTTTTTTTAGATTGGGGAGGCTTTGATGAATCAATAATATGATAAAATGATTAGAAAGGTTATTTAGTAATTGTTTGAGGTGTTTAAAATTCAGTCATAAGAAATTCTTGCCTTTTTTCTTGATTTAAGGCTTTGTCTAAAGTTATAGGGGAAAAGATTCAAACTTTGTATTGAAGGGGATATTTATGAGCAATAAAAAATAGTTTTAAAAGAGTATCATCATTCATGTTATGGTTTACTTTTTGATCTATAGACTTCCATTATTTGATTAAAATGTGAGTAGATTCATTAGGAAGTTATTTGGCATTGATGAAATGTATAAGGTAATTTTTAAGAAGGTCATCATGTTGGAGTTTCTTCACTAGAGCATTAAATAAATCTTCTAGTTGTGAGATGGAATGCCTATGAAGTTTTTTGTACCATTCAAGTGCATCACCAAAAAAGGTTTTGGATAAGAGCTTGGTGGTAGAAAATATGTTAGTTTGGACCCATTCCTTATAGAGATTACCAAAAGAGTTAAGAAAGATAATATGGTCCTTAGTCACATCATATGTGATAGTTGGAGAAATGTTTTCAATATCCATGGATGAAATGAATGGAGCTAAAGGTTAATTTTGAAGTTGTCAAAGATTTTTATTATAAAAATTAGGATGAGGGATGATATTACCATTTTCATATTTAAAAGGAGTGGGGAAAAATTATGATTTAGTTGAGACATGATGACACGAGGTGGTTAAATAGTCATGTGTAATAAATTTTGTTGCATTTACATCATTTGGGAATGGTTAATTATTTACATGATGTTCATTTGTTGAACTATTTCAGCATTAATTTGAGTTGTGTTGATTTATACATTAGTATTTAAAGGTGGGGTATTAGTACTATTAGGATGAGGGGTATTGGGTAGATGATTACCAACATTGGTATTGGGAGGATAACTAGGATGAAGGACCTCAAAATTATTACATTATGTAGTTAATGGTTTTGGATTAGGAAAAGATGAAAAATAAATTAGATAGTTTCATTTGAAGTAATAAAATAAGTGAGGTTCTAATCTAAATACCTAATTATGAAATGTTCTTGAACTAAAAAAGGATGAAAATATGAAATAATTATGAAACAAGACTAGATAAATATACATAAAATAATATCATCCAAGGTGTATACAGTTGATAGGGTTGACTATGTACTATTTAGATAAAAGGACTCAAAATTAAGACAAAATCAGCCAAACATAGAATAGATTTAGCCCATAGGTACTAAGTTAACTAGGTCGACTCAGTGTTATTTTGAAGTAGGTCTATAGATGAAGACAAAGTCAACCAATAAGGAACAAGATCATCCTATAGGTACTAAGTCAATTGGGTCGACTTAGTACTATAGATATAAAATTTTGATTAAATAAAAGGAATACAAAGTTGAACATGTTGATATGTACTATAGGTAAAAAAGGCGAATCAATTAGTGAGAGATTATGTTGTCATAGATGATAGTGTTTTGAAAATAGGAAAGATTATTTCTAATAATATGAAATCAAACATACAAGTAATCAGATCAATGTGGTTAGTTTGATTGGATCACATAACAAATCTTACACCAATGTTGGATAGTGCAAGTTTTACAATATAGAATACAATGATCAAAGATCAAGTAGCAACTTGAAATAAAAAACTAGTTAAGTTGTCATTCCTAAGTATTTTTAAAAATGTGATAGATAATTGGTTGTAAATAAGAACTAAAATTCAATCTAAGGTTGGTTTCATATAGTTTAGGTTGAAAGGGATCTATATTAGTAATGGTAATAGATTAGTATGGGGGCATATCCCCTCACTTATAAATCCCATAGTGATAAGGGTGTTGAGTTATTTTCCAATATATACCATTAACCACATATTTATACTTATCTAGAAAACCAAGTCGGCTTCTCCCTTGGTGATGAAATCTAAGTAGGTAGACCTTGGAAAGACAAATGTTTAAATAAATTTTGAATATTATGTGATTTGGTAGTGTGTGCAAAAGAGTAAAATAATGTAACTAAAATGGTAATTTAAAAAACCACCTATTTAGACCATGTGAGTTACTTAAGCATGCAAATAGATGAAAAGGAAAAGTGAATTAATTACTAGCAAATAGCTATTAATTACTTGATGAGAAATAGTATATATTTAATTTAGGTGAAATTATATGCAAAAAATATAGAATATAGTCAACTGGGTTGTTGTTTTTCTATAGAAGCAAGGTCTTCAAGAATAGACTCAAATAGGTCAACTATGTCTCTCAAACAAAAGACATACTACATAACTAAGTTGACCTAGTTAGCTGTAGGGTTGATTTTAAAGACTGCTAATTTGTGGGAAAAAAACTAAAATATATACTAAAATGACAAAGAGAGGAACATTGGTGGGCTTGAATATGGTTAAGATTACAAATTTTTATGTTGTGATGCTCAAATGTTGCTTTTAATTTTTACCAACTAGGTCAATTATCTTGACACAATTTATAGAACCCTATATGACAAAATCAAATACTACAAACTAAGTCGACTGGGTCAACATTATTGGTAGAACCTAACTTCCAAAAAGAACTACTGTCAAATGGGCCAACTTAATTGGTATAATCTAACTATCAAAAAGAACTATGTCAACTAGGTTAACTTAGTAGAGTTTGACTGAAGAAGAATACCATGTCAACTAGATTGATCTAGTTACTTGTGTTTCATGAATACCTACAAAAAAAATGGAGTCACTTTGATATGATTGTGTTAAACCTATACACATGAAGTTAGAACTATATTGACTAGTTTTATATAGTACTACAAATATGGAAAAATATAATAAGATGATTAAAAAATGAAAGCATGAAAGAAAACATGCAAGGGTTAGATTTGTGTTGGGTTCATTATAATGTATGCAATAATAAATTAAATAGATCTATAAATCAATCCTAGTTTGGAGAAGATAAATCCTACTTACACTTATGATTGGGGATACATTAAGTAAGCAGGACCATGACAATGATAGATCTGCTATACCTAGCTAAGGGATCTCTTACCATAATAAATTCACTAAGGAGGGTTCCAAAGCCTCCAATCAAATAAAATTACATAATAACCCTAACTAGATCTTATGTTTTCATACTCACTAAACTAATAACAAGTAAAGTAAAGTCTAATATAATGCTTACTAAATCTTGTGGCACAAAGTGGGGGTAGTAAACATGCATATAAGAAATATACTCATGTCAATGCATATGAAATACTAATACATTAAATAAAAGTGAAAATGCATATCTATCTACTCTTAAAAATAAGTAATAAAGTTAGGAATAATTACCTCTGAATATGAACCCACCAAGCCTCAATCTCTCCCTTGGCCAAGGTGCTTTGAAAAAGGTTATTGTGGTATGTAAGGATGATAAGGATAAATTATCTCTAGGATACATAACCTATCAATGCATCCAAAAGACTTCTCTAAAAAACAAGATCTGTATTTCTAAAGAAAGTATAAAACCCTAAGATTACTCCTCAAGTAGAATGGTGGATAAGTAGATATGTAATATATCTTAATTTTTATTCTCTTCTCTCCATATAATGACATAAATGGATATGTATATATAGATTAATCTAACCCTAAACCTTTCTAAAAAATCAAGTGAAAGATTCAACCCAATTGACTCTATATTATTAATTGATAATAACAAGTGTCAATTAGAATACTAAGTCAGCCTAATTGACTTTGTATTATTAATTGATGATAACAAGTATCAATTAGAATACTAAGTCAGCCCAGTTGACTCTATATTATTATTTGATAATAAAAATAATTAATTATAATACTAAGTCATCCCAATCGACTTTATATTATAAACTATAAAAAAGGTTTTAGTCTTAAGAATGGATAATAAAAGTAAAAAATGACAAGAGGAAGGTACAAGAGAGGAGACAAGGGTTAAGGAAGTACATAGGAGAAGGTTGTGTTGATATCAAGTGGTTGGAAAAGTGGTAGGAATGATACAAAGACACAATAATTTTTTAAATAACTAATGGTCTTCCCACCCCTTTCTCGGTGCACCCTTTAAGGAGTGAACTTAGAGAGATTGAAAATTGATAGGTTCCTACAAGATAGAAAGTGTTAGTAAGTGATAAAGTTAATAAAAATATTGTGTGTATACATAAATGATTCAACAACAACACATATTGTGACTATCATAGATGTATTGGAAATTATAAAAATAAGTGGTATAGGGTAAGGCATAATATACAAGATCTCATTTATGATAATACTATTAAGTTAAGCACACCCCCAAAGGAGGATAGGCCATAACATAATGAAAATTCAAAGTGAAAAATCTTCAACGATCCATGTCTAAACCATGGCACAGTAGAAAATAAAAATAATTTAGAGGTATACCATTCTTAAAATACACATCTTTCTCCTTGGACATATAGACATCTAATAATGGTATTATTAGTACATTTAAAAGCAGATCAACACCACATCCTATGATCACATTTGATGAAAATGAGATTTTTGATGATGATTTATGTAGACATGCACTCTTTATTCAAGATTATATCAATAAAAAATCCATACATAGTGTCATGATTAATAATGGGTCAAGTGAAAACACATGTACAATAAAACTTCTTCACACTATTGGGTGCACATATTAGAATTTACAAGATACATCAAAAGTATTCAATCTATTCAATGAACACACATATAATACTCTTGGGCATATATAGTTACCTCTTGAGGTTAGTTAAACACTAATGGCTATTCTATTCTTAGTATTACCAAGCACATGGGTCTTAGATATGTTATTAGGATGCCCTTGGACATAAAAACTTCATTTAGTACCATCCATAATACATCAATGTCTCAAATATATACATTGTAATCAAGTGGTCAAATTTTCAAGCATTAAAAATGAGTAACCTCTAAAATTAGTGGTATGTCCTCCTCCTCCTCCTCCTCATCCAACACTAATATAGTTGGTTATTACACCTATTCAAGACTGTAGTGTAGAGTTAGTTGTTACACCTACTCAAGAACATAGTGAAAAAAATAGTTGTTTAACCTAAGCAAGATCAATCTATACAATCAATAGAGAGGAGAGTTGTACACCATCCTAGAAAGCAAATTTCAAAATCAAAGAGTTATTCAACATTTAAAGTGATATTCATATTATACAATACATTCTAAATAATTACCTTAGATAATTAAGTGTGTTATACAAAAACCATAGGCAGTGAGAAATTATGCTCTTATACATCATAATCCACTGATTCATGCACCCTATAGAGTTACACATCCTACACAAGATTCTATGATCAGTGATCAAGATAATTTATTTATAACACTATATTTCTTTTCAATTTATGATTCATATACATGTAACACTTGTAATTTGTAGAAATTCAACTTCTAACTTTATGACACAAACACAATATGGTCCTCCCATTAATGGGATCATTGGCTACACTTTTTTTCACACATCAAATATGTCAAAAGTACCCAAAAAAAATAAATATATCAAAAAAATACAAAAAACATTAAAAAAATTATCAAAAATAAAAAATTAGGACTTGAACATGATGTGATTTGCTAGTTTACTTCTTTATATATGTTATTTATTACATGCTTAGTAGATAACATATTATTTTTCATACACACATGTATTTCACAAGGTATATGAGTGTGATGTAGGACATATATATTATTCATGGATTCTTAAATGTTGGATTCCTTTCTACCTAATGCCTATGCCTTTGATGGGGGAATATTATTCTATATATTACATTATCACACATTATATCTATATATGACCTATCTACCATGTTGAATTATATATATTATAAGTGTCTTCTTAATTAGTCATATCTTATAGTGTTATACATGGATATGATACTTTGTTGTAATGTTACATTGATACATAATGATATTGTAGACTTTTTTTCACTTATTCTATATTGTTAATTTTGTACATGATAGGCTATAAATTGATTGCTTATTGTGTTTGGACATATGACCTTGTGTGTGTGATATATTTATGTCTATCATTTTTTACATTTAAAATTTACTTTACGTGTGGCCCTTGGCCTTATTTATTGCGACATGTTCATATCCATTATAAGTGGCACTTGGTATTATGTGTGACTTATGTGTTGTGCTTGTTAAACTTAATCAGTGGTGAAATGATATGTGGACACTTAATTTTAATTAATTCCATGTATAAATTGTAATCAAGAGTGAATTTTAAAATCACATGAAAATTTGATCAAAAATTATCATTTAACTCGATTTACCTACATAACTATTATTTTAACCTAAAATCACAACACATCCCTAATTGGGGTAATGGATTGTATCATAATAATATTGTTTAGCACATTATGAGTCAAATAAATCCTTTGAAAAGTGTTATTACAAGACAATTAAATAAATATTTTATTGATAAATAAACATTTCAAGTGCACCATTCTTATGATTTCAAATTAATCACCTTAATTAATTAGCCTAGATCATTTTTTTAATGTAAAATTCCACAAATTTGGAATTATCAATTTTCTTAAAAATCAAGAGTGATTTATTACCTCACATTGGTGATGTCATAGGGGTAAGTCAATGGAATGGAATTGAGTGTGGGTAAGGTGGGTTATGCCATGACCATTTACACATTATCTTACACCTCTTATAGGGCCTCTTACACAACCCTCTATTAAATGACCTATGACACACTCAAAAAATACCAGTCATTGCACTTTATGTCCACACTCCAAAAGGGTCTTATATGGAATATATTACACACTCCATGTGTGAAATAATTAATTTGAGGATTCATTCTCCACCCTTAATTTGGATATGAGATGGACAGTTCATAATGATTCAATAAATCTATAAATACAAACTTCATCCCTCTCATTTCATAAACTCTTTTGAAGTAAAATTACTATGTAGAAACCATATTAGAGATTCAAATTTATTCAAACCTTTCTCATACCAATACAAGCCAAAAATAAATGTATATAAGGAGAGATTATACCCACATGCAAAATCAAGTATTGCTAAAGACGTATAGCCTACAAGCCTAGCTCAAGCCTCTTCACAAGCATGTTTTCTAGAGAACCTACAAGGAAGGTATAAACTTAGTGTTTTTACCTATATGTTATATTTTTTTCTTATTTTATATAACTCACCCTAGGGAATAAACTTAAGATATTATGTTCATGCAAGTTGTTTAGATTTGTATTCACTTAAAATAGACTAACCTATTTAGGATTATTAGCATTACATGATCCATATCATGCACTTTTACCATGTAGGATTATTTAGGTATGGTTACATTAATTAATGTATTATTTATATATCTATATATACATGATACTTATATGCCTTAAATTCAAGATGTTACATACATTCTTCAAAGATAATTTCATGCACTATATTATGATAACATACTCTCCACATTCTGACATGATTATGCATGACTATATATTTATCACATGATACAATTAACTCTTATTTTGAGATGAGTGACTTTTAGGATACATCCCTCATCTCAAAAGGGGATTATTATAGTGGGGTTATTTTAGATATTCAAACCTCTATGAGTATAAAAATTTGATTTCATGAAAAAATATAGGTTTCAAAGATTGAAATTAATTTATAAAATCATATATGACAAATATTGGCACAATAATATAGATTTTGGGGGTATATGACATGCATATGCACTTAATTTATAGAGACTTGAGTACATGATCATACACACTTGAATGAATATGAAAAATAGTTACAAGATAAAAAATTCTAGGTTTCACATATAGTTCTAGTAGTGCATATAGATACATGGCATTATATATCATTTATTATATATTTAGGGGGTATGATACTAGTTCACGCACATAAATTTTTTAAATTCAAAAGACATGATACTAGTTCATGTGCATATGCACTATAATATATTTTTATATATTTAATTAAAAATGGTTGATATTTCACTATAAATATATTAGCACTATGGTCATGATGGGGTGTTTTATCTAAATTTGTGATTAAGGGGTTAATATAATTAAGAAAAAATGATGAGTAAATTAGAATGCATTATATATATATATATATGTATATATATATGTATATATATATATATATATGTATATATATATGTATATATATATATATACATATGTATGTATATATATATATGTATATATATATATACAAATTAATATTTATATATATACTTATCTGAGATAAATGACATAGCTCAACTTAGGTCTATAAGATCTTAATTGTGACTATAAATTTATTGTGCAACGGTGTGAGTTTTTTGAGAATAAAGAATAAGCCTTTGAATTTTTCTCAGATAAGTATACACTATTTGTACTTTATTGGCATGCACTATTTTCTGTAGGGTATGACTTCATCATTTAAGGTTTTTGAATTCTATGTAAATTTTGATAGATGTGCCTTCACCTATAGGTATTGTGTGTTTATTTGGGTGTCTTCACTTCACTATGAGAGCCATTTTTATTTATTTATTGTAAATGATGTATCAAAGGTGTCCAATAATGTCCATGAGGTGTTAGATAGTGTTCATTAGGTGCTAAGGTTGTTACCTAGTAAATGACAAAGTGTGCTTCAGTAGTCTACATAGATCTTCAGTGTTTGGTTGGATAAGCAGGTTGATGGATGTGTTTGATAATGTGATCATGTTTTAGAGGTAATATGGAGTGATTGGAGTGAGTATGGAACTGATATGTTTTAATTTGGATCATCCTTGTGGTCATTGTGGTCATCTAGGCCTAGTTGGTCTTTTGGCAAACCGGGGTGAGTGAGTAGATTGATGATGTCAGCATTCACATGTGTGGAAGTGTCAGAAGGATTTAGTTACATAAATATGATAAATTTGGGCCAATATCATATGCTCCAAGTTTTAGGTCATGAATATGTGTGTATAAAAATATATAATGTTTTAAATTTGGTTTCCTAGGCATATTTCTTTGTTTTTCATACTTAGCCAAATTTGCATTAAAAAATGACTGTTGGAATTCAAATATTTGAATTTACAAAGGAAAACTAGTACTCATTATTTTACCTATAAATTTTTATGTTGGAAAATTTTTATGGTGGTATAAAAATAAAAGTGGTATATAATTTCAAGGGAAATCCAAGAAAAATAATATGGATGTTTTACTAGTTGCACACCTACATTTATTATAGTCCAAAGTTGACGGAGGGTTTGACCATCTTTTGCAAATGACCTAAGAAGGATATTTGAGTTTTTATTAATAGTGTTTTTATGTTTAAAGATAAATTATCTATTGGATGGTGTTATATACTCCTTTAGGATGATATTTTTGGATTTTTGAGGTTTGACCAATCCATTTTTAATATGAATAATTTCCTACAAGTTGACTTTTGATTCATTCATGGGGTTTCCATGTACAAGGCAAAATTTTGATAGGTTTTGCCTATGTAGAGGTGATTAGGAATTAATGTAATCACTTTAGGGTGTCTTAGGGGTCATGTGGAATAGACATATATGCTTTTTATGGGTTTAATGTTCTTAATTTTACTCAATGAAGTTTTATAAGGAAATATAGGTCTCCATGGACCTAAAAGGGATTCTTAGGCCTAATTTGAAAGGTGTTGAAGCTTAAGGGTGATCTATAAAATATATGGATGACCTAAAAAGGTGGAATTAATATTTTTACATGTATGGTATATTCCTTAAGAGTTAAGTAAAGTCTATGTCCAACCAAGGAGGTGATGAAAAAGTATACTCTATAAAGAGCAAATTCAAAGGTGATGGTTTATAAAGTTGTGATCTGAAAGATAGTGAAGTGTGAGTGTGATTAGTGGATATATTGAAGTGAAAATAAGGTTTAGGAATGTGTGGATGACGTATAGGTCATAATTTTTATGTTATAATAGTATTATTATAGGGTTGAATATTGAATATGAGCAAAGAAGTATAGAGTGATCCAAAAGGGTGTTTTGGATGCATTGCTTGTGTGTAAAGGCTTGAGAGAGTGAGAAGGGTTGAAGAGAGGTATTAGATATTATTTATCCACCATATTTAAATTAAATTAGAGTTATAAATTTATTAATATCAGATGTGTTTTGTGGGTGCTCAACATATAGGACAAATTCATGCTTAGAGGTGGGTGATCCTTGTGAAGTGGGTGATTCACTAAAAGGTCTCATGTTTATGATCATATTATAGGATAATTAATCCATGTGTTTATAGGATTGAGAGTTGGTTTTATCCCCCATGAGGTTATCCACATTATTTATGTGTTGTGTGCTTGATCTTGCATTATCTCTCTTGTTCATTGGTATGAATGATTTGTATGCATTATGAATGATTAAGGGTTTGATAGGATTGGAATTGAATTTTGGATTATATTGCATCACTAATTCACCCAAATTATAATTTATTATACCTCTACTAATTATTTTCATATAAATACCTTCCTTGCAAGTTTAACCACTTGAAGGTGATCATAGGTACAATGGAAGACAAAGAGGCTGAGACATATCTTCAAGGTGAAATAGTATGTGCCTTATAAGTGATAAAAAATATAGAGGAAGAGAATAAATTATTTAGTAACATGATGGGAAGTAAAAATTTAGACCTAAATTCCTCTATATCTTATAAAATTAATGTAAGCATTGATGATGTGAAGACACAAATAGATAGAATATAAACAACAATCAAGAATTTACAAGATATGGTAGATAAAGGCTTGAATAAAAGGATGGATAATTTGGAAGGTAAAGATATGACATATATAAATTCAATTTTATCTAAATATAATTAGAATTATAGCTCTACCAAAGAATTTAAGGATGATAAATCTTGGGTTATTTATGGTCAAGAAAAGGGGATGACTGACTGAACAACTATTGTTATGTCTTTAATGGATACTATTATAATTGTAATGAATGTGGTCATATATATAGGGATTTAACTTATTATTCAATGAGATGAAATGAGGTTAAATGTTATAACTACAATCAACAGGGACATATAGCCAAGTGCTACAAGAAGGACTTTTGGAAAAAGGACAATCAAGTCATTAACACTATCAAATGGTTTAAGAAAGACAAATCTAAGATTGAATAAAAGAATCATAATTTAGATAGTTCACCAAAAGAAGATTCAATGTTTGTTCAAACTACCTTTCTTATTTAAGAGGATGAAAACAAGACATGGTACATAGACAATGGATGCTTAATTCATATGATAGGAGACAAGAGAAAGTTTATCTTCTTGATAATTCATATGATAGGAGACAAGAGAAAGTTTATCTCTCTCAAGAAGCACAATTTAGGTTCAATAAGATTTGGTGACAATAATTCTGTGAAGATAGTTAGGAAATGTTTTATAAGTTTGGATAATGGTCACACTAGAATTGAAAATGTTCTATATGTATAAGGTTTGACACACAATCTTCTAAGTTTTAGCTAAATGTGTGAACAAGTAAATAATCAAACTTTTCATGACAAAGGGTGTGAAGTGAGAAGATCCAGGTTTGGTAAATTAGTTGTAAACATTTACAAGGTAAATAAAAAATTGTATGTGTTCCATGAATATAATAGAGAGGCATGATTCATGAATCAATTAGAGGAAATTTGGTTTTGGTATATAGACTTGGACATCTAAAATTTGAATATTTAGTGATGATTAGTTCAAAAGGGCTAGTGAGACATATGCCTAAATCACTAAGATTCCTCGTACTCTTTGTAAGGCATGCCTTCATGGGAATCAAACTAAAATAAAATATAAACCTAAGGAGAATTCCACCATAGTTACATTAGATTTTATCCACACTAACTTATATGGATCTAAAATAACTCAAGGCATTCAAGGTAATAGTTACTTCATGATATTAATTGATGAATTCATGAGGATGACTTGGATATATTTCCTTGAAGAGAATTTAGAATATTTTGTAAAGTTTAAGGCATTCAAAGATCTTGTTGAAAATGAAAAAGGATAAATAATCAAGTGTGTGAGATTAGATAGAGGAGTATAATTTTGGTCTTATGAGTTTGATAATTTTTTTGAAGAATAAGGAATTATAAGAAAATATTATGATGATAGGACACCCCAAAAAAATGGGGTAGTTGAGAGGAAAAATATAAATATCCAAGAGATGACTAGAACCATGCTTCAAGATTCCAAACTATCAAATGGATTTTGGGAAGAGGCTACTAATAGATTATTTTACATCTTAAATAGATGCCATGTTAGATTAAATGGTGATAAGACTCCATTTGATCTATGGAAGAATAGGAAAACTAATTTCAAACATTTTAGAGTGCTTGGTAACACATTTATTATCAAGAGATACAAAGAAAATATTGGTGAATTTGAATCAAGTTTGAATGAAGGCATATTATTATGTCATATCACCATAATTTTTGCTTATAGATGTTTCAATAAAAGACTTCATAAAGTTATTTAAATCTCTAATGTAAGAGTTGAAGAGGTATGTGACATCAAGAAGCCTAGCTTGTAATTAAATGACACTACTAAGAATCTTATTTCAAATAATGAAGGTATATATGATCAATCAGGTGATGAAAAGGAAGAGGTAAAGAAGGACACTAAAGATATTTTTTTAGGAATACAAAAGGATGATCTAGTTTCCCAAGTTATTGGAGATGTGAATGCTAGTTTAAAGATTAGAAGGAGAACGTTGGTCAATTAGAATCAATAAGACATAGCTTTATTATCCAATATTTAACCTAAAACATTATTAGAATCTAGAAAAAATGAAAAATAGACATGTGTAATGGATGAGAAACTTGATCAAATAGTAAAGAATGAAACATGAGATTTGGTACCTAGGCTAAAAGACAAAAATGTGATAGGAACCAAGTGGGTATTCAAAAACAAGATGAATGAGAAAGGATAGGTCACAAGAAATAAGGACAGACTGGTGTTGAGGTCAACATACCCTCATTTTTGAAAAATGGGGACCCTTGTTTTAAATTGTGCAAATTTGTACCTTAAAATTGAAAATTCACTTGATTAACACTAGCATGTTTGCTCAGTATCTTTATTTTAAGCTAATCCACACCTGGTTCTCATTTGGATTAATTGAAATATTTTCAAGTGGTCATAGTTTTACCCCTTATAATTATGTTAATGATTATTACTTGTGTTTCTATATTGCAGGATCAATGGAATCTCATTTGGGAATGAACATACTTAGGGTTTATACTTCAATCTTAAATTGATCTCCTAATAAGATATTTAAATCATGTTAAAAAATGTGACTCTAACACTTCAACCTAATTCCCTTTAAAATTAAATTCAAATTTACATGGGAATAATTTAAAAGGGAAAAATTATTTGTGCCATAGACTTAGTTTAGTTTGTATTGTAAGTCTTAGTCATGTTTTTCAACTTGACCAAACCTTAGTCTAAAATTTTTATACTTGGTCCCTTTATGTCCTATTCCCCCTTTATTTCTATTGCTTAGCTAATTTCATGGTCCCCTCATTATGTTATAACTTATCCTAAAGTTTTAATTGCATTTATTAATATGATAAAAACCTTAGGTTAAAATTTTATGCCATATCTTTTACTATCCATGGGGTCATTTTATCATGATCTAAAACTTAGCCTTAAAATTTTATCCTAAAATTTTATCATGTTTATCAACATGAATAAAAACCTTAGTCCAAAACTTTAGTTTAATTTCTTTATATTTCTTGAGTCTGACTTATCTTATTTTTGTTACCCATATGATTGACAATATGCATTTGATTAGGAAATGATGATTCAATGGTGCAAGATCAACACTAATAATTTAAAGGACTTGGTGAGTAAGTGAGGAAGCAACAAGTTTCAAACTTGTGTCTAATGGTTGAGGCTTGAGCATGGTCTCAAATATCAACAACATATGGCTGAGTGTACACATTTTGATTGATAGTGTATATTAAGTCAAAACTTTAACGGATCCCTTAGACAAGTGAGAAGGTGAAAAGTGTCACAATTTTGGTAAAGGAATAGTGAGTATCCAATGTCATTTAATCCCTTTGATTGATATCCAATGGAGTGTGTTGATCTAACTAAACAAGATCTAATAGTGCATAATCAAGGTTGAAAAGTCAAAAGTCCTATAAATGAATGTGGAAATGACAAGTGACATAACCATGGGCCATAAATTAATCTTGAGCATCTTCTAAAGATTGATGGTATGTGGCTGAGTGTACATATTTTGATCAATAATACATGGAAAAAAGGAAAAAGCCTAGTGAATAGAGATCCAATGGAACATGACTAATCTATGTAATCAAGATTAATGGTGCAAGATTAATGTTGTCATTTCAATGAAGCTTAGAACAAATATGAAAATGATAAGTGTCAAAACCATGGTGAATATATAAAACAACCAATAACATCTAACCTATCTGATCAAGATCAATTAACCACATTGATCCATGTAAATGGATATAATGGTGTAAGGAGAGGAAATTTTTTCAAAGGGCCTAAAACTAATAAAATATTGACACAAAAGCAAAAAATGGTCATATTTAAAATATTAATGAGTATTATGCCATGAAGATGCCACTGAGATGCCATGCTGATGACACATGAGCTAGAAATGATATATTTGAATATTTTGTGGACCCAACATGAGGAAAAGGTATAAATACTCAATCCAAATAAAATCTAAGGCATGAAGCTCACCATTTGAACTAGCTACCACCATTAAATCACTTAGAAAACCTTCAAAAATCCTTATTAGTAAGTACAAGATCCCTAATTTGACCATATAATCATCGTTAATAAGACAAGGAAAATTGAATTACCATCTATGTGAGAAAAATTCAATCTAGAGCCAAAGTGCAAACCACCAATAAACAATTTGGTAAAATTCACAGCCATGGTAGCTCAAAAAGGTGTTTTTAGGGAAGATTTGGAGCCCTATTTGACTTTAGATGAAAATGCATAAATTTTCAAGGACACGTGGTTTGACACCACATATCTAAACATAGGAGATAATAATTTGTCCAAGCTTTTTAAAACCATCTAAGAATAACCAGTCATTACAAGAGAGGAGGAGAACATATTTGTAAAAATACTGTACGATGACAGTTAAAATACAAATGATAGGTTTACATTATACAAAATCAAATCTTGAGTTACTTCATTATATTGATGTCATTAATCCCATTTTTAAGGATGGTAAAATATATAAGGATATGATAATACATGAGCATAGTTTCAAGAAGATTACTTACATTTCTCCCATAGCTTTTGAGAACTAATAAAAATTGCCTAAACCCCAAATAGACTTAACCACAATCAATAACTAGTACAAAGAGAATGATCTAAAGATCATCCTTGACCTATGGCTATATTCTAGGAATAAAGTATTTTATGACTTAAATAACAACATCCCCATTAGCTCATTCAGACCTAATATTAGAAAAGTCATGACAATGATGAATAGATTATGTGATAATGCAACCACTACATATGTAAATAAGCTCTTGTTCCCCTTGATCTATTTCATGGTTGAGAAATAGGTCACCCCTCCTCTATGTGAGGTAATTAGCATATCTTTAAGAAGATAGCTTTTTACAATCAAGAAGAGGAGTGGGAGTCAATTTTACATGATAGCATACCTTTTGGATGCCCTCCTTGCCACAACAAAGATTCCCAACCTTAAGGAATGCTCACCTAGTGGAACACAAACTATTTCATAGTATTACTCCAAGATGCACAATATTCAAATATAGGGATCACATCTAATTAATATGTGATTGTGTATACCCATGCCTTAGTGAGGCCATCACAAGAAGCCCAATGATTAGAGTCAACCTACTAATCAAGAAGACCATTAAATCTATGGGGGACATATGGCTATATCTAGATTATATAATTATCAAGATTGAAAGGACCTAATTCACCCCACTTAGGTTACCTATCCATATAATAATTAATCTAGTATATTAAGAAGTGGATTATAAATTATGTAATGGAATAGATGATCTATGTAAGACCAAAAGGAAGGGACTAATTCACACCATCCATATAACCATTGGTAGGACTATGTTTACATTATGGGATAATATTGAGGCAACCTCCAAACATATAACAACCTTCAATCTAAAAAATGATTAAATAAGGAATGGGACCCACATCAAAGAGTTAAAGAATATTTAAAATCCAAAGTAATCAATGTCCCTTATGATCACCATCCTAGTCATTTGACCCCATATACATAAAACATCTTCATTCTTTGAGGTCATAAGAAGATTGAAGAAGCATAACATCAATATAAAATATAGGATGTAGAGGGAACAAAATGGAGGAGATGATAAATGGAAATTAGGGCCAAGAGAATATAATTTACTAAGCAGTACACCTATTAGACCTCCATCAACTTAATCACAAGTAGAGACATAGATTGAGTAAAGGCCAGAAGAAAGAAAGCCTCATGATATTTCATCTTATTCAACCCAAGTAGAGGAACATGGATCACCTATGGAGGAGGTTCACATAGTATAATTAGACCCTAATGATACCATAGAAGATGCACTCAAAATGTTGTCACTAGCCTATGAATCAGATGATGAATAAATGGATGAAGTAAATGAAGAAAAGTAGAAGGAAGTGTTTGATCTAATTCATGTTAGCCACCCAAAGAGGAAGCCAAATATTGCCATTGTCACAAGAACCAAGCTTAAGAAACCGAAGGTGACTTTCAATCATCCTTTGAGTGAAGTCAACCTCTTCAGTGAATAAAATTTGATTCATGATCCAATCATTCTAGAATGGTTTATCTATAGTAAATTATATAAATTACATACTACACTACACCTTTGGGAAATGATGAAAGCCATCAACATCCCAATGCATGAAGAGGTCAAACCATGGATCTTGGCATTGCAAAAGGAGGAGGAAAAAAAGATGGCCACTCTAAGAGAGTCAAGTGGAACATAGATGGAGACCCTAGCTCCAAAGGTGACATAATATTTAGTTGGTGTCAAGTTTGAAAGGGTAATAAGAAAAAGGATGTGGTTAGTGGAGAGGAGTTCACTTTCCAAAAATAGGAACCTTTTCTTTTATTGACTCTAGTCATAAGATAAAATCTTGGTGAGGACCCAATATTTTAAGAAAATGTTCTTGAATTGGCTTGGGCTCAGTCAAAACAATTATAAATAGTGATCAAAGGCATCTTGAAATAGAAGAAGAATCTAGAAGGGATAACGATATTATCAATCCTAGAGGAAAAATTCAAGAATTTTTAAGACACCATGGTTGATTTGTTCAATTCCTTAAAGTCAATCAGGTTTAGGTAAAATGTAGTAAATAAACAAAGTACTATGGCTACAATCCAAGTTGACCAATGGTATTCTTCAAACTATCAAGTAAAATATTTGATCAAAGCCTTGGCAAAGGATCAAATCCCTAAGTTAAGAATAGTCAACCTAGCATACCTAAACATGGATATGGATATATTAGTGGATAAGATCAAATCCCTAAGCAACTGGTCCAAACAAATAGATAACATTTCTAAGGACCTCAAATAACTAGAAGATAAAATGTTACACATATTAGATAGATTGATCAAAGATCCCACCATGATTAGTCCCTTGGGTCTAATAATTGATGAGGAGTTCAAGCATATAACTACTCAATGCATGTAGGAAGTATGACATCAATGACAAGGGAAGATAGGGGCTAATAATAAGAAGATCATGGGCTTGTTTTTGTCATCTGAACAAAAGATAGGATATGTCAGAAGCATCAAGTAAGCATTAAAAAAATATGAAAAAGATCTCAAGAGCCTAGAGGATCAAGGAAAGGAACTCTTAATGAGGCCTATTGTTGACCTCTATATTATCAATGAGAAACATTGTAGAATGAAGGTTCTATAGGGAAGGTAAAAGACTGCACTAGCACAAGGGTCTAAAATTAATTTAGATGACTTAGGATATTATATTATATAGATAAATTATATATTTTTAAAAATAGAATATTATTTTTGTAAAGGTATGTACACATTTTAAATTACATATCCTATAGGTCAGTCTATTACAAGAGGTAATTGGTTCTAGAAATTTATAGAAAAGAAAATTGTCCTATACACATGTACAAATGCAATTTGAGATGACTGACTAAAAATACCTTATGATTTGTCTATTTAAATAGGTATTATCCACTGTAAAAAGGTGGAAGTGTATGAGACAAACAAATATTATTTAACTTTAGAGAAAATTAACGTAAGCAAGGAGTTCTATAAAGTTTTTTTGGCCAATTTTTGACCCACATACCAAGCTTGCACCCATATGGATTGGGTTACTAATATATGAGAAGATACGACTAGGTTAATGGAGACCCTATGGGATGCTAAGAGTTACTTTAAGTAATTATGGAAGTACATATCATTCATCTATTTCTTATTTGCATTTATCTAGTCATCTTGAGTCTAGTTGGAAAAATTCTAAGTAAGCACTTTGTTGATGTCATAATTGCCACTCATGAATGAGTTAAGGAGAATTGGTCATATGGGTTTGTTCAAATTTGTCCCAATAACATATTCACCAATTTTTTAGTCATCTTCCAAAGTGCATCAAAATATATGAAGACCCAAAGTTGGCCTCTCAAGGAAAATCTGCTAGGTTTCCATACTTAGCCATTTTTAAGAAGCTCGAATAGAACCAAAAGAGCATACTAATGAGGCCAAATATTTCACATGTGGAAGTATCAAGAAAATTTGATCATATGGTTTAGTTTATTTTATTCCTTAGTTGCTACATGATAATTTTGAGTTAATCTTCTAAAGCATAATATAAGTTATGCATATTCAAAGTTGGCTCCTTAGATTTTACTAAGTTTCCCATACTTAACCAAATGAACTAGACCATCATCAGGACGTCATAAGGGAATGAAAGGAATAGTCAACTTGAGCATTTTATAGACACACTTAGAATGATATTTTGACTATTGGATCAAATGGGTTCATTCCTTTTGGCTTCAAGAACATTTCTTAAAAATTTGGTTCCTCCATGAATTTTATGCTTCAAGTTATAGGCATTCAAAGCTAAACCTATAACATAAGACATTCACGCTAATGTCAAAATAAATATCAAGAAAAAATACATTATATATTAAAATTTATGGTCTATGGGACGTCAAAAATGTTCTTTAGGACATTAGACATGGTCTATGGGACATCAATTTCAATCTTGTAAAGTAGTTGTTAGAGTTCAAATAATGGGTCCTAGGTAGATCTAATGGCATGCATTTGATCATGAATTAATATCTAATGGTGAGTGGAGTCTAAAGGGGTCAATGAATCTCAAGATAAAATACATTCATGATAAGGTTCAATAGTAAATTCAACTGGTAGAGGATCAATGACTTGTGTTGCTTTGTATCACGCAGGATCAATGGTGTAAGATGGGTCAAATTGAGTCAATGATCCAAGTCATTATCTATAGATAATTAAAATAAAGGTGATCACATGATTTTTTATGGAATTTAAAAAGAAAATTTTTATATAATAAAATGGGTATTTTAGGTTCATTATGTCACCACTAAAGCTCAATAAAACACCATTGAAAGGCCATAAGCCATGTAGTATAGTATGAAGAACATAAAGGGACCACCCATGGGGCTCTTGCTCATAAGTTTACATCATCGAGGGAATTTTTTTTTACTATTTTTACCATTGTTAGAATGAGTATATATAATTTCAAAGTGTTCCATGAAGGCATATAAGGGGATCCCAATAATTCATCTCCAAGACCAAACTACATGAAAAGGACCTCTCTCCTTCATTATGCATGCCGTGATGAACTAGTTAAGAAACAGTTAACAACAAGAAAAAACCATAACGGAATATCCTATTTGTTTTAACTTCATGTATGGAGGAACAAATATTATATAAAATTGACTTCACCTTTGTAACAAGAAGGAAGATCAATGTAATTATGCAATGGATTGAAGTAGCCTAAATCAATCAAAAATTTGGAATGAGCTTAATTTATGGAGGTAGGTGTAACAAAATTTCAAATGGATTTGAGATTTTTTTATTCCCTTTTTAATTCCAAACTCTTTCTCTCTTGATTCCTTTCTTCTATAGATATATCCTTTAAGCTATTGATGATTATCCCTAAGGCTAGTATGATTAGACTCTACTAGAATTATATTTGACACATCTTAGAGTAGTGAATAGAGCATTTTTCAGTCATTTACTACTTTGTATTTATTTTTTTATGTTTTTTTAATATGAAAATATGATGGTTATCTTCCTCTTGCATGTTCAAGCTCAACCTAAGTGCTAGTAAATTTCTTTGTAAGTCATATAATGTGTCTTAGCATTGATCTCTCAAGAATATAGTGGACATCCAAATTCAAGTATCTTTAACCATACCTTATTTTCATTTCTCCCTTGTTTGAGTGTATCAAACTAACCTATTTATGAAATAATATTTCAAAAAAACTATATTAATCATTTCATTATATTCTTTCATAGTATATTGTGTGATAAAGAATATGAGTACAAGAGTGGATCTGACAAATTCATGGTGCATCATCACATGCTATAATAGGTTTTACTTTATGCAAATTTATTGAATATTTTCATGCTAAATAAATTTAGTTTTTAGAAGTAAAGGTCAAAATTATGAAATTTGAGGAGCTATCCTAATGAAAAATCCTAGAGGTCTAGTATAAACATAGGCATCTCACAGCCTTAGACCATTCCCATGTTAGTCCAAGTATGGGTCAGACTTGAACAAATATGACCTCTTTTGGGTGCTAGCTAGATAGCTAAAAATTTTGGCATACCCATTGGGATAAGGTCCAAAAGAGTGGAAATATCTTGGTGTGTCTTTCCTCTAATCAACTTTTGGAAGTAAGCACATTAGCACCAATGGCAACTCTAAATCAAAGCTTTTAGTTATGAGAAGACCATGTATGTCTCATTTAAAATTTTACTTAGTTCTTACATCTCATTTGATATATGAGGTCAATATTAATAAATATGGTGAATATCCCTATTATCCACCTCCTTATCAATAACCCCAATATGAACCTCATAATCCATATGAGCCTAACAACCCTACCAAGATTTGTATCAAAGCTATGAGGAACCTTCGCAAGATTCTCATTGTCCTTATTATCAAAGGAATAATGATTACCTTCCTCATGATCCTAAATATCAACATGAGGACCTATTTCAATCATATATATAATAATATTGCCTTGATCCTTCCTATGGATAGCAATCCCATTATAATACTACTCCTCATCAACCCTATCATGAGCTATCCATACCAGCACTTAAGCAAACTTTAATAATCCTTGATAATCATGCACTAGAATTGTGCTCATAGAAGTGTTATAGCCAAGATGTCCCTAATCACTTGATTAATTATGTGAGAGAGTCATTTTAGAGAATAAAATAAAAATGGACACTTATTGAGAGATAAAATTAGAATAATCTCATAGGTGATATGATGGATGTAGGTGGTTACATTCAGAGCATTGAGGATAAGCTAAAAGGCCTTGAAGAGTAATAGGTACAACCTTACCAATATTATGTGCCTATATATACATTACCTCAACCTTATTTTGTGCCACACATTCCTCCCCAAAAGACCATTCTAGGTGCCCCTTTGATTACAGCAAGTTCTCCATGTATCCTTAGGCTTTCTTTTCTTAGATATTTATCCAAGAGAATTGTCAAAGAAATAAGGAGATTGATACAAAATAGCTTGATGTTAGGGTTAAAGACTCCATCCTTCCTCAAGAACCCCTTATGAATTCCTTCAAGGTTCTAATATAGAATCACGTGGTGAAGTCATGGGGTAGATAAATTGAGGCAAATATAAATTTTAGGACCCAAGTTAAAGTGGGATCTAAACCTATGCAAACCTCTCTCACCCCTCCTCAATAATATTATTATGTTCCTTATCTTGATTAAGCCACCGACCACCTTAAATAAGAGCTATTTCAAGAGAATATAGAGAAGAAAATAAAAGAGTTGGAGATGAAGACAAGGAAAGAAGAGGAGAACCAAAATCAAAAGGTCAAAGTAGAACCTCTATATTTTCCATCTTAGATCCAAATCATGCAGTCAAATAAATTCAAAGCTAGTAAACCCCCATCACCCCTCCTCAAGAATCTAAGTCATTTCCATGTTTGAAATCCATCTACATAAGTATGCAAAAGGAGGAATATATGATTATTAAAGACAAGTAGTTGAACCAAGGAGATATCAAATATGTCTCCTCTCTCTTGGATTCATCCCAAGAATATCCTATGCCACTCCTTCAAGAGGTTAATGATGAATCCATGTTAAATTCATAACTAATAATGATGGATTATCAAAGTTAGAAGAGAAGATTGGTATTGAGACACCACTTAGAAAGAGTAAGCATATCTTAATATTTCATAATGTTAAAGAGGATGATCTGTAACAGCAAGTGCAAGTTGGAGATGAGATTCAATATGAATAATTATCATATGTGCATTAAGAGTTTACTTCTCAAAAACTTATTAATCACGTATCAGTTATCCAAGATCAAGATTTTTCTCAAGAACTTATGATAGCTTATATATATCAAGTACAAGCTCATATTTCTTTGGAAGGTAGAAATGAAGAAAAATTAAATAGCACCATTTCTAAGTTAGAGATCATTTATAAAGAATAAAACCATTGACAACAAATTTACCATGATTTCATGAATGAGATTGATGAGCTCAAGATGATAGACTTGGATGATGGGATAGTGTAACAACTTGAATCTTCTAAATATTCCATTAATGATTTAGAGCATGAAAAACACCACCTTAATGACCTCACACATCAAGAGAATAAGATTGAAGAAGTAGTGGTTCTAAATGACAATAAGCACAAAGATGATTGGTAGTTACAAATAAATATCTTTCAAGTGATCAAAGATATTAGTCAAGTTTAGGATCAAGTGATTGGGAAGGTGTATAAAGAATTTCCCATGGAGGATAAAAACTAAGGTTAGGAAAAATATGTAGAGCTCCTTGATGTGCCTGAAGAACTTGAATTAAAAAATAATTCCAATATTATTAAGGACACCATGGAAACCAAGGAGGTGTGCCTTATTGAACTATCATTAGAGGTTACAGATAAGGAGCCATGAGAGAAGGTTGAGACTTCCTGTATGCATAGATTTGACCTATTTGGAGATACTTGGTTCTCATTGAACATCATGCCAATGGATTTTTAAAATATAATAAATAAGGAGGCATCAATACCAAGGGTCAAGAATCTACATGCCTCATTCATTTCCTCCTTCTACAATGTAAGAAGGTTATCATACTTTCCTTTTGATCTAAGAGGAAAGGTACACATAGTTTAAGCTATATATATGAGGATATTTTTATTCAAATTCCTTTAAGTGATAATTTAACACATTTTTTATTATCCTTATTATTTTGAGGTTAGTTTCCCTTCAATAAGTGGCATGGGCAATCTATTTTGTTTTACTATTTCTTTTAGTCTTTGTGTTTGCTTCAAAGAGAGGTTAGAGTAGGATTGGTAGCTGGTTATAAATCCAAGTCAATATTTTGGATCAAATTAGAGGCTCCATGCCCAATGGACTAGACTAGGCACATGGTCTAGGTTATTTTGTATAGATAGGCATGCAACCCCTATGAGTCACCTAAGTTGTTGGCCAATCTTTGGCCCACATACCAAGATTTCACCCATATGGATCAGGTTACTAATGGATGAGTAGATAGGAATAGATTTTTAAAAACTCTATGAGATGTAAAGAGTTACTAGAATAAGTATGGAAGTGCATAACATTCATCTGGTTCTTCATTGTGTTCATCTAGACATCTTGAGTCTAGTGGCATAAATTCTAAGTTAGAACTTTGATGATAACATAATATCAATGTGTGGATGAGTTAGGGATAATTAGTCATATGGGTTCTTTCAAATTAGTCCCAATAATATATACACAAATTTTTTGGTCATTTAAACAATGCATCAAAAGATATGAAGACCTAAAGTTGTCCTCTCAAGCAAAATTTGCTAAGTTTCTATACTTAGCCATTTTAAAATAAGCTAAAATAGAGCCAAGTGAGAATATTTATGAGTCCATATATTTCATGTGGAGTATTATTAGGAAAAATTAATCATATGGGTTTGTTGAATTTAGTCCCTAGTTGCTACATGCTAGGTTTTAGGTCATCCACCAAAGCATAGAAGAAGTTATACATGTTCAAAGTTGGCTCCTCTGTCAGATTTTACTAAGTTTCCCATAATTAACCAAATGAACTAGACCATAATTATGAAATCATGCAAGAATTAATAGACCAATCAACTTGAGCATTTTTTATACACACTTATAAGGATCTCAAGACTAGTGGATTAAATGGGTTCATTCTTTTTGGCCTCAAAAACATCTCTTGAAAATTTGGTGCCTCCATGACTTTTTTGCTTCAAGTTATATGCCTTCAAAGTTGGACCTATAACATAAGACATTTGAGATAACATCAAAATAAAGATCAAGTAAAAATAAATTAGTGCTTAAAATTGGCTATCTATAGGATGTCAAAAATGTTCTATAGGATGTCAAATACAGTCCATGGGATGTCAATTTTGAGCTCATAAAGTATCTATTAGAATTCAAATAATGGGTCCTAAGCAAATATAATGACACACATTAGATATTACATTCATATCAAATGGTGAATTAAGGTTAAAGGAGTCAATGAATCTCAAGAGAAAATGCAAGCATGACAGGTTTTAACAATGCATTTAACTAGTAAAGGATCAATGACTCATGTTATTTCATACTGAGTAGGATCAATAGTGTGATATGGGTCAAATTGAGTCAATGATCTGAGTCATTATCTATGACCAATTAAAATAAATGCAAGCCCATGATTTTTAATGAAAGTGTAGATGCCATTTTTGATAAAACCAAATGGGTCTTATAGGGTCATCCTATCACCATTGAAGGTCAATCGTACACCATTGAAAGGCCATAAGCCATGTAGTACATAAAGGGACCACCCCTAGGGCTATGTATGGAACTATGGCTTGTAATTTTGTGTCATAGAGGGACCTTTTTATGAATTTGTACACCATTATTAGGAGGAGATATAATTTCAAATGGTTCCATGAAGGCATACAAGTGGACCCAATAGTTCACCTCCAAGATCAAACTACATGAAAAGTAACTCACTCCTTCAATGTGCATGCCATGATGAACTAGTAAAGGATCAATTAACAACAAGAAAAAAACCTAATAGAATAGCCTAGTTATTGTAACTATATGGATAGTATAACAAGGTGCAAAGTAACTTGACTTCATCATTGTAAAAAGAATAAAGGTTAGTGTAACTATAAAATGGATTGAAGTAACCCAGATCAATCAAGAAATTGGAATGAGCTTAATTTGTCGAGGTAGTTTTAACAAAATTTTAAATGGATGTGAGCTCATTTAATTTAATTTTAAGTGCCAAAATTCCCTCTCTCTTTCTTCCTTTCTTCTATAAATATAGCCTTCAAGCTATTGATAATTATCCCTCTGGCTCATGTAACTATACTCTACCAAAATTGTATTTAACACCTCTTGGATTAGTGAATAGAGCATTTTACAATCATTTACTAATTTGTATTTAGTGTTTTACATTTGTTTAATATTCAAATGTGATGTTTATGTTCCTCTTTCATGTCTAATCTCAACCTAAGTGCTAGCATCTTTATTTGCAATTCATATAATGTGTCTTAACATTAATCTCTCAAGAATATAGTGGAAATCCAAATTTAAGTGTCTTTAACCAAACCTTATTTTCATTACTCCCTAGTTTGAGTGTATCAAACTGACCTTTATATGAAATATTTTTGCACAAAAACTATAATAAGCATTGCATTAGATTCTTTAATATTCCATTAATGTGATAAAGAATCTGAGTTCAAGAGTGGATTTGACAAATTCATAGTGCATCACCACATATTAGAATAGGTTTTACTTTATGCAAATTTATTGACTCTTTTCACCCCAACCAGTTTTAGGTTTTATAAGTAAACATCTAAATTATGAAATATAAAGAGTTAGCCTCATAAAAAAATCTTAGAGGTCTAGTCTAAATATAGGCATCCTATAGCCTTAAACCATTCCCATGTTAGTCCAAGTATGGGTCAGACTTAAACAAATTTGACCTCTATTTGGTGCTATCTAGATAGCTAATAGTTTAACCAGATTTGCTTGTGTAAATTATTATCATATCTTCTCACTCATTTGTCTAGTCCAAATCTCAAATATGAATGGTCATTATGAATTATGAATATGCATCTTTAAGTGTAGAGTTGTTAATTTGTGCTAAATCTAGATTAGTTGAAATTTCTAAGGTTTACTTTATTTTCTTCACTCTTCTTGCATATGTGTGCTAATGTTGTTTGCTTGCAAGGGTGAATCTTTAAAGTGAATATAGTCCTTATTTTCATTATTTCATATTATCTTTAGATGTTGGCCTAATGTGTGGTAGGATTTGAGCTTATGTTATTTCATGTCATATATTAGTTAAATGCATGTTCAGATGAAACTTGAACTTTATCATGATGTTTGGGTTAAAGATCAACAACATATTTCTTCTCTACCTTAACCTTCATTTTTCTCATTTTTATCAATTAACCTAAGATTATCTTCATTGTGAATACACATATTAGTTTATATTTAAACTTAGGTTGAAGCATAATTCACTTAAAATAGAACATGATATCTTAGAAATAAAAGATGAACTATTAAGCCATGGTGGCTCCCAACCATAAACTAATATAAATTTGTGAAATAGTTCACTTGTTCTACCTCTATTCCAAAAATGATAATATGATTATCAAAATCTAAAACTCATGCATTAGTTTCTCTAAATTCATAAATGATTAGTGTTTCTTAAAAACTAATAACCACCTATGATACACTTTCAAACATCAATAGGGAACATGTTTTGCTGGTGCTAGAGGGAGGGGGTGTTGGATCTTTGAAGATTTGTAACATCTTTGCTAATTTTGGTGAATTTTATTCAAATATTGATGTATTCTTTTCATATTTTTCTCTTTGAGCATATTTGTGTAAATATCATTGATCTTAATGATTTTAGACCAATCTTTGTATTTATTCAGACAAAGATAAATATTCCTTGAAGATATGAGTAATTGTGGTAAAGATAACTTAAGTTTTGTCAATCCAAGGTATTTTAGGTTAGTAATAATAGTTTAGTTCAAATATTGATTGGATCTTTGAAATATTGAGTCTATCTGATCTTGAAACATGTGAATATCACTCATACCTATGTATTTGGACATATATTTGAGCTAATATAGTTAAATATTATTTTCCTTTATTGTTCTTCATACAAATATGTTCAAAATTTGCTTTATGTGTTAATATAATAATTATTCTTTACAAAGGTAAGATTTACACATTGTATTTCAAATAGGGTTCAAAGCTTTCAAGTTAGAATTGCCAAAGATAAGGACCAAGTCACATTCAAAGGCAAGGGTTCCCCTTTTTTCATTAGAAGTTCATAAGAGAGATATAAAAGACAAAGGTAAGCATAGACTTTCAAAGTATCAACCAGATTCAAAAATTTAGAGTACTTTGTGTTCAATCCCTATCAAGGTATGGCTTATTTATGATGTTTTTCAATCAATGTGCTAGTTGTGGTACATGACCTTCCTCAAAATATTGAAAAATATTTGACTACTTTTAGTCCTAATGATGTTTCAAATATTTAACAACACATTAAAAGTTTCAAAGATAATTTAAGACTTTTGAATGTTATTCATGAATATGTAGCATGAAAATTATTTCCTTTGACTTTCAAATATG
Source organism: Torreya grandis (assembly GCA_037957365.1). Taxonomy (NCBI): domain Eukaryota; kingdom Viridiplantae; phylum Streptophyta; class Pinopsida; order Cupressales; family Taxaceae; genus Torreya; species Torreya grandis. The sequence goes on along the minus strand of JARHVA010001165.1, from coordinate 2,052,830 downwards.
TTTCATATGAATGGTTATTTAACCTTATTTAAAACTACATATCCAATTGGAATGATTTTAATAATTACTTTAGTTATCAGCTTGGTAAAATAAGCAGTCCTTATGTCCTTTCCAAATAATTCACCATATTGAAAAGAGACTCAAATGAGCCCATAAGAGACTTTAATGCTAGATTCCAGAATATGTTTAGTATAACCATATCCCCTTATATACCTAATGAGGATTTAGCCTTAGATATTTACAAGGATGCCTTAAATCCCATGACTTATGTGTTTCTCAAAATATCTATTCAAGTCATTAATACACTATACCTAGCTTATGTTGAAGCTATAATCATTAATGATCAAATGAAACCCCATTGCCAAATAGAATATAGTATTCCTAACATTAATCCAAAATTTCCTATTCTGAATGTCATTCCCAATGCCAATAAAAATATCCCTACCTTAAATCAGCTTTCAGTTCTGAACCAATTTCCTTTGAACCATGCACACCCAAGTCAACACCTAGGATTCTTGAACAATATTGAAAGTAGATCTCATCCATAATACCAAAGATATCTGGTGCCTACAACTGGTAGTAATACCCAAGTGAATAATTTGGAGGCTTCAAAGAGTGAGAATGACTCTATCTTATAGATGGTTCAAAATATAAGCATTAATTTCCTTCAGCTACAAAAGCAAGTTAGAAATACTAGGGAAATATCTAACAAGAAATTATCTTTTAAAAGGTTTAATAGGCCTTCAAATAGGTTTTAAAATAATAATAATATCAACAATAATTAATCATCTACTAATAATAATGTACATGATATAAATCTTAGTAATGTAGATTTGCCTAATTATTGTAGAGTGGATTATACTTCAAAGCATGGTGAATTAGATTGTGTATAATTTTGAAATGTTTTTCAAAAGTTTCAAGAATAGTTAGATACTTTTGAAGCTATCCCTAATAAATACAATGGTGTAGGTATATCAAGCTCTTCAAGGTCATTTAAATCTTCTAATTCAACTCTCATGGTGGATACATTTGAGTTCCCATTTCAAGAAGAGAATGAGCCTAAATAAATCCCTAAGGACATTCATGATTTTCAACAATATCTAAAGAATATCTATCTTATAATGAACATGGAGTAGAAACAACCTTTGACTACCTCAACTCTACCAAATAATTTTGACACTCTTCATGATACTACATCAGAAAAAAATATAGAGCCTCTTAAGGGGAGTACCTCTAAACCCAATGTTGATACATTTAATTATTTTAGTAGGATTAGATATAATATATTAGAGGATATGAAAAAGATCAAAGCTAACATTAAATTCCATGAATTGACTCAAATTATAGAACAAAGGGATTTGTTATTGAAATATTTGCCTATGAAGCTTAGAAAACCACAAAAGGTTGTACATGATAAAATTTTAATACACAAAAGTAAGGTATATGTTCCACCTTTCCTCCTTATAGTCAAATTTTTTGGTAAGAATTTGCATAATTGCTTCCTAGACTTTGGTGCATCTACAAATATTATGCTTTAAGGTTTTTGTAAATAATATGGTTTGACCCCAATTAAATTTGAGAGTTGTAACTCAATTAGACAAATCAAGAGTCAAATTAATTGGTGAATTATTGAATGTTCACATGTAGATTTCTCTTGAACCAATGATTCAACAATTCATTGGCATCCAAGTGGTAGAGATACCTAATGCTTATGGAATGTTGTTGACTAGAGATTGGACAAGATCCTTAAATGGTTACATGTCAACCAAATGTTCACACATGTGGTTACCCTCAAAATTAGTTCCCAATCAGATCAAGATAGAGAGGGAACCAAGATGAAGCATATGATCACCAAGTACCATATAACCAATGAGAGGTTTAAAATAGTTAACTCAGATTTAGGTGTCTACACTCTTGACACCCTAAAGGTATGTGACTCTAAAAATTATCATGCTATATTAGGATTATGGAAGTTATACATTGATGGTGCTAGATGTAAATCAGGTTCTGGAGTAGGGCTGATGTTAATCAATCCCATTAAGAATGAATATAATGCCTCTTACAAACTCAAATTCCCATACACTAATAGTCTTGTATATTATGAAGAACTTATTCTTGGATTAAAATTTGTAATCAAACATAATTACAAGGAACTATTGGTTTTTAGATATTCAAAATTTGATGAAAATTTTGAAGGTAATCTTGATGACAAGGCCATTTAGCTGAATAATAATAAAATCCCCAAATGAGTGATTGCCCTAGAGAGGTTTTTTGATGTTGAAAAACTAGCTAAGACTATCAAGATCCCTAAGGTATATGGGAAGGATTATAATGTATTTTACTTGATTTCCCAAGATTAACCTCAGTTGGTGGACATTGGTACAACTTGCACAAGCACAATAACCAAGAGAGCTAAAGATCAATTGACCAAGTATAAAGATGTAATAACATAGTCTTATGATGACTTAAAGATCTTTGATCCTAGAGTCATAACCCACATCATACCATTGAAATAATCATTTATAAATTTTAGGCAAAAACAAAGGATAGTCAACCCTATCTTAGAACCAATGATATACAAAGAGTTTAAAAAGTTTCTAGATGTTAAGATAGTGTTTCTCATTAGACACTCTACCTAGGTAGCCAACCTAGTGCCATTTAGAAATAAGAATGGTGAAATTAGATTGTGCATTAACTTTATAAATTTGAATAAATAATTTTAAAATTATAATTACCCCTACCTTCACTTGACCAAGTAATCCAAATTATTTGTAGTTTTGCTCTGATGTCTTTTATTTATGTATTTTTAGGGTATAATTAGGTGCTAGTGAACAAGATAGGATGAATAATGCATTTAATACTAAGTGGGGCACTTTTTCCTACAAAATAATGCCCTTTAGATTAATCAATGTAGGTGAAACCTTTCAAAGAGAAATAAACCATGATTTCCAAGGGTTGATAGGTAAGTGCATTATCATTTACATGGATGACCTGACTATTTTTTCAAAAACTAGGGAAGACCACATCGTGCACTTGAAATAGGCATTTGAAAGGTGTATATGGTATGGAATCTCCCTCAATCCCAATAAAATCATTTTTATGTAACTAAATGAAATATATTAAGACATGTTATAACTAAGGAAGGGATATATATTGACCCTGATAGAGTGAATCAAATATCAAAAATAGAACCCCCTAATAGTAGGAAGGAACAAAAGTCTTTCTTTAGAAAAATCACCTTTGTGAGAAAGTTCATTTATTTTTTTGTAGAAATTGTAAAGACATTAGATGGCATGTTGAATAAATATGTCAAGATCACATTGAATTAAGAGATCAAAAAATCTTTAAAGCACATCAGAGAAGTAATTAGACAAGCTCTTATACTGATATGTCTAGATTTCTCAAAATAATTTTTTCTTTATTCCTTTTCTTCTGATCATATAATAGTTGTTGTTCTAGATCATAAGATAGATAAATGTGATCAACCCATCAAATTTATGATAAATAACCTTAAAAATTATGATTTAAACTATTCTTTGATAGATAAACAAGTATTTGCTTTAGTCAAGGTAGTGAAGAATTTTATACACTATATTCTTAGGAATAAAGTGCATACAATCTTTCTATACCCTACCACTAAGCTAATGTTGAGTATATGTGAACTTAGAGAGATAAGAGGTAAGTGGATGTCTATACTTCAAGAGTATGATCTAGAAATAAATACTACCAAGTTGGTAAGATGCCAAGGTCTAATTCAGTTAATTGTTAATACTAATCCCAAACTAAGTGTTATGCAGGTTGATCAACAAAGTTTTCAACCAAATGATTGGTATGATATTATTTTTCATTTTATAATTAATGTATATTATCCTAAAGGATTAAGTAGAGAGAAAATGAGATATTTAAAGCTCAAGGCAACCCTTTTCCTAATCAAAGATAAGGTACTTTATAGGAATAAATTTGAAATCATTTACCTATGACGTGTCTCCAAGGAATAAGTAGTTGAGATATTGAACACTTTCCATGAGAAACTACAAAGTGTACATCCATATAGAAATACTATATCCCAAAACATCCTTAGAGCTGGTTACTACTGGCCCACTATCTTTAAAGATGCTCACAAACATGTGAGAGAGTGTCATTTATGTCAGATATTCAACACCAAAGATCCCAAAGCTACCATGCCATTAACGCCAATGATGATTGATAATACATTTGCTTAATGAGGATTAAACTTTATGGGTGTCATCAACCCCAATTACTTAGATGGTCACAAATATGTCTTGATGGCTATTGACTACTGCACAAGATGTACTAAAGTAGTGGCAACCAAGTAATGCAAGACTAAAGATGTGATTAATTCTTAGAACAAAACATTTGCATAAGGTTTGACACACCAGTGTCTTTATTCTATGATAATGGATATACTTTTATATCCATTGAGATGATTGAATGGGCATATGATACAACATTATTCTTAAGTTTTCATCAAACCATTACCCTTAAGGTAATGGAGTATCTAAATTAAAAAATAAGAACTTGATGAAATCCACAAATAAGTCTACATTTGATAAACCAAGAACATGACACAAGCTACTTAATTATGCCATTCGGGAACATAAACAAGAGTCAAGAAAGCCCTCAAGGAATCACCATTTTTTCTAGTATATGGTCAATAACCTATATTTACCATCACACTCAAGCTACCAACATATAGGTTTATGCAAGAATACATGGAGGAGGATTATGAATTTTCAATTTCAAGAATACTTGACATCATACAAATGGAAGATGCAAGAGAGGAAGCTTTTGCCAATTTTATAAGATACCATACCATAGTTAAGAGGTGGGTTGACAAATGGTCAGAGATAAAGGTGTTTAGATAAGGAGACCTAGTTCTTCTTTGGGATAAAGCCTCAAAATTGAAAAGAAAGCATGGTAAGTTCACATCTTTGTGGATTGGTCTATACCAAGTTGATAAAACTCTAGGAGATAACACCTTTAAACTAAAATAATTACAAGGAACAAAGTTTACATTCCCAACCAAAGGGAAATACCTCAAGCACTATTTATTTATTGTCCCACTTGAATTATTCATGGAGTGAACTATAAGACTAGTTAGACTTAATTTAGGTAATAGATAGATGAGTTTCTTTTCTTTCATTCTTGCTTCTTGTTTATACATAGTGTGTGTATATATTTTTTTCTTATTTCCTTTGCTTTCTATTTTGTGAGCTTTCTATTTGGTGTGTCTGCTTTCCCTACTTTGTTCTTTGATTTTAATATGTCTATTATAAATAGACCTCATCTTATATTCATATGATTTCTAAATTATTGAAATATAAACTTGATGTTATAATTTGGAGAAACTAGTAAAGACTAATTAGTGGGTTAATTGTTCCTTAAGATTTCAAGCCTTGTTCTAATATAATTTTGGTTCTAAGAAGGATTTTACATATAGGGTGAAATATTGAATTATTAGGACCAAGTCATGTTTACACTTATAAGAAAAAATTAATTACCTAGGATAAAGTTTATAGCTAAGGATGACTATCTGAAGATGAAACATTTAACTAAATCCCAAAACCTAGCTAATATGGTTCCCAATATTTACTATAAAGTCAAAGTATTTAAAAATACAAAAAATAATAGCTTATTAAAAAATTCAATAACTTTCTAAGCAAAGGTGATTCTGGTAATCTCTATTAGGGCTATGAACACCTAGCTAGTAGTGGAGCAAGGCTTTGAGTGGAGCCAAAGGTATATATATTGGGGTTATGGATGTTTGGTTGGTAGAAGAGTAATACCCAAGCCTTCCCTAAGCTAAGGTATGATTCTTAATAAACATATAAATATTCTATAAGTTAATATTAATGGTTAAGGTCATGAGTTTAGAAGTTATTCTCTAATTCCTATAGCAATTGGTAAGTGGAATCAAATCACACACACAACATGGATAATTTTTGAGGTTTGATCCTAATTTTGCATGTTGAAAACTTATTTTGACCATGAATTGATCTTAATAATGGTGTCTGACCAAGTGGAATAAATAATCTAATTATTAGTCTAAACTAGAGTCTCTAAATTATAACATATTGCTATGTTCCCCCTAGAAGTTGCCATTTATTGAGGCCAACATACCCCCATTTCTAAAAAATGGGGACCCTTGTTTTAAATTATGCAAATTTATACCTTAAATTGAAAATTCACTTGATCAAAGTACCTCTAGAATTTTTGCACATTATATTTATTCGAAGATCATCCACACCTTGTTCTCATTTGGATTAATTGAAATATTTTCAAGTGATCATAGTTTTACCCCTTTTAATGATGCTAATGATTGTTGCTAGTGTTTCTATATTGCAAGATCAATGGAATCTCATTTGGGAATGAACATACTTAGGGATTTGTGCTTCAATTCTAAATTGATCTCTTACTAACCTATTTAAATCATGTTGAAAAACCCTAGTCTATCATTTCAACCTAGGTCCCTTTCAAATTAAATTTAAATTTGCATGAGAATAATTTATGTAGGAATAATTATTTATGCCATGGACTTAGTTTAATTTTTATCTCAAAGCTTAGTCATGTTTTCTTAGCATGACCAAACCTTAGTCTAGAGATATTATGCTCGGTTCCTATATGTCCTGAGCCCCTTTTATTCCTATTAGTTAGTTAATCTCATGGTACCTCTCATTATGTTATAACTTAGAATAAAACCTTATCCTAAAGTTTTAATTGTATTTATTAATATGATAAAAACCTTAGGTTAAAATTTTATGACATGTATTTTACTATTTGTGGGGTTGCTTTATCATGATTTAAAACTTAGCCTAAAACTTTTATCCTAATATTTTATCATGTTTATCAACATGAATAAAAACCTTAGTCCAAAAATTTAGTCTATGTTCTTTATATTTCTTGAGCTTGACTTAGCTTATTTTTATTACCCATAGGATTGATAGTGTACATTTCATCAGGTAATGATGATCTGATGGTGTGAGATCAACATTGACAATTCAAAGGACTCAATGAGAAAGTCATAAATGTCAAGAATAAGGCTCATGATTGAATCTTGAGCATGATCCCAAATATCGATAGCATGTGGCTAAGCATACACATTTTGATCAATGGTGTGTATAGAGTAAAAACTTACTCTACGTTTCATTCTATTTTTTCAATTGTGCACTGCAAAATTTTGTTTTCACATACTTTGGTCAGAGATGGTAGAGTTTTGAAATAGAGCACAAGCTCTATTTTCATTTTTGATTCATTTTTGTTCTAAGTGTCAGGGTAAAATGGAAGCTGACAAGTGTCATCCTCTGAGGCATCCTTTCTCAAGTGGAAATGCCAAGTGTCATCATCTACGGTTTCATATCGGCACCCACATTTCATCTCTTTTCAGCAAAAGGTTTTAACAAGCTAAGTATCAGGATAAAGTAGAAAATGCCAAGTGGAAGTCACAGAAGGTCTCAATTTTGATTTTCTAAAAGAAATAGAAGATGCCACGTACCCCAAAAAAAATATCATAAGCCACCATGTGTCACAATCTAAATTATCTTCATTTTGGCTTCATTGATATAGTAAAGACTGTGGTGAGTCTTAAGTATTGTTTCTGAAGCAAACGGAAGCCGCCAGGTGTCACTGTCCATGTAAATGTGAAATGAGACTTGATTGTTTCTATGGTATACATAGAGTAAAGTAGATATTTCCATGTGTCATCTTCCATAGGTTTCTAAAAGGGTAGCTAAAAGCAGTGGAGATCACCATGTAACCCCAAATAAGTAAAGTGGATATTACCATGTGTCTTTTAATAAAAGAAATGGAGATTGACACCTGTCCCTGTGTCTCTTTTAAAGTTATTTGGGTAAGAAATGATGTGGGTCTTATTTTCTTTCAAGATATTGAAGTTTTGAGGACGTGGATTGTGACAAGTGTCAAAGGTGGAACACTCCTGAGCAAAGACACAAAAGAGTATAAGTTATGCAAAAAGTGCCACATGTCTTAAATATGTGTTGCAAAACATGCCAAGTGTCATTTTCTAGTGTCTCCTAAGTAATAGGAGGATTTAAAAAGAATTGGTTAAGTGTTATCTAGCGTTTAAGAGAAGGGAACGTCTTGCAATCTGTTTCAGCCAATGAACTACAAGAAGATGAAGTGTTTCAAAATTTATAAAATATCTTCTATTAGACACTTCCAGTTCATTTAGATTTTAGTTGGGTCATTAGATTGGGAACAAGCAGACAATGTAGAGTGAATCCAAGGCTATAAATAAGGGTGCAGAGATCACCAAAAAGAAAGGAGGAATTATCAGAGATAATTTGGAGAGTGATTTATTATAAAGAGTTTAGACTTTCTAGAGCTGTGACTAGTAATATCATTTGCTTTTGTTCTATCTTCTCAAGTTAGAAGGTTTATGTAATTGTGCATGTTTCTTTGCCTCTTATGTGACTGGAGAATTAATGAGAAGATTGAATCCTATACCTTTGTTAATATTTTTTGTGTCATTTTCAAAAGTAGTCTAGGTTGTAGATTTTCTAGAGCTGTGATTAGGAATGTCATTTGCTTTTCTCTCATTTTCTTGAGTTGAAAATTTTATATAACTATACGTATTTCTGCACCTCTTATATGACTAGAAAATTCAAATAAGAAGATTGAATCCTATGCCTTTTTTGACATTTTCTGTATCACAACAAAAGTAGTCTATGCTTTGAGTCTTTATTTCTATTGTTTCCATCTTTTACATTGATCATGCACTTGTTTGCTCTTAAATGTAAATGAATCCTACATATAGTCTCACTGTGCTCAGGATTAAGGTCAAATTACATTCAGGCACATCGCCATAGATTAGATTTCCTTTCTTGCATTTTTGTTTTTGATTTAAATTCCTATCCCTTTTCCCAGTATCTAATTTATATAGAGAAGAACCAGCTTCTTTAAAATCTGGAGGTTGTTTCAAGTTGCAAGTCCCACATCTTAAAACTTCCCATTGTTTTTTATTAGAATCAAGTGTAATTTTAAATCATCAATAGTTTTTGACATGCCCAGTGGGACCAATCTTGAAGTTCCTTTCAAGATTGTATGAACCAGAGAGCTACAAGGAGTCATAGCTGTGGACCGGTAACCAGATCACAATCTGTTACAAATCCATGTATTCTTTTACCACCTTTAGTAACTAGTCCAAGAAGAATAGTAAACTAGTTTGTACCAATACCAAGAGCAAATATGGGAGCCCCTATACCCCCAATAAATTATGTGAGTTGGAACACTGGTAGTCCATTAGTCTTCCCAATACCACCATGCCCTAAAAGCTCTACCTAAATTCAATGGGCAAGACTCTAAAACACCTGAGGAACATCTGCATGATGTATCAGACGTCTATGATATAGATGTTGTCACACAACAAAATGTGGCCATTAGATTATTGGCAGCTTCTTTTAAAGGGAAAGCTTTAGAATGGTACAAGTATCTGACCCCAAATACCATTTCTACATGGGATCAGCTCGGAGATCTTTTCTTTGAAAGATTTGAAGAGAACGGTGACAAGTCTTCTTTATTACAACAATTAATTACCATTCAAAGGGCACCACAAGAAGCCATGACTGACTTGAATTCTAGATTTCAAAAGACTTGTGAAAGAATCCATGTTACAGCTAGACCATTACCAGGTATGGCCATAGTGTTTTATCTTAAGGCTTTGAATTCAGATATATCTATTATGATTCAATCACTTGGAGGACACACTTTGCCAGAGGCTTATGAATATGTGGTTAGAGTTGAGAACAATTTAATAGATGTTAGAAAGTTACCCCCAAGACCTCCCATGCCCATGTTCCTAGAAATTTCCTTGCCATTACCTCAAGAAGTCCCTAAATATATAGCCCCACTTGTGTCTATGTACACTTATCCTAAACCATCTACTAAAGAAATTGTCCCTACTCAGTCATCTGAGCTAGATGATATCAAGAATATCCTAAGGACATTTTCTAATGAGCCGATAAATATAAAAAGATAGCAAAATACTTTCCCTAAGCCTCCATATCAAGGCTATCAAGGAAATAGATTTTCATCTTAGCCAAACCAATACCAGGGTCCTCCAAGACAAACTAACCATCAGCCAACAAACCAATTAGTTGTAGCCCCCACACCCTCATAAACTATTCCTCCCAATTCAAATAAGGAGATTATTCAAGGGAAAAATAACTATGTGGATAACACTAATGCCTAGTGTTTCCCTTGTAATAATGCTCATACACTTAGAGATTTTCCTATGGGTAATCTACAACAAAATGTGGTAGAGCAAAGAAGAATGCATGGTTAGTTTGAAAGTTCCAATGACAATCAAGCCTACCAGTCTTTTGGTATGTAGAATTCAGTCCTAGTGGCTTAGATGCAAGGGATGTCCTTGTAACAAGAGGAAGAAATATCCCTAGAACATGCTTTGTTCTCATGGGTTGAAGATGAAGAATTAGTTTTCTTGAATGAAGCATCTACCTCCAAAAAACTAGTGGTGCAATTTGATTATTACACCAGATCAAAGAGAAGGATGGTGGAACAGCCTGAGATTGTAAATAGTCAAATCATGGAGAATCCTCTAATTTAAGGAAAAAGAAACATTGGTGTCAGACAAGAAGTGCCTCAGCTAGTGCAAAATCAAGGGATTCCTACCCAAATTTAGGAAAAAACAAGATATCCTTATTTTCAAAGAACTTAGACTCTGGGACCAATAAATGTGGTGGATCAATTGAAGAAGACTCTAGCACAAGTATCAATATGGGATATATTGGCTATTCCTAAATAGAAGACACTATTACAAGAAGCTCTACAAGGACAAGCAGTGACCAAAGGTACTGTTATCAAAGAAGGACCTGCTGGAAAAGAAAAGCTCAAAGATACAATTCATCTATAGACAATAGCCTTAGTGAATAATAAAATAGAGGTAAGCAAATCCAAATTGGATTCCTTCTATTTAACTTTAATAGTTGACAAGAAACTATTGTATAATGCAATGATTGATTCAAGGGCTAGTATTACAGTAATGCCCAAGTAGATAGCTGATGCTTTAGAAATTAAGTATGAACCACTCACTAAAGGAGTCATACAGCTAGATGGCAAAGCAATACAAACAATAGGGATAATTAAACATCTCCAATTACAATTATATGCTGGTCCCAATATAATTGTAAATCAAGATGTAGTAGTGATAGATATACCTCCTATTTTTGGCTTATGTTTATCAAGAGATTTTACAGCCAAGATAGGAGGATATATGTCCCTTGATTGGTCTCATCTCATCTTAAGAACCAAATATGGTTCAAAGATGAAGATATTATTTAAGACATTATATAAGGATCATATCACTAATGAACCAACTGCAAAGGTAGAGGCAACCCATGCTATGATTAATAAAGAAGAAAGGGTTTTTGTCGAGGAGCTAGGTGAATAGACTGGATATAATCATGAAGAAGAAAATGATCATTTATTAGTTATGATACAAAGTGACCCATATGGAAATTATGAATCTATTAGTCTGGGCACTTATGTTATACTTGATGAAGATCATAGAATCCCAAAAGTTCTAGAGGAAGAAAAGTCAAAAGACATCTCTCATGAATTCAACATTCTAAGTGAGAAGTCACAAGCGTATGTTTTAATCTCTGATGAAGAAGAAACAATTTCTTATTTTCTTCTTACTTTACAAGATGATGAGGAAGAGCATGGACATTTCCTTGATCATGATTTAAATAATTTGTTTGAAATCATTGGATCATGTTATACTATTTTTCAAGGAAACTATGAGCCAGTTGTAGAGGAACAATATAGCATTGAGAATCAGTTACATATGCAAAATTATTGTACTCTTTTAAAATTATCCTTTCAAGAGGTTGGAAATTTTGAAGTCATGAAAGAGGATGGTCATACAATAGAGCCAAAGTTTGAAGCAAAAGAAGTTAAGTCAATAAATGATATATGTCAAAAGGCTTCTATCAAAGGCAGGTTTGACTCAGACTCACCCAAATGTAGGTTAGACACCATGGCATACAAAGAAAGCAAGTCATTAGAGCTATATCGAATTCAATTACTTATATGGCAATATAAGCTGGCTTGTTATGAAAGAGAATTTAGGAATTCTTATTTTGATCTAGGAGGGAGATAAAGATGCTTGATTAATGTAGTTAGGTAGTTTCCCCTTTTCATATTGCTTTGTTTTCCCATTTTTTTCCTGCTTTTCTTTTGAATAAGTGTTCTTTGAACATGTAGTTGACAGCTCAAAATTTTCAAAATTTTCAAAAATTCTCCAATACATTGAATGTCTCCAAAATCTTTAGAAATCCCCAAGGTACCTTGCGATGCCACTTGCATAACGTGTCTATCTCACTGCTCCATAAAGATTTAGTAGGATCTGCTAATGGTTATCTGAGTTTAATGCCATTTTGAGACTTGATAGGTCAATAAATACCTCTTATCAAGATTTAAAGTTTACAAGTTCTCAAACATTCTTACATCTACATGAAAATATCCTGCTACTTGCATTTTTCTATGCTTAGTAAATTTGTTTCAGCAAAAGTGTCTCTACTTTGCAAAAGTTCATACAAGTTACCATAGAGAAGATATAGAGATGGAAGGGGCACAATCTTCACAACAAGGAGCTGGGATGTATGAATCCCTTGATAAGTTTCTTGCAAGTAAATCATATGCTTCAGCTCCCATGTAGCCATTGAAGACCTATCCACGGACCAAGTTTCCTAAAGCTGGTCAAGTAAGTGACCTAGCGAAAATAAAAGATTATGTGGATGGCATCATGGATCCAATTCTTTAAAGAGTTAGTAGCAAAAGTCTTATAGAAGGGGAACATCAAAGGTGTCTATAGAGGGCCAGAGTGGGGCAATTTGAAACATTTGACATGAGGATATGGACTTCACAATTGGTTCAATTTATTGTCCTAGCTGTACATCCATGCCCCGACCTGGTCAAATTATGTGCAGACTTACTCCATGTACCCTCATGCACCATTCAATGAGGTCTATTCATGATGCAAATCACATTGCAAGATATTAGGGATATGTTAGCCCTATATCATGATAGTATAACTATGTTTCCCATGGTTGCTAAAATGCAAAGAACATGGGAAAACATCAACACTTAGTCAAGGTTCTTGAGATCCAAATTAAAAATGGGTGATGATGACATTACGGTGCCCACACTCCCTGCACCAAGAGGCCAATTCACATAGGCTAGACAAGACGCATTATCTATGATGGCTTTCATATTTGGCATGAAAGATGATATGGTAGTATATGTAGAAAAAATGGTTATCCTTTTCAGGCTAAAGATCGTTGACAAAACCCAGGAGTATTGGCTTGACTTTTCTGAGCAAATTACTTTCTCAATGGTAGAACAACTGGCCCATTTCAAATCAAAAGGAGTGTTTATGTATTCTTCCTATTTTTTCCACCCCATTCTTTTTTAGAACTCTAAACTCTTTGCCCAACATATGTATCTTAACATGTATGACCCAGATTTTGATCTCCAAAGGACCATTCCTGTGTCTGCATGGACACACATTTTGTCAAAGACTAGTGACCCATATGAGTTTTGGGAATTATTTATTATCCCTTTTTTTTTCCACCTCAGTCCCAAACCATTTATGAATAGATTATCCCCAACTGTTTCAAATCTTCTGGCCAGTTGCCCAATTCCTTGCGATTTCTATTTTGGATCCCACCATACCATTATAAGAGTCCATGGTTTTTGTGGAGAACCAATATTGCTACCTAAGATTTTAACTCTTAGGTTAGAATTCCTAGAGGTCACCAGATAGGTATCCATAGTTGATAATGAATTTGGCTCTGGGAAGAGGAAAATAAAAATGTATAATCTACCATGGATGACAACCAGCATGGTTTTTGAAACTAGAGACGCTAAAGTTGTGTTGCTCAGAAAGCTAGCCTTTCTGGGTTTCCTTTTAATGGAGGACAAATGGGTTTATGACCCAAATGATTTCATAGCTTCATGGATAAGAACTAACAGAGTCACAATCAGAATTACACATGAGGGCCACCCTTTTTGGGAAACCAAGAAAAATCCTAGGGAAGACACTCCTGGATTTTATGTTGAGTTAACAGACTTGCGCCTTCCACAAAATAAACCCTGGGAAACATTCTATGTTAAGTAGAGATATTATGATCCTAAATTAAACATTAATTCTAGCCTAAGGAGGACATTAAAGAATAAATATTGGGATACTCAGAAGATATAGGCCTATTGGAAATATAGGCAAGAATTGTCAAACAACCCATTCTTTCGAGAACATAGACACAAATGAAAAATGGGAAGAACTATGGGATGAGTGCCATCTCTCCCCTGTATCTAGCCTAGAAACAAGTATTTTTCCAACACCAAGTGAAGAGTAGGAAGCTAGGGCTAGGTCAATCCAAGAGTCATAAGCCTCAGAGCAAACTGTAGCAATAGTAACTATATTAGTTTGGCCCCAATCTCTCAGTGCCATAGAAATGTAGAAGAGTGTGGTGCCTTCACCATCACAAGCTTCCCCATTGATCCTGATTATAGATATTCCCAATTCCCCACAAGCATCATTGAAAGGAGCAAAAATGTAGCTAGAAGAAGAGACACCCAAGAAACAAAAGAGGGTGCAGTTTCAATTTACTTCAGAAGAGGAGATAGACACCCCACAGTGCCAATTATAGGGTACTGTAATTGCTCCTTAGGTAAGTATTATTCCTCCCTCTCCTTCTTAATATATTTCTTCTCTTATTGGCATGATGATTTCATCTAGCTAGATGACATCCCCTGCCACTTCTGCCATTCCCATTTCTCACTTCATCCCATCTGTGCCACCTCAGGCCTTAACATTACCTCATTTCTCCCCCTTTGTTCCCAAGAAACTTTCCCCTCAAATTACCCATAGCCAACAATTGGATATTCAATATGGTCTACCACAAGGACATCCTTTTATGGGTGGGCACATTGCCTCTCTTTCCACCTTTGAGACCCAAGCAGATGCTGCTAGGAAGGCAAGGAAAGCTCAAAGAGAGAAAAAGAAGATCAAGGAAAAATAAAGCATTAGCTACACCCCATCTATGGTCACAATTTGACCCCATCCAGTAGCAATTGATGGTGACTCATTCATCGCCAAATATAATAAATCCAATGTAGTAGATGCAGTTAGAATATTACACGATGAATGTGTTGGCCATCGACATGTCCCTCTTCAAGCCACAAGATAAAATTGAACTGCTAACTAAATCCACTTTTGCATTTATTGAAGACTACTTGAAGATATCAAGGAGGCTATAGAAGATGGAAGCTGAGCTAGCCAAGGAAAGGGCAAAATTTAATAGTTTGACCTCAGAGATCAATAATAAGGACAATGAAATAGAGAATCTAAATAAATAGTTGTAAAATACTATTTCTCTTTAGACTCATCAAGCAGTTCAGGCCTAAAATGATTCTTTAAAAGCATGGCTCACACAGGTAAAAGATGCAGTGACAAACCTAAGGCATGAAAATGCAGCATTGTAAGGAAAATGTGAAGAAAACATATTTCAAGTTACCCAATTACAACAAAAGCTGCTAGCTAAAAAAAATAATGATGTGGTCATACAAGCCCAATTTCAAGCAGAGCAATAGAGAACAACACAATTGACACTAGAGTTAGCCAATAGGCCAAGAAATGTCAGAGTATTAAGTCTGGTAAAGGAGCTATATGAATCCATGTGGAAGAGAATCCTTTTAGATATTATTCAGCTCAAGCCATCTCTCATCTTCCTACTAAATGCACAGAAATTGTGCAAAAAGGTGGAGAGTTTAGTTGTAAATACTCTGGATATAGTCTCTGGGAGAGTAATGGACTCACAAACATTGCTGCAAAAACTTTATGATGTAATCGATGCAATACTATCAGCAACAGGAATTAATGACATAATGGTTGATGCCAAGTGAGTAAATGAGGTTCTCAGTTGTAATTCCATAGACACCAGTTGCAGAGAGCTTCTAGATGTCATGAAGGAAGGAATCAATGAAATGAAACATGTTGAAGATCTAGTACAATTAGGTTTTCCTTATCAGTTTCTTGATGACAACACCATGCTGATGGTAGAAGAAATTGAACCTTTGTTGTTGGCCAAATAGAATGATCAAACAGTTTTTCAGGATCTAAGGGATGATTCATTAGTCCCTGAAGTAGAAGCTGTCTTAGTTCCTGTTTCCTAGCTCGAATTCAAATTGAAGGCTACGGTTCAAATTTTACAACATTTTTCACACAAGGATATTATTAACCTTGATTTAGCCTTCAATGAGTTGTAGAGTAAGCAAAGGTTAACTAATGATGAGTGGTCAGCCTACCAGACAACATTGCTAAAGCTATGATTTTGAAATTTTGATCTAGCGGGAGTTGTGGTTTCTTTTTGAGTAGGCTCGAAATTCCTTGGGGTCACTAATAACTATAGAGTAAAAATTTACTCTACATTTAATTCTAATTTTTCAGTCATGCACCACAAAAATTTGTTTTCGCATACTTTGGTCAGAGATGGTGGAGTTTTGAAACAGAGCACGGGTTGTATTTTCCTTTTTGATTCATTTTTGTCTAAGTGTCAGGGTAAAGTAGAAGCTAACAAGTGTCATCCTCTGAGGCATCCTTTCTTAAGTGGAAATGCCAAGTGTCTTCATCTAAGGCACCTTTCATATTTTCTATGATTTGGTCAGAATGTACCACGTATCTCACAGTGACTCAGCAAAATGTGCCAAGTGTCATCATCTACAGTTTCATATCGGCACCTACATTTCATCTCTTTTCAGCAAAAGGTTTTAACAAGTTAAGTATCAGGATAAAGCAGAAAACACCAAGTGGTAGTCACAGAAGGTATCAGTTTTGCTTTTCTAAAAGCAATAGAAGATACCACGTACCCCAACAAAAGAGAGTGGAAGCCACCACATGTTGTGATCCAAATTATCTTCATTTTGGCTTCACTGATATAGCAAAGACTGTGGTGAGTCTTAAGTATTGTTTCTAAAGCAAGCAGAAGCTACCAGGTGTCACTGTCCGTGTAAATGTCAAATGAGACCTAATTGTTTCTATTATATACACAGAGTAAAGTAGAGACTACCACGTGTCATCTTCTACAAGTTTCTAAAAGGGTAGCTAAAAGTAGCGGAGATCACCATGTAACCCCAGATAAGTAAAGCAGAGATTGCCATGTGTCTTTTAATAAAAGTAGTAGAGATTGACACCTATCCCTGTGTCTCTTTTAATGTTACTCAGGTAAGAAATACTATGGGTCTTATTTTCTTTCAAGCTATTAAAGTTTCGAGGATGAGGATTGTGACAAGTGTCAAAGGTAGAACACTCTTGAGCAAAGACACAAAAGAGTATAAGTTATGCAAAAAGTGCCATGTGTCTTCAATAGATGTTGTAGAGCATGCCAAGTGTAATTTTTTAGTGTCTCCTAAGTAATATGAGGATTTGCAAAGAATTGGATAAGTGTTATCTAGTGTTTAAGAGAAGGGAGGATCCTGTAATCTATTTCAGCTAATAAACTGCTAGAAGACGAAGCATTTGAGAATTTATTAAATATCTTCTATTAGACACTTCCAGTTTGGTTAGATTTTAGTTGGGCCATTAGATTGGGAAAAAGAAAACAATCTGGAGTGACTCCAAGGCTATAAATAAGGGTGCAGAGATCACCAGAAAGAAAGGGGGAATTATCAGAGAGAATTTTGAGAGTGATTTATTGTAAAGAGTTTAGACTTTCTAGAGCTATGACTAGTGATATCATTTGCTTTTGTTCTATCTTCTCAAGTTGGAAGGTTTATGTAATTGTGCATGTTTTTGTGCCTCTTATGTGATTGGAGAATTGATGAGAAGATTGAATCCTATGCCTTTGTTGATATTTTATGTGTCATTTGCAAAAGTAGTCTAGGCTATAGACTTTTTAGAGCTATGATTAGGAATGTCATTTGCTTTTGTCTCTTTTTTTGAGTTGAAAAGTTTATATAACTATACGTGTTTTTGTGCCTCTTATATGACTAGAAAATTCAAATAAGAAGATTAACCCTATGCCTTTGTTGACATTTTTTGTATCATACCAAAAGTAGTCTATGTTGTGAGCCTCTGTTTCTATTATTTCCATATTTTACATTGATCATGCACTTGTTTGCTCTTAAATGTAAATGAATCCTACATATAGTCTCATTGTGCTCAGGATTAAGGTCGAATTACATTCAGGTGCATTGCCATAGATTAGATTTCCTTTCTTGAATTTGTGTTTTTGATTTAAATTCCTATCCATTTTCCTAGTATCTACTTAATATAGAGAAGACCAGCTTCTTTAAAATTTGGAGGTTGTTTCAACTTGCAAGTCCCACATCTTGAAACTTCCCATTTTTCTTGATTAGAATCAAGTGTAATTTTAAATCATCAACAATGTGTATTAGGTAAAAAAATTCAATAGAGCTCTAAGACAAGTGAAAAGGTGACAAGTGTTACAATTTTAGAAAAGGAATAGTGAACATCCAAAGGCATTTAATCCATTGGATTGAGATCAAATGGAGTACATTGATACAGATGAACAAGATCTAACAGTGTGTAATGAAGGCTGAAAAGTCACAATTCCTATGATTGAATATAGAAATGATAAGTGGTACAATCACAATCCATAAATTAAAGCTTGAGCATCTTCTAAAGATCGATGATACCCAATTGAGCATATATATTATGATCAATGGTATGTGGAACAAATGATAGAACCTAGTGAATAAAGATCCAATATAACATTATTGATCTATGCATTCGAGATCAATGTTGACATTTAAATGAAGCTAGAATGAATGAAGAAATGACAACTATCACAACCAATGGGAATATACCAAAAAATAAATGACATCCAACCTATTTGATCAATATTAACAAATCACATTGATCCTTACAAATGGATCCAATGGTGTGAGGTGATGCAAAATTTTCAAAGGGCCTAGAACTAATAAAATATTAACACATGTCTAAAAGTGAAAAATAGTCATATTTTAAATATTAATGAGTAATATGCCACAAAGATGCCATATAGATTCCATGATGATATCACATAATCTAGACATGATAGATTTGAATATTTTATAGACCCAACATGAGTTAAAGGTATAAATACTTAATCCAAATAAAATTTAAGGCATGAATCTCACCATTTGAACAAGTTGCCACCATTAAAGCACTAAGAAAACCTTCAAAAAATCCCTAACAATTTAAAAATCCCTAATTTGACCCTATGATCATTATAAAAAATCCAAGGAAAGTTGACTTATCATTTGTGCAAGAATAATTCAATCTAGAGCCAATGTGTACACCAATAGTAAGTAATTTGGTGAAATTCATAGCCATGGAAACTCAAAAAGGTGTTTCTAGGGAATATGTGGAGTGCTATTTGACTTTAGATGGAAAAAGGAGGGTTTTCAAGGACACATAGTTTGACACCACAACTTTTAACACATGAGACAATAATTAGTCTAAGATTTTTTGTACCATCAAATAACAACTAGCAATTACAAGAGAGGAGGAGAAGAAAGTGTCGACAAAAAGACTATACTATAACATAGCTGCTATATAAATGACATGTTTTCATTATGTAGAAGCAAAGCCTGAGGTACTTCACTACATCGATGTCATTGATCCCTTTGTTAAGGATGGTAAAATAGATAAGGATATTATTATATATGAGTGTAGTTTCAAGAAGATTGCTTAAATTTATCCCATAGATTTTGACAACTACTACAAATTGTCTAAACCCCAAGTAGACTTAACCATAACCAATAATTGGTCTAAAGAGAATGATCTAAAGATCATCATTTCCCTATGGCTATATTTTAGGAATCAATTATTTTATGAATTCAACAACAATATCCCCATTAGCTAATTTAGACCTAGGATTAGAATGATCATGATAATGATGAATAGATCATGTGGGAATCTAACCACTACTTATGTAGATAAGCTTTGGGTCCCCTTGGTCTATTTTATGGTTATGAAATAGGTCACCCCTCCTCTAGGTGAGGTAATCAACATATCTTTAATTAGACATTTTTATACAATCAAGAGGAGTGGGACTCAATTCTACATGATGTCATACCTTTTGGATGCCCTCCTTACAACAAAGATTCCCAACCTTAGGGAATGGTCACCTAGTGGAACACAAACTATTTCATAGTATTAATCCAAGATACACATATTCAAATATAGGGATCACATTCAATTCATATGTGATTGTGTTTACCCATCCTTTAGTGAGGCTATCATAAGAATCCCAATGATGAGATTCAACCCACTAATCAAGAAGACTATTGAATCCATGAGGGATATATGGCTATATCCAGATTGTACAATCATAAATATTAAAAGGACCCAATGATCCCTACTTAGATAACCTATCCATGTAGTAATTAAGCTAGTAGAGAAAGAAGTGGCTTATTAAATATGTAATGGAATAGATGGTATTTTCAAGGCCAAAAAGAAGGGACTACTTTATACCCTCCCCATAACCATTGGTAGGATTGTGTTTGCATTATGGGAAAATATTGAGGCATCCTTCAAATTAAGAACATCCTTCAATATATAAATTGATGGACTAAGGCAATGGGACACATATAAAAGAGTCAAAAGGATATTTTAAATATAATGGAATGAATGTACCTTATGATCACTAGCCTAGTCCTTTTGACCCCATATACACAAAATCATATTCATTCTCTAAGGTCATAGGAAGATTGAAGAAGAATAACATCAATCCAAAATCTAGGATGTAGAGGGAGAAAAATGGAGGAGATGACATATGTAAATTGGGGCCAAGATATTATCATTTAATAAATAATGCACCTATTAGACCTCCATAAACTCAACCACAAGTAGAGACACATATTGAACAATGACCAAAAGAAATAAGTCTTGATGAGATTGTATATTCTTTAACCTAATAAGAGGAATAAGGATCACCTATGGAGGAGGTTCACATAGTATCATTGGACGCTGATGAGACCATAGAAGATGCCCTCAAAATGTTTTCACTAGCCTATGAATAAGATGATGAAGAAATGGAGGAAGAAAATAAAGAAACAAGGAAGGAAGTGTTGGATATAATTCCTATTAGCCCCCCCAAAGAGAAATCTAGAGATTTCCATTATTTCAAGTACCAATCCTAAGAAATCCAAGGTGACTTTTCACTCATCTTTTGAGTGAAGTCAACCTCTTTAGTGAAGAAAGTTTAATTCATGGTCCAGTCATTCTATAATAGTTCATATATGATAAATTGAATAAATTACCTATTGTACTACACCCTTGGGTATTGATGAAAGCTATCAACATCCCAATGCATGAGGAAGTCAAACCATGGATCTTGGATTTTCAAAAGGAGGAAAAAAGGATAGATGCTCTAAGAGAATCAAGTGGAACATAGATGGAGACTTAGATCCAAAGGTGACACAATCTTTAGTTAGTTTTAAGTTTGACCCAATAACTACTAGTTTGCAAAGGGTAACTAAGAATAAGGCTATAGTTGGTGGAGTGGAGTTCACTTTCCAAAAAGAGGAACCTTTTGTTGGATTGACTCCATTTGGAGGAAAAAATCTTGGTGAGGACCCAATATTTGAATAAAATGTTCTTGAATTGGCTTAAGCTCAGTTAGAATAATTAAAATTAATGATCAAAGGCATATTTTAACTAAAAAATAATCTAAAAGGAACAATAATCTTATCAATCCCAGAGGATAAATTTAAGAAATTTGAAGACACCATGGTTGATTTATTTAATTCCTTAAAGCTAGTCAGGGATAGGTAAGATACAATAAATAAATAAAGTATTATGACTATAGCCCAAGTTGGCCACTGGTAGGCTTCAAGATATCTAGTGAAATATTTGATCAAATCCTTGACCAAGGTTAAAATCCCTAAGTTTAAAATAGTCATCCTAGCTTACATAAACATGGCTATGGCTATATTAGTGGATAAGATCAAATCCCTAAACAACTAATCCAAGAAATAAATAAAATTTTTAAAGACCTAAAATAGCTAAAAGATAAAATTTTGTACATATTGGATAGCCTGATCAAATATCCCACCATGCTTAGTCTCTTGGGTCTAATAACTGATGAGGAGTTCAAGCATAGAACTACTTAATTAACATATGAAGTAAGAAATCAAGGACAAGGAAAGATAGGGGTTAATAACAAGAAGATCATGGGCTTACTTTTGTCATTTAAACAAAAAATAAGAGATTTCATAATCATTAAGCAAGAATTAGAAAGAGCTGAGAAGGATCTTAATAGCCTAGAGGATCAAGAAAAGTAACTCTTCATGAGGCCTATTGTTGACCTCTAGCTTATCAATGAGCAAAATTATAGAATGAAGATCTTGTAGGGAGGGTAAAATACTATAGTGGAACAAGGGTCTAAAACTCAAGCTAGTTAACTTAGGATATTCTATTAGATAGAGACATTGTATATTTTTGAAAATAGAATATTCTTCTTATAAAGGCATGGACAAGTTGTAAATTACATTTCCTATAGGTTAGTCTATTAGAAGAGGTCATTAGTTCTAGAAAGTTATAGAAAGGATAGTTGTCCTATACACATGTAAAAATGCAATTTGAGATGACTAATCAACAATACCTCATGAATTATCTATTTGAAGAGGTATTATCCATTATAAAAAGGTTGGAGTTTTTGAGCCAAAAACTATTCTATAACTTTTGAGAAAATTAATATAATCATGTATTTTTGTAAATTTTGTCCACATTTGATTATGTGAATTTATATTATGGTTTTTCTCTCATTTTTCTAGTCCAAATCTCAGATATGAATGGTCCTTGGGAATTTTGGATATGTATCTTTAAGTGCAGAGTTGCTAATTTGTGCTAAAGCTAGATTAGTTGAATGTTCTAAGGTTTACTTTGTTTTATTTAATCTTCTTGCATATGTGCTAATGTTATTTTCTTATATGTGTTATTAGTTAAAGTGAACATGATCCTTATTTACATTATTTCATATTATCCTTAGATTTTGGCCTGGCGTGTGATAGGATTTGAGCTTATGCTAGTATTGGTGTTCTATATTTGTACCCTAGTTGAGAAGGGGACTGTTTAGGTCCTCTTACTCAAATATAGTATAACATGGGATTGATCCTAGGATTTGGGTATCCTAATAATGGATTAGACCTCTAGAGAAGGTCAGATTCCTTTTGGATCTATCAAATATACTAAACCT
This sequence comes from Torreya grandis, assembly GCA_037957365.1. Taxonomy (NCBI): domain Eukaryota; kingdom Viridiplantae; phylum Streptophyta; class Pinopsida; order Cupressales; family Taxaceae; genus Torreya; species Torreya grandis. Next base: position 2,029,569 of record JARHVA010001165.1, on the reverse strand, counting down.
AAACTAACACTTGATTGGAAAAGGGAGAGAGATTTTGATAATAACTTATGAAAGAATGTAAAAAGAGGTGATGAACTAATGATTTGATCACTAAAAAATACACAAGATAAAATATAGGATGCATTCAAGACTATAAAAAATCACTCACATTAGTATTTCATATGAAGGCATGAATTAGTTATTAATCTAGCATGGGAGGGATGTTATCCACTTCCAAACTATATAATGGACCATATATACACTTAGAATGACTTGTGAGGATTACCAAAGTAGATCATGAAGGTGATAAAATTTAGACAGATGTAAGGAAATCATACATTCACTTAACCATTCAATGAACTCATACGACATACTTTAATTCGAGGAATGCAATATCTATTATATCAAATAGGTTTTAGAGTAAAAATATTGGTAGAGTTTAGCCATACCCAAGAGAGGGGTCCATTTCAAGGATTATAATCCTATATTTATAGAAAAAGGAAGGAAAGAGAGTGAACTAAGTAAATAGAAAACATTCAATGAGTCCCAACCACCCTCGATGGATTAGTACCGACTTGAGGATGTTGAGTCATGATCTTATCAAGAAGGAATAAACTTTAAAAGTATCCATGAAATAAATGAATACTCCATGATCTTTATCCAGCTAACATGTCACTTCTTAGGACTCTACACCATCTTTCACTTCATTTTCTGATAAAGATCATATCTTCATACCTTAGAATTGATAGAGCCATGTTTATTCTTCTTTAGATAGATGTAAATGTCTATTTGTATTGGAAATGACCATGTAAGGATAATAATATTCCCCATAATCACACATATACCCCTAAGAAAGTATATGAGCAAGGTCTCATTATAGATTTTAAACCAATGCCATTTATTAGTTTTCTTGTAGCTTTTATGTTGATAAAACAAGACTTGGCAAGTGTCTGATCTCATTTTAACAACAATCACCAACCCTTTTGTCTATAATAGGTCTAAGAAGAACTATTTTTCCTCCATAGATATTTTAATGATGATGTTAATCTTAAAAATTTCATTCTAGTTCAAACTAGATCATGTATAGACTTAGTTCCTTTGCATTTACTTTCCTAGGTCAAAAACTACCCCATCATCCTTCACCAAAAGTCCTAGCTTTATTTTTTTTGATTGGCCATAAAAAACTTACCCAAATCATTGAGCTATTAAATTTTTTCTCACTCTATTGATCTTCCTCTATATAAATGAATGTTGATCATTGATATCCATCCAATCTAACATACTTGTGCCACTTGTCACTCATTCATTTTCACTTAGGATTCACTAACATCTTTGACCCTTTGCTCACCATTACTCTTAGATGCATGATCAAATGTGTTATATTGCATCTACCTTGACCCATTATCCTATCATTCATCACTTGCCATTAGATATTTTGAATGATTAAACACCAACCATTGATCTCAAATGTTTGAAATCAAATAGATACTTTATGAGGCTTTATTTTGATGTTCACGTGCCTATATTTGATGTCTACATAAATATTTTTAACATATGCATGATCATCACTCAAATATTTAAAAACTAATGATCATTTTCCATGACTTAAATTTGATGTATATACCCATCAATTGACATCCATGGGAATGTCGATGACATCTGTGAGATTGTCTATATTTAGAACCCAATGGATGACTACTGAACTTGAACTTTGACATCTATGCACCTATCAATGATGTCCATGCACCCATTATTTCATATTTAAAAACCAACAGTCATTTTATATGCTTGAATTTGACACTCATGAAAACATCATAGGCGTTTGAATTCAAATGACTATTTTCCATGTCTTAATTTTCACACTTATGCACTCATCATTACCTTTCTAGATAAATTTCCCTAAAACAAACAATTATGTTGGATATCAATAATTTGTATCAAAATTATTTCTTTAGGCTTTTTGTTTTATCTACTTTCCTCAAAATAAAATAGGTCTTCGATACTTTTGTATTGGGCATTTGCTATAGACAAAATGTCTAAAATAATTCGGTTCTTGCTTCTACCTTAGATAAAATGTCCAAAAGAAACATGCCTTTGGTATTTTTATTTTAGACAAAATGTCTGAAATAATTCCCAACACTTAGCCAAAAAACTTGAAATAATTTTCTCAAAGGAAACATGAGCACTTAATATGAGTAAAATGTCCAAAATAATTGAACTTAGCAAAAATAAAGCCCAAAATATTTCTTAAGTAAGGACTTATCCAAAAAATGTTTTTCACTTAGCTTTTTTAAAGCTTGAAGGCCCTTTTGGACTTGTTCTTTAAATTTCTACTTGATCTTCTAAGTCTTGTGCAACCTTTCCCTAACCTTGAACTACTTTTATCACCATGAAACCTTCCTAGAAACCTTCCTCTTTTTTTTCTAGACCTATCCCTTAAAAATTGACAAAATAAACCTTAAGTTAATGTGTTTCAAAATATTTTCATACTACAAGTGATCCATGGACCATTCATTTCATCCAAAAATCTATTCAATCCTTGATCTATACTTGATCTTTAGGACACTGCACTATATTTAGACAAGTTTGATATGTAGGCCAAAAATTGGCTAACACGTTTAGTGACTCAGTTGGGAAGCATGCTTGATATACTTGACAACTCAATCCATTTACATGACTCTTAACTCATAATAGATAATACATTGATTCCATGATTACAAAAAAACCTCTTAAATAAAAAAACAAAATAATTCCACCAAAATAGGGAAATAAACAAAAGAAAATAGAGAAAATAACCTAGAAAATCAAAGGCAACTAACCTACTAAAAAATTATGCAAAAAAAACACTTATTTGGGATAAAACATAAGTAAACTAGTCTAAATAATCAAGACAAAACATAATCCACCTAAATTTTTGAATTCACTCATTCTAAGAGATTATATAAGTTTTAAATTAGGGTGTTTGTTGAACATAACCTTTGATAAATGACTCTTTTTTCATAACAAATATCTTATCATATCCTCAAGTGAGTCATCAACAACAAACCATTCACCAAAAAAAATGAACTCATCTTGCACTTTAGGATCTTTTTCACACTGCATGTCAACTACAACTTTGTCCAGTGATATCTCATCTATGCATTATCCTTGAGTGACCTCATATTTTTTATCATCTATTATGAATTCATGAAGATCTTTAAGGAGATTTTAATATTCAACTAAATATGTATCATGTTCTTAAATAGGTTACTCTTAATCAAACTTATCAATAATATGCTCTCTAATGAGTAATATATCCTTTAAAAATCTTCAATCTCTTACCAAGATTCAAAGAAAAATTGATAATCATATTTATGTTCTTCACTTTGATCAACCTGGATAAGATTAGTTTGAAATGCATCTTCATCTTTCTCAAGTGGATACATCTCAAAATTAGTCATGACTTCAAATAGTAACAATTCTTCATGGATTTATTACATCATAAGACCAACCTTCTCCTATATATATAGGATAACTTCTTCAAGATCATCTACAACCTCATTTTCTAATTGTACCTCAAGTGAAGTATCAATAAGGATTTATTCTTCATACACACTTCAAGGATCTTCTTCACATTCTCCAAGAACTTGACTTGTAGTTGTAAACTCTTTCTCTATCTCCCATAGAATAGGCTCCTCCTGAAGAAAGGAGATGGTGTGAGGGTGATGAAATTATTTGGTTTGATAGGGAATAAAAAACATGGAAGGTTGATCATGATTAGATTTTAGGATTTTTAAATCAATGAAATCATTAGGGGAGTTTTAGAGAGGAGAGAGAAAATTTTGAAAACCTCCACATCTTGATCCTTCCACTTGGCCATCACCTCATCAAAGTTTTAAATCTCTATGTTCTCATGGACAACTTGAACTTGAGGTGGTGAAGAAAAGGAACTATAATAAGTATTAGTCTCTTGAATAGGAATATGATCTTGCTCTTGACTCTAACTAGGCAACTCCCTTGGCTCAAATTGAGTATGGTTAAGAACTTTATGAGAGTAAAGAACACAAGCATACTGGTAAGTAATATAAGAGGGTTCTTGAGATAAATGATCCAAATCACCTTTCTATCTCTCTAAAGCCTTAATATTATCTAATATAAAGGTACACAACTAATGTCTCTCCTCTAAATCATTAGACACATTTAGAAATAGACCATTCACTTCCTCATACTAAGAATTTGAACATACTTTTCTTGTATATGCTATTATTTTCAACTCTATCTCATTCATTTTTTCTTGGAGATAATTTTATTCATATACAACATCATATCCATATGGGGAAGGTGAAATCTAGTCATGAGACTAATATTGTGCATAAGGAAGGTAAGAGTCATGTTCTTGACAATAAGGATCATAATAAACTTGATAAGGCTTAACATAGCCTAGAAAAAACTCTTGGTAACACTGATTAGGCTAATAAAAAGACTCATATAGATCATGAAAATGATGGTATGATCTATGATAGGTATGATAAGGAGGTATTACATAGGGATTTTCCTCATACACAACCATGAAAATAACATCATAATAGTGTAATAAACATAGACTTACTTGGAAACTACTTGGCTTTTAGAAACAATTTCTTAATCTTGGGATCACAAAATTCTTCATGAAGAACACTAACACAACTACAATTTCACCAAGACCAAATCCAATATGTCCCACTGAGCATGCCAAAATTGTTGGTTTTCTAGATTTGCACCCTAGCTAAGAATGGGATTGTTCAGGTCCTCTTACTCAAATCTATTCTAATATAGGACTGATCCTAGGCTATGGATATCCTAATAATGGATCAAACCTTCAGATAAGGTTGGATTCCTTTTGATCTATCACTTATACTAAACCTAAACTAGCACTTGCTTAGAAAAGGGAGAGGGATTTCAATAATAACATATGAAAGAATGTAAAAGAGGTGATGTACCAATGATTCAAAGACTCAAACTCACACAAGACACACCATAAAATGCATTTGAGACTATATAAAATCACTCACATTAGTATTTCATAAAAAGGCATGAATTAGCTATTCATATAGCATGGGAGGGAAGTTATCCACTTCCAAACTAACTAACAGGCTATATATGTGCTTAGAATAACCTATGAGGATTACCAAAATAGATCATGAAGGTGATAAAATTCAAATAGAGGCAAGAAAATCATACATTCACTTAACCAATCAATGAACTCATAATAAACACTTCAATTCAGTTGCAAAAAGAGGAATTCAATCTCTATTATATCAAATAGGTGTTATAGTACAAATCTTGATAGAGTTTAGTCATACCAAAGAGATGGATCCATTTCAAGGCCTAGAAGCTTATATTTATAGAAAAAGGAAGGAAAAAAAGGGAACTAAGTAGATATAAAACATTGAATGAGGCCCAACCACCCTTGATGGATTAGTACTAACTTAAGGATGTTGAGTCATGGTCTTATCAAGAAGGAACAAACTTCAAAAGTCTCCATAAAAAAATGAATACTCCATGATCTTTATCCAACTACTAGGTCACTTCTTGGGACTCTATGCCATCTTCCACTTGATCTGTTGATAAGGAACATATATTCATACATTAAAACTATTAGATCCATGCTTATTTTACTTCAGACAATTATAAATATTTTCTTGTCTTGGAAATGACCATGTTGAAGGATAAGAAGCTTCCCGATAATCAAACATCTTCCCCTAAGAAAATATATAATCAAGGTCTCGTTATAAATTTAAAACTAATGTCATTTATTGGTTTTCCTATAGCTTTTATGTCGATAAAATGAGACTTTCTAGGTGTTTTATCTCATTTTGAAAATAGTCACCAACCCTTTTATCTATAATACATCTAAGAAGACCTATTTTGCCTCTACAGAGATTTTAATGGTGATGAGAATATTAAAAATGTCATTCTAGTTTAACCTAGATCATGCCTAGACTTGGCTCCTTTGCATTTACTTTCCTGGGTTGAAAACTACCCCATCATCCTTTGTCAAAAGTCTTGGCTCTATTTTATTTTATTGTCCATCAAAAAATAACTCAGATCATTGACACATTGACTTTGTTCTTGCTCCATCGATCTTCCTCTATATGAATGAACATTGATCTTTGATCTCCAACCAATCTAATGCACTTATTTCACTTGTCACCAATGTATTTACACTCAATATTTACTAAAATCTTTGACCCTCTACTCATCATTGATCTTAGATGCATGATTAAATTTACACCATTGGATTTAATTAGACCCACTATCCTATCAATCACCACTCACTATTGTATCTTTTATATGATTAAATGCTGATCATTGATCTTGAATGTTTGAAATCAAATAGCTACTTTATGAGGCTTTATTTGATGTTTGCATGCCTATATTTGACATCTACATGACTATTTTTGATGTCCATATGACCATCACTTAGATATTTTAAAACCAATGGTTATTTTCCATGACTTAAATTTGATGTTTGTGTACTCATCAATTGACATCCATGGGAATGCCAATGATGTCTATGAGGCTATCAATATTTGAACCCCAATGGATGAATGTTGAGCTTGAACTTTGATGTCTGTGTACCTAATAATGATGTTCATGAACCCATCACTACATATTTGAAAACCAAATATCATTTTTTATGCTTGAATTTGACACTCATGCAAACATCCTAGGCTTTTAAATTCAAACAACTATTTTCTATGGCTTCATTTTGACACTTGTGTACATGTCATTACCCTACTAGATCAAATTCTTCAAAACAAACAATTCTCTTAATGATATTTCATTGGGCATTTATCTCAAAACTATTTCCTTAGCTTTTTTGTTTTGGCCACTTTCCCTAAAAGAAATAGGTCTTCAAGACTTTTGTGTCAAGCATTTGTTGTGTAAAAAATGTTTCAAAGAATTAGGTCCTTACTTTTGCCTCAGAAAAAATGTTTGAAAGAGACATGCCTTTGAGATTTTTGTTTCATACAAAATATCTAAAATAATTCCCAATACTTAGCCAAAAAACCCAAAATAATTTTCTCAAAGTAAATATGAGCTCTTAGTTTGAATAAAAGGTCTAAAATAATTGAACTTAGCAAAAAGAAAGCCCAACATATTTCTTAAGGAATTAGCCAAAAAAGGTTTTGTACTTATCTTTGTTAAATATTGAAGTCTCTTTTGGACTTGTTCTTGAAATTTTTGCTTGATCTTCTAGACTTGAATGATCTTCTAAGTCTTGTGTAACTTGTCCCTGACCTTGAAATATTTTGATCACCATGAAACCTTCTGAAAAACCTTCCTCTTTGCTCTATGAACCTATCCCTCAAAATTTGACAAAATACACTTTAAGCTAACTTAAAGTGTTTCAAAATCTTTTCACATTGCAAGTGATATGTGGACCATTCATTCCATCCATAAATCTATTCAACCTTTGATCCATACTTGATCTTTATGACACTGCACTACATTTAGACAAGTTTTCTAGGTAGACCAAAAATTAGCTAACAACTACTTCATGTCATATATTAGTTAAATGCATTTTTATATGAAACATGAACTTTGTTACAATTTTAGGGTTAAAGATCAAACACATATTTCTTCTCTACCTTACCCTTCCTTTTTCTCCTTTTTAGTCAATTCACCTTAGATTATCTTCATTGTGAATACTCATCTTAGTTTAGCTTTAGGCTTATGATTAAACATAATTCACTTAAAATAGAACAATATATATTTGAAATTAAAGATCAAATATTACACCATAGTGGCTCCCAAACATCAAATAATATAAATTTGTGAAATACTTCACTTGTTCTACCTCTACTCTACCAAAGATAACATAATTATCACAACTTGAAACTCATGCATTGGATTATTTGAATTCAAAAATGAGTAGTGTTTCTTAAACACTAAGAACCACCTATGATACACTTTTAGGCATGAATAAATAATGCATTCTTTAGGTACTATAGGGAGGGGGTGTTGGATATTTGAATATTGTCAACATCTTTGCTAATTTTGGTGATTTTTTTAAAATATTGATGTATTCTTTGCATATTTGTGTCTCTTTTAGCATATTTTTGTAAAGATCATTGATCTTAATGGTTTTAGACCAGTCTTTGTGCTTATTCAAACAAAGATAGCTATTATTTAAAGATATATGATTAATTATTGTAAAGATAGCTTAATTTTTGTCAATCCAAGGCATTTTAGGTTATTAATAGTAGTTTTATTCAAATATTGATTGGACATTTACAAATTTGAGTCTATCTAAGCTTGAAACATGTAAATATCACTCATACCTTCATATTTGGATATATCTTTGAGATTATATAGTTAAAGATTATTGTCTTTTGTTATTATTTATATAATTTTGTGCAAAATTTGTTTGATGTATGAAACTAATCATTATTCTTTACAAAGGTAAGATATACACATCATATTTCAAATAGGGTTCAAATATTTCAAGCTAGAATTGTTAAAGATAAGAAATGGGTCATGTTCAAAGACAAGGGTTCCTCTTATTTCATTAGAATCTCATAGGAGAGCTATATGAGATAAAGGTAATCATATATTTTTAAAGTCCCAACCAAATTCATCAATTTAGGGTGTTCTTATGTTTAAATCCTATTAAGATATGGCTTGGATAGGAGGTTATTCAATAAATGTGCCAAGTGTGGTACATGAACTTCTTGAAAATCCTAAAAAATATTTGCCTACTTTTAGTCCTAATGGTGTTGTAACTACTTTAAAACACATTAAAAGTTTCAAAGTTGATTTAAGACTTTTTAATGTTATTCATGATGTATCATGTAGGTTTTTTCCTTATACTTTCAAAGATGTTGTATATTAATGGTTCCTTAACCTTCTTAAAAATACATAGCCAGTTGGAGTGATTTTAGTAATTACTTCATTGATTAGTTTGGGAAAATCATTAGTCCTTGTGTCCTTTACCAAAAGTTCACCACAGTTAAAAGAGACTCAAATGAGCCCATAAGAGCCTTTAATGCTAGATTATAGACTTAATGAAGATTTATACTTAGATATTTACAAGTATAAATTGGATCCCATGACTTATGTGTTTCTCAAAAGATTTGTTCAAGTCATTAATACACTATCCCTAGCTTATGTTAAAATTGTGATCATTAATGATTATATGCAACCCTAAGGCCAAATGGCATATAGTATTCCTAACATTAATCCAAAATTTCCTATTCTAAATGTCATTCCCAATGCCAATCAAAATATTCATGCCTTAAATTAGCTTCCAATTCTAAACCAATTGCCTTTGAACCATGCACACCCAAGTCAAAACCTAGGATTCTTGAACACTATTGCAAGTGGATCTCATCCACAAGATCAAAGATAAATTGTCCCTACAACTATTAGTAATACCCAAGTGCATAATTTAGAGGCTCTAAAGAGTGATACTGACTCTATCTTGAAGATGGTTTAAAATCTAAACACTAATTTCCTTTAACTATAAAAACAAGTTGGAAATACTAGGGAAAGATATAATAAGAATTTATCTTTCCAAAGATTTAATATGACTTCAACTAGGTTTCAAAATAATAACAACAATAGACATATAAATGAATCATGTACTCATAAGAATGTGCTTGATATAAATCTTAGTGATGTAGCTTTACTTGATTATTATAGAGTGCATTTTACTTCAAGGCATGGTGAATTAAATTATTTAGAATTTTGCAATGCTTTTGAAAATTTTCAAGAAGAGTTAGATAATTTTGAATTTGTCCCTAATAAATATAATGGTGTAGGTACATCAAGCTCTTTAATGGAATCTAAATCTTTTGATTCAACTCTCATAGTGGAGACATTTGAGTTCCCATTTAAAGAAGAGAATGAGCTTGAGGATATCCTTGAGGAGATTCATTATTTTTAGTAATATATAAATAACCTATCCTCTAAAGAACAAGGATTAGAAACAACCTTTTACTATCTCAACTCCACCAAATAATTTTGACACTCGTCCTAATACTACATTAGATAACAATCCAAAACTTCCTAAGGGAAGCACCTCTAAATCCATTATTGACACATCTAATTCTTCCAATAAGATTGGATATAATATATTAGAGGACATGAAAAATATCAAATCTAACATTAATTTGGATGAATTGACTTAGATTATAGAACAAAGGGATTTGTTATTAGAATTTTTTTTTAAGAAGCCTAACAAACCATAAAAGGTTGCACATGCTAACATTGTAATACACAAAATTAAGGCATATGGTCCACCTTTCTTTCTTACAATTAGAATATTTGGTAATAATTACATAATTAATTTTTAGAATCTAGTGTATCTCCAAATATTATGCCTAAAGGTATTTGTGAAAAACTTGGTTTGACCCCAATTAAATTTGATAGAGTTGTAACTAAATTAGATAAATAAAGAATCAAAATAATTGGTGAATTAATGAATGTTCACATGTAGATTACTTCTGAACCAAGGATCCAATAGTTCATTGACATCCAAGTGGTAGACATCCCTAATGCTTATGGAATATTGTTGAGTTAAGATTGGACAATAATATTTTACTTGCCAACTGACTATTCACACATTTGGTTACCCTAAAAAGGTGTTCCCAATTAGTTAAGGATAGAGAGGGAGCCCAAGATGAAGCATATGATCACCAAATAAAATAAAACCAATGAGAAGGTCAACATGGTTAACTCAGATTTAAGTGTCTATACTCTTGACACCCCAAATGTATGTGACTCTAAAACTTCTCATGCTATGCTAGGATTATGTAAGTTATATGTTGATGGTCCAAGATGTAAATAAAGTCTTGGAGTAGGGGTGATGTTAATAAATTCCATTGGGAAGGAATACGATGGTTCATAAAAACTCAAATTCCCATTAACTGACAATCTTTCAGAGTATGAAGCACTTATTCATGGATTAAAATTTGCAATCAAACATAAGGTTAAGGAACTATTAGTTTTTGGTGATTCTGACCTAGTAGTTAACTAGGTGAAAATTAAATATAAATTCCAATTGACATACCTTAAGAAGTATAAGTTTAGAGTGTGTGACTTAATTGAATGTTTTGATGCTTTAAACACTATGTCAATCCCTAGGGAAGAAAACAAGGCTATTTATGAACTTGCTTTAGTTATAGCCAACATTATGCCTAATCAAAGTTCCAATTTATAAAATCTTACCATTTAATTAGTTCCATGTCCCTCAGTGATAGATAATGTTAACCTATGGATGATCAATATATCATTGACTTAATGACTAGTTTAGTGGTATTTGAATCTCACATCACTGATGAAGCCAATACCCTTGCTCATGATAAAGTTTAAGGTAAGATTGATGACAAGGTCATTTAGTTGAATGAGAATAAAATCCCCAAAGATATGATTTCCCTAGAAAGGTTGTTTGATTTTGACAAAGTAGTTTAATTTGTCAAGATCCCCAAGGTAGATGAGAAGGACTACAATTAAGTTGACTTGGGTTAACAAGATCAACCTCAAATAGTTAAAACTGGTACAATCTACACAAGCACAAAAAATAAGAGAGCCAAAGATCTGCTAACCAAGTATAAAGATGTAATGGCATGGTCTTATGATGACTTAAATATCTTTAATCCTAGAGTCATAACCCACACCACACCATTAAAATAAGCTTGTAGAAGTTTTAGGAAAAAATAAAGGCCACTTAACCCCATCTTATAACTAATGATGTACAAAGAGGTTACAATTTTTCTATATGTTAAGATAGTGTTTCCCATTAGACACTCTACTTAGGTAGACAACCTGGTACTAGTTAGAAAGAAGAATGGTGAAATCATATTGTGCATTAGCTTTAGAAATTTTAATAAAGTATTTGAAAAGCATAATTACCCCTACATTATCTTAACTAATAATAAAAAATATTTTTAGTTCTATTATGATGTGTTTTCTTGATGTATTTTTAGGGTATAATTAGGTTCTTGTGAACAAGGAAGACATGATGAAGACTACATTTACTAATAAGTAGGGAACTTTTGCTTACAAAAGACTACCCTTTGGATTAATTAATGTAGGTACAACCTTTCAAATAGAAATGGACCATGCTTTCTATGGGTTGTTAGGTAAGTGCATTATCATTTACATGGATGACCTAACTATATTTTCAAAAAATAAGGAAGACCACATCATGCACTTGTAATAGGTATTTGAAAGGTGTAAAAGGTATGGAATCTTCCTCAATCCCAAGAAAAGCATTTTTTTATGTAACTAAGGGAAATATGTTAGGACATGTTATAACTAAGGAAGGGATATATATTGACCCTGATAAATTGAATTCAATATCAAAAATATAACCCCTAATAGTAAGAAGGAACTAAAGTCTTTCTTTGGTAAAATCAACTTTGTGAGAAAGTTTATTTCTAGTTTTACAACAATTGTAAAGCCATTAAATGACATGTTGAATAAAGATGAAAATATCACATGGAATGAAGATACCAATAAATATTTAAAAGACATCAAAGAAGAAATTGGAAAAGCTCATATACTGATAAGTCTAAAATTTTCAAAATACTTTTATATTTATTCCTTTACTTCTGATCGTAAAATAGTTATTATTATAGCTCATAAGATAGATTAATGTGATCACCCAATTACATTCATGAGAATTAATCTTAAAATTTCTAAGTTAAACAATTATTTGATTGAAAAATAATCATTTGATTTAGTCAAGGTAGTAAAGAAGTTTAGACACTATATTCTTAGGAATAAAGTGCATGAAATGTTGCTAGACCCTGCCACTATGCTAATGTTGAGTCAATGTGAACTTAGAGAGAGAAAATGTAAGTGTATGTCTATAATTAAAAAGTATGATCTTGAAATTAATATTTTCAAGTTGGTAATATGTTAAGGTTTAATTCAGTTAATTGCTAATACTAATCCCAAGCTGAGTATTATGTAGGTTGATCAACAAAATTTTCAACCAAATGATTGGTATGATCCTATTTTTCATTTGATAATTAATGGTTATTGTCCTATATGACTGAGTAAATATAAAATGAGATATTTTAGGCTCAACACAGCCCATTTCCTAATTAAAGATAGGGTACTTTATAGGAATAAATTTGAAGACATTTACCTAAGATGTATCTCCAAGGAAGAAGTAGTTGAGATCTTTAACACTTTACAATGGAAGCTAGGAAGTGGACATCCATATAGAAATAATAAAACCCACCAGATCCTTAGAGTTGGTTACTACTACTCCACTATCTTCAAAGATGCTCAAAAACATGTGAGAGAGTGGCATTAATGTTAGATCTTCAACACCAAAGAGCCAAAAGCTACCATGCCACTGAATCTAGTGATGATTGATAAGGCCTTTACTCAATAAGGATTAGACTTTATGGGGGTAATCAATGCTAATTCATTAGATGGTCAAAAGTATGTTTTGAATGCTATTGACTACTACACAGAATATACTAATGAAGTGGCAAGCAAGCAATGTAAAATTGAAGATGTGATCAAATTCTTATAAGTAAACATATTCACAAGGTTTGACACACCAATGTCTATATTCTATGATAATGGATTTGATTTTATATCCATTGAGATTGTGAACTAGGAATTTGACTCAAGAGAAGGGGTTAGATCAAATGTTAGTTCAAAATTAAATCAAAATGAAAATAACACACTAACAAGAATGACATCTCTAGGCCTAAACACTAGGAGGAGCTTAGTAAAAAACATACATATGAAATAAACAAATAAAATATGAAATAAACCTTCCTTAACCTTCCTTAAAGCTTCCAAATATTTCATGGAGTGGCTTGTTTATCTTTTTCATCCAAGAGTCTTCATCAATGGAGTTATTTGGCTCCTTCTCTCCTTGGCACCTTTGGCTTGTGATGGATTTAGCTTGGATCAACAATTGGGCATGATAAAACCATACAAAATGGATTTTGGAATCATTTAAAGATTATAATTTTACAATATTTAAGCTTAAAATTATGTTTGTGAGGCCTTTTATTTATATATTTTTGTAAATGATTAGAATGAACCTACCTTGTATTTATAGATTTTTGCAAATGATCAGAATGAACTTAAACTATTCATCTCAAGATGAAGATGTGTGTATAAGAATCCATTAAATTTTTTAGGTTAAAATAAACAAATTCCCTCATAAATATTTTGGATATAGAGGAATTAAAGAGGCATGGGAGGGCTTAATCAAATATTTTATGCATTTATGGCCTAGGGATGCCTTTCCAAGAAATTATATCACATAATGATGCAAAAACTCATAATAAATTTCCAAAAATAAATATTCAACAAGATACATGGAATTATTAATTAGGATAATGATTTTAATTAATTATCCTTAAAAATGATTTATCAATTTGATGTAAATCTTGGCAATTAGTGCACAGATTAATAATACTGGTCAAAATGTCATATTATTGGCTTGAAACTTGACTAGATTGGAATTAGGATGCAATGTTATATGAATTGGAACTATTATCCCATTTAGGATGTTTTTGATGTAAAAAAACAAATTAATGTGTCTTGTGTAATAAATTTGGTATAAAAGAGCAATCTAGAGTACCCATGTGTGAAATCATCATTTTCAACCAAATTGATCTGATCAAACTTAGCTATCTCATAAAATGAATTACCCCATTTAGGGATAAATTGGTGTAAATTGGCACTTATATATGATATTTTCACATCATGTATGATGTTTTAGTTTTTTTAGGTAAATTGTGACATTTTGGTAGAAATTGGTTAAAAGCCTGGTTGAAGGTTATTGGCAACTAGTTTTAGGTGTCTATAGAGATGACTGAATGGGCATATGAAAACAAAATTATACTAAAATTTTCATCAAAACATTACCCCAAAGGTAATGGAGTATTTAAATAAAAATAAAAACCTTGATGAAATCCATAAAGAAGTCTATAGTTGATAAACCAAGAATATGTCACAAGCTACTTAAGTGTTCCCTTTAGATAGATAGAATAAGAGTTAAGCAAGAGCTCAAGGCATCACCATTATTTATAGAATATGGTCAATAAATTATATTTCCCATCACACTCAATATTTCAACATATATGTTCATACAAGAATATATGGAGGAGGTTCAAAATTTTTCAAGTTCAAGACTACTTGACATCATACAGATGGAAGATGTAAGAGAGGAAACTTTTTCCAATTTTAACAGACACTAGACCATAGTTAAGAGGTGGTTTGAAAAATGTTCAAAGATAAAGGTGTTTATATAAGGAGACCTAATTTTTATTTTTGATAAATACTCATAACTGAAAGGAAAGATTGGGAAGTTCACCCCTTTATGGATTGGTCTATACCAAATTGTTGAAACCCTGGGAGATAACACCTTCAAACTAAAAGAATTACAAGGAGTAAAGTTTATGTTGATACATAATGGGAAATACCTAAAGCAATATTTATCTACTATCTCTCCTAAAGTCTTCATGGAGTGAACTATAAAATTAGTTAGATTTAATTTTAGTAGGCTTTAGACTAGTTTCTTTGCTTTCCTTCTTACCTCTTGTTTCTACATAGTGTGTGTATATATTTGTTTACTTATTTCATTTGCTTTATATTGGTGTGATTTATATTTGTTATGTTTTATTTCCCTAATTTTTTCCTTTCTTTTAATAATTCTATTCCAGACAACCCTCAACTCAAATTCATATGATTTCTCAAAAAACCTCACAGTTTAGGAATGCAGGTATGGCCCCTTAACATTGGTTAATCATGGGTTATTGAAATATGAACTTGATGTTATAATTTGGAGAAAATAGTAAATAATAATAGGTGGGTTAAATGTTCCTAGATATTTCAATTAATATAAGGTGAGATCTTGAATTATTAGAACAAATTCATGTTTTCACTAAAAAAAAAAATTCATTGCATGAGATAAAGTTTACAACCAAGGATGAATATATGAAGATAAAAAATTTGATCAAATCCTAAAACCTGACTAATCTAGTTCCCAAACTTTACTTGAAAGTTAAAGTGTCTAAAATTACAAAAAAATAAGATCTTATTGAAAAATTCAAGAATTTTCTAAGCAAAGGTGATTATAGTAATCTCCACCAGGGCTATGGACACCTAGCTGGAAGTGGAACAAGGCCTTGAGTAGATCCAAAGGTATCTCTATCAAGGCTATGAATGCTTGGATGGTAGCAAAACAATTCCCAAGCCTTTCTTGAGCTAAAGTATTATTCTTAATGAATATCTAAATATGTTGTAAGTCAATGTTAATGGTTAAGGTCATGAGTTTGAAAGTTATTCTCTAAATCCTATGGTAATCAATAAGTGGAATCAAAGAACACACATAGTATGGCTATGTTTGGATGTTTGATCCTAATTCTACATGTGTAAGACTTATTTTTACCATGAATTGATCTTAATAATGGTTCTTGATCATGTAGATTAGTAATCTAATTATTAGTCTAAACTAGAGTCTTTGAATTCTAACATATTGTTATGTTCCCCCTAGAAGTTGCCATTTGTTGAGGTTAATGCACCCTCATTTCTAAAAAATAGGGACCTTTATTTTAAATTGTGTAAATTTATAACTTAAAATTGAAAATTCACTTGATCAAAGTACCATTAACATGTTTTCACATTATCCTTATTTGAAGATCATCCACACCTTGTTCTCTTTTAGATTAATTGATATATTTTCAAGTGATCATAGTTTTACCCCTTCAAATGATGCTAATGATTTTTTATATGTTTGTATATTGTAGGATCAATGGAATATCATTTGGGAATGAACATACATAGGGTTTTATGCTTCAATGTTAAATTATTCTCTTACTAGCCTATTTAAATCATGTTGAAAAACCCTATTATAATATTTCAGCCTAGGTCCCTTTTGAATTAAATTCAAATTTGTATGAGAAAAATTTATGTGGGAACAATTATTTGTGCCATGGAATTAGTTTAATTTTTATCATAAGGCTTAGTCATGTTTTTAAACATGAACAAACCTTAGTCAAAAAATATTATGCTTGATCCCTTTATGTTCTGATCCCCCTTTGTTCCTCTTGGTTAGGTAATTGTATAGTCCCTCTCATTATGTTATAACTTAGCCTAAAACCTTATCTTAATGTTATAATTACATTTATTAATATGATACAAACTTTAGGATAAAATTTTATGCCATGTCTTTTACTATCTATAGGGTTGCTTTATCATGATTTAAAACTTAGACTAAAAATTTTATCATGTTTATCAACATGAATAAAAACCTTAGTCCAAAAATTTAGTCTAAGTTATTTATATTTCCCAAACCTAAGTTAGATTATTTTTGTTACCTATAGGATCAACGATGTGAATTTTATCATGAAATAATGATCTGATAGTGTGAGATCAACATTAAAAAATTAAAGGAATCAACATACAAGCAAGGAAGTGATAAGTATCAATATTTTAGCTCATGATTTAAGCTTGAGCATGATCTCAAATATCAATGACACATGGCTGAGTATACATATTCCAATTGATGATGTGTATTAAGTCAAAATTTCAATGGAGCCTTGAGACAAGTGAGAAGGTGAAAAGTGTTACAATTTTGGCAAAGGAATAGTAAATAGCTAATGGTATTTAATCCCTTGGATTGAGATCCAATGGAGAATGTTGATCTAGTTAGACAAGATATAATATTGTGTAATGAAGGATAAAAAGTCAAAATTTCTATGAACAAATATGAAAATGATAAGTGGAAAAAACATGGGCCACAAAATAAAGCCTAAGCATCTTTCAAAGATTCATAGTACATGGTTGAGCATATATATTTTGATCAATGGTACATGGAACAAAAGATAGAACCTAGTGAATAGACATCCAATGGAGCATGATTGATCCATGCAATTGAGACCAATGGTGCAAGATCAACTTTGAAATTTCAATGAAGCTTAGAAAAAATGTAGAAATAAAAAGTTTCACAACCATGGGGAATATAGTAAATAGCCAATGGTGTCCAACCTTTTTTATCTTGATCAATGAACCATGTTTATCTGTGTAAATGGATTCAACAGTGCGAGGCGAGGCATAATTATAGAAGGCCTTGAACCAAATAAAATATTGACATGTGTCCAAAAGTGACAAATGGTCATATTTTAAATATTAAAGAGTAGTATGCCATGGAAATTCCATAATGATGACACACAAGTTAGACATTATAGATTTTAAGATTTTGTGGACCCAATTTGAGGAAAGGTATAAATACTTGATCCAAATAAAATCTAACACATGAAGCTTACCATTTGAACTAGCTAACACCATTAAATCACTGAGAAAACCTTCAAAAAATCCCTAGAAAGTATGGGAACCCTAATTTGACCTTGTGATCATTACAAACAAGCCAAGGAAAGTTGAATTATCATCTATGTAAGAAAAATTCAATACAAAGAAAAATTATAGACCACTAGTAAGAAATTTGGTGAAATTCATAGCCATAGAAACTCAAAAAGGTGTTTCTAAGGAAGATGTGGATCTCTATTTGACTTTAAATGCAAAAGGGATGATTTTCAGGGACACATAGTTCCATGCCATAGATATGAACATAATAAACAATAATTAGTCCAAGATTTTTTGTACCATCAAAGAACAACCAACGATAACAAGAGAGGAGGAGAAGAACATGTTTGCAAAAATAATATACTAATGACATAGTTGCTATACAAATTATAGGACTACATTATGAAGTAACAAAGCCCAAGGTACTTTACTATGTCGATGTCATTGCTCCCATTTTAAAGATGGTAAAGTAGATAATGATATTATTGTGCATGAGCATACTTTGAAGAATATTGATTAAATTTCTCCCATAGCTTTTGAGAACTAATAAAGATTGCCTAGACCCCAAGTAGACTTAACCATAATCCATAAATAGTCCAAAGAGAATGATCTGAAGAACATTCTTACCTTATGGCTATATTCTAGGAATCAAATATTTTCTCACTTCAACAACAACATCCCCATTATTTAATTTAGACTTGAGATTAAAATGATCATGACAATGATAAATAGATTATGTGGGATTCCAACCACTACATATATATATAATATCTATGTCCCCTTGAACTATTTCATGGTTAAGAAATAGGCCTTCCCTCCTCTAGGTAAGGTAATCAACATCTCTTTAAGTAGATAGTTTTTTATAATAAGGAAAACGAGTGGGACTAGATTCTACATGAGGTGATACATTTTAGATACCATAATTTTTACAACAAATATTCCTAACCTTAGGGAGTGGTCACCAAGTAGAACATAGACTGTTTCATAGTATTACTCTAAGGTGTACATATTCAAATATAGGGATCACATCCAATTCATATGTGATTGTGTTTACCCATCCCTTAGTAAGGCCATCATAGGAGGCCTAATGATGAGAGTAAACCCACTAATTAAAAATATTGTTGAAGCCATGGGGGACATATAGCTATATCTATATTGTATAATCATTAGGATTGAAGGGACCTAATGCACCACACTCAAGTTACCTATCTATGTACCAAAAAATCTAGTAGAGCAAGAAGTGGCTTATCAAATATTCAATAAATGGTCTTAGTAAGACCAAAAGGAAGATATTTCTTCACACCCTAACCATTTTTAGGATTGTGTTTGCGTTATGGGACAATATTGAAGCAACCTCCAAATATAGAACATTATTCAATATTTAAATTGATGAACTAAGGCAATGGGGCCCACATGGAAGAGTTTAATAAAATTTGAAAGCCAGAGGAATCATTATCCCTTATGATCACTAGCTTGGTCATTTTGAACCCATATACACAAATGCATATTCATTCTTTGAGGTCACATGAAGATTGAAGAAGCATAACATCAATCTAGAATCTAGGATGCAGAGGGAGAAAAAGGGAGGAGATGATAGATGGAAATTGGGGCCAAGACAATATCATTTACTAAGTAATGCACCTATTAGACCTCCATTAGCTCAACCACAAATAGAGACATAGATTAAGCAAAGGATAAAAGAAATAAGGCCTGATGATATTGCATATTTTTCAACCCAAACAAAGGAATAAGGATCACCTATGGAAGAAGTTCACATAGTAGCATTAGACCCTAATGAAACCATGGAAGATGCCCTCAAAATGTTGTCACTATCCTATGAATTAGATGACGAATAAATTGAGGAATCAAATGAAGAAATTGGGAAGTGTTGGATATAATTCTTGTTAACCCCATAAAGAGGAAGCATGAGCTTGCCATTGTTCCAAGAACCAAGTTCAAGAAACCCAAGTTGACTTTCAGTCATCCTTTGAGTGAAGTCAACCTCTTTAGTGAAGAAAATATGATTCATGGTCTAATAATTATAGAGTGGTTCATCTATGCTAAATTGTATAAATTACCTACACCCTTTGTCAATGATGAAGGCCATCAATATCCTATTGCATGAGGAGGTCAAACTATGGATCTTGGCTTTACAAAAGGAGGAGGAGAAAAGGATGGATGCTCTAGGACAGTCAAGTGGAACATAAATGGAGATCTCATCTTTAAAGGTGACATAATCTTTAGTTATTGTTAAGTCTGACCAACAACTACCATCTTGTAAAGGGTAACTGAGAAGAATGTCATGGTTTATGGAGAGGAGTTCACTTTCCAAAAAGAGGATCCTTTTATTGGATTAACTCTAGTTAGAGGAAAAATCCTATTGAGGACCCAATATTTGAATAAAATTTTCTTGAATTATCTTAGGCTCAGTCATAATAATTGCAAATAATGATCAAAGGTATCTTGTAATAGAAGAAGAATCTAGAAGGGAAAATAATCTTATCAAACCCAGAAGATAAATTCAAGCAATTGAAGATACCATGGCGGATTTATTGAATTCTTTAAAATTAGTCAGGGCCAAGTAGGATGTAATAAACAAACAAATTAATATGGGTACAAGATAAATTGGCTAATGATAGGCTTCAATCTATCAACTAAAAGATTTGATCAAATCCTTGACCAAGGATCAAATACCTGAGTTCAAAAAAGTTAGCCTAGCCCACATAAACATGTATATGGATGTATTAGTGGATAAGATCAAAGCCCTAAAAAACTAATTCAAGAAAATAGAGGATAATTCTAATGACCTCAAACAACTATAAGATAAAATGTTACACATATTAGACATCTTGATCAAAGAAACCACCATGCTTAGTCCCTTGGGTCTAAGAAATGATGAGGAGTTCAAGCATAAAACTACTCAATTCATGTAAGAAGTAAGAAATCAAGGACAAGGGAAGATAGTGGATGATAATAAGAAGATCATGGGCTTGATTTTATCATCTAAAGAAAAGATAAGAGATGAATGAAACATCAAATAAGCATTAGAAAGAGCTAAGAAGGATCTCAATATCCTATAGAATTAATAAAAAGAACTCTTCCTGAGGCCTATTCTTGACCTCTATCTTAAAAATGAGCAACATTATAGAATGAATATCCTACAAGGAAGGCAAAATACTTTAGTGGCATATGGGTCTAAAAGTCAATCTAGTTGACTTAAGATATTTTATTGTATAGACATTATTTATTTTTAAAAATAGAATATTATTTTTGTAAAGGCATGCACAACTTGTAAAGTATATTGCCTATAAGTCAATCTATTAGAAGAGGTCATTGGTTCTAGAAAGTTATATAAAGGAAAAATATTATATACACATGTAAAAATGCAATTTGAGATGACTGACTGACAATACCTCATAAATTGTCTATTTAAAGAGGTATTGTCCATTGTAAAAGGGGGTAATTTTTGAACCAAAAACTATTTTATAACTTTTGATAAAATTAATATAAGCAAGGATTTATGCAAAGTTTATCTAGATTTGCTTATGTGAATTAATATCATGTCTTTTCTCTCATTTGTCTGGTCCAAATCTTAGATATGAATGGTCCTTGTGAATTTTAGATATGAATCTTTAAGTGTAGAGTTTCTAATTTTTGCTAAAGCTAGATTAGTTGAAAGTTATAAGGTTTACTTTATTTTATTTACTCTTCTTTCGTTTGTGCTAATGTTTATTTTTTCTTGTAGCGGTTAATATTTAAAGTGAACATGGTCCTTTTTTCATTATTTCATATTATCCATAGGTTTTGGCCTGATGTGTGATAGGATTTGAGTTTATGCTACTTCATGTTACATATTGGTTAAATGCATATTCAGATGAAACTTGAACTTTGTCATAATGTTTAGGTTAAATATTAACAACATATTTCTTCTTTAACTTACCCTTATTTTTTCTCCTTTTTTATTAATTCACTTTAGATTAGATTCACTGTGAATTCTCATCTTATTTTAGCTTTATACTTAGGCTTAAGCATAATTCACTTAAAATAGCATAGGTTATCTTCAGAATCAAGGATTGAATATTAAGCCACGATGGCTCCCAACCATCAACTAATATAAATTTGTGAAATAGTCCACTTGTTCCACCTCTATTCAACCAAAGATAATAGGATTATCAAAACCTATAACTCATGCATTAGATTTTGTGAATTCAAAAATGAGTAGTGTTTATTAAACACTTAGAATCACCTATGATACATTTTTAGGCATTAACAATTGGTAAGTAAAGGATATGATTAAGTTGAAGGGATAGATTTTGATGAGACATTTACTCTTATGGAAAGAATGAAAGTAATTAGACTCTTCTTATCTTATGTAATCTTCAAAGGTTTCAAATTTTACCAAATGGATGTGAAATCTAAATTTTTGAATGGCAACCTAGATGAAGAAGTTTACATTGAGATACTTCAAGTTTTTTTCATGACAAGTAATCATGACTATGTTTTCAAATTTAAAAAGAATTTATATGGTCTTAAACAAGATCCTAGATCTTGGGATGATATATTATACAAGTATATATTGATCCAATGCTTTAAAAGAGGGGTATTTAATAGTAATTTGTACATTGGGATAAGATGGAACTCATCAATTACTATTTGTAGTCTATGTTGATGACATATTTTTTGGTTTTGAAAATGAAAACATGAGTAGAGAGTTTGCATTTTCTATGAATATTGATTTTAAAATGTCAATATTGGGAGAACATTCCTTCTTAGGAATGTAAATTAACCAATTTTATGTAGGGATATTCATTTTATAGGAAAAATACATCAAGGATGTGCTAAGGAAGTTTGACATGTTGTATTATTATCCAATGAGTACTCCAATGATCATAGGGTACAAGTTAAGTAAATAACATGACTCACCAAAGCTGATCAAACTTTGTATAGATCTATGATTGGAAGTCTCTTATACTCTACTACATCTAGGTCTGATATCACATAAGTAATAGGCCTTGTAAGAAGGTTTCAAGTTGATTTTAGATAATCTCACTTGAAAGCAGTCAAAAGGATCTTGAATTATCTCAAGAGCACAATAGAGTATGGTTTATGGTACCCTAGGAGCAAAGAATTCACTCTAAGGACACACTAATGTAGATTGGGAAATATGTGTGGATAATAGGAGGAGTAACAGTGGTGGTGTTTTATTCATGGGTGATTGATTGGTGTCTCACCTATCAAGAAGCAAACCTTTGTATCTATATCAACTATAGAAGCTGAGTATATAGCTTCTAATTCCTATTATACTTAGGTAATGTGGATGAAAGAAACCTTGGAAAACTATAAGGTAAGGTAAAATGGACCTTGTCCTATCTATTATGATAGTACTAGTGTAATTAGTATCTCTAATAATCCTAGTATGCACTAAAAGCTAACCACATTCCTATTAGGATATCATTTCTTGAGAGAATAAGTGAGTAATCAAAGTGTTAAGTTGGAATATGTGCCTATAAAAGAATAACTTATAGATATTATGACTAAACCATTGACAAAGGCAACATTAGAATATCTAATATAAATATTGGGAGTCATATCCTTGTTTGTAAATAATTATAAGGTCATTGGATGATGGGGAGAAACATGTTCATAAGCTTGATCTAGGGTTTTGTAATAGAAAGCTTCAAAAGACTCATTCAGCGACATTGGTCCTAAAATTAATTTTCAATCAAATTTTGATGCTTAATTTGGAAGGCCTAATAATGAAGTATGAAGGTGAGTTTTTTTAGTAGTATGTAGAGGATATGAAAAAGATCCATCTATGAGGTTCCATGCTTTGGATTGGTCAAAAGAGTCACTCATGAACATTTTTTCCATTTGACCATTTTGGTTAGTGTTCATTGTCTAGAGTGTGCTCTTCTTAAAAAATTGATGCTTTTGAGATATAAAAAGATATCTAAGGTTTAAGGTCAATTTCATTTGATGGGTCTAGATGAAATAAATGCTATGGAGATGTTAGAAGGCTACCATGGTCAATCTAAGGTGTTTTATTATAGTGATTGTTGTGTACATGGGGTCTATAAGAACATAATGATTGGTTCCAGTGTCAAATGAAGAGTGGTGAGTGATCAAGATGACTTTGAAGCATATAAATGTGTGTTGGACTCATTTAGATGTGCTCAAGGTGGTTTTAGGTATTAAAGGTTTCTTGAAGGCAAGATAAATATTTTTGATGCCTCTCGAGTATCACAGTTTGTACATAAAGGCTAGAAGGCTAAAAACCTTTTCATGTTTCTATGGGCCCTCATATGATTTTGACCTCAAAAACTAGTCCATAAGTTTTCATTGATGATCTCAAGGTGTTAGAGAAGTTTTAGAATCTGGTGTTAATTAGAAGGTGATAAGTTGACCCTGTTTGTTCTTGATGCCCTAGTTTTTACACCATGTGAGTCGGTGACATTCTCAAGGGAGTTGAGACTTGATTATAAATAATCCATTTAAATTTTCAAAATAGTTCTCAAAAAGTGTTTTATAGTCATTTTTAGGTGTGTATTTTATCTTATGGTTAATGATTTATGGAAATAAAGGGCTAATTAACAAGTTAGTTTGTGAAGGAGCTATGGTGCAGAGGAAAAGTTGGTTGATGATTTTTTTTCATGCATAATGAGGAATTTTATCTTACTATATATATGAATTTCAATCCTTTAAAGTTTATACACATAAATTTATGGGCTCATCAAGGTTCAGGAAGGGCTATTAGGCCTCTAGGCAAGGCTAGTATGAAGAAATGAAATTTTTGATCATTTTATCCAAAATACCAAGGTATGGTTGTTCTAATATCAAATTTTCAATCTCTTTTTTAACATATTTAATTTTTTTATAGTCTTGAACATCTGTTGGTGATCATGGAGTTGACTTGTGAAAGAAAATTAAAGGCAATCATGAAATTTTATCATGGTTGGATATGGTATAAAGGTGATCAAGAGGAGACTAAGTTCAAGAGACTTAGCTATATTCCCTGTTATTTATCTTAAGGTGTGATCACTCCCATTTTCTTGGTGTTATGTGTTTCTTCTTCATATAGTAGGGCATGGTCAAGATGGTATGTTGTCAATAAACAAGACTATGAATATTTGGTAAGGAATGGTATGCATAGTGATAGGGGAGTTTATATCATCTCTCAAAGTATTTTACTTATTATATCCCTAGGATCATTAGGTAAGTCCACTTTATCA
Source organism: Torreya grandis (assembly GCA_037957365.1). Classification (NCBI taxonomy): domain Eukaryota; kingdom Viridiplantae; phylum Streptophyta; class Pinopsida; order Cupressales; family Taxaceae; genus Torreya; species Torreya grandis. The sequence goes on along the minus strand of JARHVA010001165.1, from coordinate 2,004,052 downwards.
TTGTGTCAAAGGGGGAGAAAGTGTTTGCAGAGGAAGGAGTGTGTGCATAACTTTGTGTTGGTGTTGACATAAATGAAAAATTGGGAGATTATAGAGTTGTTTTAAATGATGTATACAAGGTTTCCAATAATTTAAATTATGTGGAAAATAATGTTCATGAGGTGTGAAGGTTGATATCTAGTCAATGACAAAGTGTGCTTCAATAGTCATGCATAGATCTTTAGTGTTTGGTTGGATAGGTAGGTTGGTGGATGTGTTTGATAATGTGATAATGTTTAAGAGGTCATATGTAGTGCTTGGAGTGAATATGGATGTTTTAGGTTTCCATTTGGATCATCCTTGTGTTCATCTAGGCCTAGTTGGTCTTTTGACAAATCAAGCTAAGTGAGCATATTGATGACATTAGAATTCACATGTGTGGAAGTATAATAAGGAGTTGGTCAAATGGATCTAATCATTTTTGTGCCAAGATCCTATGGTAAAAGTTTTAGGTAATGAATATTTGTGTATAAAAATATATAGTGTTTCAAAGTTGGCTTCCCAGACATATTTTTCTAGTTTCTATACTTAGCCAAATTTGCATTAAAAAGTGACCATTGGAATTCAAATATTTAACATTACAAAGGATAACCAGCCCTCACTATTTTGGCTATAAATTCTTATTTTGGAATAATTTGATGGTGGTATAAAGATAAAATTGGTATATAATTTCAAGATAAATCCAATAAAAATAATTTAGAGGTCTGACTAGTTGTACACCTACATTTATTTTAGTCCAAAGTTGACTAAGGGTTTGACCATCTTCTGTAAATGACCTAAGAAGGATATTTGAGGTTTTCTTGATAGTATTTAGATGTTTCAAGATGAATTATATATTGGATAGATTTTTATACTCCATAAAAATTATCTTTATGTATATTGGAGGTTTGACTAGTCCATCTTCAATATGAATAGTTTCCTACAATTTGACTTTTGATTTGTTGATGGGGTTTCTATGTACAAGGTAAAATTCTGATAGGTTTTGCCTATGAAAAGGTGAGTAGGGATTAATTTAATCAATTTAGGGTTCCTTATAATTAATTTGGATTAGACTTATATGCTTTCAAGGGGTCTTGTGTTCCTAATTTTACTCAGTGAAGTGTTATAAAGGAATATAGGTCTCCATGGACCTAAAAGGGCTTCTTAGGCCTAATTTGAAAGGTGTTGAAACTCTAGGATAATATATAAAATATATAGAAGACCTTTGGAGGTTGTATTGATATTATTCCATGTATTATATAATCCTTAAGAGTTAATTAAAGTATTATGGCTGACCAAGGAGGTGATGAACACGTATACTTTATAAATAGAAAATTCAAAGGTGATAATTTCTAGAGTTGTGATGTGAAGGATAGTAAAGTGTGAGTGTGATTAGTGGATATATTTAAATATATATCAGTTTTATGAATGTTTTCATGACCTATAGATCATATTTATGATGTTATAATAGTATTCTTATAGGGTTGAATATTTAACATGAACAAAGAAGTATAGAGTGATCCAAAAGGGTGTTTTGGATGCATTGCTTGTGTGTAAAGGCTAGAGAGAGTGAGAAGGGTTTAAGATACGTGTTATAAATTATTTTTTCATAAAATTTGAAGGAAATCATATTTATATATCTATTGATATTAGAAGTGTTGTGTGGGTGCTCAACAACCAAGACAAGTTGGTGCTTGTTCATGCTTAGGGGTAGGTAATTCACTAAAAGGTCTCATTTTTGTGATCATATTATAAGATAAGTAGTCCATGTTTTTATATTATTGAGAGTGGTTTTTATCCCCCATGATGGTTTCCCACATAATTTATGTGTTGTGTGTTTGATCTTGCATTATCTTTCTTGTTCATTGATATGAATGAATTGTATGCATTATGAATTCTTGAGGTGATTGATTAAGGGTTTGAAAGAATTTGAATTGAAGTTTGGATTATATTTAATCATTGATTCAACCCATTATTATTTATTTTACCTCTAATAGTTATATATCTTATTCACTCAAACCTAAGCTGAATAACCAAAGGGAACAAATATTATAAAATGGGGTTAACATATAAAAGGATGGGGTTGTATTTGACCTCAACACCTCATGTGTTAATCACTACCCACATAAATATAATATAAAGAGTGATGAAAATCCATGTATTTATCCCATTCTATGATGGTATATGTACAATAGTAGTGAAATTTTATATGTTAGTACAATCTTATTGTAATTATGTGCTTAAATAAATAACTTGTAACTTTGTTGTTGTATTCAGATCTAGATAAAGGATTATTTGGTAGTAGGGATTCTTGGTTACTTTATTCTCAATTATAATTACATATTTTTGTGATTGTAATGATAAAAGACTCTTATTCCTCTCTAGTGAATAAATTGGTAGAAAATGTGCTTATATAGTGGAACTTTTAGGATTTCATTAAATTTGGCTTGTGAAACATATATATTGACTTTTTATGATGATTTTTAGTTTGTGAAACTATCCATTAATTAGTGGTCTAATGAAACTGATGGATTTAGACATGACTAGCCTACAACATTCTCTTGAAGGAGCAATTTTGTCTAAGGATTAAAGATAATTAAACTAGAAGTATGAATCAATCAAGTAATGAATCTAGGATACTTGGAATGAGAAATATCAACATTTAGAATCAGGGTTGCATTAATATAGAGGGTCATTTGTATAGAATTAGAGGAATACTAGTTTAATACTGTGGATTTGAGCATAGGTAAAGTACAAAAAGGGATGGTCACAAGTGTATTATTTTGCATTAAATGTTAATTTTAGTGTCTAATTTTGCCCCATTTTATTCTAGTAATACAAAAAATCTAAATTACTAAACTAAAAATAAGAGTTATATACTTGAGTTTACTTGTGAATAATCATCTTGAATGTATATAACATGCCAAACTATTCTTCATGAAAAATCTACAATTACACGTGCACAAACCAATCCTTAATTAGTATTAAAATATAAAAGTAAAGACATGAAAATAATAAATCAAATAACAAGGAACAAATAGATGTTCTCATTTATGTAAACCAATGTGTTTACTATTAAAAAATGGTGACTAGAGAGGGTGGAAGCCTTAGAGAATTCTTTGTTGAAACACTTGGATTGGACTATGCATTCCCAATCCTCATTGGTAGGATAATGTACTTAAAAACTCAAGATGAAATTGAATTTATCATCACATAAATCAATATATTAAAGTATCTTGTAATATTTTTATGAATCCCAATAGATCATTATAGTGGAATCCTTTTACAAAAAAGATTAATCAACAACTACATATAAATTAAGATTCATTCTAGTGTAAAACTAGTGAAATTCTAGGTGCAAAAATTGATGTAAAAACTATTTAAATATAATAATAACTGAGTCTAGTGTATACAACATATAAAATGACATGTATTTTCATTACTTATGTGTAAAGTGGTGTTAAACTGAGCAAGAAAGTGATCATGTATCACACACATGCCCCCAATATGATATATGAATATATTGATTTTGATGACTGAGTAATACCAATTTATTCTCTAAGTTAAACTTGTGGAATACCCTCTAACTTGAGAATTTTTTTTAATAACCTATATATAAATCTAAAACCATTTTTGGATAACCACTAAAAATTATTCTATAGATTGAGTACAATTTTAAGAATTCTAGAAAATACTATTTTTAATTTCAAGGATAAAAGGGAATAAATTTGGATAATTTCAACATGTGCAATCATCCTTAGGGTGTGGTATTATTTGAATATAATTTCTAAGAAAAATATAATTATGCACTATGATCAATGATCAACTGAGTAAATACTATTATCTTATGTCTATGCAATGGATTGTAGTAACTTAATCTCTAACACAAGACACTATGTATGCCCTTGATTTTGAGGTGAGATATGAAGCTTGTGCAATAAATTAGATTAAAATAAAAATTATGAAAATGATGTTATATAATTATTTTATTATGGATTAATAATTATAACATTGGAAATCATGGCATCATATTGATAATCTAATCAATATTGTAATTTATGAAAAAAATAAAGTGAAGCATACATAGTGTCAAGTATAGATAGATGTTTAGTAATTAGGTACATAATGAATAATGATAATTTATTGTATACACTAAACTCATATAAAAATACTTGGGGAAGATGCATGATATCCATCATGGCATAAAAAAACCAAGTGAAACATAACAAGCAAGAGTCATGGCAATGACACATACACAAAACACACATGTAAGAGAACATAAAGCATGAAAGAAGGCCAAGGGGTCACATATAAGGGAAACATTTAAATTTCATTCATATGCATAGAAACACACAATAATTCTTAGATCCAAAACTAAGGACATTTTCAGATTCCCATAATATAAAGAGGTTGAATACAAACACAATAGGAATTCATGAATAAGTGAAATTAAACTACATAAAATTTGTGTAACATCATCATATACTACTCATGTATCTAGTGAGATATCAATTCTAAAGTAAGTGAGAAAATAAAAAAATATTTTCATAATGTATTATACTATAGTAGGAATAATAGGAATAGTCATAGAGTGATAAAACCTATGTAAATAATGCCTCTATTGAACTTGATATGACAAAAAAGCTATAGAAGGCCTGTGATTGTTTTTAATTCAAGACATTAGAGATTATGTTCACTAGGACAAATACACTAAAATTGGATAAGAGCATAGTGCATGAAAATAAAGAGTAGTGTAGTTTTGTCTATGTAAGTTTTTTAGACCTATGATAATTTCACTACTTGAAACTACGTTTGAAAGTGACAACCTATATGTTTTTCAACTCACTCAAGTACACTTGTGAAACATTTTTTTTTATAAAACTAGACATAGATAAGTAATGCATATACTAAAGCACAAACCAAGTGATGTAAATAAACTACATGTCATACATAAGTCCTAGTTTTTAGAATTTTTAAAATATTTTATTTTTATTTTTTAAATATATATGAAAAGCTTTAAAAATATACCAACATTTCCAAGGGATGTAGATAATCAAACAATATATCAAGTGGAATATTATTCATTTATGGATATTCAATCTTTCCAAATTTACACATATCATCATCATAATGATCGATCATTATACCACTCATGTTCTATAATTTTAGCTTTGACTTTGTTAGGATTATTATTTACATTAGGTAAAATACTAGTTACTATTTATCATATGGTTAATACGATAAGTTATATTTTATTATTATTTAGTTTGTTAGTTGTATATATTGTTATATAAAAATATATTATGAATAGTTTATTGCAGTTAGTGAGATATGTAAGAGATATTATTCTCCATAACTATAGGAAATATGTATCTTATATATTTTATAATATGTTCATGTTTAATATTGAGTGGATGTACAAAATAATATATTGTTGTTGAGAAATATTTCATGTGTATTCTATATCTAGTGTTTGGCTCTGCTACATAAAATCTATTTGTCTCTAAAATATGGTATCAAAGTATGGGATTTTTTTGATTACTTCATGGAGTGTCAAAATTGTTAAGGGGATTATCCAAATTTGTAATTTCCATTGGTAATTAGAGATATTATTTCTATGTATAAAGTTTTAGCATAGTAGATAAGTAGATTCTTCATCACATTACTTTGAATGAAGTCTCATTATTTATTCATAATTAGAGTCTATGTAATATCTATATATCCTACATCATTGGGAATCATCTTGTGGTATACACACTTCATAATGTCAAAATAACTGTTAGACTCTTTTGTTGCCTTTTCCATATATCTGATTCCATCTACATGGCAAAAATGGGTGAACAAATATGAGAGAAGTATTTTGAGGCATAAATAGTAGTTATTCAACTTGTATATACATCCTCTAATATTAGTTTATGAATATCTTACCATGGATTTACCATCCTACTATAACTCACCTATATAGATCTTCCACTATGTATAAGCTTATTGCCAATCTCTTGCAACATGTAACACAAAATAAATTGGAAAATATAATTTTGGATCTATGTTTTTTACATCTTCCATGTATTCAACATAAAAATCTCACCAATTCTCATGTACCCACACTAGTGCCACCAAATCCCAACATAACTGTCATTTATATTTCTATTATATTAGGTAGCAAAATTGCTATTACATGGCTTGTGATTTTAGTTTAGATTCAAGTCTTGTATACTCTTTGTTATTTTAAACATTAATTCATGATGAGATCAAATCATGTCATTTGGTTTTTATAGGTAAGAATTATTTTATAAAATTATTTTAAGAAAAAATAAAAAAAGAGTATTAGTTTTTTATCAAGCCATAATTTTAGCTTTTATTATTTAGTCTACAAAATAGTTAATGACTTTATTTGGTCATTTTAACAAGTTAATCGCTCTTGTATCATTAAGAGTCATAATGTTTAGTCATTAGAATAGGGTTCATTTTTTCAAATTATAAGCCATTTTTATCAAGTCAAAATTGTCCTATCTAGAGTCAAAGTCAATGTAAAATGTCCTAAATGTGTCAAAAATAAAAAAAACATTGCCTCACATTAGCATTTTCAGTAGACCCGAACATCTGAATTAAGGGGGGGGGGGAATTATACACATGAGCCTCAAATCCATATTCATTAAGTAGATGATAATGGAGGTTAGAGGCATCAGAGGAAAGAATTTAAAAAGTTCCTCTCATTAGCCACTAATGACAAGGTCACATTTTTTTTAATGGTACTTGTATATGCACTAAATCCACTAAAGCCAAGGATAGTTTTTAGTGGTAGTGAAGATTGTCTATGTTAATTTTATTTAGGTGGAAATAAACATGGATAGAGGATACAAAATAAGATAATGAGGATTTAGTCATCATAATATTTATATTTTTCAATTATTTTTATGGTGTTTGAAAAAACAAAAGTTTGTGGTAATTCCCCTATTGAATTGGATAAAAGGAGAAAGTAGATATCATGAAATATGTAAAAAGTTATATAGAAGGGAAACTAATTACATAAATCCTCTGACTAAAGAGATCCTCTTACTACCATACTTTTTTATAAGATGATCATCTAGTGAATACTTTCACATGGAATAAATGTGGGATATATTCTTATATATTAGTGGTCATGTGTTGATCCAAAACTCAAAAGTTCTGGTTGATAAATATTTCAAAAACACAAAAATAACATAGTAACAATGAATTCTCTGAGAAGAGATGTTTTATTACTCAAGATCACAATACAACTATATGCTTATCTCTAGGAAGAGATGTCTGATTTTCCATTTTAGGTTACATCTTATTTTATACACATTTTGAAAGTAGGGGGAGGATGTGGAAGGTCACCAATCTCGAGGGATATTACTTGGTTTGACTTCCATGATTTAAAACAATACAAAATTCAAGGAATTACTATTTTTAGACTGCACTATTAAAATTGAAATTTGAGGCACTTCCATTATGTTTTTGGGGGTCAAACTTCATCAAGTAGAGGTCCATGCCATCTCACCATGTTGTCCTCATTATTAGATTTCTAACAGTTCAAACGGCAAGTCAATTGGAGATACAGTGCAAAATTTATGTCTCCCAAAAGTTCCATCATCAATTGGAGTGGAACTGTCACCTGAATTATCACCTGAATTATTGCCCAAATCATGTGTAGCAAGATCCAGACATCAATATTTAGATAGTAGTATGTAGACCTAAAAGTATGTGTTGACATATTATTATGTTTCCAATTCATATTATGTGATTTCTCCCCATGTAAACAATAAAGGGGGGGGGGGAATGTTAGGTATTAGTATTTACATTGGGTAAAATACTAGTTATTATTTACCATATGGTTAATATGGTAAGTTAGTTATTATTATTAGTTGGTTTATTAGTTGTATATATTATTATAGATAAATAATATACTATGAATATGTTATTGTAGTTAGTGAGATATCTGAGAGATATTATTCTACCTAACTATAGGAAATATGTCTCTTATATATATTTTAATATTTTTATGTATAATATTCAGTGCATGTGCAGAATAATATATTATGGTTGAGAAATAATTCATGTGTATTATTTGTCTAGTGTTCAGTTCTGTTGCATAAACTTTGATTATTTCTAAAAGCCTTATGCATTATTTTGAATCTTACACATGTGTATAGATATTATTATTGAATGCTTATAATTTATTGATATTTGACCCTTATTCTAAGTCTAAATGGGTGGTAGTATGGGATATGAAATTTGGATAATGATTTTATCCTGATATTTCTAAATTTTCTATTGCAATGTTAAACAAGTATTACTATCATGCCCTATTATTCTACAAAAATGACAAGTGTTTTCCCTCTTGATTAGATAATTTATTAATATATCTATGACTTATTATAGAAAAAACCATTAATTATATGTTAAGTAAAATTTATAACATAACATGTGGTTTGTCTTACCCATGGTTAATAAGTATTCTAATAACTAGTTCTATATCTATGAACTCAACATTATTTACTAAATCCACCAAAGGTAACTTATTCATACTTGTAGTGAATAGGTATATATATTTCATCTTGTTATATAGTAATGATAAATTTGACAAAGATGTTAGTGTGGACACTCTTATTTCATCACTTTTATGTCTAAATTATAATCATAATGAATTTTAGTTAAAACACATGAATCTAACTAAAAATCATCAATTGATCCAAATCATCCATGGAATTATCATTTTGATCCCAAATCATGATGACACATCCCTAATTGAAGTAACACATCATAACATAACATTAAAGTTGTCAATAATGTCCTACATCAAAGCAACACTTTGTAAATATTACCACAAAATAAATAAATTGACTATTTGATTGATAAACAACATTGAAAAAGTCATATTAGTTCTAATGTTTAATTAACTCTTGATAATTAGGCCTAATCTTACTCTAATGGGAAATTCTGTAGCTTTTTGTAGTTTCTTATTTTCTAAAATCATACTTGGATTATTGCCACACCAAAGATGACATCACTAAGTCAAGTGTGAAATAAAAATGTATGGCATGATCTTACACACTCAACATGCTCTTAAAAACCTCTTACACACACCATGTCCTCATAATTTGAAATTGTTACATATTTCATGATTCCATTAATGGAGTTTATTAAAAATTCATCCTTCAACATTTGTGAGGATGAGGATTGATCCTTAACCATTGATCTTCATCTTTTATCAATGGCTCACATTTGATAAGTAAACCTATAAATTAAATAAACCTCCCTCTTCTTCTATAATTTTTTTGTGCTAGACTTACTCTACCAAAATTCTAAGAAAAGCTTCAACCAAGTTCTTTATTTCTCAATCAAGAAACACAGTGTAAGGGGAGGTGATATCAAAATAACATCATGAAATTAATAAAGATACTAAGTGATATATCTATGCCAATCAAACTTGAAATCTAGCAAGGAAGAAGATCTGAAGGTAAGGTATATCATTATGTTTCATATATTTTCCATTTCATTTATTTCTCTCTTTCCTTGATATTTCCCAATCTAAGGATATGCACTTGGGTTTTATGTTGTATGTATTTTATTTGGATTTTATACTAAAAATAAACTAACTCCCTCACAACCATGTGTTTACATATGAAAATAACTCCCTCAAATTCGCAAAAAAATCCTTCTAGTCAACTATAGATTCCCACCAATCAGTAGCACATCCGCTTCTAACAATATGTCCCTTCGTGACAAGTACAAATCTTTTAGTATCAAATTCTTCCATGTTGACAACATGTTTCTCTATCTTAGTAATGTGTCACTAATCCAATTCCAAATACAATCCAACAACAAGTACCTTATCAATAGTAAAATTATAGTTATAGAATGAATAACCCTAATATCTTAGCCTAAAGGGTACACATTCCAACCTATTTTAATCCCAATCCACCTATGTATCCAAATCAAGATGATCCCCCTTTAAAAATTCAACCAAATGTGCTTCTTCCCTCCCAAAATGCTCCCACTCTACAAAAATTCCAAGAGATAAAAGATAATGTTCTAGGACTCCAATTAGGAAATTTGGGTAAAAGGTACAAGTTTGATGAGATATTCTCTTGTCCATTTGACATGAGTTTCCTTCAAGTAACTTTATGGTCTCACTTTGAGTTTCCCAAATTCAAAAAATATAAGGGAAGGGGTGATCCTAGAGAAAATCTAAAATAATTATTTATGACATGTTAAGAAGTATCCTATAACAACATTTATGTACTTTACTTGTTTACACATAGCTTGAGTGGATAATACTTGGAGTGGTTTCTTCATACTAAAGGTAACCATCATCACCTTTGATGACATTTAAAAAAAAAATTGTTAAAAACTTCTCTTATAACATAGAGCATGAGTTGACCATGGTTGAATTATGTAATGCTAAAAAATGTGGTGGGGAAAGTTTTTATACTTACCTACAATAATGGAGAAGTTTATCTATATGATTTACACACAACCTTCCAAATAAGTAATTAGAAAATATTTAAATTTTTAATCTAATTTCAGAAGTAGCTCATAATCTAAGACTTCATTGTGGTAATACATTTTAAGAGATTATAGACAAGGGGTGAAAATTGAAAATGAACTTATAGATAAAGGCCTATTCAAGATTTATTCTCAAAATTAGGAAAAAGATCAATCCCTAATGTAAGCACAAGAAAACACATATGAGAAGCCCAAAATATTCAATATAAATAAGCATGTTGTAGTAAATGAAGTAACTAAATTGAGATATGTGCAAATGGTACAAACAACATATGTCCAAAATAATCCACCTACTCAATCTATTAATTTTCACAAACCACCTGCACATCAGAATCAATATCAATGAATATTCTTATCTAACTTTGGTGAGCCTATAGAGGAGGTGTTATATAATTTTTTATAGAAAACATGGTCATTTGGCCAAATATCAAACCTTTTAAACAAGGACAACCAAATCATATATGATATAAATATAATTAATATTATGATTACCATTAAGTTAAAGGCCATACAATTTATACGTGCATGTAACTTAGGCACTTCCTGTAATAACTACTAGAGCATGTTGACATGAATTTAAATAATGTTACTTATACTTCCAATGAAAAAATTTTTATCTATAAATATTGATTTATGAATAATAATAATTATTGTCAACCAAATAATAATTCCATATCGAGTAATCAAAATCATAATCAGGGTTAAAATCAAAATAAAAATACCTATAATCAAGTTCTAGATTCCCAAGAATATTAGATTGGCTACCATAATGTCTATTATGACTAAAATAATGTTGTAGGCCATATTAATAGTAATTATGCATCCAATATTAAAATCAATCATCATCAACCTTATAACACACCTTAATGTGTTACCTCTTCCATTATTGGACACCCCCTTCATATCCTATTGACCCTATTATGATTCTAATCAACATTATAATGCCTTTATCAAAGGATTCGCCAAGGTCTAAATAATGAGGATGCACGAGTCATGGTTGCATGGGATGAAGCAAGTGCATACCACAAAATGCTAAAGTAAATGAAATCAAATAAGAGATAATTTCATATATAATTTGGAGAAAATCCAATATTCCATTAACTTAAGATGGCCAAAGTGAAGAATACATATAGGAGAGCATGTAAGTAACTCCTCAATAAAAGGTGGTCAAAGTACCCCAATAATAGACTGTAACTCCTCCATGAAAGGTGGTGACAAGGTGCTAAGAATATAGAAGTAACTCCCATACCCGGAATAGCCAATCAAAGGAGTTACTTATGACATTCTTATGACACATATATGACACACATCTCCACATAAGTTAGCCTATCTCACGAATGTAGGAAAACTCCATGTATGCACAAATATATAATATTCCCTAATTAAATAATAGGTAAAACCTACACTAACACCCCCCATAAGCATAGATTAGGTGGGCAGTGTGGAAATATAAAATGGGTCCCGACAACTAGGCCTGATGAGGTACCCATGTAGGTACCCATGTACAAATACAATCTCCCATAAGATAGAGAAAAGGAGAAAACCTGTAGGAAAAAATTTCCCCCCAAAAGAGAGACATAAAAGAAATGAAGAGGCTAGTGGGCCCACTTGAAGATGATGCTACTACAAATGTGGACCGCACCCCAAGAAGAGCTCATAGATGAATGAACTTGCTCTCAGTGAAAGGTTTGGTGAAGATGTCTGCAACTTTCTCTAAAGATTGGAAAAATATCAAGTCAATGACCTGACTATGAATAATCTCTCGAATGAAATACATGTGAATCTCTATGTGCTTGGTCTGCTAGTGGTGAACTAGATTCTTGCAAATCTGAATGGTACTCTGGTTGTCACAATAAATGATGGTGGGCTGCTTGATAGGAATGCCAACTTAGAAAGTATCCCCTAAAGCCAAATAGCCTCAGTAGCTACATTAATAGCTCCCCTGTACTCTGCCTCTATGGATGATATAACAATATAATTTTGCTTCTTGCTAGACCAACTGATAGGACTAGAACCTAGAGAGAAACTGTAACCAGAAGTGGACTTGCAAGTCTGTGAATCACCAGCCTCGTCTGAATATGTATACCCAATTAAGTTAGCCTCTATGCCAAATCTATAATGAATCCCATATCTATGTGAACCTTGTATGTAATGCAAAATCCTCTTAGTTGCTTTCCAATGTAGCTCATGAGGTTCCTGCATAAATATGGAGACAAGTCTCACTGCATATGATATGTCAAGCCTGGTGTGAGTCAAGTAGATGAGAGTGCCAACAAGTTGTTGATACCGAGTGGCATCAACTAATGGTGAAGAATAGTCAACCTCAAGCTTGACTCCTAATAGAAAGGGAGTCAAAGATGGCTTCCAATCAACCATGTGAAACTGAGACAATAAATCAACAGCATACTTAGGTTGTGCAAGAGAAATCCCTAAATCTGACTGTGAGATCTCGATGCCAAGGAAGTAGTGAAAAAAACCCAATTTTGTCATGTCAAATCTATCCTAGAGAGATGCCTTTATCACTGCAATATCTGATGAAAAACTCCTAGTGATCAAAAGGTCATCAATATATAGAACCAAAATCAGGAGCAAATCATCCTGCCATAAGAAGTAGACATTGGGGTCAGAATGGAACCTAGTGAAACCCACTGTGAGAAGGAAGGAATCCATCTTGGCATACTAAGCTCAAGGGGCCTGTTTGAGGCCATAAATAGATTTCCTAAGTCTGCATACTAAGGAAGAATCCTAAACAAATCTTGGTAGCTGCTCCATGTAGATCTCCTCCTCTAGGTCTCCATGAAGAAAGGCACTCTTCACATCCATTTGGTGCAAATCCCAACCATGTGTTGTGGTAATAACCAAGGTGTGTCAGATAGAATCCATCTTTGCAATGGGTGCAAAGGTATTTGAGTAGTCAATGCCTGCCACCAGTGAGAAATGTTTGGCAACCAGTTACACCTTATACTTATCAACTGACCCATCTATTGTAAACTTGGTTTGATATATCCACCTACATCGAACCATCTTCCTTCCCTTAGGAAGTGAAGTCAAGTCCCAAGTGTGATTTTTGATTAAGGAAGAATATTCTTCCTCCATAGCATTATCCCACTCAGGTACCCCTGATGCCTCTTGAAAAGTTTGTGGATCTAAAATTGAAGCAAACAAGGCATGTGGATCTCTCTGATAATCCCCCCTAGTGCATCTATCATCTACAGGATCTCCTACCCAAGTGCCAGCACTCTCAAGTGTTTGTCTAGCCCAAAGTGGCCTAAAAGTTGGCGAGTCAGGTGCTAACTCCTCATCCTCTAACTGACTATAGGTGGATGACTCTGGATCACTGCCCTCACTATCTAAACTTGAAGAAGAAGAAGATGTCTCTAACTCAGTAACCTATTATGGTTGATCTAAATCTGAGGAATCATCATGAAGAAGTATATTTGATGAGGGAGAAGAAGTGCCAAGTGTTGAGTCTCTAAGACTCTCCTAAAAGTGGACACTTCTCTCAATGAACAACTCATGAGTGGTTAGATCTAGAAGGTGATACCCCTTAACACCATCCAAATATCTTACAAAGATGCAAGGCTTAGACTGATGTTCCATAGCTTTGCATTTCTTCTTCGATATGTGGGCCATGGTTGGGGATTTGAAAACCCTAAGGTGTTCAACATCAAGTTTCCTTTTATGCCAAGCTTCAAAGGGTGTTATCCCTTTCAAAGCTTTATGAGGAACCCTATTTTGAATGTAGCAATCACAATTGATGGCTTTAGCCTAGTACTATGGTGATAAGGATTTGGAGTGAATCATATAGCTATCCATCTCTTTCAAGAACCTATTTTTGCATTCTGTAACCCCATTCTATGAAGGACTATAAGTGATTTTGCACTACAAATCAATCCCCTCTATGGTGCAAAACTACTCAAAATTGTTGCTGACATACTCCCCTCAACTATTAGTTTGAAGAACCTTGATGTATTTCTCACTCTATTTCTCAACAAGATCCTTGAAGTCTAGAAAATTTTCAAACACTTCAGAATTCTTTTTGAGAAGATATATCCAAGTGTACCTAGAGAAATTATCAATGAAAGTGAGGATGTACTTGGCCCTTGTGAAATATGGTTTGGGAACAGGTCTCGATACATCACTATGGACCAAATCCAAAGGTTGTGAAGCCCTCCAAGCTTTGCCTTTGTCAAATTTTGCTTGGGGATGCTTCCCAAGGGAATACCCCTTGCAAATTCCTTTTGAGAATTGGACACGAGGCAAGCCAATGACCATGTCATGTTTGGAAAGTTTCTCAAGGTAGTGGTAGTTAAGGTGGCCAAACTACTCATGCCATAATTTGCTAACTCCATTTGAATGAGTTAGAAATGCTGTTGGAGAAGAATTAGGTGAAAAATGTGAGAAGGTGTATAACCTTGCTTGGTGATTTGCCCTACCCATTGCCACTGTAGTATCACTATGCAACTCCCTGATAGCTACTGAATTTGGTGAAAACTCAACTCTCATGCCCTGACTAATGTGAGTGATTTGGTACACTGATAGGAGATTGGTTGAAAGAGAAGGAATACTTAGAAAATTATTGAATGTTCCTCCTTCCATTTCAACTGACCCTCTCCCTGCAATGGAAACTGATGTGTCATCACCCAAACTAATTGAAGTCATGCTACAAGGTTCTAAAGATGAAAACTCTACTAAGGAAGAGCCCATGTGGTGAGAAGCACCCAAGTTAATGACCCATGAATATGTAGAAGTTTTTGTAGCTACAAGGGCTTTGCCCTTTTATTTCTCCTTACCCTTGCCTTTTGCCTTAGTAGAATCTTGGGTAGATGAATTCTGCCTTGATGGACTCATGAACACCTATGTTGTGCTTCTCTAGAAGATGAGTTAGGTGATCTATTTGTTTTTTCATGCATTTGTGTTCATCATGCCCTATATTTTTACAATAGGCACACTTAACCTTCTTCTTCTTAGGTTTAGCATTGGAGGAGGAAGACTCAGTGTTGTTTTTGGAAGTATTGTTGTTTTCTTTCTTCTTCTCCTGGTCCTTATTCTTTTTCTTCTTCTCCTTTGTTGAAGTCTTATCCTTACCATTTATAGCTATCAAAGCTTGGGGTTGATTAGACTTCATTGTGACCATTTTAATTATCTTATCTTGCTCCCTAATCAAGTCAGCAATGAATGAATCCAAAGAAGGCATTTTCCATGTAATTCCAAGGGCACTTTTTGTGGCATGGAAAGTGGAGACAAAGACTGAATAGCTTGGACCTAACTTTACAAGAATAGAAAGGATGAGTTGATCATATTTCCTCTCTATCCCACATTATTTCAATTACAATATAAGGGCCTTAAACTTAGTTAAGAAGTCTTGTAGGGTGTCAAAGTTGCTAGGACATAGACTTATGAGTTTGTTTTCGAGATCATGACCTCTCATCTCATCAAGCTTCCCAAATAAGGTTTCTAGGGTGTCCCATATGTCTTTGGGAGTCTTGGAGGTTTATAAATAGAAGAGAAGTTTTGGAGACATGGACAAGCTTAGTAATCCATATGCTTCATCACTACGGTTGTACCACTTGACCTTTTCAGCATCAGTGTTGGGTTCTACTTCAGTACCCATGGTGATCCTATACAACCCTTTACTTCAAAGAATGATTGACATTTTAACCTTCCATTCATGATATTTCAAGGGTTTTAGGAGTTTAAGTTGAAAAGAATCCATTTTAAGCTGAATTTAGCTGAAGTTGTGTTGACTGCAAGTTGTGAAATTATGTAGAAAGGAGAATGAAAGCAAAGATTGTAAGTGTTGAAAAGAAATCACACCCCCCCAAAATGTTGAGCCCCCCAAAAATATGAAATTACATGATCAAAAGACATTGGGCTCAGCTGAGAATGAGTCTTAGAGCAATCAATGCAAAACTTTCAGCAAATAGGACGTCGAACTCAACCGAAAATGCGTCTTGAGAGACCCAAATTTTAGGCATTTTATAAACTAGTGTGTTTTTAACAAATAAAAAGCCTACACTATGGATAATTGAAATAAAAACACTTTTTAAAAAAATGACACCCAAATTTGAGCTACCGTTGGCAAGATATTAAAGATTCAATTTCCTGTAAACTAGTGTTTTTGCAAAAAAATAGCACTAAAACATTAAAAAAATGTTTGTTTTGAGAGAGAAAGTGGCCTTCCAACCACTCCTTGGACTTGGCATAGAGAGAGGAATCCAAAGGAGGTCTTTTTGATGGGTAATTGGCCTCCTACCAATTCGAGCCTCACCCTTTGTCTTTGACAGGCGAAGATACAAGTTTAAATTTAAACCCCCAAATTATCAAAACTTAAAAATTGTCTAAAATACTTAATACGCAGTCAAGTTGATTGATTTTTTTGGACAAGTCAATTTTAACTGAAAAATTAAAGGATAGAATTTAATGGATTGCCAAGTATTTAAGGGCTCACATGGGACACCAAACAAGGAAAGGGGCGCCAAAGTTTGAGGAAAGAACAGATTTAAATTTGCTGGGCAAAAAAGATAGCATAGACATTGAATTCTAAGTAGATTACAGGTCCAAGGAAGGCTTGAATTTAATGAATTTATCTTGAAATCATACCATAATAAATGACTTATGTGGAGAAGGAGAAAAGGGCGTAGAGCTGGATTGAAAAGTTGCAATGAAATGCACCAAGGTGGATGTAGGACTGCGTTTTACCATCACGCCTTTTTTGAAAGCTCCAAGATTGGCATTTTATCACCATAAAGTGACTTAGCTATGAACCCAACCACGTTCTTTCTTTCTTCCTGCACAAACTCAGCCTTTATGTGCTCAGATTTCTCCCTTGTTTTGGAACGCCATGGCAATAACTCCACACTTCTACACTTGGGTCTAAAAACTCTTATGCAGATCTTGAACACTGTGAGACTTTCAACACCATGCTGAGAGGATCATGATCACAAGCCTGCATGTATATGGAGAGACCAAACAAGCCATGGAAGGAATAATAACACGGAGAACTAGCAATATCTCCCAAAAATTTTCAAATTTCACAAAAAAATGCCTTAACAAAGCTCTAGATTTCAATGAAAGCAATAGAAAAATAGATAACCAGTTACCAAGGTGGCTCTAATACCATATTGAAGAATTCATCAAGGTCTGAATAATGAGGATGCACGAGTCATGGTTACATGGGATGAAGCAAGTGAATCCACAAAATGCTAAAGTAAATGAAATCAAACAAGAGACAATTGCATAGACAATTTAGAGAAAAGCCAATATTCCATTAACTTAAGATGGCCAAAGTGAAGAATACATATAGGAGATCATGTAAGTAACTCCTCCACAAAAGGTGGTCAAAGCACCCCAAGAATAGACTGTAACTCCTCCATGAAAGGTGGTGACAAGGTGCTAAGAATAGAGAAGTAACTCCCATACCTAGAATAGTTGGTCAAAGGAGTTACTTATGACATTCTTATGACACCTATGACACATATATGACACACATATCCACATAAGCTAGCCTATCCCACAAATGTAGGAAAACTCCATGTATGCACAAATATATAATATTCCCTAATTAAATAATAGGGAAAAATAAAAACCTACACTAACAGTCTTGACATCCATGGGTCATCATTCTAGGTCCTCCACCTTATACTTCCAATTCCTCTTCAAGTAAGCCTCTTCCAAATTGAAAAATAGTTATTGTGCTTCAACATCCATGGGTTAACATTATGCATCTCATAATCCTCCATTGAGTTGAGATGCTAAAATAAATAAAAATAAAAAAATCAATAATCAAAAGAGAATGAGAAACAATTCATCTAATGGTGAAAACCATTCTTATGGTGCCTTATTCAAGTACCATGATGATAATCAAGTTTCTATAATCATGTGTAAATAATGCATCATTTGAAAGTACCTCAACACTTGGGGGAAACCATGTACATTTCATATTCAACCATAAAAATATTTGTTTATCCCATTTAATCCATTTTGGCCACCTGATCCTTATCCTTGTCCATACTTTTATCCATCCTATCATGCCAATCCTTTTCCTCTCATTTTGACCTTGATAAGGATGTGGAAGACATATTGAGACTTATTCTAAAACATCTTGGTATATCATTCACATGTGTTGTAGTGAAATTTGGCTATCCAAATTTCACTATCCCATTTTACAAAATTTCCATCATTTTGCCTTGTATCCTATTTTCCATAGTATTTCATGAGGCTCCATAACCAATTGACTAGGAAAACATTTTGACTAGCCCACATAGAATAAGTTAAAATTTTTATTTAGTGGGCTCTATGAGAAATTAATTAATGTAATTACTTTATTAATGATTTTATAATCGATTAACCTTAATTAAAGTCATTAAATGACTATAAGTTTTGGTCATTTGATAAATTAATTATTTTTAGAATTAATGTTATTGTAATATGAAAATTAAAAATTCAATATTAATATTGTGAATTTTCCTAAATAAAGAAATAAAATCAAAATAAAATAAAATGAATGGTTTTTAATCTTCCAAAAGGAAAATATTATACAAAAGAGTAAAATCTATATTTTTTAAGGGTGATTGTTCTTTTTCTCAAGCTCTTAGAGAGATCTAGCTAAAACTTTGTGTGGAGCTATGTTATTTCTAGATTAAATAAATGAAATACAAGAAAGCATGTGAGACTCTTTTGGGGTTTTTGTATATTTTAATGTCCTTTGTTTACAAATTTTGAATTTGTTTTTGTAGATGAAGACTCCATTAAAATTGTACATTAATTTGATTATATGTAATTTGTGTTGTTTTCAAACTTTAGGTTGGAAACCCCAATATAAGTTTTCTTGATGTCCAAAGTTTTTTGCATGTTTTATCTCATTAAAACCTTATACCAAGTGTGTGTAATCAAGTTTGTGAGGAGACTTTATGATTCTAGGCATGCCTTTTATTCCTAAAACCCTTGTTACTTCTATGTTCATTCTTGTGTGAGAGGAAATATTTCCATTTCCATTGTTTAATATTGAGTTATCTTGGTGGTTTTATGATTTTATCTCGATGTGGGTTTCTCCATCTTTTCTTTTCTTATTTATATTTTATTTCCTTTTGATCCTTTGAGTAAAAAGTAAATAAAAAAAATTATTCATGTCCTATGAGGGAGATGTCCCTCTCAATTGCAAATGATAATCATGATTCTCTATGGTGATATCTCCAACTATTGGTGAGTTTAATTCACTTCTTTTTGGGTGAGTCACAAATCTAAGGTGACCAAAATTTTCACCGACAGTGTTTAGTGACTCCACTAGGGATCGAAAAGGTGCCTTTTGATTCCTAAAATCTAAAGGAAATATTCTCATTGAAAGAGAATATTGGTGAATCCATTGAAAAGAGGCCTATAAATGATGGAACACAACCCATGCTTTTGATTTTCTAATTTTTATACTGCATTCCATGGTATAATTTTGGTTGCAGGCATGAAAATATTTGAACTAAAAAAAGATTTTTTATACTTGGAAAACATTGGGTGGAAAAAGGAAAAAAAAATGACAAGTGTTTTAAATGATCCTAAATTAGGGGTTGATTGGGTCTATGCACATGATGATATTAAAAATAATTTCTTTCTCTTAATACTATATTTAAAAAAAATACAACTCAAGAGTTGTTAATGATAATAAAAGAATGCAATTCTTAAAAAAATTATATGGAGCCATGCAAGTAAAGAGGAAAGAAATTTTCCCATTTCAAAGCTTAAACCAAATATAAAAATGCATCAAAAATAAAAATTCAGCTTCCTTTCAAGAGCTCGAGCTGAGTCATGAAGGTGGTGGGATTCATATCGGTGAAGAGAAAGCATGCAATAATGTTGAACATAAAAACATAATAGGTTTTGAAGAGAAAATAACAATTAGTTTTCAAAAAAATTCCAACCATTTGGAGTTCCAAGAGGTTTCAACCCCGAGCTCACATTTGGATGCACCCATGAGAGATTTGGTTTAGCCACTCATGGTTGAAGAATAACAAGAGTAGACAAGAGGTGAAGATTTTGGAGGTATGTCTCATGATGTTCATATTTTAGATTTCAAGTTAAAATAAATCCTTCTCATTCATGAGAAAAATGCAAGTAATATTTACATTTTAAGTGTGCATGACCAATTGCTTAAGTTCATGTTTATCTTCCCCCAAATGTCTCATGCCTTTCCTATTGATGGAATTAAAAATATGCCACTGTCCTTACTAGTGTCTTTGCATGTGTTGTATTTACCATGAAAAATCTTATCTCGTAAAGGCTCATACTTTTTCCAACCTATAAATAGATTCATTTAGTGTTGTGGAATTTTCCATTCCTTTATAAATAGTTTCCATTTTCAAATAATTTTGGCTTGTGTTTTCCCTTCCATTTTTTCCATTATGTGTGTGTTGGTGTTTAATAAAACCCATCTTTCTCATTTTAGGTTTTTCCCCTTCTCGTTGTGTTGGTTTCTTGAACCTGTAAGGTGTTGGGTAGTTGTGATCTTTACCAGAGGCCATGTCATTTTGGTGAAATATTGGTAAGAATATTGGATACATTCTTGCTTTGTAACTTCACATTTGGTATGGAATTTTGATGGTTATGTTGTTACCAATAAAGCCTTTATTTTATAACTCAATGGGAAATTATTGAGGTAAAAGAGGACAAACCAAACCTTCAATTTTCTCAAATTTATAAAATAATGATTAACGATGCATTTTCCTTGGTGCACTCTACTTTAGTCTCATGGCCAATCTATTCAACAAGAATTGAAGGAGTAATAAGCTCTTAAGTAATATCATGTGCATATTACTCTATAATCATTCCATGGATGAATGGTGAAATTGTCTTGGTAGATAGAATATACTAAAATCTCCTTCATTTATTGATGTATTCAAAATAGAACAAGTCCATAAATCTGACGTTGATAAGATATTTCCAAATGGAGAAACATTTCAATTAGGGTTTGAATTACCAAAAAATATTATTTTTATGAGACCGTATTATTTTACTATAGATAATTTGGATAAAATCTCAACATGGTATTTTGGACATTAATAATTATTTCACTCATCAAATATGTTTTTATTGTCATTAAGGAAGATGATCATCAAGAAGAAGGTATATTTGCATTTTATTCATTATTTTATCTACATTTTAATGTTGGCTAAAAGGATGGAAACTAATTTATGTTCCTATGGGTGACAAAATAAAATTCATATTTGTATCATTTGGGTTATGGCTCATATAACTAAGATACCATTTGTAGAATTGTGATCAAAATAAGTTGTAATATAGTATAGACTTTCTACTTGAGTTGGTATTAATTCAAAATGGAATTTTGGTTTTAAGTAATATGATTAGATCATCACCAATTTACTTTTCTCCAAGTTCAAGTGTAAATTTGATTTGTTCAAGATATGTAAAAACTTCAATAACCTGCCAAGCTGATGGAGACCTCTACAAACCTTTCAAACTTGTGTCTAGAGAATGCACAAGATATTATTATTTTATTCAAGGATACATACTACTGCATAGATTGGTCAAACTACAATCATTCAAAATTTTATATAAATAATCTTGGAAAATCGATGATATGAAGTTATGATCAATATATTCTACTCATTTCTCACATAATAATAATTGTCATCCTATAAAATATGCAAAACTACATGGATGAGCTAGAATGGTGTAAAAGGTAATGTGAACAAGATGGATTTTTAGCTACTTTAATTGATTCAAGACATATGATATTTATAAATATTTGAATTCAAACAAAAATAGGTTTGTAAAAAGTCTTAAAATTTCATGCTCATAATGCCAAATCTCAAATTGGATCTTATGCCTTTGTGTAAATTATCATCATTGACATGTATGACAAATGTGATAATGTAGAGGATGAGTTAAAGGTTTTTTAAAATTTTATAAAATAAGATTTTTTCCTATGGAGTGGGATTATTTTAGGTTATGAATTAAAAACCTTGAAACTCCTATGTCAAATGCATTTGGCTAGCTTGTAACTGAACTATTTCACTTTTGCAAGAATTATCAATATATGTACTCTCTTAGAAGAGCTAGGGCATGCTTGTCAAGTCCATGCTCATGTCATCAATATTGTTTTTATTTTCTGAAAGTTATATAGATGATATTAATCCCAAGTGTGGGATCATGAAGTATTTTTGAATTTTTTTTGATAGAATAAGTGAAAGAAATTCAGTTTTATTGATTGCAATGATTTTTTGAGGTACACAACATTGACAAGCCTAAGATGCTCTCCAAGTTTTTTAAAATATGTGATTGGTATAATTTTATAAGTGTGTGTATAATATATGGGGATAAATATATAGGAAATCATTAAATAAAATGGGTTATTGTGTTGGAACCATAACATACATAAACTTATGTATTATTATCTAATAACAATGTTGTAGCTAGAAAATGGAAGTTCACCAAAAAATTGAAATCTGAATTTAGTTTAGAGACTTGAGATTGGAGATGAGAAATAAAATGATTCCAATCATTTATTTTCATTGAAATATTTTTCCAAATAGTTCATGTCCCTCCAAAATGTATATTTCATTGAAGCATTTTGTCAAAAAACTAGTGCACCATCTATACATATGAAAGTTTCAAACAGGTAAAATGTAGTTGCTAGGTGTATAGCTAAGTCCATTAATATAACAAGTAAATTTCAATCCAATTCCAAGTGTATCATGTCAATGGTTAAGTTTTGGGTATCAAATCAGATGAATTTGATTGATTTATTTTTTTAAACAATTTTTGGTTAGCTAATTAATGATTTACACCATGATTTTGATATAGGTGAAAAGTTGTATGTAGGGAGAATCATTCCTTTAAATAGCTATCAAATAAAATAAGTTGATTAGATGAATTAATATTCATGGTGGGAATTCTAATCACCTCCATGAAATATTAAAAGTGTACCATGAAATTTGAAGAAGAATCAAATTCAATGACATCATAGCATAAAATAGTTGGGAAGACCATACTGAATGGCATAACTAGAATTATGTGCCTAGGAGAAATCCTAACCATGATAGGACCCTTTATAAGTGTTAAAAACACTCTTATTAGTGAATTAGCTATAATAATTGATGACTTCATAAAAATATTATAAAAAATTAACAAATAGAGTAGACTATATCATGTGTTCCCCAAGTTCATTTTGATGTCAAAAGACCATCCAATTTGACATGGCCAAAATTTTGAAGCCATGCATAATTTTCCTTCCATGAGTTCCTCACCATATTTTATCATTAGTATAAATGACATAATGATTTATATTTACAATGGGATTGATCTAGCTGCAAAGGCTATATATAACTCTCCCGTACAATGAGCAGATCCACATGTTGGTATGGAGGTTGATCTCTAGAAGTCAATAAAGTAATATGTAATCATAACATCTAGTAAAGGTCTTGTTGTAAATCTCAAATCCAAGGTCAATTTTGACTAGAATATAATAGAGGAATTTATTTTTAGAAAGTAAAACACATAAATATTTAGAGGGCATATCAGGATATGTGTAAATTTAGATTAATTATATTGGGAGATGAAGATAACATATTTTTCAATGAAGGAAATAGGCTAAATTTTTAAACATGTATTTGGTTCATAAGTTTGTGTTCATTACCATATGATTGGGATAGGTGAAATAGTTTATATTTGGTCAAATAATGGAGTGAGAGCAATGGTATTTTGAGCAAGTTGGATGAAGTACAGGGCACCAACATCTTCTAGAGTTCTCCTACATTCTACTAGGGAATGCAGTCCTAAGTCAGAACCAATAGTTATAGTAAAATTTATCCATCTAAATTTCACTACTATATTTTACCATTTGTACATAAATTTGCTTTTTCTCCTATTTTTTTTAACATTTCACAAGACTCCATAGCCCAAAGGACAAGGTAAACTTTTTGACTAGCCCACATAGAGTAAGTTGTAAATTTGATGTGGTGGGATCAATGAGAAATTAATTGACTTAATTATGTAATTAATTATTTTATAATTAATTAACATTAAATAAAGTAATTAAATGACTATAAATTTTTGTCATTTGATAAATTAATTATTTTTAGAATTAATATTATTTTAATATGCAAATTGACAAGTCAATTTTAATATTGTGAATTTTCTTAAATAAAAAAATAAAATGAAAATAGAGGAAAATAAATGGATTTTAATCTTCCAAAATTAAAATATGGTAAAAAAGAGAAAAATATAGATTTTTTAAGGGTGGTTCTTCTTATTTTTTGCAAGCTCTCAGGGAGAGCTAGCTGCAACTTTGTGTGGACACATGTTATTTCCATATTGAAGCAATGAAATTCAAGCAAGTGGGTGAGACTCTTTTGGGGTGTTTTTATATTTTAGTTTAATTTGTTTATGAATTTTGAATTTATTTTTGTAGATGAATAATCCATTAAAATTTTGCATTAATTTGATTATATGCAACATGTGGTGTTTCCAAACATTGTGTTGAAAACCCCCATATAAGATTTCTTGATATCCATGAGTTTTTATATGTTTGATCTCATTAAAATATTATAATAAGTGTGTGTATCTAGGTTTTTAAGGATAATTTGTGTTTATAGGCATGCCTTTTATTCCCAAAACCCATACTACTCCTATGTTCATTCTTGTGTGAGAGCAAAGATTTCCATTTTTGTTGTTTAATCTTGAGTTATCCTAGTGTTTCTTCACTTTTATCCCATTGTGGGTTATTATATTTTTATATTTGTGTTATTTACTTTCATTATTTCAAATTAAAATTTCACAACCTTCCAAATTATTCATATCTTACAAGGGAATTACCCCCTCAATTGTAGAGGAGAATCACCATTCTCTACGGAGATATCTCCAACTATTGGTGAATTTTCTTCACTTCCTATTGGGTGAGTCACAAATCTAAGGAGATAAAATTTTACACCAACAAAAAATTAATTTTATGACTAGACACTTGGTTCTGATGTGACATAGTCATTGGAGATCCCTAATCCATTCCTAGTCATTTTTGCCCATCATCATCCATTATCATTTAAAATTGTCCTAAATTCCTTCCATCCATTATCATTGCCCATCTTAATGATAGAATAGGTTTTACCATTTCTAGTGACCCTTTATAAATACTTATTCCAAAAAAATTAAAAATGTTAGATAATTTAAAAAATTCAAAAGCATTATAAAATCATAAAATCCTATAAATCAGAAAAGGTAAAAAGTCTTCAAAAGAGATATAAAACAACAAAATCCAAAACCATTTGTCTTGTCCTAAATCCAATAAAAATCCTTAATCAAATAATTTAATATACCATTGGGATGTGTCCTTATCAAATCCATCTTTTTTGGGGGAAATTCATCAATTCAAGTTCAAAACTTTCACACTATTTAGGGAAACTCAAATCGTGTAGACTATTTGAGATATTTTTCTCAATCCATCCCCTAACATGCATCCTTTCTTGGGGGCATCATCCAATATCATTAAGCCTTTACATTTGGGATATTGTCTTTATTAATGACAAGATGATTTATATTTCTTTTATTAGTTTGAGTGTGTTTTCTTGCTTGCTTGTTTGTTTGCTTTTCTTTTTGTGCCTTGACTTAGTCCATATGTGTCAATAGGGTCATCATGGTTTTTTCATATCATGGTGTTTTATATCACTCATACCTATGTCCATCCATCTACATTAAAAAAAATTTCATCTTAAATTTTTTCCATATCATGGTGTATTTGTGTCATTTATCGATTGGACCATTTGCCAGTCCTTATGTATATTATGTCCAGGTCATCACAGTGTGTTATATCATGGTGTATACCATTATGTGCTATATCAAAAATCAAGTACTTGAGGATTTTATATTATTTAATTCTATAATGGTAGTTTATCCCCTTAAAAAATCATCCATTATCACATCAAACCATCTCATTCATATATGTCCACATCACATCATAACATCCACATTAGATGTTTGTCAACATTAAATCATCTCCTCCATTTTCAACCAAGTCGAATAGGATCATATATCTATTTTCACTATTCATCATCACATTTATCCCTTTTTAGGATAACTACATTATCTTGAGGTTTATTTATACTATGTGGGTAATTCTCAATCACATAAAGATTATAAGGTTAGTTTAACCACTACCATAATTATTTTGTCCATTCCTATCAACATCCATTTATTCTAACTAGTAGTCATTCTCATGACCTATATGTGTAGACATAAATTTTACATGTCCCATCCTTATCCAATTATTTAAAAATATAACCAAATCATTCTTAAATAATTATTTTATCCTTAAAGTCTTCATCTTTTCATCACTTTGTACATTCTTGTGTGCCTTATTTTTTAAAACTTTTTCATTCTATAAAAAGTCATTATACCATCGAATATTTGTTTACATCATCCTATCAAATTTTTTTCATCCTTAATACATGCAATGGGTTAAATCCTTGAGCTATACTTTCCAATCAATTAATTCCTCAATCAATTAATTACACAAATCAGTGATCAAATAGACCTTGTCTAGGGGAAATCAATTACTCCATTAGTCAATCCACCCTACTTAAGGAAATATATCAGCTACCTTTTTTAAGGTAAATTATCCAATCCAATATCATATATTTCACCCTATTTGGGTAAAATCAAAGTGTGTATCTTATTATATTATGATTCATCCTTCTCGAGTCCACCATACTTATGGAAAATTATTCAATCATTCTCAACAATCAAATCATTCAAGTTTTAGATTGAGTGGGTTAATATTATCCACAATTTAATTTCATATAATTTTTATCATATCTTACATCACCTTATTTTTCAAGATCCCATCCATGTCCTTCATCCCCACATGTCCTCTCAAAGAGGCATCATTCATCACATTATTTATTTCATCATCATATAGTTTTAATCTTCCCACCTTTTCTTTAGTTTCTTATTAATTTGAAAGTATGTTACTCCACCCATCATGTCTCACAACACCTAAAATAGGGTAAAACTATATACACCTAAAATCAAACACTTTGTGTTAATTTTAAATATTTACACCAACATCATCCTAAATACTATTCTATTTATCTAATCAATCTTATATCCACCATTCACCCCTAGTCACTTAATTACTTCTTCCATTATTACATCCTTTCCCACAAATTCAAATCATATTGTATTAGTTAATTAATCTCATTTAATTATCTAATTTTATTAGAATGGTAAATCATGTAATGCATCAGTAATATTTCATATAATTTGTTTAATCTTATTTTCCATATCAATTTCACGACATCATATTATTCTTCCACAAGGTAAGGAAAAATTAGAAGTGTGCAAGAAATGTCTCTTACACACTCCAAAACTCTCATAAGTGGATTTTTTACACATCCTTTTATATAATTAATCATTCTTAGTACACACTCAATCTTTATCATTATGAAAAAACTCCAATAAAAGCTTCAACTAATTTATTCATCACTCAATCAAAACATGCATAATTAAAAGTGGAGATGGTATCAAAAAGATGATGTGACATTAAAAAATATCCCAAAAAATATAATTGGGCCAATCAAACTTACATTATGGAAAGGAATATAATCCAAAGGGAAGGTATACCATTGTGTTTTATATATTTTCCATTGTATTTATTTCTCTTTTCCTTGATCTTTCCTAATCCAAGGACATGCACTTCAGTTTTATATTATATGCATTTCATTTGGATTTCATACTAACAATAAACTTACACCTCATAATTGTGTGATTACAATTAGTCCTTGAAATACCTAACAAACTAGCATTCCATGTAGTATATATATTACAACAAGTATTATTACCTTTATCAATGTCTAAAATCATTATTTTTACTTTATTTGTGTTCTTGTGAATTATTTCCTTTGAGTCATCTCTATATTCACTTGGGACAACTAGGGTAAAAATCAAACTACTAATCAATAGTTATTCATATCACATTTGTATCATCATCAAAACTATCCTCATAATCATCATCAATAAATTGTACATATACAAAATTTGGATCTTCTAAATTTACTAATAATGGTAATTTATTTTCATCCTCTTCTTATTCTACATTTTTATTTGAATGATATTACTCTAAAACATCTATAAATTATAGGTTTTGATTATTTTGACAAGATTCATCAACCTCATATGTATGAATTTTTTCTATAGGAATAATCTCTGGTGGTGGCACTATCGTAGATTGATGTGCTTCTAACTATGATTTATCCTTTGTAGTAAATTCTATAATTTTACACGATCTAGATGGTTTTTATTAGTAGGGAAAGTATAAAAATATCTATCATGTAAAAATTTAACACACTAATATAAATTATAAGGTATAAATTTCATTTCATGCATTAATGACCTACCTAATAGTAAATTATAGTGCAAATGATTAGTGATTACTTGAAATTGCGTAGATAATATTTTGGTCCTTACCTTGATATCCAAAGTGATAGAACCCAAATCTTAGTGAGGCATGTTATAAAATACATGGATATTATTATATGTATTTTGAAGAGAATCCATATTAATAATCATTGTCTGTAAGAATGTAAGATTGAAAATATTTAAACTTGAACCATTATCTATCAAACCCTTTTGACTACCCTATTTTTTGATTTGAACTTGGATAAACAAAGGACGTTTTTGATCTATAGTAGAGTGAGTAGGAAAATCATAATTTATAAAATATATAACACCTTTAACATTTTCCAAAAGATATAACACACCGACGTAAAGTAGAAGGTACAAATTCTATTACATGTATTAATGACCTACCCAATAGTAAATTATAGTGCAAATTATTAGTCATTACTTGAAATTAAGTAGATAATATTTTGATCCCTACCTTGATATCCAAAGTGATATAACCCAAAGCTTGGTGAGGCACATTATAAAATTCATGGATATTCTTATATGTATTTTTGAAGAGAATCCATATTAATAACCATTGTTTGTAAGAATGCAAGATTGTAAATATTTAAACTTAAACCATTATCTATTAAAACTTTTTTAATGACTATATTTTTTATTTGACCTTGGATAAGCAAAGGAATATTCTGATCAATAGTAAAGTGAGTAGGCATTGGTGTAGGATATTAATTTACTACTCTTTAACTTACTTAGGTCTTATTTCATTGGAGATGTTTATCCCACATTCATGAGTATGATGGGTTTATGCCTTACATCCACATATATTAGGGAAGTTAGTCCCACATGCATGGGATGGTTAGGATTCTCTTATCTTATACCTATTTGTGTATCTCTATTGTAAACTATTTGATATATAATAGAATATAATAATAATTGATTTGTTCTTAGTTGGTTTATTCTTGATGTGTAATACTAAAGCTTATATGGTTGTAGTAATGGTCTTTATAAAGAACTTAGCTAAAGAGTTTTGTTAACTCTTTCATGGTATAATAGATAATACAATCAAACGTTACTTATTCCTTAGCCCAAAATTTGGTCATAATCATCTATGCATGAGATTTATTCCTCTTAGGTGTTTTAATTTATTAAAGCCTTATTGAGATGTTTTTTATGGCTATCTGCATTTATCATTTCTAGTTATAAAGATTTATGCTTAGTGTGGTCTAATTTTTTGAGTTGATATTTCTCCTTTTAGATCATGGATCATAATTTATAGAGTGGTATTCTCTTTATCTCCCACTATCAACAACACAACTCTCTATCTTATGCCCTTTCAATCCTTAATCATTTGAGATCATTCATTATCTATTGCATCAATTTGGTATAAAGAAAGAGATCTAAATTTTGTTGATGGTGGGGAGCTGTCAAGGGATTTGATCCATGCCTAAGGATTTAATTTCCTAGTTGTGGAGGTGATCTGATAGTGACTCAATAGAAGTTATCAAAATTTTGACCTAATAAATCAATTTTTCCCCAATAGATTTGGATTTTTTTGTTCATACATTGTAGGGAATTTTTGAGACTAGTAAGGTGAGGCTGAATAATGATCATGACTAGGGGTTGTTTGTGGAATTTGTAGACCCCATGACTTGATCCCATGTCATGATGTTTATTATTAGCTCATGGATCTATTGTCTTTAATTGCTTTGGAGGCATTCTATAGTTGATATCTAATAAGATCATTGGATACATTTGGAATGGATTTAATTTCATTGGATGGACTACATATTAAATGGGAATGACCCACCAACTAATATGCTCATATTGTGTATCAAGTTCTAGCTATAAGAACCTCACTACCCATGACATCACATAGCCTCATACCATTCCTACTAGTCATCATATGTTAGATGCCTACTCCTGCTCGCCACTATACAACCAATGTTTGATCTAGTGTCAAGCTTAGCTTAACACTAGAAGTCTTTGGAAGCATGAA
Organism: Torreya grandis; assembly: GCA_037957365.1. Lineage (NCBI taxonomy): Eukaryota > Viridiplantae > Streptophyta > Pinopsida > Cupressales > Taxaceae > Torreya > Torreya grandis. The sequence continues at coordinate 1,973,103 of JARHVA010001165.1, read as the reverse complement.
AAATAAAGGATCCTCAAATCCTCTAACCAAATTTTAAATAAATACACTACCACTATACAATCTATGTGTGTTACCCATTATTAGTTAGCCTCTCTTCTACATTAAATTTCACTTCAAGTCACATTCCTTCACACTATACATTCTCAAAAATTGATTTTAGACAAATTTATTGTTTTGTACAACCACCTTAAAGATTATACCATAATGTTTTTGAGCTTTATTTTCATTTTTTATTAAGACTTTACACTCTTTAAATAAAACTAAGTAAAAGGCAAAGTGGTGTTTTTAAATTAATGGTATTGCTTTGTTTGTTTAGTGGAGAAGTCATTATTAAAGGAGAGTTGATTTATGTGGGAGTGGGCTATTTTTTTTGGAGGTAGTATTGTATGAGTGAGAGTATTATAAGTGGTGTATTTAAATTAGTGGTGGAAGAAATATGGGTGATTTAGACAACCTTTTGATGGGGTTTATAATATTTTGAGAACCTTCTCTTTGATGAGTTGTTTTTAGTGGCAGACATTATCATGGGCTTCAGTATTTTTAGTGGGATTTTTTTTTAAGTGGGGTGATTATTTAAGTGAGATAATTTGTAATTAATACTCTTAATTAGTTTTTAATTAATTTACATGAGATTTGGTCCACATTACTCTTTCTTGGCCCACATGATACTACTTATGCCATTATTACACTTTGCACTATCTCAGACATATTTTTAGCTGAGTCTAACATCCTTTGCATGTGATTTATAGATTTTCATTTTTTGTAAGTTGATCATTTTAGGTGTGTTTTTGCATACATGATGACTTTTTTTACCATTTTCCACACTCTTCCATCATCCCACAATATTATATATTATAGTGTGTGCATTGGTACTTTGACACATTTGTAGTTTATGGCATGTTTCCATCAGGGCCCCTTTATTAGTGCCTAACCTTCTTCTATGGAGATAGATTTTTGGTCCCTTTTTTTTGGAGCATATATCATGATACTTGATGGATTTTTTGATAGGTCAAAATTAACCTTGTTTCGAGCTATTATGGTGAAGCCCATTATCTTCCTTATTTCTATTTCATTTTTCTATGTATGGGATATATTATACTCACACTAATTTATAAATTACCATGGGGGTTTTCTTGACTTGGCCTTGTCCACCCTCATGCATTTGTGTGCTCTATTATGGGCACATTTTCATTTCTTTAGTTCTTATCTCTTCCATTATTACTAGATCCATCCTCTTTGAGATACCTTATCTATATTTTTGACACCAATTTTTTTGATAGTTAAAGTCTCCCATAGCTTGAAGTGTAGCTATTTCGGTGAATCCTAGTGTCATTTTGTCTTATTTTATAGTTTTATAGTCTCTTTTAGCATGATATGGAGTTATTATAATGCATATAGTGTCAACCTATTTGGTGTTTTAGTAGTGGATTTAGATCACTCATGCAGACATTTTTCATCGACTATACACATTTAGAATTATGGGGAGGGTATGCATATAATTGTTTGGGTGTCTCTCCACCTAGTAAATAGTATGGGGAGTGTGATGTAAATTTTGATTTTTAGGTGTTAAACATTCTTTGTACATGTAGTACACTTTTGTAATTTTGACACCACTATCAATCTTATTGATTGGAGCTATTATGGTGAATCCTAGTGTCATTTGTTTTTGTGATTGAGTAGTGGATTCAAACCACTTGTACAAATTGAGTTCCTTTGTGAATTTTGAGTACTTGGTGTGAAAACTACTTCAACATCATCTTGGGGGTATTTTTAGCTCTCTCCTTATTTTCTCTCTTTTGGGGGTAGAGTTTTTCATATAGGTTTTCTCTTTTCTCCACATTGTGAGAGTTATATGTATATTTTGCACTTTTTAAAGTGTTTTATAGATTAATCATTTGTAAATGGGTATATTATTTAGGAACTTTGTTTGATAAAACCCATATGAGGATTTTTTACTTGACTCCATGACCTTCTTAGTGATTCTTATAGTGACTATAGTGTGGTATCCCCATTAGTGACATTATTGTGGAAGCCCCACCAGTCTTTATGCTCACTTCTCACCATCTTGCTAGAGGGTGGTCAAGTAATGCTTCCTTGGGTTCATCATTCTACCCATCTAGAGTGTAGTTTTCATATTCAATGATCCTTGTATTCAACAACATTCCTACTTTAACTTAGTAGTTATAGAGAATTAAAACCATGTAATATGACAAGATGGAGTGGCATCTATATGGACATGTGGCTTCACACTACATCATTTATTTTACCCACCTAATCTATGATCAAGGGTGGGGGTATTCGTGTAGGATATTACTTTAATATTTTTTTTATCTTACTTAGGTGTTATTTCATAGGAGATGTTTATCCCACATTCATGAGGATGATGGGTTTATGCCTTACTTCCACTTATATTGGGGAAGTTAGTCCCACATGCATGGGATGGTTAGGATTATAATATCTTATACCTATTTTTACATCTATATTGTAAACTATTTGATATAAAACAAAATGGAATAACAATTGGTTTGTTCTTCGTTGGTTTATTCTTAATGTGTAATGCTAAAAATTCTATGGTTGTAGTAATGGTCACTTGGAGAGATCTTGGCTAAAGAGTTTTGTTAACTTTTTTAGTATTAAAATCATCATTTATAAAATATCTAATACCCTTAACATCTTTCAAAGTATTTATAACATATGCAAAATAATAAGGATCTATGTCACATGGCATAGGTGTCTAATTTAATGCTTGATATAAAGTATCCTTAAAAATTGTAGTTTTCTAGAGAAATTATAACATATAAATATTAGTTGGTATATTATTTAATTGATAAACAATATCATACCCATTATAAATGATTATTTAGTTTATTTTGATATGGCTTGTGATAAGAAGGGAATTCTTGATTCCATTCCTCTTGACTTGTCTGATGAGGCACCCAACCTCATCTAGTGAGAACAACTCATACCATAGGATTTACTATAAGCCTATGATGAGTAGTAGATGTGGGATATAATTTATTATAATTGGGAGGTTTATGGGTAGGATGAACAAAAGGAACCATGTGAGTCCTCCTTTTCTAATAAAGGTAAAAGGCATGTTTTGAATGGGTCCCATCCCATTTACAACTAGTAGGCACATGGCCAAAAATATCACACCAAAAAAAGATCTTGAAAAAAAATCAAGTTTTTGATCAATAGGGAATTGAAAATGATATACAATAAAAAACTAGTAGACTAAAATAAGAAAATATAATTTACATATCAAGTACATGTAAGACAAAGTTCCATTCTTTAGCTAGATCATTTATAAAATTTTCAAGTTTACCCATGACAGTCACTTAAAATTCCATAATATTTCCCTTTTCATATCCTTTAGTCCTCTTATTGGTCCTCACATTAATCTATTCTTCCCTACCAACTTTGATAACCTCTTTCATAACATCAATATTGGAGACAATTTTTATTATCAAATTACTCATTCGAATGAGTTGATTGATATTATATTACATATGAAAATTCTCTATATCTATATATAAAACCACCTCTTAAAATTTTAGCATGTTATGATGGACGTTTTACCCTTCACCAAGGACTTATTTCTGCCCAACAAAACTTGTGCTACCACCTGAGAGATTTTTAATCAAGTTGATAGATTCCTTCATGCTATTGTTTTATTTCAGAATCCAATTGAGGATGTTATTTTGGATGTCCATATTAGTATTTTATCTATAATTCTATCTTTGATCTCATCTTCAATCAAATATATGAATCTTTTTTTCACCTTTAACTCAACTTTAATTGATTCACCCAATTCTTTTTTTGCCACCATTAAAAATTTGTGCTTTAGGGAATACACAAATTCTCTATCCCTATTATGTGAACCACTAGAAAAATCAAGATATTTTAAATTCACCTTAGATTATTCCACATTTTTTTCTTACTTAAAATATAAGACAAAAACATATGAGATTTATTAGTGGGAGGTGAAATATGAGTCTCCATAGGAATTTTACTAGACACAATTATTGGAAGCTTTCCCTTCCCTTTCCCTTTTAGGATCACTTTATCCTTACTCCTAAGTTCAATAAAATTTAAGGTGGATAAAGGTTCAATTCCTAGGGATTTTTATTGATTATAAAATATAAAAACCAATGCTTGATGGATAGGCAAAGGGGTTATTCCTAATTGTACATCAATGATAGAGTTTTCTAATGAAAAGAGTAAATATAAAGGAAAAGTAACAAGAATATTATGATGAAAGTGATTTATAAGTTTAAAGTTATAAAAAAAGATGAGTTGGTATCTCCCTTCCATATTAAATACTTAATAATCTACTTGATGACTTCATGATATGGTCTAGGTAGAGATTCTCTAAATAGTCCCCTTAAAAATCAATCAACTACTCCCCAAGTTTAAGGAATTGATCCATCTCTTATTTTTGTCATGCCTATTATTGTATAATTTATTACCATTTATACTAATTCTAATGACTTGATAAATCATCTCCTTAGTGACTAGAATAGTCCATATCTCATTGAAACTATCTACCATTTCCATCCTTTGACAAATTCAATCGATATGTGCATCACTACCATGAATGTTTTCCATATAATTCGTTAGATCTCCATCTTCAAAAATGTGCCAAACTTCCTTATTTTTCTTAATTATGATAACACTAGTGTGATGTACTCTATATAAATATCCTCCCATCACCAATTTTTTTTCATAATGAAATTAAGGTTACCTTCAATCTTCTTGCTTATTAAATAAAATCTACACTTGAGATACAAGCCATAGATCATTTCCTTTATACTTTTATGTTAAATTATTAAAACCTTAATGAAATTACATTTTTTATGTCCTTGGGATTAGTAAAAATATTAACATGATTAGGCCAAAGCTTAGTACAAGGAAAAATATGTGTTTGAAACCCAAGATCATCATTACCAATAATTAAATTCGTGGCATGATTACAAATGATAAGAAGCATCAAAATAAGCTTATTATTCTTTAAGCTAACCATATTAGAATTATTAAATCTAGGTCCCACTATATTAAAAAAACATTTTAGAAATATAATAATATAAATTTAGGTATTTTTGGATGAATAAACTAAAGTTTTTCCCACTAGTTATAATATCAAAAAATTTATAGTAAGGTATAGGCATATCAAACCTCCTTTGTAATGAGTTGTGCCACCTCCAATATAATATCATTAGAATTAATCCACTTGTAAAATTTTTTATCATTTAATCCTTTATTAGAAAACCAATCAAAAATATTTTTCCCCTCTCTTTATGTATGCTTGATCGGAGTTTGATAGAAAGATTGGATGATGCCAAGTGTTTCTTGCATAATGTTGCTTATATTCTAGTTAGGAACCTATTTATTATTGAGACACTTAATTATATTTAAAGAGTCACCATATATAATGAGATGAAAAGATAAAACATACTTATAAATCTTTATATCCTATAGGATCATTGTGCCTTCAACAACATGACTGGATTGAATCCCAATATACCTTGCATACACTATAATCACAACCCTTGCACTGTCTCTGACAACCCCCTCCTAGATTTCTTAGGATTTCCTTTATAAGCCCCATTGAATTTGATTTTGACCCATCCCAATGGGGTAATATTCCATTTAGTCAAACTCCTTAAGTGTTTCTTGTAGTTAATGTCATTCCTTCCATCATTGGATAAATTCTAATTTTTAATAATCCTTAATTCATTCTCCTTAATTTTATTATTAACCTTGGAATTAATTACTAAACATTTATCTTTTATAAGATAATCAATTTTAATTCCAAAAATTCAACACTAATATTTAGACATTTAAAAATCCTTTGGTTCTTATCTTTCCATAAACCCCTAAAAACATGGGGTAAATCCAAATACCATAAATGTTTTACATTGTCACCTTCCAATGAATCCACATATTAGAGATATGTCGATTAAACCTAATAAATATAAAATTTAGGTAAGATAAACCCAAGAAACAAAAATTTAAAAGGGCATTTGAACATCAAATGAATCCTAGATTCAACACTAGCCTCACAAAAAACAGAACAATTAGGAATTGATATCCCCATTTTCATTATATTCTCAATAGTAAGGAGTTTATCTTGAATAGTCAACCAAAAAAAGATGTTAAATTGGGTAATTTTATTATTTTTCCATAACTTGACCCAAGGAAAACCATCTAGATAAGATCCAAGGGCCACCTTATAACCATATTTGACATGAAAGTTAACATCCATATAATCCTCCCATATCAGTTTATCCTCAATAGTGGACCTGCTAATAAAATAAACCCTTAGAAAAGATTAATATTAGAGATGATATTTTGATCCTCAAGATCTATAAATTATAAGGTCAACACTTTCCACTCTTTACCCTAGTACTTATGAAAAGTATAATGCACAAATCTAACCCCATATTTCCTTTTCAAACTATCACTAAACCTTTTTCAAGGATTGACACTTTGAAGAGGATGGCTAAGTACCAATGAGTCTTACCAAAACATAACTTCTTATACTTAACCTATCTTCCATTTATATCCTTTAAAACTCATATTTTTACCTTTAATTAACCAATTCCAAAAGTAATATCCTTGTGGAACAGTCTCATGTGGCAACCATTTTTCACCCTCCCACAAATCCAAATATTTTTCCTTTATAACTTTTATCCAAAAGTACATTTATTTGAGGAACCTCCATACAATATTATCCACCAAAGAGAACATATTATTTGAGGAACCTATATTAACGTGCTTAATTTTCTAAATTCCCAATCCTCCATGACTCTTTGGGTGGAAAAATTTATCGCAAGCCACCAAAGAGAACCTATTCTTATGATCCATAACAAACCACAAGAGTCTCTTTTGAATTTTTTCCATCTTATTATTAATAATGTTAGGAACATGAACAAAAACATAAAATATACCAAATTATTTTTCAAAGTGACTTTAATCATCTATATTTTACCAGCTTAAGAGAGAAGGCTTCCCTTACAACTAATTAGTTTATGTTTAAACCTATCTAAAAAAGAGTTATAACCATCCATAGGCATCTTGTCATGGAAAAGCAACATGCCAAGGTATAAAGTATGGATATATTTTATTTAACATCCTAAAATCCTAGTGATCTTGTGTTGATATATTAAAGGGGTGTTATTAAATAACATGGATCTTTTATCAATATTTATTTTTTGGCTTGAAACTACCTCATAATCCTTCATTTTTTTCAATTCTTTATCTTCTTTTATTAATGCCTTAGCTAAAATTATGGTGTTATCCATAAAATTTTGGTGATAAATAGGATCTATATTATAATTAAGCTTGAACATTTTATCTCACCCCCTCCTCTAATGGATATAGATAGGATTATGCTAAGAGCTTTAACCATGATAATGAAAAGGAAGGGAGATAATGGGTCATCTTGCCCCAAACCATGTTCACCAAGAAAGAAACCTTCTAGAGTACTGTTAATCAAAATAAAAAACATATTAGTAGAGATACAAGTAAAAAATAGCTTACTAAAATGTAGATAAAACCCAAACTTTTCCAAAATCATATCAATGAAAGCCTAAAAAACCCTATCATAAGATTTATTCATATCAAGCTTAAGGACCATACATTATTTTCCACCTTTTCTATAGAGTAAAACATTTAATGAACCAATATAATGACATCATATATTTCCCTTCAAATAAAAAATTCATCATGATAATTTGAAATAATAGATAAAAGAAGAGGATGAATATATAGAGATAGTTTAGTGATTTTTTTTTATAAATGGTATTACAAAGGTTGATTGGTCTATTTTTTTTTTAAATCCTTAACACCATGTTTTTTAGGAATCAACTCCATTAAATTATTTTTAAACTCTCTCATAATTTTATATAGGATAATAATTACTCAACAACAACATGCACATCCTATAGGAACTCAATTCTCACCACTCTCATGTCAAAATTTGAATTAGAATAATTTCTAGTAATAATGCACAAATCACTGAAATACCCAAAATATACCATGTAGTTGGTGTACATATTCTAAAATGTATCGGGTTATCCCTAATTGGGGTAATACACTACATGTAAATGTCATCTTTACTTAATTCATCCTGAGTCAAATTTTGAGTATGTAAGAGATGTTTTAGGAATTTTTTTATTTTAAGCGGTTAATCAATTTTTAAAATCCACCTCACTTTCCATTAAGTTAATTAAACTTTATTAATTAACCTAATTTGGATCTAATAGGAAATTCCATAAATCTTTAGAATTCTTATATTTTATTTAATTCATTAAATTGAATTATTCCTCTAATTATGGCAAATGGTCAAATGATGATAGCAGTATGACATCATGGAAAAATTTATGAATATTGATGTCATCATGAAATTTATCAAGCACTAATAATTGATGAAAATAATTATCAAGATTAAGGTAATCTTACCTCTTTAATGTAACCTCTTTCCTTAAATATTTATGACATTGAGCCTCTAAAATTGACTTAATTCTAGGTCACACATCTTAATTTGAATGCAATGGCCATAATCAATCTAATAAATATATAAATACAAGGGTCACCATAGAGCTTTCATAATATTTTTTGGGAAAATAAACTCTGATTTTTTTTTGAATTAGATTCACCCCTTTTATTATAATTAGTTCACAAATCATTTGAGATAGTGTTTGGAGAGATGTTGATGACTTTTGCACTATGGCATTGAAGAATAAATTGAGTTCTACATATAGGAATAATCACGTATGTGTGATGGTTATCTAATTAAATCCATGAGGAAGGTAATAGTTTTTTTATTGCTTTCTATTTGTTTATTTTGGATAGATATTGCTCAATCTGAGAGCCACACTTAAGAAGTTAGATTTTCTATTTTTTTATGCTTATTCTGAACACTAATGAGAATTAACCTATTTTGGATTCATTTGTTTACATTTAGCATGTTAAGTGTAATATACACACCCCAAAACCTTCTTATAAACACTCTTGGACCCCTTAAATTTTTTTAAAAAAGATGATTTTTTACATTTTTTTTTTGTTTCATTTCTTCTATTTTTTATGTTCCTTTTCACTGTAAAATAACAAATTCATTTTGTGAAACAAAGAATTAATCCAAAATAATAGTAAGTTTGTTTAGAATTATACCATAATTATACCCATCAATGAATTCAAACTATGAAATAATGAAATTATCCAAGAAAATGGTGTAATCATCTTTGGACCTATTTATAGACCTACATAATAGAAAAATCATCTTAAAAGTAACAAAATTATTTCCTATGATTTCCTAACTTTCCTATTTTTTTGAAGTTGTACATTAGAGTTGAAAAGTAATTTTCTCTATGTTTTTACTATAGGTTTAGGAACAATGAATCCGTGTGGTGGAACAAAAAATTCATTTGACATAGCAATGAATTTTTTTGGTGGAACAATGACTTCATTCAAAAGAGAAATGAATTTATCTAACAAAGTGTTTTTTGCGTTTTTCTTATTTTCAATGGTGAAATTGTCATCAATAGTAGAGAAATAATCAAAATAATGAGATAGTATAGGTAAATAGTGATTTTTCTAGGTTCTACTAATTATTTTTTCTTTAGGTTTATAGAGCAGTGAATTCATCTTAAAATTTAGAGAAATTAGCTTGAAAAATAATGAACTCATCCTATGGTAGAATCTAAAAATTAAGATAAATTTATTCAAATTACTTGTCAATAAAAAATCATATTATAAAACTTTTAAATTCCTTTTCTTACAAGACCTTAGCCATCAAAGTGATTTTGTAACTCAAAGAGAAAACATTTTTTTAACTAATATTTCAATTAGGGATTTAAAAATGAACCAATCTTTTAATTTGGGTTTAAAATTGGTTTATTTTCTAAGTAATTTCCATTATTTCTTATTTTTAAATTATTTTTGTTTCCTTAACATGTATGCTTTCCCCTTCATTCATAGGAATGTGGGTGACCCAAAAAATGTGAGGGAAGTTGCTTGTCTTTTAGCCTAAAAAATTCACCATGTATGCTCTCCCTTTGTTCTTAGGAACTTAGGTGACTCATAAATGGTGTTATTTTTCATTTTTTACCTTTTTGGTTGTGTAATATGGGGTTTATTTCCTTATTTAAAGTCCTTAGGGAACAATTATTGGGGTTGATATCATAAAATTCATACCAACCCCATACATTTGATGAGAGATATAAATTATTGGTAGTTGTCATAGCATATTTCCCCATAAATGGTTTCATGAAAAAAAATGTGTTAACTCCCAATGATAATCCATTAGACATCACTATTGAATAATCTAAGGTCTATTTGATAGGGGAGTATCCCCTTATGAATAGCCTAACACCTATTTCTATTCTTTGATAGATTTGAGCCCTTTAAAGACCATATAATAATCCAAGTAAAACTTTAAGTAATCCAAATAATCAAATAGAACTTCACTAAAATCCAATGGATGAAGTGGTTATGAAGGGGCTAGACCCTCTTGTAAATATCCCAATTTTGGCTTGTTTTGTAAGAATAATTTTGTTGTGGAACATTCATTAATGTAGGGGTGCAAAGGTACCAACCTCTAAAGATCATGCTACATGTACATACATTTGGGAAAAGGGTGGGATTAAAACACCACCATTATTACATTTAATTACTTAATAAATCATTAAATATTTAATCCTCTTAAAAATAGACTATATCAAAGGTTTAGTAGATGTGATGCAAACCTACATCAATTATTAAATAAAAATTATGATACTTATGTGTTGATGCTTGATTGTTGTGTCAAAAACCCATTTGTATTCTATTCCAAATATTAACAAGTCAAGTCTAAAACCTATGCCCAATACCATTGTTATATTATAATTACATGATAGGGTGTTACCTTGCTCAAATTTTGGCACATATTTGGGGCAAGTTATATCTATTTAGCACCTTTATGTTTCCCATTTCTATTCAAGTTCAAAAGTTTACTTATTTAAGTCAAATTTTGATTCCCATTTTAAATTCAACTCTCAGTGGTGAACTTTTAAAAAATTTAAAGCTGACTAGGGTCTCATTTGATTCCAAACACTACTTAGATTCAAGTGTTAATTTAAACATGTCTAGATACACTCATATTGGGGTCTCTTATGGACCTATTTTTAAGGAATAATTTTGTATGATCCACTTGGGTATCTTAATTTTTTTTTAAATAGTGAAGATGGGGAGGACCACCCAACTATGTTTGAGGATGTCCCACCTATTGCAAGGTCTAGTCAAAACCAATTCTTAGAAGATAAATATGAATAAATTTTAAGTTTGAAATAATATAGACCTAAGATCCCATAAATATTCCCCATAGAATAGTTATGTATGCCTTTTCTAATAGAGGATATACTTCAAGAGGTAACTACAAGCCAAAATTGGCTTCTTAACCAAAGTTTAAAACTAGTTATTACATCTTCTATCAAAATAAAATGTCAAATTTTGACCCATCATAACATGGTGAAATTATTGCTTCCATGATACAAAAAATTAGTCAATGTTATGTAGATCAAATTGTACCCAATTTTATGACTTATCTTGTTACAAATTCATTGAATAATTCCTCATTCACAAGATAAAACTAGTCACTAAAGAAACTATAAGAGCCTTTAGCCAATCCTACAATTAATTTGGATCCATTAGCTACTTCTATGTAGGCACTCCCAATGAGTTATTTTAAAAAAACCATAGCTATTATGCAACATACTTTATTTAATCACTAAGAAGTCCTTTCTAATGCACAATAAGTACACAATAATCCACAACAAGTTGTAAATACACTACCATAGTAAGTTGTGATTAATTCACAACACACATTTATTTATTTTTAACAACATACCTCTTCTAATTTGAAACAATAATGGCTTCATGTGCAACAAAAACACATTCCCATTAAGTAGTAATAATATATTCCTCAGAATCAATAGTAGATTCCTCTAAAACGACAATACCTTTGTAATTCCCTTCCAAACTCAAGCCAATAACAAATCCCTTATCAACCTTATAACTATGGTTATAGGGTTAATATACCTAATATAACCACACACTATGGATCCATACCTACTTATTCCAATCCCAACCAAGCCAATAAGTTCTTGAATACCCAACAAAGCACATTCCTTCCCTCCCAAAGTGTACCTAATCTCCAAGAGTGGAATGAGATAAAAGAATTGGTTTTAGGGCTTTAAGTAGGTAATCAAGCTAATAAATATAAATTTTGTGACATATTCCCTTACCCTTTGACATGAATTTCATTCAAGTACCTTTCCCACTGCATTTTTAACTACCTATGTTTGATAAATATAAATGGAAAGGCTATCCATATTAGCATCTATAGGTATTATTTTTTGCATGTTAGGAAGTATATTTTAGTGATATTTAATTATTTCACTTATTTCCTTAAAGGCTAAGTGGACAAGCATTAGAGTGGTTCCTTAATTTTCCAAAAGGATCAGTCACCTCTTTTGATGACTTATTAGAAAAAAAATTCAATCATTTATCATAAAAAATAGAGCATGAATTGACCATGGTTGATCTTTTTAATGCTAAACAATATGGTGGAGAGATATTTTAAGCATTATTTTAAAGATAGAGGTCCCTAAATTATTGTTCCCCACACAATCTATTATATAAGAATCTAGATAGCATTTTCACACATAATCTCAATATTAAGGTAGCCTATAATTAAAAATTCCATTATTCCAATACATGTGAGGAAATCATAGATAAATGGGTGAAAATTTAAAAATCACTTATTGACAAAGGTTTGGTCAAAATTTACTCTCAAAATCAAGCACAACCTCAACCTCAAATACAAACCCAAACTCAAGAATGCTCTTATGAAAAACCTAAGTCATGTAATAAAAATAAAAATATGTTTGGTAATGGAGTCACAAAAATGAATCATATCTAAAAATTATAGGAACTTGCTACCCAAGGTAATCCATCTAATAAACTACTCACATTGAAAAGAGGACCTCCCACATAGGAGACAATATCAAAATAGAGTCTTCAATGTTCTCGATTAGCCCATTGAGGTTGTATTTTAGTATTTAGCTATAATTAATATGATTATTTAACCCATTATAAATAAATTTATAGAAAGATAACCAAATCCTACATGGTATAGAGCAAATTATTATTATAATTACCATCACGTTACCATTCATACAATTTATATATGCATATAAATGAGCCATTTCATCTAATATTTTCTTGATAATGGAGGAATTGAGTAAGAGAAGAGTAATTCTAATGCTAATTAGAACATGGGTATCTAAATAGATCCCTTTCCAAATAACAATAATAAATAATAGAAGAATCATCAACACCAATCCCAAGGCCATAATTAGAATCAACCTACTCATAATCAAGAGCATGAACCCTAAACCAATCAAGTTGGTTATTTCAATGTCACATATGATTATGGTAACGTGGTGGGTCATGTTACCAATAATTACATTTCTACCATTAAATTCACTCCTTATCCAAAATATGACACTTTTTAGAGTTTTGTCCCTTCTATTTTAGGACCACCAACTTCTTCAGGTAATTACCTACTAAATAACAATAACGTAGTTGCATCTCAAATTTTATAGATCACTATTATTGGTCCTTCAATTGTTTTGTATATTTCAAGTAACTCCATTCCAAAATGAAAATTTTTAGTTATAATTAGATATCCAATAGTTAATATCCAAGGCCCTTTTCCATCTTCTAACTCCAATCCTATTCAATAATCTCCACCTTTTAAAGCCAAACCATCTCACCCTTCTATTGATAATTAGTACAATATTGGTGAATAGTTAAGCAAAATAATGATATAAATTTTCATCACAAATCTCTTACATATATAAAAATTTTACAAAAAATATTAAATGACCTTATCCAATAATGTAAAGTACCGAATGACATTGATATTACCCAATTCCAAGCACTCATGGGGATTTTATGCCAATGGAAAAAAACTAACATTTAATCACAGTCATATGTCATCCCTTGGTCCTTCACAAAATTATGCTAATGCATTGTAGCCATCATTTCCTACCACAAAATCAAGTGTGTTATTGTAGATAATGGTTCAATATTGAGTATTACTTCATTGAAAATGATCTAACACTTGGGATATACAACAAAAGATATGCAGCCAAACACTATCATGATCAAAACTTATGATAATGTATAAAAATTCATTAGGTCCCATTTACCTACCTATCATTGTTAGGAATATCATTCAATAAACCATTTAACATGTAATTTATATTAAACTATCCCATAATTTACTTCTTGTTCACCCTTGGATCAATAAATTATGTGCAATCCCTTCCAAACTACACCAATGTATCAAATTCCCTCGTTATAGACTAGAGGTCACTATACCTAGAAATTTACAACCATACCAGTATTATAAAAACCTAAAAGTTGAGTATGGGAAATAAAATTATTATCCTAATACTATTTTTTAGGAAAAAATGAAAATCAATTAGTTCTTGAGTCTCCTAAATCTAATTACATTGACCTGAGTAACCTCACATCCACTTCTTCCAATCCACCTTAACAAGTGCCCTCCTATTTTACTAATGAATATCAGGGTATTGGTACTTATAGAATACATGATCCATTCCACATTTACAAGCTAATAAAATCTCCCAAATCCCATGGTATAACCAAAGCTACCAAAATTTCTAGCATGCCCAACATGGTATGGAAAAATAGGACCAATTACCATCATAAAAAACTGATTGTGTTTGTTAAAGACACCTCACCAAATAAAGACCAACCCACAAGTTTTGAAGGGTCATGGTTATACGGTGATGGATTTCCTATAATATTTTAGAGCACTAAATACCCCATCAATAATATAATCATGGATAATGAAGACTATAAAGGAAAAGGTCTAGGGGAAAAATAACAAGGCATCCTTGAGCCTGTCTATGTGATAAAACATATAGGAAATTGAGGTCTTAGATTCACATTGCTCATAGTTAACCCCTTATATTTTGAGAGTGATATCACTTTAATGACTGATGGTGAAACTCCTTTCATGATAAAATGTTTGATTATAGCATATATGATGATTTTTTCAACACTAACTTATTTGATACCAATGGCATTCCCACTATAGCAACCCACATTCCTCTTTCCTTCCATTATCCTAAACCAATCAATTAAGACCAAAAATATTATATTATAACATTGGATTATTTATAGAACAAAGAGGTGATTTCTAAATTCATAGGCCTTATAGATGGTCTACATATTGGTGATCATAAACAAGTCTTTGACTTCACATTAGACCCTCCCACATACTTTAGAGAATAAAAAAACTTCCTTTGTCATAAAAAACATAAAAAATAAATAATCATTTGTGAAAACCTCATTGAGGCACCTTTAGATTAGGGAAAAAGTAAATAAAAATACAAGTCCATTAGTGAAACCCTATTTTAGGTGCCCTTTGATGGGGAAGTTCACTTTTATCCTTAGGAATCATAGAGTCCTATAGGTTCACATTGCCCATTGGGATCTAATATCAATTCAAAGGATCAATGAGTCTTTGAGTAATTAGCTCAAGACTATCTATAGACATTTGTTAATTAGCCACTGCTAGACGTGGTTGATTCTGATTTTTATTACATGGGTGATCTTTATGGCTCAAAATTAGATGTATAATATTATTTTACCTCATTTCCAATTATTTTATAATATGTTTCCATACTTATTATAGAGGACACCACAAAATTAAAAATTGGTACTTATGATGACCTAAATCTGATTACATTGGGTGCATCCCTCACTATAAAGGAACATACATTTATTATTTTTATTTTATAAATATTTTAATGACACCTTCACATGGATTTATGTGGATATGCTAATATTATATCCATATCTTATGTTACATCATCTTGTTGTTCACCTAGATGTTAAGCCAGTTAAATAGAAGTTGTGAAAAATGTATTTGTGCATAGATATATTTGTTAGGAAAGAGTTATAAAAACCTATTGGGTGCATGTTTTATCACACCTCTTGATTTATTAGAATGGAGCTTATATCTTATGAATTTTAAGATCACATAAAATGTTTATTAGTCCCTTGTTAGTCAAAATGATAAAAATCCATGCATAAAAATACACTATAGCTAGACAGTCTTACCTAAGAACTAGGGGAGCATAACATAATGAACAAGATCAAAAAATAGAGATAAAAACAACACAAGTAATTTACCTCATTTATAAAATTTGATGTCTACTTGTTGTCATAAGGATGTTCATGCTTGATCTATGACATTAAACTCTTATCAATGCTTATCCATGGTGGTAACACTTCTCCAATAGTTAATTATGGCTTTGATTTGTTATGGGTTTGGATTGGTGAAAATATTGGCATAAAATGGACATTCTAATGGTACTCTCAATTAATTCTTGAAGGCATTCCTAAAAAATAATCTTACACACAAATTCTTGTTGGCATATGGAATGGGTACTTCTATTTATATCTCTAAGAACTAATTCTAACCCTTGGGAGGTTAGGTTAAATTCTAATTTTTATTGAGTCTAAAATAACTTAGGTTGAGTTAGGATAAACCTAGGTTGGGTCAAAACACTCATGAAGTCTTGACACATTAGTTTCAAATATTTATAAGGCATGAAAACTCACTTTAGATATTTATGAGGTTATGACTCACCTTTTTAGAATATTTAGGAATTAATAAATCACTTTATTAGCTCATTTGAACTTGACTTCATATTTGGATAAAAATTCCTTTTTTGATAAATTAAATTCACTAATTCAACTTGGATTTTTTACTTAGGCAAGATAATTAAGATTTTTAATGTAATTAAGCTTTCTTAGTGTTTTTTGGATTTTATAAATTATTTTAAATGTTATGGGTTAAGAGCTCGATAGCCCAAATGTGTCAAATTACCAGGTCATAATTTGACTAAGGTTGAAACTAAAATAGTGTACTAGTGCATATAGGGAAATACCCCAAATAAGCAAGCCTCATCATGTTCTTGAGCAATTAAATCCCTTACATGGTTGAATTTGGTCCTTCAAGCAATTTATAGGCTTAAATTACATTATGTGCTATAAATTAAACTAAATCTTGGTTTAGGCATGAAAGTGGAAAAAAATAAGTGTCTACATTTTTCCCCTATTTGAGAAGACATTATAAGACATAAACATAATAATGTATTTTCAAAGAATGCAAAATATTTAAATCCAAATGGTTCATGCCCCAAAGGGCAACTAATAAGTCCTTAATCCCCCTCAAGGGAGTGGGTAAAAAAATAGATTCATCAAGTGTTCCATCAAAATGAATAAAGTATCATGCTCTAGATCGTAATGGGGGTGAAACTACTAATTTGACCAAAGGTGGTTATAATCAGTAATGATAGTGTAGTCATTGATTTGCCCAAAGGCAGTTATAATCAGTAATGAACGATGTGACATTGGTTTGCCCAAAGATGGTTATAATCAATGGAACAAGCATTTTCCTTGGTAGGGTGGTGGGATGGATAATTATTTTCCCAAAGATGGTTATAATCATTAGCATGAGATGCAAAAATAATTATTTACCCACATGTGGTATAATCATCAAATTGGTTGGAAAAAAATGATTTACTCAAAGGTGGTTATAATCATTCAAATTTTTAAATCATGTGATTTAAAAATGAGTTTGATCCAAAAATGAAATATATATCATGTATTGATTGAAAAATAATTTACCTCACTGGGGTAAATTGGCAAAGGTAGCTTTGTGATAAAACTATATAATGGATTTATAATGTACTGGCAAAGAATAACAACATGTTTCTAATTGAGATGTAAGTTCAAAGATGCACAATAAAACATGGGCTATATGTATAAAAATATGTTATTACATGGGTCTCAAGTGAGGCCCTAAAATATGGTCTAGTAATAATACAATCGAAAAAGGCACGTAAGATCAAATGCATGCAAGATAAACCATGGATGTGAAAAATACATTTCCTAGAGTGCAAATACACAGGTAGCTTGGTATTTTGGAATTTTGGTATAGTTTTTGCATATGAAATTGTAATTTTTGTATCAACATATTAATGTATTATGTGATACCATTGTGGTATGTATATATCCTCTATGTACATGATAGTTAACATACATTGACATTCATTTTTGGGTCCTTCAAGGCCAACATACATATATATGATATTCCTTTGATATGTATATGATACCATGTTTTTATCTTATTTATATCATGTTTAAAATTTATCAACATTGATTAGCATTATGTATGTTTAACATTGTTGATGTTTATGCTCATGTATGCTCTATTTATTTATTAATTATATCATATTTATGAGATCTTATTATATTTTTATCATTTGATTATGTTGTATGACTCATATGTATGTTTATTCAAAGATGCACATCTATATAAACACAATATAAATAATTTTTATCTTTGTATTACTCACTAGATTCAGGCATGTATTTAGGTACTTGGATGGTTTTGATATATCATAGAAGTATTGCCATGACATTGATTTTATAGTCTCTTTATGCCTTATTTTTGTTTTAATTATGATATTATGCATCATAGTTATGAAAAATTATAATAACAATGTATACCCTAATCATGGAAAACTTAATTTAAATGTAAATATAAATAACCTAGGAATACTATATGAATAATCGAATTCCAAGTTTAAATATAACAAATAAACCAAGTGTAAAACTAAATAAATGCATTGAAAATCTAAGTACATAATATGGATAATCAAGACTTAAGTGTAAATAAAACCTAATAGCCCTCTAGAAACCAAAAACACAAAAAGAAAAAAAGGAAAAATAAAAATAAAATAAACAAACAAACAAAAAAATCATACTATGCATGAACATACTATACAAAAAAAACATAAATAAAAAAGGCTATACAAAGAAACAAAACAAACTAATAAACACAAATTAAATAATAATAAATTAAAAAACAAACATATAACTAAATACAAATAAAAAACATCAAAACACCAATAAATAAAATAAAAGAACAAGGCAAGATAAATAAAACCTAAACAACATAAAACAAACAAACAAAACAAATAAATAATCCAAAGAAAAGAAAGTGCAATAAACAAACTATTCTAAACACACAAGGCAAACAAATACCTAAGCTAAACAAACAACAATATATAAACAATGGTTATTCAAAATGTTATTACAGATAAAATACAAATTATTCATGAATGTGTAATAGATGTGTTATTCTTGGTGACAAGGTGACCCCTAAGCTAGGTAGCAATGACACATGTAAAACAACACAATAACAAATGGCTTAGTGTTTCCCCTAGGCTATAGGGAAAAACATCAAAAATGATGAAGAAAAAAATTATCCTTAGGTTATAGGAAATCATTAAATAAAAAATGAGTGTTTCATACTCGACCATGATATTAGTACAATAATATCTAATGCAAAAGGACTTGGGAATAAGGTTCCCTTGTGGTGTAAAAAATAATATTTCAACCCTTGATCCATGACCTCTGAATGAATCTTTTAGTACATCTTCCATTGTTCTGCCTCGAGAGGTGCTTCTACTTCTATGGTAGTCATAATGGCATCATATAAAAATCCAAATGTAAGAGGTTGAGTATCTTGAAGAGGAGCTTCTGCAAGGTTATCTATGAGTAATTATCCCTTAATGCCCTTTTGATTATCATATTCAATTTCAAACTCTCTCAATAACATGATCTAATTTAACATGTGGCCTTATAAAGTTATTTTTAAAAGTAGATACTTGAGTGGATATACTTTGGCAATAATAATGGTTTTATTGTTCAACATGTAATGATATAACTTTTGGGCTATGAACACCATTGCTAAACATTATTTTTTAATTAGTGTATAATTGTGATCATATGCGACCGATGTTTGGATCAAATAAAACATGACATGATTTTTAACCTTTTCATTGTGTTGTGTTTAAAGTGCCCCCATGGCATTTTTATTTATTTATAGATAAAGTAACAATGGCTTGTTTGAGATCAATAGAAATAAAAAAGGAGGATTGGAAAGATATTCCTTTAAGATGTTTAAATTATTTTTGGTACTCTTCATTCAAGGATAAATTAATTCCTTTATTTATTAAGTGTAACCAAATGCCATTTGTCAACCAACTATGATATGAACCATTACATTGACGGGATCTTGGATTACAAACTATGGAATTACTTCAAGGTATATGGTGGCAACATTTATATAATGGATTGAAATTTGGTTGGATTGAATTAAATGCCCCTATGAGAGATAATCAAGCATATAAATTTTCCATAAGTTATGCCAAATAGACACTTCTTTAGATTAATCCTAACATTGTACTCACAATGTCTCTCAAAGATTCTTCAAAGTATGGTTGGATGATTGACATGGGTCTTTGATTTACCTAGGATGTCATTGACAAATTCCTCAATGATGTCATGCATCATATCATGTAAAATAACTATCATGGCTTTTTGGTAAGTGCCCCCTACATTCTTAAGTCTAAATGACATTACATGACAATAAAAAGTTCATAATGGAGTGGTGAACACTATCTTGCATTGGTATTCTAGTGAAATTCTAATATGGTTATGTCCTAAAAAGCCATCCATAAGATAAATCATTTCATATCTAATTATTGAGTTGAAAATCATGTCAATGTTAGGTAGAGGAAAGCCATCTTTCAAGTAGGATATATTGATATCCTTAAAATTAGTGTACATTTTGATACCTTCTGACTTTTTACTTACTAGCACAATGTTTTAAATATATTATGAATAGTCAATCATCCAAATGCATCTCATGTCTAAGAGTTTTTTCAACTCTTTATTGACTAAAAAAATAACACAAGGATGAATCTTACATAGCTTATAATTAACAAGTTTAGAATTAGGATGTGTAATGATATGGTGTACAACCAAGATAGGGTCTAAACTTGGCATATTTGAATAGGCCCATACAAAAATGTCAACAAACTCCCTCAAAAGGGCTGTAAAAAATTCACATTCTTCTTAAGTGAGGGATATGCCTAATTTGATCTAATTTGGGTCCTATGGAGTCCCAATATTAACCTCCAAAGTGTCCTCCACAAAAATTATATAATCATCTTCTAAAATAGTTAGCAAGGAGGTAAATTTGATGGTAATGGCAAACTCCTCTTGCTAAACTAGATTGTATAATTCTCCAAATTAGGATGAATAAGAATCTCCTAATGATAGTAAAGGCAATTTAATAAATACTTTAGGTTACTCTTAAATGCTCTACATAAAATATCATCACTCCTCGCTACTAATTTCATATCCATAAATAAGCCTTGGACTATAGGTCTCATGTGTTTCATAAGAAGAGGGGCAAACATCCCTGTGTAATGGCATTAGAAACCAATTTCCACCAAGATACTTTCCTTTTTATTTACTTTCACACTGGTCAAAAATTTCCTCAAATATGTCTTTACTTTTAGACCTTGATATATATATATATATATATATATATATATATATATATATATGTATGTATGTATGTATGTATGTATGTATGTATGTATGGCTAAACAAGTTCACCTACTCTCCGAAATAGGTAGTGGATCCAATTTTTGACCAGTGTGAAAGTATATATATATGCATTAGAAGCCAATTTCCACCAAGATACTTTCCTTTTTATTTACTTTCACAAAGGAGTATAGATTAAGAAGGCTCTTATTGCTAGGGGCCTTGTTAAGATCTTTACACAAGGACAAGCATCTATTCAGAACAAATCATTAGCTCCTCAAATAGTAATGTAGGATAAGTCTAAGGGCTTTCACAAAAATAATAACATGGTTAGAAATAGGGTGACAAAAACTAGAAATATACAAATGGTACAGGCTATGCTTCCTCCAAATATACATTAAATCCCTCAAATCTGCTACCTAATTTACATTGACAACCTCCATGAAGGAAATTTCATAACAATTTTAGAGTCTTTATCAAGTTAGGAGAATCAGTTGAAGTAGTATTACAAAATCTCATTATAGCTAACTTAATTATATGGCTAGTATCAAGGCCATTTCCTCAAGATCAACCAAAACTAGACTGGTATAAAGAGAATAAATGGTGTAACTTTCATCATGTTGATAGTTACAGTGCATATCATTGCATTCAATTACAACATATTATTGAGGAATTTATTGAGAATGGTGAGCTAGTAATTAATTTGGCCTCTAATCAGGACACAAATCAAGATATGGGAATCTAGAAAGACCCCTTTACTCGACATGATCCACCACCACCAAGAACTAATCAAAATGGTCACAATCAAGGACAGAGGCAGAATTAAAACCAACAACAGGGTCAAAATCGTAATGAGAATAATTTAGATCATGATACCTACACTAATAGTGTGGTTTATAACAATGTGCCTTATGACTACAATAACACTGTGAGATGCATTTCTATAACCCACATTACCACTATTACTATGACACCACATAGCCAATCTCTTGTTCCTCACAACATGAGACCCATCATTATAGGGTCATCACCCTCTCCCCCTAGTAATACCATGTCAAGTTCACATCATCATGTTGTTACTCCATTTACACAGGTTACTAACCCTAAACAATAGTACCATCATCTTCTAAAATAGTTAGCAAGGAGGTAAATTTGATGGTAATGGCAAACTCCTCTTGCTACACTAGATTGTATAATTATCCAAATTAGGATGAATAAGAATCTCCTAATGATAGTAAAGGCAATTTAATAAATACATTAGGTTACTCTTAAATGCTCTACATAAAATATCATCACTCCTCGCTACTAATTTCATATCCATAAATAAGCCTTGGACTATAGGTCTCATGTGTTTCATAAGAAGAGGGGCAAACATCCCTGTGTAATGGCATTAGAAACCAATTTCCACCAAGATACTTTCCTTTTTATTTACTTTCACACTAGTCAAAAATTGCCTCAAAGATGTCTTTACTTTTAGACCTTGATATATATATATATATATATATATATATATATATATATATATATATGTATGTATGTATGTATGTATGTATGTATGTATGTATGTATGGCTAAGCAAGTTCACCTACTCTCCGAAATAGGTAGTGGATCCAATTTTTGACCAGTGTGAAAGTATATATATATGCATTAGAAGCCAATTTCCACCAAGATACTTTCCTTTTTATTTACTTTCACACTATATATATGTATGTATATAAAATTTCCTCAAAGATGTATATATATATATGTATATATATATACATATTGTATATATATGTATACGTATATATATATGTATGTATGTATATATGTATATGTATATATATATATGTATATATATGTATGTATATATATGTATATATATATATATATATGTATATGTATATATATATGTATATATATACGTATATATATGTATATATATATATATATATATACATATATACATATACATATACATATATATATATATACATATATATATATATATATACATATATATATATATATATATATATATATATATATATATATATATATGGCTAAGCAAGTTCACCTACTCTCTAAAATAGGTAGTGGATCCAACCTAATAGAAAAGCCTTACTTGTGATATCCAAGAGGAATGTGATTCCTCAATCTACGAAAATTTGTATATGGCCTCATCATTTTCAAACTTTTCTAATGTAATTATTGACTCTTTTTGGTATTAGCCTATCAATTGTGGGTGATAAAAGGTTAATGGTAAAGGTTGATAAATAGGGTTAATAATGAAAATGACATGGGGGTTAAACAAATTTGTAGTGCCAAAGTCTTGTAGATGCTATAATTAGACCCTACATCACTACCAACATTGTCTTTGATAGTTGATGGTGTTGTAAAATGAATAAGGTATGCATGATCACGCTAAAGAAGTTTAAATCCAATACCATGGGTTTACATATACTTGGTCATTAAGACTAACTCGATAGTTCCTTATTGTTGTAGCCCTAGGCCTTTCCCTTCATAAGCTAGGTGATCCAAAATCCACTTAGCAATAGGACACTTTACACTTTGGTAAAAATCAAGTAACTCATTAGTGTAAATAAATAAATTATCTTTAGTTAAGGGGTCATGTTTTAGGCTACAATCCAGTTTGAAAATAATGGGTTTATTTAACTAGGATTTTGCTTTGGTTTTCTACTTTATGTAAATATTTTTGGCCTTAGGTATCCCATAAGATTTAGGGTTCTACATAAATTTGGAAATATGGAATGAATCATGAGTAATGTATTCTTTAAGACCTTTATTATTTATATAAAAGTGATTGGTAATATCTAGTGAAGGCATCAATAAGGTAAAAGTTAGGTTATCTGGCTCAATGTAATTGGCTTTTATTTTTAATTTAATGGATTTTCCTTTTTCAACTCTTATTTCATTATATTTGGGCATAAGATTCATGTATATTTGATATTTATAGATTTTATACTCAGCCTCGTGATGTTTACAATATTGTATGGATAGAGATTAGTAGTTACAATCACTTCCATTCCTAAATGGGGAAATTTTATACACTCATTTAATGTGGAAGTTATGGCCTTGATTTCATGGATCTAGGGACAGCCCAATAATAGATTGTAATATAATTATAGGTCCAAAATATGGCTTAGAGTGTCATGGGTCAAAATCCTAATGACCACTAGTAAGCTAATAACATCTTGATATTCTCATTCATCATTATCATATGCCTTGATAATGATGGTATCCAGCTACTAGTTAGCTATTGTATATCCAAAATGCTTGATTAAATTTAGAGACAAAATGTTGAGGCCTGAACCATTGTCTACAAGGACACATTTAGCTTTATGGTTTATTATATTAACCTAGATATGCAACATGTTATTATGTAGAGGGCCTAGGGATGACATGTCACTTTGGTTAAAGGTAAGATGTTGGTTAGGGGCCAAGTGTACTACCATGGCTTGAAATTTATCTGGAGTGATGTCATCTAGCATGATGGATTAGTTAAAGTACTCATTTAGGATGACTTTATGGATTCTTAATTTCTTTAACAAATCCATGATGGAAATTTGCATGTGTCTTATTTAGTTGCTTTATAATATCATAGGTCTTCCCCTCAATTTTGGTAGTTGTTTTATTTCTAATAGGCATGGAAGGCTAAATGGGATCATTTATAATATTTGTCTATGATCCCTTAATCATAATATTGGCTCGTTGAGTTGCAATTACATAATCTTAATCTAGTACTTGGATTTGGTAGTTGGAAGGGTAGGTAATGGGACTTGAAATGGTAATTCTAGGTTAGTGTTGACCTATATTATAAAATGGTTTGAATAAGGACTACCAACATAATGAGGTTGATAGGCATTGCTCAACTAATATACATTATTGGGTGAAGGTCTTGGTTCATTGGTAGTTGTCTAATGGTTAATGGTAATAATGGAAACATGAATGCCTAATACATGTCCTACAATATTTTTATAGGTATACATGATGACATGATGGCCTCCTCGATTGGTTTGTTCATTTTTTCCTTAGTTTTGACCATTCTACTATTGTTGTTATGGCTAAAATTATTGCTATTAATTTTTTAGTGGAGTTCTCTACCACTGTTGTTGTTGTTATTGGTATTGTTGTTTATTTTTATTTTTATGTTATAAAAACATATTATAATAGATGCCCAAGTTATGATTGGTTGTAGGGCATGTGTATCTCATTATATCTCTCCATTTTCCAACATTTTCTAAATCAAATTTTTGAGTTGGATACATTGGCATATGGAATGTCATTTGACATGTTAGTACTCAAAAAATTCATGTTCTTTATACTAATTAGGAAAAATAATCCCTTTAATAAATGGATTTGGTATTGGTCAATTTATCATATTTGCCTGAATCAATCTTCAAAAACCCAAATTAAATAAGCTCACCAAGGTCACTAATTTTATATAAATGGGTGGTCTTATCCTTGGTAGAGGGGCTTGTAATTGGTTTTGATTCTATGGTTGGTTTTTGGAGGCCTTGGTTAAATGTATGGAGGTGGTGGTTATTGAATAGGTGGAGGTAAATGGACAACTAATGTTTACATTATCTAAACATGGCATGATTTAGTGACCCCTTTGCCAAAAACATTATTATTGTGGTTATAGGGTTTTGGTATCTCATTATTGTTGGCTTGAGGTATCATTAAAGATGATATTTGAATTGGGTTCTAGTTTTGGTTTTGACTTTGGTTTTCGTTATGTTGGCTTTGATGTTGATTTTAGCTTTGATTAGAAGAAGATAACTTGATGATCTCTTTATTGACAAGGTATTTATGAATTTGTATTCATTTATCTATAACTTCTTAAAATGTATGAACACATTATAGCTAGATATGGTAATATATCTTACTATGTAAACTCCTAGTAAATATCATGGCCAATTGCTTATTTGGTAAATTATGAGTGAACTGGCTTGTGACTACTCTTTAATGTTATAAGTATGCAATAAATCTTTCACCATTATTCTATTTTGATTATTCCAAGTCAATAACTATAATATTGTGCTCGATATTATATGAAAAATGTTGTATGAACTTCTAAGAAATATCATTGAAGTTAGATACACAATTCTTCAGTAATTTCAAAAGTTATTCTAAGGCTTGTCTGGCTAGACTCCTAAGAAAGATAAGAAGTATATGTCACTATATGCCACTGGATAACAAGAAATAAATAATTATTTTATATTATCTTTAGGGTTGAATTTTCCCTTATATTTTTTATATTTAGGAGGCTCATAACCCAATAGAAATGGTATTTGTAGATAATCCATGTTGATTGGACACATGCATATTTCATCTAGTTTGAATTTATTTGTTTGTTTTATGGTATGTATAACTTCAATTAAATATTTAATTTACTATAAATCTTAAAAAATTAATTCAAATAGAGTGGCATTTTTTTTTTGGGGTTGTGTAATCAAAGGTGGATTACCTTGATTGAGGTAGCCATATTATAGAATGTTGGTCAAATTAGTTAGATGACTAGGTAAACATATCTATGCATTGGTACAACATACATTATAGTTAGTAAACATTTTGGTTCAGATTGGATACATATCCTTGGTTTTTAAATTAAAACTATGGTAATAATATTTCTCTATAATATGTGTTGGTATTACTGAGTTTGAGAGGGAACTTGCTACTTACTTGTGGAACCCTATTGTATATAAGGAACATTTTGTTGACTAGATCCCTACTATTGAAGGTATTAAAAGTTGTATCCTTTTTGTACATGTGATACCCATTGTGTGAAAGATAATTTTTTCCTAAAACCTGGCATCTACTATGCATAAGAACCTTGTTTCTAGTTAAACACCTATTGCAAGATAGGAACTTGTTAGGGGTTTGACATTTATTTTTGTTGACCAATTAACAATTTCTAAACAATATAAATAGATTATGGATTATGAAACATTTATTATTATTGAGGTATATTGGTCTATGATGATTGTGTTAGAACATTTTTTGCCTCTTATTGAGGTGGCAAGTTGGTCTATTGTTGGCTTGGTTCCCCTTGTTGCATACTTGAGGGAGTAGTTGGTTGAGGAGTGGAGGTTATTTTTTTATTTTTGAAAATAGTTGTACATATCCCATATTATTTTAATCCACTTATGGGATTAGTTAGAAGAATATATTGTGAGTTGTTTGGTAGTAAATTAGACCCACTTTGGTTTAAATTAGATTTCAATTACATGCTATCCACAACATTTTGAGTGAGCTCTTTCATTTGAGTGAAAATATCTTTATCAAAATGGGGACATTAAACATGTCACCAACTAGTATATTTAGCTAAATAAGTCTATGTTTTGGTTGACATAACCAAAGCATATATTTTTGATCTTGTTGATGGAGATAGCTCAATAAGAAGGGTGTTAGAAATAAACACTACATTAAGGTTGTAATCTATATTGAGTTATTTTTTGTACACTTATACATGTTTCATTTGATCTTCCATAGGACATTTTCCTTTGACAAGCATACTTTGGTTTTGTTACACATTTGGATTAAATCTTGACTATAACTAGTCGATTCTTATTCAAACTATTGGTTTAGAGTCATGTTACTAGGATCTCTAAGAAAACTAATTAGACTTTAGTGTGGGAGTTATAAAAGATATTTAGCTCCTACTTCAATGGATCTGATGATAATTTCATATTTTTGTCTCTAATAAATGATGATCAAACAAGTATAGATAATATATTATCTACATTGGTGTCATAACATAGTAGGGATCCTGTTTTTGTCTTTGTTCAATGCTAGGAATTACTTAAGTAAGGTACTGTGTCATTTTTTCTTATTCTTAGTGTAGATAATAAGGTACAACCACCAAGTACTATGCTAGTGGGTATGATATTTTTTCAATGTATGGAATATTATAAGATGGATAGGGATTCATATAATAAACTATGTCATCACCATATGGCTCTTGAATAAAAGGGTCACTGGTCACAAAGTTTTTGTAGTTTGGATTATACATAGTCTCACTATATGTGTAACAAGACATGTTCAGATCTACAACTAGGTCTCATAAAAAACAAAGGTATAAAAGGTAAAAAACCATGGAGGTCTAAAAACAAATAATCTTTGGCATTGAAAAAGAGGACCAAAGGGTAAAATAACTAAACTAGGTAATGATAAAGGAAAACACTCAATATTGGTGTAATAAATGATATCAATTTGCCTAAAGGTAGCTATAATCAGTGGCTATGAGGACACAAAATATCAAAAATTATCTATGGCTAAGGTATTTATTTGCCCAAAGGTGGTTATAATCAGTAACAAAAGTATCTAGACAAGGTAGAATAATTATGAATTATGTCAAAAAGATAACAATAATTTTCCCAAAGGTGGTTATAATAATTTTAAATGAAAAAAAAGGCTATAATTAGAAATAAAATTAAATCTAAAATAAGAACTTGATAACAATCTATACTAAGTAAATTGGATTAGAGAAACTCAATAAAATAACTCAAAAATAATCTAATGTTAAGGAAATTGGATTGGAAGATACTCGATAGTTGGCTCTCTAAGACTCAATATTTGGTTCAAAAGAGAGTATTTGAATAATAGAACTAGGAAATTTTCAAACTCAACACAATAAACTTCAAACAAGACATATGGAAATAAGTTGGCTCAAAGACACTAGAAACAAGGCACAAAAAATAACAAATAACCACTGGGTCTAGGTAAGGGGTAGACAAAATAAGAAATCAACCCAAGTAACACAATTAAAACATAAAGGGTAAACTACCTAATCCCAAATTAGATAAGGATTTATCATAAACATGATTAGTTTAGGATTTATAATTTGAAATATTGAGTTTTAAATTTAATGAAAAGAGACTTAGATGTTTCTAAGGTACCATGAGATAGACCAAATAGGTATCACAACCATGCATTTGAAGCAAAAGGTATAATAATGGTTTTGGAACTTGGTTTCAAATCCAACAAGTGTTTTGGAATGAATTAGGTATCATAATAGCATTCCTTCAAACAAATGGTAAACAATGGTTTTGTACTCAAATTTAAGGAAAATGTTTGAGATTAAAGGAGCAGCATAATGACACCTGATTTAAATAAGTGACACATAAGTGGTTTTGGAATAAATATCTAAGGAAAAAGTGTAACACAAAATAGGTAGAGTAACACCTCTTGTCTCCAAGTTGTGTGAAAATAATGTGAAGATTTTGGCTTGTTTAGACTCGACAATACAAAAATATTTAGTATAAAACACACATGTAAATCAAAGAAAATAAAAATAATACTAATGGCTTGTCCTATCCCTAAAAATGACATGGGTGTGTTTATATTCTGCCAAAATTTCCATAGATATACCAATGCTCATGATGAATTAAGTGATAATACAAAAATTAAAGAATTGGTGTAGGTTGCATCTTTATCCCCCCCTTTGTCTCTCAATCAGTGGTACATGGCACAAATTTAGAGTGAGGAGCACTCAAATTTTGGAAATAAATTCCATGATAAGTGGGGATGACTAAAATCTATAAGTTTTAAAATGCACTAAATGGTCCAAAGTGTGGATAACATAAAGGTGCATCATGCTAATTGGATTCAAACTCACCAAATTACTATGCAAAGGTATATTAATTTATATAATGACTTCAACCATGTACTGCTTATGAATTCTAATATTTATCATGAGCTAACATAGGTTTTCATTAGAAATATATAGGCTAGTTTCTCATCCCCATGGAAATCTGAATATCACATGCCCAATTTATATACCCCACTGTGAAGTGGGGTTGGTATGATGTTTGTAGATGTAACCCTAGGTTAATACACACATAAAGAACTTGTGAGGAAAAAATGGACTCCCTCCCACAAGCCAAATGTAATAAAATAAAATTTAAAAACTTTAGAGGTTGTGTTTGGGTCTCCCAAGTCACTCAAAACTTGGGGAGATCATATGTGACATTTTTTTTTATAATACTAAACACAAAAGGAAAAAAAAAGAGCACTTATGATCACCTAGGTTACTTATAGGGCATTTGGGGGAGGGGGGCGCATATACATGATATAGTTTTTAGTTTGATACAAACAAAGAATTTAATCTATGAACTTTGAAACTAGCTAATAAACAAGGAACAAACAAAAAGTGAAAAAGCTCCTAAGATATCTATTTAAAATGTATGTTATTTTTAAAAATCACCAACTCAAATGTGGATGAAATTTTGGGACCTTGGTCTTGCTTGTATTTGTATAAAAAAAATTTAAAAATATGAAAAGATAAGTTTTATTAGGTTGATTTTAAGCACTAAACAAAAGTGTATATGAGATTTATAAATGTCTAGGACTCTCTCTCTCCACCTTGGTCCATAAAAAAATGTTAGTAATCTCTCTTGTATTTAGGCCAAAAATAAAATCAATAAAGAACAATATATTTTGAGCTCTTGAGTTTATATTTTTGTCTCCAATAAATCATCGCTGATTATTACAATGATCATTGTCGATTCTTGCAATCAATGTTGATTTGATTTGATCATTATCATTTTCCAAAACCACATAGAAAATAAATGTGTTTTGAAAGAAAAATTATTGATAAATAAGTTTCAAACTCAAATTTCTCATGGACCTAGAATAAAAGGTTATAAAGGTCATAATAATATTATTAGGCACCAAAAAGAAAGCAAGAAAAGTTAATTTTTTCTATGTTTTTAGCTCGATCTATTTTAACACAGGGATTGTCGTCAATTACTACAGAGATAATTGTCTATTCCTATGATCATCAATAATTTATTATGATTGTCACTAATATTTGTAACTATATTAAAATATGACATGAATTTAAAGCATAAAACTCTAAACTTGAAGATTTAAATTATCTTTTTAAGAAATATAAAGGTTTTACATCATTCTTCTTGGCCATATGGAATGCATGGTCCCATCAGACATGCCATTATGTATCTTAAGAATTCAAAGAGTACATAAAATGTTAATTAGTTACTTGTTAGTCAAAATGATTATAAAAAACATGCATAAAATTAGACTAGAACTAAACACTTCCTAAAAACTAGGGGAAAATGGCATAATTAACAATATCATAAAATAAAGATAAAAACAACACAAGTAATTTACCTCTTTTGTCAAATTTGATGTCCACTTATTGGAATAAGGATGTTCATGCTTAGTATATGATATTAAATACTCTTGTTAATGTTTCTCCATGGTGGTAACACTTATCCAATGGTCACTTATGGATTTACTTTTCTATTGGATTGACTTGGTGTGAATCTTGGCATAAAATGGGCATTATAACACTAATTTGAATGGATTCTTTGAGGCATTCCTATAGAATAACCTTACACAAAATATTATTGGAATATGGTATGGGAACATATATTTATAGCTCTAATAGGTAACTATAACTCTAGGGAGTTGGGTTAAATTCTAATTTTGGTTGAGTCTAAAATAGCCTAGGTTGAGTAAGGCTAACCCTGGGTTGAGTCAAATTACTCATGAAGTATTGATACCTCAGTTTTAGATATTTATGAGGCATGAAAACTCACTTTAGATATTTGTGAGGTTATGACTCACATTTTTGGAATATTTAGGAATTAATAAATCACTTTATTATCTCATTTGACATTGACTTTATATTTGGCTAAAAATTCCTTTCTTGATAAATAAAATTCACTAATTTAACTTGGAGTTTTTACTTAAGTAGGTTTTTTATTTGATAAGGTAAAACAAAAGTTTTATAGGGACCTAAAACCACCATAGTGCATTAAAAGAGTATCAACAATCCATCAATAGGATCAAGAAGCCAAAAAAACAAAAGGTTACAATACTATAATGAAGACAAAAATAGGAAACCAAAATAGAAATAGGAGGAAATTCCATCCTAAGGGTCTTCAACATATATAGTGTCCTTCATAGGAATGATCTATTTTTATTTTGATATTTTTGCCTAAGTATGGTTCTCAAGGCCTTCTCTTGATTCTCTAAGGAAGATTATTCTGGGGCACCTTTTCCCTTTATCCTATATGGGGGATTGATTGGGGGTTCCCCTTGGGGGAACCTTGAGGGGGGATTTTAAAACTTTAGGTGATTGAAAGGTAGGGGATCAAGTGGGTTGTGTAGAAAGGATGAAATCTTAGAATATGGCTTCAGCCTATTTTTGGAGTGAATTCTAGTCTTGAATGAGTTTGGCCAAACCCAAACCTTCTTGTTGAACCTTCGAGTTTAAATTCTCAAGATGTAGTTGTTTATTTTCAATCTCATTTGTAACAATGCCTTCTCATTTCCAAGATATCTTTGTAGGGGTTCCCAGCTATAGATAAATAGTTTTTATTTTGGGGATAAATAGTTTAAGTGGGAGATCATCAGGGGGAACTTTGATAAACTATCATGGGGTGTGATCAGAGAGCTAGTGGGATTCCTTAGTATGATCCTCCACTAGGGATTCCTCCAAAGATTCCTTCCTAGAGGAGGAACCCCCAGGGGGACCTCCTATCCATAGAGAGCTTAGTCATGTTTAAATATAAGGAAAATCAAGCCTTGGTGAAAGATGGGATTTGTGTCATTCACTTGGTGTAGTAGAACAATACTCTCAAGGGACTTTAGAAGAAAGTAGGGAAAATTAATTTTATACCTAATGAAATGATTGAGAAGTAAAAAATGGTGGGAGAAAATAAGTGTATATTTACCTTTGAGTGTCATGTACCACATGATTTGAAGGTAAATATCAGGCCAATAATGTGAAATATCAGCCCATGGAAAGCCTTTTTTTGTCTATCTGCATAAAGTCATTTGTTCTAAAGAAAGAACTACAATGACTCTTATTTTTTCAACTAATATTTAAAATCCTTCATGCCTGCACATGATATCCCTATTGATTCACCTATGAACTCCTCCAAAATGTTAATGGTGATACCACAAATGTTCACTTCTTACTTATTCTAGGCCACCAAGAAGTCATGGGAAATCTTAGTATCATGTTCCATAACCCATTCCATGAATTCCATGAGTCCCCTAATTTTTAGATTTTTCTATACTTTATTCTATTCTTGGACCTTGTTATAGGAAGTAGGTTCCAACTGATCCGTATCACCCCCCATGGAGATTGTGTGCATAGATCCAAAATGGGTGGAATGAAGTTTTTTAATGGGGTGAATTTGAAAAGAGAATGAATGGTTTTGAAGTCCCACTAAAGGCTCATATAAAAAATTAATGCCCCTCTCTTTGGAATAACTATGGATATATCTAATTGAGATCTGCCCCTTTGAGATGAGGTCATACATGTGTGGATAAATCATTTTTTAACTTGTATTGGTACCTTCAACTCATATGACATTTAGGAAATTAGATGGGATGTTTCTTAGATCATGATATTTAGTTAAAATGTGGAGATCAAATCCAATGCTAGTGATAAGGTCAACCACCCCATTTCCTTCCCTTTATGTGTATATGAGTTGAATGTGAGGTACACCCTTTATGGGATGCTTAACATCATCAATGATGAACTTAATGGTGTGTGAGGGTGTATTATTTCCTTCCAAATAATTTAAGATGTTCATTGAGTCTCCCTCAATAATGATCTTATTATGGTTGATGCTTATTTCCAACTATATACCCTATAGGGTAGCCTTAGCCTCATCTAGGTGATTTTTTTGGGTTCCCATTGGGCCTACATACATAGACAACATCTCCCCTTTAGAATTATATATGATATTTCCACTCACTATAAGACTTGGGTTGCCCTTGGAGGTGCCATCAAAATTTAGTTTCACTTAGCCTTCTGAAGGAGCCTTCCATGTGGTATGCTTATGGACTAAATATTTTGAGGCAGAGTAAAAGACCTATTGGATGTCCCAATTTTTGAGAATAAGTAAGGGTTGGGGGGGTAGGATCTTTACAATGTAATTAATCTTGCTTAGTGGTTTTTGGATTTTATAAATTATGTTTTAAATGTTATGGATTAATAGTTTGATAGGCCCAAAGTGTCAAATTACTAAGTCATAATTTGACAATAATTGAAACCAAACTAGGTTGTTGGTGAATATAGGGTAATACCCTAAATAAGCAAGCCTTGCCATGATATTTAGAAATTAAATCCCTTACATGGTCAAATTTAGGTCTTAAAGTGATTTTTAGGTATAGATTACATCATGTACTACAAATTAAATTGAATCCTAGTTTAATCATGAAAATAGGCAAAACTAAGTGTCCACAAATCTTAAATAGTATTCAAGTTAGAAAGAAGCCACAAAGGATTCACCTATGTAATGATTTTAGGGATATAAAATAAGATTTCCCTAAGGATGATTTTCCATTACCAAACATTTAAATAATATTCAATTTAATTTTAGGATATAATATGTTGTCCCTCATATATGTCTTATAAGGGTATAACCAAATAAAAATTAAACCTAAAGATTAGCATAAAACAACATTCTCCACTTGGTGGGGGATATTTTGTTATCAAGTCATGGAATTTGGATTTAAAAATGTTTGTGTAACCTAAAAAAATGTAATAAAATCATATTACATGACATGATACATGATATTATTGAATATTATGTGATGACATTATAACAAAGTCAAAAACACATGCAGGACATCCTGAAGTTCTACAAAAAATCTTTGAGAGACTACATGAATATAAGGTGTTCCTCAATCCTAAGAAGTGTATATTTGGTTTCACTTATGGAAAATTAATAGGATTAATTATATTTCATAAGGGTATTTAATTTTATCCTAAAAAGTTAAAGGACATCATGGAAATTCCACCTCCTTCTACCCTAGATTAACTCCATAGTTTTCAAGGCAAGATCTAGTCCATTATCCAGATTATCTCACAATGGGTAGATTGGTGTCATAATTTTAATCACCTTTTGAATAAAGGTGTCCCTTTATATTGGAATGTATATTTTCTACAATATTTCAAAAAAATTAAATCTTATTTGACCAACCTATTAATGTTGACCCCACTTATATCAGGGAAGTTTCCACTTCTTTACATCTCAATAACTGAACATGCACTAGGGGAAATTTTGGCTCAACATGATAAACATGGAAATGAGAAAGTAATTTAATATTTGATTATGAAACTTGTATCCTATGAATAAAAATATTCATTAATTGGAAAATCTTTCTTAGTAATGATGTTGACTTCCCAAAATTTGAAACACTATATGATGAATAAAAAACCATTGTGATTTCCAAGATTGATGCCCTTAAGTATTCAATATTAAAATACACTATAATTGGTTGCATGGTTAAGTGGGTATTGTTTATAAGTGAATTTTATGTTGAAAATCAGAACCAAAAAGCTATTAAGTGGTATATCCTTGCAAACCAATTTATTAAAGCCCCTTTATTAGACATAAAACCACTCACTTTTGAGTTCCTTGATGAATCAATCTTAGATTTAGAGGAAAATTATATTGAATAAAATAAATTAAAGATTTATTTATATGGTTATTTCACCTCCCATGGATCTTTGGGCCAACATTCTACTCATTACTCCATAGGCATTTCATTCCCAAGGCCTTTCACACTAGTTTTCATTGCACCAACAATATGGTAGAATATGAGGCACTTATTGTGGGACTCCATCTCACTTTGCATTATAAAATTAAGTAGTTAATGGTATATGGTGATTCCTAATTAATAAATAATTATTGTTTAGACCATTATCAAACTATAGATGAGAAACTAGTGCCCTATAAAGGAAACTTAGATAACTTCAAAAAACATTTTGAATATCTTAAGTTTAAGTAGATACCGAGAGTAAATAATAGATTATAAAATGCCATGGAAACAATTAGTTCCATGATAGTAGTGGTTAAGAATGTCAAATATTACCAATTTATTGTTGATAACCTTCCTTAATAAGCTCACATACCATCAAATTTTGTGATGGTATGTGATATTGTTGGTCCTAATTCTCCTTGGTACAAAGATATATAGACTTATCTTCAAGACAAAATTATCCATATTAACCTATCATGAAGCAAACATAAAGCATTAATTCATAATAATTATTTTTACACCTTAATTTATATTACACTATATCCTAGAGGCTATTGTTGTTTGCTCAACATGCCCTAAATATTCTAAGAATCAGGGAACCTCTTCTTGCTTTTTATAGATTCTCCCACTTGCATTCACAACTTATTGGTCTTAGCACTCTCAAGTTACCTTAGTGGTAAATTTTAGTTTATGTTAAAAATTAAGACTTGAT
This sequence comes from Torreya grandis, assembly GCA_037957365.1. Taxonomy (NCBI): domain Eukaryota; kingdom Viridiplantae; phylum Streptophyta; class Pinopsida; order Cupressales; family Taxaceae; genus Torreya; species Torreya grandis. The sequence continues at coordinate 1,936,307 of JARHVA010001165.1, read as the reverse complement.
ACCTTCACCATTGGAAATACCATGTTTGTGTGATAATTTTTTTTATAAGGCACTTAGCATGAATGTGGATTTTTGACCTCCTAATTTACATTTGAAACTTGGCTTCCCTAATTCTTTTAGCCTACTCTAGGAGGTAATATCATTTTATATTATGTTCTAACTCCAAAAACCTACATCATTTTATATAACACTTGGACTTGAAGTAGAGTCTTGTTGCACTTATTCACACTTCACAATATTGTCCTCTTGTTCTCTTAGCTCCTCATAACTACTTTAGGGGGTCACTTTGATTTATGTTCAAACCATAGAATATATATCAGTGATATGATAAGGCTTGTGTGAGTAATTTTAATATTTTTAACTTATTCCCTTGATGATTTTTTGATGTACTTGTGCCTCATTGAAGATCTCAATAAAAACTTGCCCTATTCCCTTATTAAGTCTATCAGGTCCATTTTTAAACTTTCTAATTCTAATTAGAGTTATAAATAGCTTAGGTATACATTAATTTATTTAAATCCATAAAACTAATTAGTATTCCAAGATTAAATATGTCTAGGTGGATCTTTTTATGCCTTGGCTAGTTCTACTCATAGGTTTTCTCCTGATTAAATCGTAAGAGTGGTTAGGCAAACAATCTAGTGTTAGTTAGACATTTTTATCCCCTTAGGTCATGGGTCATTAGATTAGGAGAGGCATAGTTATAATAAGGTTTAATAACCCTAATTAGGTCTTATGGTGAGTGAGGGGTGAGTGTAGTTTTAATTAGGGACTACTGATTAGGTCATTGCATGTCTAGGTGATGTGCATAGTGTTAGTCTAGATTTTTATCCTGATTAGGTCTAGAGGCATTGACTAGGATTTCATGGGATGTAGGATTAGATATCACCAAGTATTTTTTATTGAATAATAAATGGATACCTACAAGAAAACAACTTAGCTATAATTGGGGGTCCAAACCCCAATTAGGTCTTTGACCTCCCATTTAAAAAGCTTAGCAAAAACTTAGTTGCATGTGGAGAAAAAGATCTGAATAGGTTTTTCATGCTCACCTAGGTGCTCCCTAGTGCTAATTAGGGGTTTAAATCCTTATCATAACTAAGAGGTTATAATTTAAAAAAATTGAAAATTTTAAAAGGGCCTATCATCCCCACAAGCTCGATTAGGTCTACTACACCTATTTTTGACTCCCCAATGGTATTTTCATGATAAATTTTGACCTCCTTGTCAATTTTTAGAACCATTTGATTTTACATAAATATGAATCCATCTCAGAAATAATTGTGATATCAATTTTTCTTGATTATACCTTGTTGAAAACCTATTCATATTTGTGTGTGATGTTTTACTATTCAATCTTTTAATTGTAAGTTTTTTACTTGTTTTTGGTCTTTTTATAGCCTGTGAACAATAAAAGTGGTGAAATTAGAGAATAATTAAGTAAAGATAGGTAATTGGGCACATTAATGGTGGTTTTTAGTGTTTTAAAGGGAAACTACTTTCCTTGGAAAGCTACAATCTCTATATATTGGTTCATTCTCATTATATAAGGACTAGATTTTTTATTCCAAATAGATATTTGGGACAATAATTCTTTCATTTTTTACATTTTATTTACTGTTAAATAGCTTAAACTCTACCTCAACTCCTTCCCTACCATTATGCTAGTGAAATTTTAAGGGATCAATTGTAATGGACTCAAAATGTGATTGTCAAAATGATATATTTTCATTAAAAGAAGACTTGGGATCATTTTTTTATAATTATTGCATGTATATCATGTTTTTGGTTATTCACTCATATATTCCCTTCACAAGGTTAAAATAGATTTGAATGCAATGGTGCATATGCTGGTTGGTTCGATTTCTAGTTTATGGAGTTCATGTGATAATGAAATCAAATTTATCTTCATCATTGTAGGATTTTATTTCCCCTTTTCCATTATTTTTCCATTTTTAAATTATTATATTAGATTATGGTTTGTTTTAATGCAATATATTTAAATACTTATCTTGATTGTTGTTATGTATCCATTTATATTATTACATTGTTGAATGATTAAACCAATGGAATGAATTCTCTAAATAATTCGTAAACTCACATTTAAATAAAACCTTATATGCTAATTTTACCTCATGGGAAAAATCTAAATGAATTCACAATTATATATTTTATAAAATTTATTGAAACACACATTAATGAGATAATAAATTCACATTATCCACTAAATTATTCAAGTACTTGCACTATGTTAAGACTAAGTTTTAATTATTCCCAAACCAACATGCCCCTTGACTAGAATAGTCTATAATACATAACTAAGTGATGATCAATACACCATGACCTAGTATATAAAGACCTTGGGGAGACCCACTTCATAGGACTCATTTTAGGAGAGGATTAATGGGCTTCACTGCCCTAAAAGTTTAATGTTGGTGAACCATGGAAAATGTCATGACAATAGTTAAAGCACTAGGAGGTAATAATTGGATTATTTCATACTAATCATCAATTTTAAACTTTTCACATCCTTTATTCCTCTGCTAACCCATTGCATGCTTGAAATGCAATTCAACATAAATAAAACTAGAGGGAGGGCTACCAATACATGCAAAATAAATATTTTATAAAAATCTAAAACTTGAACACTTAGGACTATTTCCCATGATTATGTATTCCACAAGATAAATTTGAAATAAAATGGATACTCATGAGATCAAATTACATTGGGTCTGAAATTGAGTTGCTTGAACTTAGTAAACATGAAAAAATGAAGAGAAAATAAAGGAAAATAAAAAATTAGACAAATCCACTCAACTAGTAGCTCACCTAAAACTATAATTTCCTTCATTAAAATATTTAATGTTCATTAAAACCCACCAATGATGGATATTACCACTTGGTTTGGTGGATGTGGATTCCCCTTGAATGTCTTAGGGCTTACCCATGACTTGTGAAAGAATCCAAATAAATCATGTCCAAAGTATATACCCAATGGGATTCAAACCACTAAAGATCACATTTAAGAATTCAAGGATGCCCTAATATGAACTCAAATTAAACATAAATAAATGGCATTCCACCTATTCCCTTACTCCTTAAACAAGGCTACCTATGTGTGGTATATTGAATTGTTAGAGGGTTCATCATCTCTTATAATTATCTAGTAATTGTGTTTGTCAACCAATTTAGGTTGCTTATTAACCTAGCCAACTTATACCATCACTTTATGGCTACCTATATGGAACCACATAAATCAATGAGATTCTTCAACACACACTTTTATAATATGTACTAGAAGTTGAAATATCCTTACATGTATATGGAAGTGGCTGCCATACAGACTTACCTAAGAACTTTGGAATCAAAGTCATCCATGTTCCTTAGGTGAACTCTATTAGAACTCACATCCTTGTCTTTTTACTTCAAAAAATAAGTAAACTTTTAACAACATATCATTCCAAAAGGTTATTCAGTTGGTCCTTTACATTCATTAAGATATCCTAACACTTACAATCAAATCTTAATGATCAACCAAGCTATTCAACACCACACTTCACTGATGAATCCAATCCTAAGTGCCATGTATTAAATCCCAAATCTAGTGTAAAACCCAAATCCTATGAATTATATTCCTAACAGTCAACCTTATATGCCTACAAAACACATTTTACCATATACAAATAATTAATGACTTTTTCCTATTACCTACAACAACATTGTTTCCATGTTTAGCATGAATGGTTATGATGCCTTTAATAGAAACCAATAAGTTGTCCCATCATTTATAAAAAATTAGATGCCTATCAATAAAAATCATAACCAAAAATTATGTACTATCCATATGTTTATAAACACTCTAGAACCTATGGTTAACACATTACCACAAATGGAAAATCAATAAAATTCTAGTGTGAACCTTGAAGTAACAAACTTGTAGAAAATGGTTTAGAGATTGATAAATGATATGGTCAATTTACACATATAAGTGACTCAAATAAATATACAAAACATGAATAACCATGCAAAAAATATAAATTTAAACTTCTATAGAACCAATTGGTGATGGAACATGAGGCCCAATAATGGATGAATGCCTAGTCTGCATGATAATGCAAATTAGAGAAATAACCATAGTGCATCAAACTCAATAAACCTATCTGATTTATCACTACCCACATGGTTTAGGTTACAAAACACAATTAATCACATTAAAACTAGCTATGTTGAGTTCATCTTAGCCTCAAACATCTTCCAAAAGGAGATGGATAACCTTAGGATAGTCCCTATACTTGATAACATTTATAATCAAGGTAGAAGAAACTTTGGTATAACTCTAATCTTGGAGAATTACAAGTTCCCATTCAAGAGTGACAATGATATTAAAGACAACTTACATGAGTTTCATGCATTTAAACAATTTCAAAGGGGAAAAAAGTACCAGTTGAGGAGTAAGTTCCTAAGTTTGTTAACTACGTCTACTCCTCCAAACAACTCTTAAGTTCCACTTGATGAGAACTCAAGTAACTATTTGTTTCATCGTAAGGGACCTATAATGAAAAAATAGTGGAATAAACCAAACCTAGATACAAAATTTTATAAAACCCAAATAAAATTATGTCTAATATGACAATGTTTGATTTGCTCTAGATTTGTAACCAAAAATACATGTTATTGAAATAATTGTCTACTCCTAAAGGGAAATAAGCTAATAAGACAAATGACACTCATGTTACGATTTATAAAGATAAAATTGAAACCCATAATTTCCTTATATATATATATATATATTAGAACTTACATAATTTTTTGGTGGATTCAGGTGCTTCCAAAAATGTGATGCCTTATGCACTTTTTGAGTAGTTGGGTTTGACTCCTACAATGTCAAATAGAAAAGTTGTTTAGTTAGACAATTTATAGGTTAAGGTTATTGGTGAGCTAAGACACATTCACATGTACTTCACCTTTGATACTATAAATCAAAAATTTATTGATATTTAGGTATTGGATATACTTGATGCATACGGTATGCTCCTGAGTAAAGGTTGGTCTATAATGTTAAACAAATACATGGAAACTAACTTATCTCACATGTGGCTTTCATGACATGGCAAATCCAATTAGATAATAATTTAGAGAGAGCCTAATATGACCCACATGATTATAGAGTATAAAAAATGAATCATAAATCTCTTGCAATTAGTCAAAATAATAATTAGAAGAGTTGGAACAATTGGATTTCTATGCCCTTTCAAGGGGTCACTTTGATTTATATGCCCTTTCAGTCCCCAAAACCTCTCCTGGTGAGATGAAAAGGTTTGTGTGAGTCATTTTCATATTTTTCACTTTGTCCCTAGATGAATTTTTTATGTACTTGTTCCTCATTGAAGATATCAAGAAAAGTTTGACCTATTCCCCAATTAGGTCTATCTAGTCCATTTTTCCACTCTAATTTTAAGCAGAGTTCTAACTAGTGATTAGGTTTACATTTGAAAATTTATAAGTCTCTAAACCTAATCAAGTTTATAAGACCGAATAGGTCTAGGGGATACTTTTATGCCTTGGCTAGTTCTACTTGGAGGTTTTCTCTCATTTAGATTATGGGAGTGGTTAAGCGGGAAATACAATGTTAGTTGGAGATTTTTATCCACTTAGGTTGTGGTTCATCAAAACAAGATAGGTCTAGTTATAATTAGGGTTCATAACCTTGATTAGGTCTTAAGATGAGTGAGGTATGAATGCATTTCTGATCAAGGACTCAATCTTTTATTAGGTCATAAGGTGTCTGGGTGGTGCACGTAGTGTTAGGTAGGATTTTTATCCTAATTAGGTCTAGAGGCATCAACCTAATTTTCATGGGATGTAGGATTAGATATAAATAGGTATTTTTTATTGAATAACAAAGGTATGATTACATGAAACTAACTTAATTATAATCAAGGGTTTAGAATTTAATTAAATATTGGATACCTCATTCAAAAATTTGACCAAAAAACTCAGTTGTATGTAGGAAAAAGGACCCAAATAGGTTTGTCATCCTTACCTAGGTGTTCCGTAGTGCTAATAAATGGTTTAAATCTTGATTATAATTAGTGAGATATAATTTCAAAAAGTGAAAATTTTAAAATGACATGTCATCCCTAGAAGCCTAATTGGGTCTATTGGGCCTATTTTTGACTCCATAATGTTTTTTCATGATAACTTTTGACCCACTTGTCAGGTTTTTGAACTCTTTGATTTTCTAGAAATTTTACTTTGTCTTGGACACAATTGTGGTCTCAATTTTTCCTAATTTTATCTATTTGAAAACCAATTCATGTTTTTATGCGATGTTTTACTATTCAATCCTTTAATTTAAAGTTTTTAACTTATTTTTGGTCTTTTTACATCTTATGAATAGTAAGAGTGGTGAATTTGGAGTAAAATGAAGGAAAGAGAAGTAGATAATCACATTAATGGTGGTGGTTAGTATCTTGGATGGAAATTCATTCCCTTGGAAAGTTTTAATATCTATATATTGATTCTTTCTCATTATACAAGGGTTGGATTTTTCTCCCATAAAGAGATTTGGGCCAATCACTCTTTCATTTTCTATATTTTATTTATTGTTTAGTATCTTAATCTCTCCCTAAAATCCTCCCCTACCATTAATATAGATAAATTTTGAGGGATTAATTATAATAGACTCTGAATGTGATTGTTAAAATGATATATTTTGATTAATAAAATACTTGGGATCATTTGATTTTAATTTATGCATGTATATAATGGTGGTGGTTTATTTCTCCTTGTCTATTCTCTTCATAATATTGTATTAGATTTGAATGTGATTTCATGTATGTTGGTTGGTTAAATGGATAGTTTATGGAGTTCACATGATCATGAAATCAAATTTTTCTGCATCATTGTAGGATTTTCTTTCCTTATTTCTCTTCTTTTGCTAGTTTTTATCAATATATTATATTAGGGTTTGTGTGATTGTAATATATTTTAAAAATTATATTAATTTTTATTATGTATCCATTGATATTATTGCATTATTTAATGATTAAACTAATGTAATGCATTACTTAAATCAACTATAAAATCACATTTAAAAAACCCTAAATGATAATTTTACCTCATGGGTAATATCTAAATGAATGAATGTTTATTTATTTTAAAAATATGCATAAAAACTACATCATTAATAAGAAAATAATCTATAATTATCTGATAAAATATTAAAGTACCCACACTCCATGTATATTAAGTTTGAATCATTCCCCAAGTAGCAGGCCCCTTGATTTATAATAATCCATAAGACATAATTGAGTGAATATTGGTGCATTATGACCTGATAGATAAAGACCTTGGGGAGACCCACCTCATGGGACTCCTTTTAGGATATTTGTAATGGGATTCACTACCCTAAAATCCTAATGTTACTAAGCCATGCCAAATGACATGTCAACAGAGGTTATGATGGAATGCTACTTCATTATTTCACTTTGAGAGAATCCAAGTTAGCACTTAGAGATGTACACAATGGGATTTGTGGGGTCCATACTAATGACATGGTCCTTTCCAAGAAACTGCTTTGAATAGGGTACTATTAGCCAATAATGGATTCATATGATTTTAAGTATGTAAATATGTTCCTTACCTATCAAAAAATGATGATTTGATTAATGCTCTTTCATAAAAACTTCAACCAATCACAACTCCTTTGGCTATTTTTAATGTGGGGACTTGATCTTATAGGAAATATAAACCCAGCCTCTTTTAATGGCCATAATCATGTACTAAATTCTACTAAATATTTTAATAAGTGGGTAGAGGTAATCACTCTCACTAATATAACTAGAAATCAAATTTACAAGTTCATTTTTTATCACCTCATCTGCCACTATGGTATTCCCTCCTCCATTATATCTAATAATGGTGGATCATTAAAAAATAAGGACATAAAATACCTTTATGACTATTTAAATTTTAAACACAAAAGGTTCATGTCCTATTTCCCTCAAGGTAATGACCAATATAAAGTGTCTAATAAAACCATTGTTAAGATTCTTAAGAAGATTGTTGATAATGTTGGCTGTGACTGACACTTACAACTATTTCAAGCCTTGTTGGCTTATTGTACTAGTACTTGTACATCTAAAAGTGCCACACCATATTTTATGGTCTTTGAATCTAATTCTATCAATCCTATAGATATCAAGTTTACTTCTAATCTCAATATAAAATATAATTGCTGAGGAAGCTTGTAGATTCACCACATTACAAGAAGTAGAAGTCATAGATGAAAAATGACTATCTACATTAAACCATTTAAAAACCTATCAAAATTGGCTACACCACATTTATAACTAGTGTATTCTTCCTAGAGAGTTTGAGGTTCTGGGGTGTATCATTTGGATATAATTTATGGGCAAGAGTTATAAGAGACAATGAATATTATGCATCTCAAGTGTTTCTATGCTTTATTTGGTTGAACATTATCTATGAGACCCCTTGCTTGGGGGCATCTATTTCACTTCCAATCCTATTCACCTTTCTTTCATCTTCCATTACTTGGTTAATTATTGTCCTTGTTCCCATTTCTTATTACTATCATGATATTGGTTCCGACCAAAAGGTGTTACATGCATGTTCAAAGTACATGTTAGAAGGTATTTCAAGTTGATCAACAATGGCACATATTTTACAAATAAGTGTATCATTTTACTTTAGTAAAATTTTCTTACTTGATAGTTATTTTATATAGTTTCCTTTCACTTCTTATAAATATTTCCTTTAATGTGTGTCTTCCTATTCCTATTTTCTAAGTGTTGTATTCCCTTTGCCTCTTGTTATATTGTTGGTTCATGACATTATTGTTTTAGGCAATTTATCTATTATTTGAGCCCATACTTAAGGTGATTTTTCATTTTATAGATGGTTCCTTATACATTTGTGAATATTTTCTCATTTTTATTTATTCCATAAAACTCAAAAATGTTGGAAAAATATAAGCATCCTAATATATTATAAATTTAGGAAAAGGCTCAAAATTTCCAAAAGAGATATAAAGCCATAAAATATTTGAAACCTCTATCATCATATCCACCAATGATCCTTGGTATTATTATATGTGGGAACCTTTTATATGGTCCTAATCATTCCCAACAAACATTGCCATTTATTCATTATCTTCTCATTTATGGGAGAACTACATCATCCTCAGGTCCATACAGACCATATAGACAGTGCTTAGATGCATGGGGAATCTCAAGTCAGATCAAACACTCTCATTCCTAACTTATTTTTCCCTGATTTTCTTACTTTACCCTCTCATCATTTTAATATCCCATTTATGCTCTCAATTTTTTTGTGAGTCTATTTATGATCTCATCGTATAACAAGCCCATTATGCTCTCACCATTTTATAAGTCATTCCTATTTTACTCCTTAATCAAATCCACATCTTACTTGTCATCATTTTTATTCTTTACCAATCCTTAGGAGAATTAGTTTGGCCTAAATTCCACTTAGACTATGTAGGCAATATCCACTTGTGTGGGGCATTTGTAGACAACTCTTCCACCCCATATTTATTTTTCTATTCCCCCTTTTATCTAAAGGCTCATAATGTCACATTTATTATTGCCTTTCCTTGGGGGCACCATATAATTATTGGTATCATTGGTACTTTCACACATGGATTTTGACTTGATTATGGACATGATTCTTACAATTTCTTTTCTTTTTAGTTTGTGTTTTCCTACTTGTTTGCTTGATTGTTTGTTTCCCTTTATTATTATTGCCTTACCTTAGTCCATTATGATAATAAGTTCATCATCACAATTCTACTTGACATACAATTTTAATTAGGTCCATCCATTAACATTCACCAACATTATCATCATGGTTTTTATCATTGGTGTGTTATTTCCATTTTTCTATTTAGATTGATAGATGGTCCTTATGCACATTATAGCCATGCCATCATGTTTTTTATATCATTATGCATATTATTGTATGAAACATTAAAAATAAAGTGTTTAAGGTTTATATGTGATATCACATAATGCTACTAGTATTTCTCCTTTCAAGGTAAATAATTATTTAAATCCAATCCTCTTGGTCATCTTTGATCACATCATATCATCACAGTTTCCTTGATCAAATCAATGCAATTGAAATTTTTTGGTTATATGTGTGCTCTTTAGGATGTGAATCTCCAAATGACCATATAGCATGGGGGTCATGCACATTAGTCTATCATTATTATTCTATGATATGATTCCTCATCCATTTTCTTCCATTTTGGGAGAGCTATATTCATTTGTGTCCATTTGGAATATGTAGGCAACACTTAGTTATCTTCATTTTTTGGGGTCACCTCAACAAATATTGATCTTCAATTACCATTATATCATTTTTATTTAAATAATTATTATGTTCTTCCATTTATCTAACCATTTAAACAAATCCATGATCACATCTACCCTGTTAGGGTAAACCATCAATCATTTCATCCTCTTCCTTGGGATAATTTGATCAATCCATCTTTCTTCTAATTCAAAGATCTCAACTTTCATCCTATTTTAGGAAAATAAAAGTCTAAAACTTGTTTTAGGATCAATCATTCCCTAAATCTATAGCTTTCTATTTGATTGGGGAAAGTTAAAGTATGTCATTTATCATGGGATGCATCCTTCCTAGTTCCCCCCCCCTTTGGGGAAAATCATTTTCTACTCTATCATCATTTGATATCAATGCATGCCAACATTAGTTCAAATGGATTAATTTCACCCTTTTTAATCCATTTTATTCTTTTCGAGGTCCTGTCCATCAAAATATTTTTTTGGCCACTCCGTTAAAGGGGCATCATGAGCATCCCAAACACCGATTGTTACATTAGTGAGACCTCATTTTCAATAAATTGAACAAGATTCAACAAAATATGATCACATAATTTCTTTAAATTTTATTGTGATAAGTTTTACAACTTCTTAATTATTTAAAAACTAGTTGTTTTGTTTGTCTCATGATTCCTTCTTAAATAGGGGAAAATGTAGACACTCAATTCTGACCACTATCATGTCAAGCTTGTAATTAGAACAATTTATAGAAATAACACACAAATCACTAAAATACCCATGTTATTCTATGCAATTGACATGCATATTTTAAAATGTATTGGTATATTCATAATTGGGGCAATACATTACAAAAAAAATAATCTTTGCTTAATTTATCTTGAGTCAAATTATGACTACATAAGAGATGTTTTGGGATTAATTATGTCTAATAGTTAATTGATTTTCAAAATCCACTTCACTTTTCATTAATCTAGTTAAACTTTATTAATTAGCCTAATTTTCCTCTAATATTAAATTTCATACCTTTTTAGAATTATTCTATTTTATTTAATTCATTGAATTGAATTATTCCTCCAGTTATGACAAACGACCAAATGATGACATCGACATGACATCATGGATAAATATCATGAATGATGATGTCATCATGAAAATTGTCAAGCAATAATAATTGATGAAAATAAATATTAGGATTAAGTCAAACCATGCCTCTTTAATGTAACTTCTTGCCAAAATATTTATGGCATTGAGCCTCCAGAATTGACCTAATGCTAAGCCACATATCTTGATTTGAATCTAGTGACCATAATCAATCTAGTAAATCTATAAATATAAGGGTCACCATAGACATTTCATAATACTTTTCATGCAAATGAAATCTATATAAATAATGAATAAGCTTCACTCTCTTTTATTCTAATTGGTTCACAAATCATTTGAGATAGTGCTTAGAGAGATGTTGATGGCTTTTGCATTGCAACATTAAAGAAGACTTTGATCTCTACATTTAGGCATAATAATGTATGTGGGTTGGAAAGATAATGACATCCATGAGGGAGATAATATATTTTAAGTACTTTATATTTGTTTATCTTGGTTAGATATTTACAATCCAAGAAAAATGCTTTATAAGTTAGATTTACTATTATTTTATGATTTTTTAACATACTAACAAGAATTAACCTCTTTTGTATTTGTGTATTTACACATCCCACTTGAATATCCCATAATACCACTTAAATAAAACTATAATAAACCTATTAGGACTTAATGCCTTGTCCCCTTCCATGGAAGAAACAAAAAATTCAACTTATTCAACCATAATAAATTTCAACAAGATCTTATTGTCCTTATTATTGAGAATCAAGGGAATAACATCTAAACTTTTGTTCACCACAAACCCATTATTGTTGTATTATCTATAAAATATATTTGTAAAAAAATTAATAGATTCATCCTTAATCACCAAAGGATCATAACTGGATTCACCATTATCTCTAAAAATTTCCATAATTCCTATTAGTATTTCTATGCTTAAGGGTAAAAATATGAAAAAAATTAGAATTAATGTCTCCCTATTTAATCCAAAGATCTCTATACTATTACCTTATAAAATATCATTCTTAGTAGTAATAAAGTGATACTCAATTTTTTAAATCTAACTAGTAAGAGTTCTAATCCATAAATTTAGAATCAATTTTCATTTCTAAGGTAGCAAACTCTTTCATAATTTTATTTTTATTCTTGAAGATGTTCCCAAAAATCTCTTTATTACATTTATTAATAAGGATATTTGAATTCTTATGTTTTTTATAAAATATAAACATAGATAAACTATTAATATCTAAATTACACCATTCCTTAATTTTATCCTCCAAATTAGGATGTTGTATCTGCATATTTTCAAATCAAAAAGGGATTATGTTATTTTTATTCCCTATAAAAATATTAAGAAATATGTGATTGTGGTTCAAGTCAATTATGGGTAAGAAAGATAAGCATATATTATGACCAATCATCTAATCAATTGTAATAAATAATATATCAATATGCACTTGAATAAAATTATCCCCTAGATTTTTATTAGACCATATGAAAATCAATCATCTCAATTCCACATCAAGTAAAACACCAGTTACAAAATAAACAAAATCTTCTATACTTATACTAAAATCTTTCCTCCCACATTTGTTTTACAAGGGTGATATAGGGTGTTAAAATACCCAACTATCATCCATTTTAAATTCAAACATGAAAGTCTAAAGGTAGTTAATTCCTCCCAAAGCTTTATTCAACCCATATAATCATTAGGAACATAGATCTTGGAGAAAATCCACATAAATTTATCAACCTCATTAGTAAATAATTCTTGTGTGGTATCTATTGCCAAGAAATCTTCCGCTTTAACATTTTATTGTTCCCAAAAAATATCCAATCCTCATGAAGCACCATTAGCACTAAAACCAAACACCAAAGCTTCCAAATAATATTTTTAATACCCAAAACTAAAACAACGTATATCTTATTTTTCTAAATATCTAAAATAATAGGATTAATATTAGATTTTAGATCTATAAGAATTATATGCTTGGCATAATTTTTGAGACCTCTAATAATTTAAGAAATAATAATCTTATAAAAAGAGAAATCAAATTTCTAGACACTTCCAAAGTTGCCTAAATTCCATCAACTATATCATTTTCAATAGATTTCTTCCTAGTCTCCCTCTTATTCAAATTTCCTATCTTCTTATCATAACCTAGATCAACAACCTTTTTTCCCACATCGGACCTTGTATTATTTTTGTAATTTAGATTAGACACCTCCTCAAAATGAACTCTTCATCATTTACTAGGGAACATTTTATAAAATATTCCTTTCAAATAAATTTCCATACCTTCTTTTTAAATGTCATTTTTTCCTTGTCTTCCTTAGATTCATGGTGTAGATCTTTGCCTTAAATCGCCTGAATTAGGATATCAAGATAATCAACAAGTTCATTGTTAACCTCCTCCATTTTCGCATATTTTTTCCTTTTGTTATTAAATATTATCTAAATATAAATTTTTAACACTAAAATTAAATTGTGTGGGTATGTATTTAAATTTAAGCTTAAGGTTAAGAATATAGAAATGAAATGGCACTAGGGTGATTCTCAAATCTATAACATGCTAATTAAATGTTAAAATCATATATAAGAATACACTATATTTATTATTCTAAGATAATATAAATATGAAAATCAAAATTAGGAGATATATAAATGATAAATAGGAGAATTACTTAGCTTAATATGATGTTAATGCAATTTTGGATCTAGAATAGGATAAAACTAGTTGGGAAGATGGTTCTAGAATAATTATCAAATTCTAGATATATTACCTCTAGATATTTGGATAGTTGTGTTATCCCTAGATGGTTGTGTTAATTTTATTATCTAAGTTTGAAGATAATGTGCTAAATGAAATATTTGGTGAAATAGTACGCAAACACCTAGATGCTTCTAGGTTTAGCTTTGCCTTTGTTCTAGTGCATTCATATCTGGGTCATGGACTATTGTTCCTTATGAAATGGAAAAAATCTAGCTTTCTATATTAAATGTGACCTTATGTAAAAATGGGTTAGTGGTCATATGGTGTGGAGCTAACCCTAATGACCCCATTGTTAAAGGATTCTACCTACATAGCCAATACTTAGATGGATTTAATTCTCCACTATCTATTGGATTGTGTGTGAATCATGAAATATGTGTAAAATAAGTACAATAATGACCTATATTATAAATTTAAAATATGATCTCTTTGATTTCTCCTTTAGTACTTCATACATATAGATGTACATTCCCTATGACTAGTTTAAAAATACTAATAAATAGGGAATCTTTTCTCATTTTAATGTTCTTTGGTCTTTTGCTAGGTATTCATAAGTGAATTTTAGGTGAGTAATGAATGAGGGTTGATTTTTTATTTATATCAATCCATTTAGAGTAATAAATTACATTAAATTACATAGGATGACCATTAGGATACATTTCATTTACAAATTGGATGACTTTAGGGCACTAAAAACTTACATCAGGGCAAGATAATGACATAGATGGTACTATCTATCCTAGACATTAGTGTCCAAGGAGTAGCAAGAAATTTACATAATTAGATCTTATAGAGGTGAAAGATAAGTACATTTTAGGTTTTATAAAAAAGATAAAATGTTTGTGTCATCAATTTAAGACCGGTCAGACTAAGAGATAGGCTAAGGGGCACAAAATATAATAGATGCAAGGCTTGAAGAAGTATGAAGAGTGTATAACTAAAAAAACAAACAAGGTCTAAGTTTTCTAAGTGTAAAAGACTAAGGTAATACATATTCATAAAATATTGTCTACATTTTATCCTCCTTTAATCTAGTAATGAAATTTTTAGTTTAAAGGAAAGGACTAAGTATCTAGGTGTGTATGCACACCTTGTCTATTTTTGAGTTGATTTTGGGTGATTTATTGGTGAATAACTTGAAACTAAGATAATGTTATAATATAAAATTAGTGAATATAATTTATGTCAAAATTACTTGAAATAAATTTAAATTGAAGGAACAAGTTTAGGATTACACCTATGTGTCGATGTAACCACCATACGTATTGGCAAGTTACTTTGTAAAAGATGTATCATTGTAAGTGTCTAGAAATGAGATTAGGATAAATATAGATAAACATTTAAAGATCATATATATGAGGAGATATATATAGAGAGAGATAGATAGATAAGAAGGTACATTGCCCCAATTTTGGAGGAAAAGTGAGTTTCCACATGACATTTGAGGTTATCTCAAACATGCAACCTAGTGATACTTATAGCCTAGTGAGGTTGGGTGATCAAGTCAAACCTAAAATCTTGGAAAGATTAAGTCATTTTATCACCTCAATAATAATAAAAGGTTAACTAACTAATATACTAGATTGGCTCAATATGATCTATAAAATTTTGTGGGGTATTAGTACGTGCAATGGTTTTGAAAGATGAAACTAATTTAAATTTGGTAATATTAGGTACATGTTATATAGTAGTTAAAACTTAAATATGTATCATTATAAAACTACATATAAAAATAGTACCAATGTATAAAATTCTTCAAATTTGTGAATTTGAATCATATAATTTTGTGTTTTGGCTAATTAGGATAACTGTGCAAGTGTAGATGACATGATTCCAAAGCATGCCCCAGCTATATATGAAGAAATTTGAAAATTTATATAAGTATCAATGTGGAAGACATGTTTCCAAAACATGCCTCTACTATAAACTAGAGATGTTGAATACTTAATAAGTATGAAGAGATATAAAAATTGAAATAAGTACAAATGTGGGGGACATGCTTCCAAAACTTGTCCCCACTATAAATTAAAGATGCTAAATATTGAATAGGTGTGGATAACATGCTTTCAAATCATGCCCCCACTAAATCTATGAACTAATATAAGTACCATATACTAAATAAATGTGGAGAACATGATTCCCAAGTATTCATCCACTAAATATAAGAATTTTAAATATGTGGAAGACATACTCATATGACATGACCCCATTTAATCTATAAAATGATATAAGTAATAAATAATAAATGAGTGTGGAAAACATTATTCCAAAGCATGCCCCCACTAAACCTAATAACTATGACTAGTGTATAGAACATGATTCCCAATCATGCCCCCTCTAATATGCCCTCCCTTTGAGGTGATGTAAATATAGGAACTGGAAGTTACCTCACCTCAAAAGGGTAATATAATTGTAAAATATGTGAATGTAACCATGTAGCATATATAAGGAACATGTCTCAGTAAATGCGTCATTAAAGTGCATAGAACTAATGTGATCATATGTAGGCCTAAGATGCATGATAAAGATCATGGAAACGTTTAGGTAGTAATAGTACAAGCTCAATAATTAAATCAAGCACACACAAAAGAGCACTCAGAATCAAGTCAACAAGCAATGGTCCAAATAGACTATAAACAAGGGGTATGTTCAAATGATTCATAATCAAAGAGACGTGACTTAGTTAAATTCCCATAAAATCAAGAATGGAATATTCAAATGTCTATAAAACATAATGAAATATGCCAATGTTAATGAAATCATACATAGGCATGGGGACACAAACAAAGGAGCCTATTCAAATGCTTGAACAAGAAAGATAAGACACTCAAGGAAGTGCATAAATTAAAACAAAATTAACCAACATAAATATGTCATAGTGGCCCATTAATCTAATATGTTATAAAATTATGTCAAGTGCATCACATATGAAGTACACTATGTAAAATATAATCATGGATAATAGGCATGTGTAAATACATATATAAGGTCAAACATGATATTTTAGAATGATCACTTAATCATATAACCTGTGTGTATCAGGATCAAAGAAGAAAATGTCCCCCAATGTCCATATGATATGAGTATATGGAAAGCCCAACATCTAAAATAGGAGTGTATCATGTATCTATGTATGGTTGTATCACACCCAATGTATAAGTGTGACACATATGTGTGTGTAGGAGTAACTAAGTATGTGGTCCATCAATATTAAAGTAACACATGGATGCCAAAGAGCCAAAACAATAGGTAAGTGTCAAAATTATTTTTTATTTTTTTGAATGTTTTTGATATATTTAGTATTTTTAGAAGTTTTTAGAGAGACAAAGATATGATTAAATCTAATGGATGATCATATTTATCTCCCCCATTTAGTTCTTTTCAACCCTAAGTTAGATCACTTACACTATTTTCATCATTATTGGATAGGATGAAAATGTACATAACATATTCTTCCTCATGTTTTGCATATGTAGTAGAAGAGCTAGTGTTATTATTTAGAACATGGATTAATTTTACTTCATGAGAAAAAGAGATAAATTATTTATTTTGGTTAATTAGTGCTTCATTTGGTATAGTTAAAGAGTTTCAAGTGTAAATTCATATGGATATGTGATAGGCTTAACCCAAACCTGTGCTTCAATTACTTTAGGCCCACAATAAATTGATATTGTTATGTTGCCTAAGGATTCTTTTTGGACTCATTTATTTTATAAGTTTGTTAGATTGAAATCCATTTTTTATAAGAATTTTATATTGTAAATAATTTTTCTTGTGTATGATCAATATGGTTATGCAAAAAATAAGCACCACCCATGTATAAGGTAATTGCTAAATCTTGTTGGCATGGATGCTTTTTTTGTGTTCACTTTGAGATTTTTCATAAGATATGGACCTTTGATTTCTCCCATTTTTAGTAACATTTACAAACTAGTCATGTAAATATTAGGAATACCATATTTTTTATCATAATGTTCCTTAGGTAAGCTATCTCCATCCTATATGTGAGTGATACGGCTTATATATTTGGATGGAGATATGTTAATTTTTTTTTGAATGAGTAATTATGAAGGAAGCATATCAATGCACATCATTATGTAAATTGATAAATCATTCATATTATTTATGAAATTTAATTTAATTTAATAGTGAAAGGTATCTACTAAAGATAAATCTCAATTCCAAATCTGAGGTTTTAAATGCTAGCTCATATGATGTATTTTTGAATCAAAAAGTATAATCTTGAAGGGACTCATCATCACATTGTTTAAGATTATGTAAATGTTTTAATTTAAGTTTTGAAACCTTGAAAATATTTAAATCCATCAATAATGCATCTTCAAATTGTAATAAAATGCTTAAGTAACCCTTTGGTAGACTATAAAACCAATTTTGAGCCTAACCAGAAATACTCACATGGAAAAAATCTAGTAATAATTTGTCATCTTGTGCCCATTAACCAAAAGAATGTAAATAATGAATCACATGGTTGAATGGGTCCTAATTTATAAAAAATATAGGTATATTTTTTAATTTAAAATATTTTGGGTAAGGATATGCAAGTATACATTACACAAGAGGTTGAATATTGAATGGGGTAACACATGCATGATCATTTTGGAAATCCATTTACATTTGGAGTATATAAACTTGATTTTGAAGGTCCTCAATAGTATTAATCATAGAAATTAGATATTATATGGGGATAGAGGTGTTTTCCATAGGTGTTATCATTGGTTTCAACCCATAACCTCTTTTGAATCTAGGCATATGAGTACCATCATCCTTATGTATACCAAGTGCAAATTCATTATCACTAAATTTAGGATACTTTGGTAATGGTATGGGATATTTTAATTTTAGGAAATTTGGTGTATCATTGAAATATCTTGTGCCATTTAACATTTTTGTTTTATTTTCCTTTGGTAAGGATATAACAATTTTATCTTTATAAAATGTTGGTAAGGACACTTTTTTTGATATATAATATTTTTAAAATGAAGGTAAGAAAGAACCATCAACCTTGAATAAAGGGATATTGTTTGTAAATTTAGGAATGTTGGGGCTTTTAATGAATTTTTTTGAAGGCATTTCCTCTTGTTATTTACTTTTATATCAAACATAATTCCCTTATGTAGTTGTCAAAAAAATTTCCAATCAAATGAAGGATCGTCTTGGTTATATGTACCCACTTCTTTGGTAAAATTTATATGGTTGATTTTTTGGTGAGTCATAGATTTGTTTGAAAACCCCAACCCTGGTTTATTTGTATTACTATTTTTGAGAGATATATGGTGGGTTATACCTTGCTCATATTTTCCAAATCCTTGTCTTTGGTATCCATAAATTTTCAAGTATCGAGTGACAAACTCATATAATGGTGGGTTATATCTTAGAATGGTGGGAGTGTGGACTTGATTATATGGATAAAAATTACCACCATTTAATTATTTTATATTTCATTGTTTATTATTTGGGAGAAGGAAAGAGCAGTCAATTTTGATTCCTTCCTTGATGGAGATTTGAAGTGTTTCATAATCATAGTCATCAAAATAATCAATATCATCCATGATAAGGGAGATGAAAAACATAATGATTATAATAAAGTGATAATAAAACATAGGAATAAATTAGATAACCCTAGATAATCTAGGGTTTGGTGTTTAAAGATCAGGTTCACCAAATGTTTAACCCTAATATGAAATGGTGTCGGTATGTATTTCAATTTAAGATCAGGGTTTATAATATAAAAATTAAATGGCATAAGGGTGATAATCAAATCTATAATAATCTAATTAAATGTTAAACTAAAATATAAGAATACACTAAATTTATTATGTTGAGATAGTCTAAATATGGAAAATATAACTGAGTTATATATAGAAATGACAAGGAAGAGAAGAACTTAGCTTGTTTTGATGTTAATGTAGTTTTGGATCTAGAATATGAGTGAAGATAGTTTTTGAATAACTATTAGATTCTAGATTTGGTGCCTTTGGCTATTTGGATAGTTGTGTTAGCCTTGGATGGTTGTGTTGATGCTACTATTTAAGTACGATGATAGTGTCATGTATAAAATATCTAATGAAATAGGATGCAACCACTTAGATACTGTTGGGTTAGGATTAAACTTCACTTTGGTGAATTTAGATCTAGGTCATGGACTATCACTCCTTGTGAAATGTCAAAACCTTAGCTTTACATATTCAATGTGACATTTGGTAAAAATGGGTTAGTAGGCATACGATGTTGAGATGACCCCAATGACCTTATTTTCAAAGGATGTTTCCTACATATCCAATACTATGAATCATGCAATGTGTGTAATATAGGTACAATAGTGTCCTAACTTGTAACTTGGAAAATTGGGCTCTTGGGCTACTCCTTTAGTATTTTAGACCTGTAGATGTATTGTCCCTATGACTAGTTTAGAAATAGGAATAAATAGGTAAGATTTACTCAATTGAATGTTATTTAAATGTTCTTTGATATTTTGATAGGTATTTTTAGGTGACTTATAGGTTAGGAATGAATGAGGATTGATTTTGTATTTATATCAATCCTTTTGGAGTAATAACTTACATTAAATCATTTGGCCTAACCACTAGTAAACATTTCATTTTTAAATTAGATGACTTTAGGGTAAAGGATACTTACATTAGGGTAGGACATTAACATCAATTTACTACCTATCTAAAATTTTAGTGTCTGTGGAGTATCAAAAATAGGTACAAGATCAGAAATAGTAGAGGTGTAAGATAAGTATATTTTAATTTTTTTGAGAAAGATAAAATGTTTGTATCATCACTATAAGATTGGTCAAACTAAGAGATAGGCCAAGGGCACAATATACAAAAGATGCAAGGATTTAAAAATTAAGGAGACTATATAACTAAGAAGAACAACCATGGTTTGAGTTTGTGAAGTGTACAAGATTGAGGTGATACATACTCACAAAATATTGTCTACAATATCAAGATGAAAACCCTAGTAAAAAATCTCTACTTTCAAAGAAGCATCAAATTAGGAAGACACCTTTTGACCAAAACTTGTTATTTTGAGTCATTCTAACCACATATTTGT